>OY754960.1:51844354-52450854 GCA_963576555.1 Ferdinandea cuprea
TTA
The DNA here is from genome assembly GCA_963576555.1 of Ferdinandea cuprea. Classification (NCBI taxonomy): domain Eukaryota; kingdom Metazoa; phylum Arthropoda; class Insecta; order Diptera; family Syrphidae; genus Ferdinandea; species Ferdinandea cuprea. The sequence goes on from OY754960.1 coordinate 51,844,358, forward strand.
AGGACTTCATAGTCTGTGGTGGTATGTGGTCTGGTGGTCTGGTCCTTATGCGGACGCTCTAAACTTAACTATATCACTTAATACTATCACCTTTCGGCCTTAATTAATAATACATTTTATTGTTTTTTTCCATATATATTTTTTTTTTAACAAGAAATTTTTTTTTAAGAAACTTGACATCTTTATTTTATTTTTAATTTTTGATTAAAACTAAAAAGTAAAAACTACTTAAGACTATACATTAAAAATTTAAAATCTAAAATCTAACTAATGTTACTTTCTTTGGCACTTATTTCAAAAATGAATGAACTAAATAAACTAGGCATTCAGTTGAAAAAAAAAGAATGAAGAAGAGTCCTGATCATTTCCACAATAAAACTAAAGAACTTGCAAAAACAAAAAATAAAAATAAGAAAATGGAAAAACAAAAACAAAAACGTGATGACGCCCAAAATCCCACTAGTTGCCTTTTCGATCTGAATGTAGTGGCTGCTAAGGTCGATAAACCCTCTTCTAGTGGTAAAAATATTCCGGCGCTTGTTAGAAACCAACCAGCTCTCTTAAATTCAAAAAAATTCCAGACGTGACAAAGATCCACTGGTCGTTGGGAGTTATCAATCATCAACAGTACTTGAAGTGGTAACAGGTAGAAAATGGTTACATCTCTCTCGGTTCTCTTCTAATACCAAGTCTGATGAAATCATTATGTATGCTTCAAAAAAACTTAAAGCTGCAGCTAATCAGCTTTCCTATTTCCCCTTGTGTAAAATTGATGCAGATTGGTCACAGATTAAATTTATGAAATTCGTCTAGCTGTTCCATCTGCATTAAATAGAGAGAATTGGCCTCTAAATGTACGTGTAAGAAACTTTCGCTTCATCTTAAAAAACCAACCCGTAAGAGAAAAGCGAATCAACACGAAAAAATCAAAAACAACCTCAACAATAGCAACGTCATATTCTCTTTACCATTGTCATCATCATTTGCAAATTTGTCTCTCCAATGTTATTCGCTCTCAGTATACTATCAAAACCCTAGTGGCATGAGAACAAAAATAAGAGAACTATTTCTTGCTGTATGATTACATGAATATGAAGTTATCATCTTAACTGAGACTGGGCTACATACGCATCACAGATGAGGAATTACCCAGATAGTCAACTCGAGAGCGTATCTCTCACCTTGCCTGCAAGCTAAGTCGAATTGATAAGCCCCACATAATTTTCACTTATATGGGTATGGAATGAAAATATTATAAGCACACCATTTTATTCTTCAAACTAATATCAATGTTTTAATGGTTGCATTGGCCGGGAGAAGTCGCATATACAGTAAACACTGAAGTCAGTGTTTACTGAATATTGGGGTAGCTAGAAGGAACAAAAATGCAATTCAAAAAAAAGATATGAGACATGTTGAGAGTAGTGTAGAGGTGTATAGAGTGTGTTCGCAACCTGAATTTTCATGCAAACGAAGTGTATTACATAGATTTATTTTTAATCTTGTGTTTAGCAGATTAAAATTTGTATGGTTAATCTTGAACCTTAATCTCGGTATAGTGCTCGGTGGAAATGTTGCATTTCACAATTGGGCATATATAGTTTAAAACGCTTTTTAATCTAACGTGATCCAAATTCTTACAAATATTATTTTTGGTACGTGAAAACACTTTTTTAACAACATTTGCAATCACTTACTAGTAGTAGTAGTAGTAATTGTTTTGTTTATTTTCATACAAACATTTTTTGTTTTTAAAAATTACAAAACATTATAACTTGACAAATAAAGTCGTCTGTTAAAAAGAGTGGCTAATTAATTCAATATATATATGTATGTAACATAATCATATATAATATAATCAACTACCAAGCATTTTCTATACAAAAATGCACCAACAATATATTTATGCAGTGCATTCCAGTTACCTCCAGTTACCTTCTTTTGTCTATCACTTACTATAAATTTTAAAATAAAGCATATTAACTTATATTAAAAATTTCCAAAACCACCTAAGAAAAGAAACAGCTAAGAAAATTTATTGACAAATTTTATAACACAAAATAATTTAAAAAGGATTAAAAATACTTCTAATCCACTTTTTTTTATCGATGCACGGAACACGAATATGTACATATATTCATTAAACTTTCATATGTTCAATAAAAACAATCAAATAATAAATAAATAATAAAACAATCAAAGAATTTAAAATAGATATAAAAAAATATTGCAAACTATTTACTGCAAATTTTTTACACCCTACTAATTTAGTAATATGAATGCAATAATGCAATCAAATATGCATTTTATCTCATTTTATTAACCAAAACAGAAAAAGTATAACAACCCAAGAATGTTTATTTATGTTTATATAATCGCATTAAATATTCCAATTTAATTGTAACAACTTAATTGGGTAACTAATTTTTTGTTTCTTTATAAACATTTATATTAAAATAGCTATAAAAGTTGAATCACATAAACGTAACACTTCGCAGCATTTTCTATTTCCCAACAAATCCGCGGTGACCACCTGTTTGCGATTTGGATATATTGCAAAACTCCCCAGTTGTTTTTGGCGGGTAATCTAGTAAATTAGATCTTACTTCATGTGTCTGGTTTACACGTATTCACAGATGGGAAAATTGAGATATGATTTTGCGCCGTTATTATTTATTTACAATGCTAATTAACTAGTGTTTACATAATTGTTTACATTACATTCTTGGTTACATATCTATAAAACTGTATCTTAAAAGGTTTACTAAAAATATTTGTACTATTATTATTTAAAAGATTGGAGCATTTATTAAATATAATCAACATATTATTAAACGGAGAATACCGTTCATAGTTTGTACGACAGCGAGATATATAAAAAGTATTTAACATATATCTAAACGATCTTTGAGGAGCATTGAAAAATAGACGAGACAAAAGATACATCGATTCAATTTGGCCTTCAATTAAATACAAAGTTGAAACAAAGATATAAAATATTAAATATTTTTTGCGCGTTGCAAGAGTTAGGGGATTGCAGAGTTGGCTATTTTGGTTAATTTCTCATCTGTAATACGCACAGCTGAGATGTTTGACACATTTTATGATGTCTACCGTTTGGATCGCTCTGCTGACACTGGCCGTCATCGAGGTGGAGGTGATATTATTGCTGTTCGCTTATCATTAACAAGTGTCCAGGCCACAGATGAGGAATTAACCAGATAGTCAACTCGAGAGCGAATCTTTCACCTTGCCTACAAGCTAAGTCGAACTGATACGCCCCACATAATTTGCACTTATATGGGCTTTTACGTGCAAATCAAATGGGAATCACGCACACATGAATCGAATTATATGGGGCTAATGGCCGCCGCCAAGAAATGTCATTTTTTATAGCAAGAAGTTGGGAACAGTTGATCAATTTCAGCATATTACACCTAATAATTTGGGTGTGTAAAATAAACATGCATAATATGCGGTGAAAATGGATTTATAAAAACATACTTACCACACAACTAATAACATAATAAAATATCATAATATTGAGAATAAAGCTATGTTTTAACCAATTTATTGTAATTTTTAAAGAAAAATAATCAAAAAATAAGTAAGTTGATCATATATTTTCGGTTTACAATAAATTTAAGTATAACTTTACAAACACGGATTTTGTTATGGATGGTTATATTGAAGCATTTAAGTACTCTTATTACACGTTTCCACCATAAAATAAACCGAGATTAAGCACAAAAAATGTATTACCTGGATTTATTTTTAATCTTGTGTTTAGCAGATTAAAATTTGTATGGTTTATCCTGAGATTTAAAGTGCATAAAGGGCATATTAACCTTAATCTCGGCTTAGTGCTCAGTGGAAACTTTGCATTACACAATTGGGTACTGGTTTTAAAACGCTTTTGAATATAAAGTGATCCAAATCCTTACAAATATTATTTTTGGTACGTGAAAACACTTTTTTAACAACATTTGCAATCACTTACTAGTAATAGTAGTAGTAAATTGTACGATTCATAAAAAAATTTTTGCGATCGTATCTATGGTGCAAAGAAGATAAAAGTGTACACGGAACTACAACGCGAAGTTGAAGCGCTGGAAAGCGCGCATCGAGGAGTATAATTGCGAATTGGTTAACAAACCAGGCAAATCGAACGTCGTGGTAGATGCTCTCTCGAGACTTAAGGTACAGATGAATCACTTGACCGACACAGCTAGACACTGGCTTTTTAAAAAAATTCTAAAACCGCCTAAGAACAGAAACAGATAAGACAATTGATTGACTAAACGTACAAATTTTGTAACACAAAAAAAAGGATTAAAAATACTTCTTTTCCACAATAAAACAATCAAAGAATTTAATATATATTTTAAAAAACCATTGCAAACTATTTACGACAAATATTCTACACTCAAACATTACTTATTTAGTAATATTTATGCAATAATACAATAAAATATACATTTTATTTCATTTTATTAACCAAAATGGAAAAAGTATAACAACCCAAGAATGTTTATTTTAAGGCAGATAAAAAATAGAGAACTATTTCTTATAACCGCAAAAAATATTCCAATTAAAATGTACCATCGTTATTGGGTAACTAATTTTTTGTTTCTTTATAAACATTTATATTAAAATAGCTATAAAAGTTGAATCACATAAACTCAATACTTCGCAGCATTTCCTATTTCCCAACACATCCGCCGTGACCAGCTGTTTTGTTGTTGCGATTTGGATATGTTGCAAAACTCTCACAATTATTTTTGGTGGGTAATCTAGTAAATTAGATCTAACTTCATGTGTCTGGCTCACACGTATTCACAGATGGAGAGATTGATTTATTAAATAATAAAACAAAACTTAAGAAAACGAGAACTAAAATTGAGTTACACAAATAATTTCATACAATTTCAAAAATTGTTGAGGTACCCACAATAATAAAAATGTAATGGTTGTTAGCAACAAATAATTAGATAAAATAATTGCTGTATTAAAAAATAACACATTCATTTTTAGGCGATATTCAAACAAATAAATGAGGGAATACTTTTGTTTATCTTAAAATAATATGAATCTTCACCGAAAATGTAAAGAAGCATTGTTTTATGCAATTCACGGATGCGAATTCTATAATTGAAAATTTTTATTATATGAAATTGGGCAGGTAGCAAAGCATTCTTTTTTTTTTTTTATAAAATCCGCTTTCTCTTTCCGCCTAAGGAGAAAGAAAAGCCAGAATTTATTTGCCAGGGTATTTTTTTAAATATGGATCGAAAAATAAATAATAAAATTTAAAAAGGAAAATTAAAATGGTACGAATTATTTCAAACGTCTGTGCAAAGTGAAAGCATTAGTTTATGAGCTCTAAAACAACAACTATAATTTTCTCAAAATGTTTTTTGGTTTCGGTTTTTTCTGCACAATTTTGATATTTTATATTTATTTATTTAGTTTAAAACATTTAAAAGATTACAATGAAGTAAGTTAGAGAATCCTGTCGAGGATATCTAAAAAAAACCGAACACCAACCTGAGGTTGGTCCACAACGTTCGTATGAATAAAACTCCGATTTTCCTACTTCGTTATAATTATTCTTATATTTAATCGACTGAACAATACCGCACCCAGATTGCCATTGATTTCTTAAAAACTAATTTCCCCACAGGTAGCGTCGGCCTGCACATTCTAGGCCAATGACTGCTGATTCAGCAGGAACAGGTTTGTGCGCGTTGATATTTTTTGCAGGTGTGCATTACAGATGGTGATAACTCCTCCCTCCTTGAAAATCTACGGCCCGTAGATCTTAGGTGACCTCAGGGTCAGACTACTGCCTGCGATAGGTCAATGGATGAAACCGTTGGAAGGCGGGGTTTTGAGTATATCTTCCTCCAGATGATGAAGATGATTGATGCCACAAAGGTTAAGATTGCAGCTTCTGTAAGTATAGAGATTTTAAATTCTCGAGTTAGATTACCTAGGCGTTCTATGTTCCGAACGCTGATGCCGTGCACGTATCCCAAGTCAATCTCGCGGTAATGATTAGTGATGCTTATCATAGCGGGAGGAAGGTCTTGTAAGGCTGTAACCGTAGAGCTCGAAAATGTTCTACCCTTCAGCCGGATGCTTATCTGTTGCACATGAAATTCCATTATGCGCTTCCTATCCTTGTCCTTGATGTTGTTCGCTATAGCATTAGTTACCCCGTCCACAAGGTTCTGAAACTGTGCCAGGTCAATGGTGTGTACTAGCTTGAAGCTGCCATCAACGATCCATCCGTGGCCCCTTCTTCAAGGAGACTATGGGTGATTTGTAGTTGAAAATCTGGAATCCTTCGGCGACGGATAGAAGCATGAGTCTGTGAAATAGATACTAAGTGATGCAAGAGTGGAATCTCCTCGTTGAGTAAAAATGACAGGAAGTCATATCAACGTTATAACTTTTTATTTTAACTATCTATATGGACTTAAGGATAATATTACAAGTTATAATTAGTCTACTATGCATAATTAATTAGTCGCTATGCATAGTTTCGCTGGCTGAATCAGTAGAGATTCCGACTCTGTAGCTGTTTCCGTTGATGAATCTGATCTCGCGCTAGCTGCCACAGTTTCCGTTGTGGAGTTGTTTTCACTAGCTGAGTCAGTCACAGAGCCATGTTCCATGTTATTCGAACTTGGTGCCGTCACAGGTCTAGCTGTGTCGGTCAAGTGATTCATCTGTACCTTAAGTCTCGAGAGAGCATCTGCCACGACGTTCGATTTGCCTGGTTTGTTAACCAATTCGCAATTATACTCCTCGATGCGCGCTTTCCAGCGCTTCAACTTCGCGTTGTAGTTCCGTGTACACTTTTATCTTCTTTGCACCATAGATACGATCGCAAATTATCGAGGGCCCAGACAATTGCCAGCATCTCTTTTTCGTTCGTCGCGTAGTTCTCTTCAGTTTTGTTAAGGGAGCGGGATATGTATGAAATTGGTCTATCATTTCCGGATTCCCCCTGAGTCAACACTGCCCCTATGGCATAATCGGAGGCATCCGTCGTAAGGTTGAAAGGTTTGTTAAAATCGGGGAATGCCAGATCTTCTGATGAAGTCAATAGCGTCTTGAGATCACTGAATGCCCTAGTTTCTTTCTCGTTCAGAGTTATAGGTATATTCTTGGATTGATTAGCCCTAACCTGGGAATTTTCTCCTCTAGTGAGATTGGTCAGAGGCTTAGCCACATGGGCGTAATCTCGAATAAATTTCCTGTAATAGGAGGTCAGACCAAGAAATGATTTAAGTTCTTTCAGATTCGAAAGGGGAAGGAGTTCTTGAATAGCTGAGACTTTTTTGGTGTCTGGCCAAATGCCGTCTGGAGTTATGATGTACCCTAGAAAATCAACTTCCGTTTTCATAAAATGAGTTTTTTCTAAGTTAACTTTTAGGTTCGCTTCCTGTAATCGATATTTCAATATTTCTTAGATGGCTCTCCTCGCTATCCCCAAAGATGATGATGTCATCTATGTATGCATAGCAAATTTGGCCTATGAATTCTTTAAGGACATCATCAATCATCCGCTGGAATATGGCGGGAGCATTTTTCAGACCGAAGGGTAGTCGGAGGAATTCATATTTCCCGTTCATAGTGGAGAATGCGGTTTTAGGAATGTCTGATGGCTTCATTGAGATTTGATGGAATCCAGAGGTAAGATCCAGAGTCGTGAAATATCTCGCCTTGCCAAGACTCGCTATCGTTGAATTAATGTCAGGTATGGGGTAGGCATCGGATATGGTTACAGCATTCAGGCGCTTATAGTCAATTACCATACGGTATTGTTTCTCGCCTGAAGGCTTTGGTTTTTTGGGTACGACCCATATGAGTGAGTTGTATGGACTCTTGGAGGGTCTAATGACTCCCTACTTCAAAAGTTCGGCAATCTCTTTGTCAATCTCCTTTCTAAGAGGCGTCGGATACGGGTAGCTTTTCGTGTCTATTGGTTCACTTGTGCTTGTCTTTATTTCCGCGAGCACAGTGGTCCGGACTGTTTCATGATTGCTGATGGGGCCAAAAAGAGAGTTATATTTCCTAATAATATAATGTAGCTTGGATTGGGTTTCGCTCGGTAGATTCTTGTCAAGAACAATGTTGACCTCCTTTGAGAATTCTTCTCTAAGAGGAATAACAATGTTAGGCGACAGTCTTAAAACATTTGCTTTCCTGTCGATTACCGCCTCCAGTTCCTTCAACGTATCATCCCCGATGATACCGTCAAAATAAACCAGACCCGGCAGGACATAGAACGTTAGAAGAGCGTCATTGCCGACTTGCTTAAAGAATCTCCCGGTAATGCAATGATTAATTTTGATGTTCCCGGCTGCTGAGTGCACAGAAAATGGTTTCTGGAGGCACGTGGTTTTACTGGAGACGGACGGACTAATGAAATTCTTGTTCGCCCCCGTGTCGACAAGGAATTTCAGTATGGTTCCGTTACCTATGCGATACCCTATATATGGTACGCTGGATGTCCGCCTGTCATAAAATTTACCTCATCTTCTAAGTTTTCGTTCGCTGTCTCGACGTATCTCTCGACCTCGTTCGGTGATTCAGGCGATCCTTCATCGAAGGTTTGCAGGCTGAACATCCTGTGCTGTTTCCGAGGGTAGTTCTCTGACCATGCCCGCCTTTTGAACTGCCTGTTGCCCTGCGGTCTATTCATATAGTTCACGTTATGTGACTGGGTTGACTGGTCGATATCCATCCTTTCGTGTGGCTTAGGGCCGCTTGGCCTCGGCGGAATACCGTTTTCGCGGATGGGGGTGACTTGTGGTTGCTGATGGTATCCACTAAACCCTGGCCGCGGAAAACTCCTCTGTGGCAAGGTAGCCCTAACATCCTTCTTGAATGTCTGATTTATAGGAGCAGTAATCGTGTTCGACACCGACGAAAGGTGTATCGCGTGATTACGGTAGTTCAGATTTTGTATCTCCAGGCATGCCGAGTAGGCTTCCAGGAGAGTTTTAGGTTTCTGTATGATAAGCATCTTGGAGATTTCGCCGTTCAGGCCACGGATGAACACGTCCAAAGCCCTATTTCTGTAAGTTTCGACTAGGGCCGTGACTGTTTCCTGACTAAAGGTCTCAGTTTTAATTTTATTTATCATGAGTGATAGTTGGTGGTTTACTGCGGCGTAAAATTTGTCTAGCTTAAGGGTCTTTTGGGACAATTGGTTGAGCTGATGCTCTAGCGTCCGCATATCCCGCTTGTCTGCATAATGCAGCGAGAGACATTGTTTTATGGTCACCCAATCATTATCAAAAATGTTATAAGATACAAGGGCTGCGTTCGCAGTGCCCCTGATCTTCTGTCGGATGTGCTGAAGTATAGCACGATATAGGGGTTTTGTCTTGATTATGTCGTAATCACTCAGTATGGACTCGACGACATGAACCCATGATATATATTGGGTTGGGTCGCCTTCGAACGTTTGCAACTCCTTGACTAATATTCAAATCGGTTTCGTTTTGGGGTACGCAAAGTTCAACTTGATCGCTGACAGGCACAACTTCCCGCACCTGGCCGTCTTCGAGCGTTTTGAGACGTGTTTCAAACGCTTTGAGTTGGGTGAGGATAGTGTTCACTGCGCCTGTTAGCTCGGTTAGTGACCTACTTACAGCATCCATATCGCGGAATAAATGGGTAACTTAGTTAGGAAGGAAGGAAAAATTAAAAAATTGTACTTATCTGTATTATCTGCTTGGTTAACTTTCTAATGCCAATCACGTTCCCTTTTTAATATCCTTATTGGATTTTATCCATATTAACACAATTATTGTAATATTTAAATTCTTAATCACTAGTATTTCAGCTCTATATTTTTTCCTTTTTCCTTTCCTGAAGCACTGAAGCTTTTCTTTTCTATTCCCGTTGTTGCACTGAAGATTTTTTATATCTATATTATATATATGTCAGTATTGTAGTTCTTAATTGGCTCGACACTTTTCTCAAATTTTTGATATATTCTCTTGGGTTGGAATTGATTAAATTTTCAAAGATTTTTTGATATATTTTTTGAATTGGAGGATTGATTCTCCTTGTTCTTTGGCGTTATTTCACTAAGATTTCTCTTTCTTTCTTCTTGAACTGAATCTTTTCTTTAACTCACATTGGAATATACATCCTTTTCACTCAAGTTCACTTCTTTATACTGCGTTTATTGATACTCGAATTACGTATAAACTGTAGGAAAAGGAAACTATATAATTAATTTTTGATCGTAAAAAAAATTGTTTCAACTGATCAAACCGACTTCGGAAAAATCGTGTAATTCCCGTTTAGTCGCAAGCGTTCATAATTGCAAGCAACCTACTTATGGCACGATTTACTTCACAATTCTATCCTTTATCCTCTAGTGATCTCCGTCATGTTCCCATGGGTATGACGAAAGGTTTGCAGTTTTATTGATTACAATGATTAGCTGTGTTCCCATGGGTACAGCAATTTGCACTCTATAGAGCGTAGCAATCAATAGTCCTGTATAAAAAGACACTGCAAAAATCACACGGATTAAGGAAGGGATTTAGGAAGCCGGTCCCTGCTCGGGCCCAAGTTAGAGAATCCTGTCGAGGATATCTCAAAAAAAACCGAACACCAACCTGAGGTTGGTCCACAACGTTCGTATGAATAAAACTCCGATTTTCCTACTTCGTTATAATTATTCTTATATTTAATCGACTGAACAATACCGCACCCAGATTACCATTGATTTCTTAAAAACTAATTTCCCCACAGGTAGCGTCGGCCTGCACATTCGAAGTGATGATTCTTCAAATTGCACGCAGCGCGTGTATCCGCTGATCTCGGGTGTCACCGCATTGCTTATCATGGGAAGCGATGGCTCAGCAGGTACCGTAGGCTACAAGTACAATGGTGCATGCACATGCTAGGCCTATGACTGCTGATTCAGCGGGAACAGGTTTGTGCGCGTTGATATTTTTTGCAGGTGTGCATTACAGATGGTGATAACTAAGTATCTATAATGATGCAAATGTTATCATGAATGATTTATTTATTTATTTATTACAATTTAATATTAAATTTTAAAATTTGATTTAGGTTAGCATGCGAGTTAAATTTAAATTGAAATTGGATACAAATGCTTACATTAAAATGAGAAAAGATAACAATTTAGACAACAACGTTTACAAAACTATAATAGAAATATTCAAATACAAAGTTATAAAATGTATTTATAACCAAATTAAAGGAGTGTTTTAATACGCGAATTGGAATAAACTAATGATTTACTAGAAACAGTTTAATATTTGAAGTTAATGACGTATTATGCCCGATGCTGCGGAACTCTATGTATCACAAAAAAAATCTGTGCACTTAAAATTGTATTCATATCATAATTCGACTCAAAGAATATTTACAGAAGATTTTAATTTTGCAAAAGCTAATTATAGTGGTTTAAGTATTTTTTTTCTTTTGGTTGATTGGTCGAATATTCTTTCTGGTACGAAAGTTGAATTGATCTATAACCAATTTTTTAATTGTTTAAATAAAGGTTTCTTCCTGTATGTTCCACGAAGGTGTGTAGTGTCTGTGTTTAAACCACAGATGAGTAATTATACAGATAGTCGACTGAGAGGATTTTTGGCTCTCCCGCATATCGTTTTTTATTTGTTTCAAAAAGGCGCAGTAATGTGTTCGTATACGTTGTTATATGCAAATAAAATTGAGCCAGTTCACGCACACAATAACAGTTCTGCGCCTAAGAATTCATTTTGGAAAAGATCTCATGTTGACATATTAAAAGTCAAAACTGGACTGTGTCCAATCACATTGTAAAAACATGAGACGATTTATACTGAATTTGGAACAGGATAAAATTTTGTTGAATGTTTTTAATTATTATTTTAGTTTTACCTAACAAGCATATTTTGCATTTACCTAACAAACATATTTTTTGGGTAAACATTTTTAAACAGTTTCGTAAACATTTTGGCAGTTGCGCTTGTTAAACATAAAATAAGGATTTTCATAATTTGTTTGTCGGTAGTTAAACTAATTTAGCAGTTTTAAATTGTCAGTAATAATTAAATTATTTTGTTGGTTGAATGTTAAGTAAAATAATTAAAATTAAATAATTTTTAAATGGAAGGTGCGATGAATATTTAAGCAGTGAATTAATGAAATATTCCTTAAAATTACTAAAATTGTAGGTTAAATAAATAAAATGAATGAGTAAAGCATGATTAGTTAACTGACCATTTGAATAATTTAACATAGTTTTTTATAAATTCAATGCTATTTTAATCACCGTTATTCACTATTCCAATTCAAAGATAATAGCGTTATTAAATTTTTTCAGCATAATGAAATAAATTGAATAACGTTATTGTCTTGGAATTGGAATAGTCAAGTCTACATTTTGTGTTTAAAAATGCATTTAAAGTTATTTTGTCGCAGTTTGTCAATTCGCTCGCTCGCTCTCATATGAACGTTCCGAATATGTATGTAAATATATTAAACTTTCATATATTCAATAAGAACATAATAAAACAACCAAAGAATTTAATATACATGAAAAACTAATCCAAAACTATTAACGATAAATATTTTGCACCCAAACATTACTATAATATTCATGCAAAAATAAAGTAATATATACATTTTATATCACTTTATTAACCAAAATGGAAAAAATATAACAATCCAAGTATGTTTATTTTAAGGCAGATACAAAATTGAGAACTATTTCTTATATACACAAACCCAATTATTTTTTTATAAACATTTCAATTAAAATATCTATTAAACTTGAACTACGTTAACTCAATACTTCGCAGCTATTTATACCCTATCCTAAGGGTATATTAATTTTGACACATAGTTTGTAACACCCCTTAATATTCGTCGTAGACCCATAAAAGTATATATATTTATGATCAGGACCAAATCCTAAGACTATCTAGCAATGTCCGTCCGTCCGTCCGTACGCAATTTTTAAGCCTTTAAAATTAAGCTAGGAAGCTGAAATTTGGACCACATATTCCCTAGGGCTCCGAAATGGTTAAGTGTAAAATTTTTAATACGCCCACTGCCACGCCCACAATTTAGTAAATACCGTTTTAAAGCTAAAGTTAGAGAGATAGAGTGTTACATCCTTCACAAGATATGTAGGCACTGCCCCCCTTTATAAGTTTGTCATATAAAGTTTTATGCCACGCCTACTTTTTGTGGACGTTTTTTACTAAATGCTGTTTTCTTCGAAAATTTTCATAGAAAGCGAAAAAAAATGTTTAACAAGATATTTAACCTATATTTTTTCAATACAACGTTTTTGGCCACGCCCACTTTTTGGGGGCGTTTTTAAAAAAAACCTTTTTTTTTTTTAAATAGTAGAATGAAATAAAATCTTCTTAATGCTTTTTTCTTTGGGGCATATAGGGATGTGGATAGGGTATCATACTGTTCGCCCCCAGCGGACTGCAGCCTTTCCTTATGTTTTTTGTTGCCATTTGGAATTCTTGCAAAACTGCCCGCGCTAATGACATATTTTTGACACATCAACCCCTCCGTACTTTATTTGATTGGCTCACACGTATTCACAGATAGAACATTTGGGAGAGGATTTTTGCTCCATTTTTAAAAAATTTTTGCGGGTTTAAAGGGACAGAGGTATGCTGAGTCGACTATCCGTATAATTTAGAAAATATAGAAAATGTAAAAAACAAAGCATTTAAATTGTTCAAAAAAACAAAATCCGATTTCGATCGTAACCGATATTGTCAACTGCGGCGGGAATTTAATTTACTCAATAAATTTTTGTATAGGCAATACATGATGAACGTTAAATCGTTAAGTCATCTGGTATGTTTAATAATATGGAGTATAATACCCTTACGTCTACTGATTTAGCCGGTTCATGCAATTTATTTGCTGATTATTTTGAATCAGTTTACAAGACTGACTTTAATTTAAATTTGCCTGCTCCCTGTCAGACTGTTTTTAACGCATCTATTGGAGCACTTAATCTTTCGCTTCAAGATATTGCAGAAGGCATTTCAGTTCTTAAGTCTTCTTAAAACTCTGGTCCTGACCTTATCCCTTATTTTTTTCTTAAGCAATGCAGCGAATCATTGTTGTTGCCGCTTAAAATAATTTTTAATTTATCTTTATCAGCGGGAGTTTTCCTGGATGATTGGAAGACTTCATTTATAACTCCTATTTTTAAATCTGGGCATAAACATAAGTTTGAAAATTTTCGTGGAATATCTAAGTTATCAGATATTCCTAAATTGTTTGAACTGATAGTTAAAAAAAAAATTTATTTCCATGTAAAGAAACATCTAAGATTATGCGTCAAATGCCGTCGACACTCCCACACACTTCAACAACAGTTAATGGGTGATTTGCCAAAACTTCGTGTTGTAGCATGCAGACCATTTCAACGCAGTGGTGTTGATTTTGCGGGCCCAATAAGCCTTCGTTTTTGCAGGGGTCGTGGAACAAAATCCGTAAAGGGATATATACCAATTTTTATTTGCATGGCAACTGGCGCTGTGCATTAAAAAATATGCTAACCAAAGCCACCAAGGACGATTCGTTAGCCAAACATCTTTCAGACGACGGTACTTGTCGTACTTGGCACTTTAATCTTCGCATATGGGGTGCTACTGGGAATGTGCTGTTAAAAGAGTCAGGTATTATCTGCGCCCCATAGTAGGAGAAAATCTTTTAACCTATCCATATCCATATATGCCCCAAAGAAAAAAGCTTTAGGAACATTATGGACGGCCTTATTTCATTTTTATTTTGGAGCCTTTTATTTTATTCTATGAAATTAAAAAAAAAATATGAATTTTAAAACCGCATTCAAAAAGTGGGCGTGGCCAAAAAATTTGTATGGGTGATATATTTTGAAAAGTATTGGCTAAATATCCTGTTATACAATTTTTTCGTTTTCTATAGAAATTTTCGATGAAAACCACATATTGGTAAGAAAACCATAATTTGTTCGGGTTTAAACGCTTCATCTCTAAAACTGCAGCTTTAAAACGATTTTTTCCAAATTGTGGGCAGTGGGCGGAATTAAAAAAATTTAACACTTTACCATTTCGGAACCCTAGGGAGTATAATCAAATTTTAGCTTCCTAGCATAAATTTAAAGGCCTCAAAAGATGATACGGACGGACGGACATTGCTAAATAGTCTTAGGTTTTGGTCCTGATCATAAATATATATACTTTTAGGGGTCTACGACGAATATTAAGAGGTGTTACAAACGATGTGTCAAAATTAATACACTTTGAACTCAGCACATACTGGTGGTACCACAATCTATATTAAAAGCAATTGGAAAATAACAAAGTTGTACGAAAAATCAATTGATTACCAAAGATGGCTTTTGGCATGTAAAATGTGAGCGCAGTAGTGTTAAGGTGGTTATTGTAGCAGTGTATAAATCGCCGAATAGCTCTGATAGGGAATTTTGCAAATTTTTGGAGGAAAACATTGAGAAGCTCTCTGATTTCAACATAGACAGGAGTAAGAACCATCTTTATAAAAACGAGATAAAAAGTTTCTGTTTATCTCAGAAAGTAACGGAATATACTAGAGTAACAGGTAATTAAAAAAGCAGCAATCGATTATATAATCTCTGATATGGAAAATCTTACAGTGTGCACTAATATTAACAATAAGATTTCAGATCATGAGAGTGTTGATATATTTATAAATGAAACAAAAAACAAAAAAACTGATAAAAAAACGATAGAAATATCCAAATACAAGAAAGACATCTTTACACATAAACTTAGGCAATTCGACACAGCATATAATATCAGAACCTGTGTACATGAAAATGAGGATCGATTTAAGTCTTAGACAGACTGCACGACAATTTATTATCAAGAAAAATATAAAAACGGATAATCAAACAAATAAATGGTACACATATGAGCTGAAAGCTCTAAAACTTGAACAAATTACAAAATATGAAATATGTAGCTAAACTTAACAACAACCGGTATTGCTTAAGAAATGGAAAAACCCGTTACATAAAAAATAGAATAAAACAAGCGAATGGGCAGAAAGACACTTAAAAAATAGTTTTAAGGCAGCAGCCAATTGAAATAAAACACATATATTTTAATGGTAAAGAATATAAAAGCGACTACGAAATTTCAAATAATTTTAATAATTGCTTTGTAAATAGTGTAAAAAGAAATCGGTGACGTGAAATAGCGTTTACTTTCAGAAACGAAGTAAGACCAATTTGGCTTTATATCACTATGCAAAATGAAATAATGTCAAAAAATTAATGGAAATAAATCCAAAAAAATCGAATACTATATGGGGGCCATTCACTTTTAGATTTGGAGTAGGTGCGAAGTTGGGTATATGCAAAGATTTATTGGGTTTAAAAAAATTAGCATAAAGCCAACCTTCTGCATGCTCCAAATCGAACAGTGAACAGCATGCACCCTCATATTTTATAACCATCACGAAATCATTAAGAATTAGAATTTTAAAAACAAAATAATGGCATTTTGGCTTTTTTTGGGTTTTTGAAACGAAATAAAGCGAAATTACAAATTTTGTCTTATATCGATTTTGTAATGGAAATATACCAAATATTTGGAATTTGGCTTCATTTCGTTTGGCGTTATTTCACGTCATCTAAGAATTCATTAAATCAATCGAAAAAGTGAAATACGACGGTGTAATAAATAAAACTGAAAAACAAAATGGATTTCGATAAAATAAGCCCAACAGTAATAACGGACAATTGGAATACTATTGGTCAGACAATACTTATGCTGGATATGAAGGATTCTATGGTTACACCAGTTGAAAAAGTTGGAAACACAAATAATAGTGAAGAATTTGGACCCTTAGAACAAGTGAAAGAATTATCGAGAGGGTGGTAAAGCAACAGTTGATCGAGTATTTTTAAATTAATAATATTCTGTCGATATATCAGTCTGGATATAGAAAGAATTATTCACGTGAAGCAGCAGTTAACCACATGGTATACGAATGGAAGGGTGGCGGAGCGAAAAAGAAAATAATAGCCCTTTTCTTACATTTCAAATGTGCCTTTGAAACAATTGATAGGGAAATACTTTTGTCCAAGTACGGGGTACGAGATAAAGAACATTAATGGTTCAGATCGTTTTTGACAAAGAGGGTGTAAAGAACAAAAGTTAAAAACAACGTTTCGGATTGTGTTGAGGTTGAACAAGGAGTTCCGCAAGGCTCGATTCTAGGAGCGTTACTTTTTATCCTTTATATAAATGACATGCCAATGATAAAAATATTTTGTAAAATTATTTTATACACTGATGATAAACTTATTTGTGGTGAGGAAAAGAACGTCGATGAATGCAGAAATAAGCTAGAACACAATATAACTAATTAAATGAATGGTTAAAAATGAACAAACTAAAACTGAACGAAAAAAACTAAAGCAATGGAAATAAATATACCAAGTAAAACAAATATAAAAATAAATGGAAAACTTATTGAAAACGTAAACAGCATAAAATATCTGAGTATGGTAATTGATAAGAATTTAAACATGCACAAAACGTGGACTACTTATGTAAAAAAATAGGTAAACAAAATTGGTTTCTTAAAAGAATCAGGCACCAAATGGATGATATGACAGCTATAATGGTTTATAATACCATAGTGAAACCTCAATTTGAGTTTTGCGCTACAATACATTTTTCATTCTGCAATTAAGGTCCTATAGAAAGGCTCCAGAAGCTCCAAAACAAGGCTATGAGGAGTATCCTGAGGTGCAATCGTTTTTCGTCAATAATTTGTTTTTGTATATGAACGCGCTAAAACGGCTGGATGTAAAGCAAATTATTTATCCGTTCATATGCTTTGTCATGTTGATAGTTTTAAAGATCTTGGAGTTTTTTTAACTTAACTTTAATGGTCATATTAACTTTATTGTTAATAAATCAAACTCCATGATGGGCTTTATTAAGATGTGGTCTAAAGAATTTGACTACCCCTATGTTACTCAGTTTTTAAACAATTTCTTTGTCCGTCCGCAGCTAGAGTATGCTTCACAAGTTTGGACCCTTTACTTTATTCGTTTTGTCCTTATAGGTCTTCCATACAACCTTCCCCCTACAGTCAACGTTTCAAACTTCTTCAAATGTTACCCCTATCTCAACGTAGACTGAATAGTGATATAGTTTTCTTACAGCAACTTATAGCTGGTCATATAGATGCCCTTGATCTGTTGTCTTCCATTGCATTCAATTTCTGCGGAGGTGCTCACAACCTACGCAGTGTGGATCTTTTAGTAAATGGTTATCATAGGACGAATTATAACAGGAATGAGCCAATTACTGGCATGAGTAGAATTTATAACTTTAATAATCGCGTGATTGATTCGCATGTCAGTAAATTTAAACTCAAAATATGTTTTGCGCAATAATGTCCTGGTGACTAAGATCATTTTTATATCTTTTGTGTTTGTGTTATCAACATTTTAATACTTAAGTTCTACCACCAAGCAAGCCTTACGCCAAAATAAGGCGTCTATTTTTAAACGAGTCCCTGCTAAGATCAAACTCAAGTAGACTGCTAAACTTATTACACGCTTTTAGGCACCTGGAAATTGGTTCATTACAACCATAAATAACCCTATGAAAAGGAACATAAAATAGTAAACGATTTCTAAGTATTCTTGAAATGGAAAGAAACCAAATAACGATAAAAGTAGAGGGCAACCTATATGTTTATTAATTAAATCCCGAAAAATATTGTCTACGTTTAAAAAGAGGTAAGATGCCAAATAGTTTGCATTTTCTCTCCTATGTAGGCAATTCAATATTCCAGCGGAGCTTCCGAAA
Source organism: Ferdinandea cuprea (assembly GCA_963576555.1). Classification (NCBI taxonomy): domain Eukaryota; kingdom Metazoa; phylum Arthropoda; class Insecta; order Diptera; family Syrphidae; genus Ferdinandea; species Ferdinandea cuprea. The sequence continues at coordinate 51,863,242 of OY754960.1, forward strand.
TGCTACCCTAGTAAAACGTTTTTGGATCTTTTCAATTCTAATAGAATGTACCTCATAACAAGGATTTAAGATTAGACCTGACAAATGAAAAGAAAAGACATTTACGAGTATGAGGATCCTGAAAGTCTTAGAATTCCGCAATATAAAACCCAACATTGAATTACCTTTAGCAACCAAAAAGTCAATATGCTTACAGAAATCAAGTTTTTTGTCAAATATTACTCCCAGGACTTTTTTTGAGGAGAGTTATTGATTACGTACGTAAATGAAACTGGGGAAAGGTTGCGACAAAACCAAAAGCTTTGATACTTAGAAACATTGAGTCGAAGGTCATTATTCTGATACCACATAAAAAGTCTTCCAAGATCGCCCTGCAAAAGGATGCAATCATACTCAGACTGAATAGTTCGGAACACTTTCAAATCATCGGCAAACATTAAGCAATGGCACTCCAACTTTCCTGTTGGACTCCAGACGTAACATATACTGGTGATGACACTAAGTCCTTGATGCGAACATATTGAATACGATCCGTAAGATAAGAGCGAATCCATTCAAGAACATTGGAATGAAATCCAAGCCTATTAAGTTTGGAAATTAGTAAGACATTGTCTTACACGTCACCCTGTAACCCTTTCTCAATGACATTCAAGACCGTGTGACAAAATATTGAGAGATTTGTGGTGGTAGATCTACCAGCCACAAATCCATGTTGAAACGGAGAGATGTATCTTTTTAAGAGAGGAGTAAGTTTCTCATAAATCAGTTTTTCAAACAGCTTTGGTGTGGTCGAAATTTTTCAAATTGAACGATAATTAGAAATTTCATGCCTCGATCCAGATTTTAAAATAGGTGCTAAAAATGAATTCTTCCAAACCTTCAAAAACCGACCAGTCTGCAGTGACAAATTAAGAAATAAACATAGAGGCATAGAAAAGGCATAGGAACGCTTTTGAAGTAAAATTGGTGGGATACCCTCAAAGTCAGGATTTTTATCTAAATTCAATAAAGAAAGAGCAATTTGAACTTTCTGTATGGAACACTCTAGGTGGAAGAGAACCACTTGAATAAACAGACTGGAAGTTGCAAAGATAGCAAAGATATTACAAATGGTTAAAAGATCGGAAGACGATACATTATTATGACGCATACAACTAGGAATACCATTAGATTGGTATTTGCTATTGATAAAGCTCCAAAAACGCTTACTGTTGGTTTTTAATTTTGATTCAGCAGAAAGAACATAATGTTTATACAGAAATTTGTTTAATACATCAAATTCTTTTCGTAGTCTTCTATAAACTAATCAGGATCGTTCCTTTTTCGGAACAGCTTATGCATCTTATTCTTCCTATTGTTTAAATTAACGATCCTAATGTTAAACCGAATTGGTTTCTACAAAAACCAAATCAAGGACATGATTAAACTCATTAGCAAAATTATTTATCTGCCTCAGATTTAGCTGGGCGTATCAACAACTTCCCGCTCATAGTCTGAATTGACATTAAAAGGGAAAAGTCTGGCCTCTTCATAGTCAAAAGACCAATTTAAATTAGGCAAGTTAAAATCACCTAGTAGGATGACATGCTGATGGTCATCCAAATTATTTAAAATTAAAAAAAAAAATGTGGATATGCGCTTTATACAATAGATAGGAACTCTTAGGTGGTACAATTTAACGATCATTCACATGGGAGCGAATCGCGAACTGGGAACAAGGGAATATTCGTAAATTCGACATATCTTTCACATGACAACTTTTTTTGGTCGCAGGTACCCGTGAATCTGATTTGTAAATGTTAGCAGCAATTTTAAGGTTATGTTCGAACTTAAGTTTCATTCGCGGATTTGTGGATCGCGTCTGTATTATGTGGATTGCGAATAAAGAGTAACAGTTCGCGGCAGGAATTTTTCAATTCGCGGGAAAATGTTTATAATTGTAATTATTGCTCTTTAAATCAATTTAGACTCAGTTTTTTTAGATAGGATATTAGATCAATTAAATATAATGCTTTTGTGGCAGAAGCAATAGCAATTTTCTATTCATAATTACATTAAAATTTTTTTTTTTCACGATTCGCCTATTCGCAATTCGCTCTCATGTAAATGATCCTTTACTTACATTAACAATAATTTCATTACCTAGAATACATTTGATTTTTACTCCTAATTGGTCCACATTAAGAGTTATAGGCGGTATAACTACTTCGTCAATGTGCAAAGATTTCCGCACTGAAACCAAAGCACCTTCACCCCTTTCAATGGTGGTAAGAACAGGACAGCGGTTTTTGCCGCAAACTTCGTACTGGTCCTTGCTGAACATTTCTGCATTATGATGTTCTTTAGTGAGCCAGGTTTCAGTAAATATAAGGACATCATATTGACAAGACGAGGAGAATAGTAAGACATCTCGCAATTTTGTACGGAGTTCACCAGTATTTTAATAATACAGGTTGAAGGTAGAAGTTCTCAGCCTGTGGTTCACTTCTTCTGCAGGCAAATTTCTGCTCCTGACTGCTGCTTGTTAAAATCACTCCACGACACAGATCTGATAATGTTTAAAAAAAAGGGTAAAATACAATACGCTGCTAGCTGCTTTAAAAATCAAATATGGTGCCGCGCCTATCTATTTAACAAGCGAGGTTAGACAGATTGGAGTTTAACAGTCGTACTATTTGCGAAACATAAACGACTTTAGATTATGCAATCAATCCTTTTTATCGGCTCAAAACACAATTATTTATAAAGGGTTTAAATTGTTTAATAGTCGACCTAATGAAATAAAATTTTAATTTTTAAAGTTGGCTGCTTCTGTTAATAGCCGATTCAGTGGAATACTCGTTGCTATTCGCAATGACGTCACTAATACACCCATTATTATTTTATTATTTGTTTAGTTAAATTTGGTAATAACTTTCAACTAATCTCGTGAAAATTTAAGAATTATTAAATACATCAGCAACAAATATGACATTTACCGATTATGACATTTATGCTGTTTGAATGAGTTAGTGCTTCTGCTTTCTATTCCGAATTCAAAGTCAGAAGCGAATTTTTCTTCTTTCCAGGAGAGAAACTGTTATTTTAATACCAAACGAACAGTTTTAGCAGAGTCTGGAAGTCTTCCGGATTACCAAACCAAAACGACATTCATGTGTAGCTTTTCACTTCTTGCCGTCAAATTGTATGTCTACAAAAGTAAAAAATAAATTATACATATTAATAAAAAAATACACATAATATTTTCATGATTTGAAAGCAGCCATAAAAGGTAGGTTAGGTTAAACAGGGGTTAGGTGGAAAAGCCATTACATAACACTATGCACCAAAACTGACCCTAACCCTGATCTTTGGGGAACCAGTTGAATATACAAGGCAGAAAATCTTAAAAAATATGCAAATATCTGTGTCCGATAATATTTCGGTGGTAATAGGACCTTAGAAACCTTGTATTGGAAACCAACTTTTATTCTTTATTAAAAAACAAACAAATGAACTCAAAAAATGTTAGCGTCCGCTTTCCTTTAAAAAATGGCTTCCAATCACAAAGATAAAAAGAGCCAGTCCGCCCAAAAGTACTGGCTGTCATCTCTGCCTGACAGGCCTTAAATACCAGGGACTATCATTGATGATAACGATGTCTCCAATTTTCGATGGCGGTACTAATTCAGACCACTTAGATCGCAATGTCAACTCAGGCTACAAAACGCTTGCAACATTTGTTTTCGAATCGCTCTCTGTACTAATATGAAGACTTTAGAACCTTTTTTTTTCATCATCACTTACTTGGCCAATTGGATTTTCCCCTCCAGAAGTAAGTCTTAAGAAATGATTTGGGGTCAATGCTTCCTCCAAGTCATTGTCTAATGGCATATATGTAAGTGGCCTTGAATTAATTATATTTTCGGCCGCAATTAAGCAGCTTCTCAGGAGTGGGTCACTAGGGGTTCTAGTTGGTAACGTGTTGTAAAGCGCTATTTTGAATGAACGTACATGGCGCTAACAGGCTCCGCCCATGTATTGTGACGCTGGCGGATTAAAGACGCACTTGAGTGATGGACTAATAGAGCGTTTGGCAATTAGCTACGTATCCATTGCTTGAAGCTCCTGACGTAACATTCTCTCTGCTCCAACAAAATTTGTGCCTCGATCGCAGTACATTTTTTTGGGTTGTCCTCTTCGCTGCATGAAGTCTTGGAAGCACAGGATAAAAGAATCGGCATGCACGCCCCATCTTTTTTCATGACGCCTTCCAACTACCACCAACAGCGGTCCGAAATAGTCTACTCCGGTAAAAGTGAATGGATCACAATATCGTAAAATTCGGGCAATTGGAAGAACGCCCATCTCCGGTGGTCCTGGCTGTGCATTTTTAACTTTGCACCATTAACACTCTTCCTTGATGACAGTTTTAACTCCTTTACTCCTTCACGATTGGTGTGCAAAAAATCTTTGTGGCATTTCAAAATCATCAGTTTAGTTATTCGATGATTTCCTGGTAGGATAACAGGCCGTTTTGTTTCATCACCAATAAAGGTAGTTTTGTCCAGTCTTCCTCAAACTCGCAGCACTTGATGTTCGTCTATATACGGTGATGAACGTCTTATGGAACTTGAGCTTTGAACTGTGTGTCGAAGAGAATTAGCTTCGCAATGTTTTTGTAGACTGCTGATTTCATCAAAGTAGACTTCCGCTTGCGCTATTTTGTACAGTTCAGTTTCTGCCTGTTTCAGCTCATCACTGCTGAGGATTTCACTTGAAAATACTAGCGTAATTTTTTTTTATAACACACGCCATGGCCCTTAACATTCTGCTTCACTTCGAGAATCGGATGGCATCGATCAAAGGATTCTGCATTACATGGTGGCCCAGTAGTTCTTCCGTTGTTGCTGCAACCAAAGTTATATTTTTCGGCCATCGATCCATTTCTTTCCTTAAAAAACTTGGTCCTTGAAACCAGCGGTCGTTAATATCCAGTATTGGTGGTTTTATCCATTTTGTTGCGATGGGATGTAACGCCAGACTCCCATACTGCCATTGTCTGTATTTCTGCCACTCCAAAGGCAACGAATTTGTTGTATTGGTGAGGATCATGTTTTATCCAACCTAGGACAGTTCTAGAATCACTCCAGAAAAAAATGTTGCTCCTCTTTTGAAAGCTCCTCGATTATTCGATTTTCGAATCGGCATCCTATGACGGCAGCATCGAGCTCAAGGCGTGGAACAGAGCGAAGTTTTATTGGTGCAACTTTTGTCCTTGCGCCTACCAATGAACAGTCAACTGTTTCTCCATTCCTTATCCGAAGGTATGCCACAGTAGCACAGGCCAATTCTCCTGCATCCATGAAAACATGAAGTTGAACCTCTGCTCCGATCCAGTTGGGCAACTCTTTGAGAAAGCATCTCACAATTTTTATGTGCTCCACTTGGGGTGAAACTTAGAGCCATTTTTTCCACGATTCGAATTGTTCGTCTTTAATTGGATCGTCCCATTCTATGTGGCTTCGCCAGATGTCCTTCAGATATATTTTTATGTACACAAGGAAATGTGCTATAAGTCCAAGAGGATCGTATATGAACATTAAGACCCGAAGTACTTCTCTTTTCGTTGGACAGCATTCACCACTCAGCACTCGTTTACTTCCTTTGTTATAGCATAAGGAAAATGTGTATTCATCGATCTCCAAACACCACCACAGTCCTAAAATCTTTTCTGTTGACGAATCCGGATTCAGATTAATGTTTGTCAAAACATCGGATACTCCTTTATTCAGCATCTGCATGACATGTTTGGAGTTCGACTTCCAATTTAGTATCTCGAAGCCGGTACTTGCATTTACTTTAGTTACTTCTTGCCCCAACTTAATCGCTTCAGGATCACTGCCAACATCGTCCACATAGGTATGCTCCGTACTGCTCTTGGGAATTCCTTTATGAATTGCATCACTTTTTGGTTCTTAATATACTGGGAGCAGCTAGGATAACAAGTTGCCCCAAAGGTCATTTCTTGCATCGCGTACGTATCGAATTCCTCGTCCTCATTTTCCACAAAAATCTTAAACCATGCTGATCATCTTCAGAAATCCTTATCTGGTGAAACATCTCCTTGATGTCACCAGTGATAGAAACTTTGCCTTCTTATTTTATTGGATTGTGGGCTGGAAAAATAGGTAAATACCATATCTTTTCTCGCGGCTTCTTTAACTCATCACTGCTCAGCTTTCGAATATAATCCTTTCTTTCGAATTCTTTGATTTGTTATAGTCAGTTATAGTTATAGTTATAGTCAGTATATTTGCTTTTAAATTTTGATCTGACTTGAATCTTTTTTCCAGACACTGCATTCTCCGAACCTACATAGGTCTGCTATCAGGTAACTTCACCTTTTCATTCCGCCATAAAAGTCCAGATTCACACCGATCCTCTAGCTGCGTTGTTTTGTCTTTGAGAATATTTTTTGCCTAATTCTCTTCTGCTCCAACCTTGGAATTCTTTGGTCCAATTATGCCCAAACTGTTGACTGAAATAAGATCTTTGACCAATTGAGGAACTGTATTATCCGTCGCTGACTGACATTCGCACATGTGTAAATTGTGAATAAACTTTAAGTCGTTGTCTTCTTTTGTCTCAATGGTCGAAAATACAGTCCAGCCAAGACGGCACTTTGCGGCAATCGGATCACCATCTGCAGCTACTTTAATTTTAATAGGCACGGCCACATTCCAATATCGAAGTTCTATCAGAATACCGGAATTGGCGTTACTATACGATGCTACAGGCAAATTCCGAAGATGTGGATACCATTTTGATAAATATCCATAGTCCAGCGACTAAGTTGGTAAGTTGAGTTGCTTCACAGTTCTAGCGTTAGCAATTCGAAATTTTAAAGCGTTTGATTCTGCTCCAGATATTTTAAATTCCACTTTTTTTGAATCATATTCCTGTCTCGATATTTTTCCCCTCCACTTTAGGCACAGGGGTTGATTTTCTCCTCCAAGTTCCAGCTGCTTCGCTATGTCCTCGTTCAGTAAGGTGCTAGAGGAACCCTCGTCCAAAAGGAATATATATTTACGCATTTGCCATTATGCGACAGCACCACCGGAAGAATTCTAAACCTAACCGCATTAAAAGTTTGATGACTACACGCTGTTTCATTCTGCTCGTTAGGTTGTGTGGACACCTGTTGACTTTGTAGACATACTTTGTGCAAAAGTGGGTGATGTGTTTTGTCCCAATTCGACTCAGAGCATGGAACCGTCTATAAAACTTATTTCGATGTCTTTTAAGGCACTGTCTACAGAGACTAGCATTTTTAACAGATTCCCAGCGGTCGTCCACACTCATTTTAACGAAATGCTTGCAGTTTGGAACATATGACATATCAAGCATTTTTTTCATATGCTTCGATTTGTCTGGTGTAGTTGATGCTTTCGATCCCACATCATGATGACACACCCTTTCCCGTTTGTTCTTTTGCTTTACTTGCAGTTCCTTTTGGTTTGTATGAAACAAGGAGGTTGATGGCATTACACTGCAAATATCGGTGATAACGTCATTGAGCCAGTCACCAACAATGCATATATTGTCCGTGTCAATTTCCTGTCGCTTCTGTGCCCCATTCTATCATCAGAGTTGTTGGTAACTTCTCCGTTTGTATTTTGTACAAAAATGTCCTTCGGTGGATTTGGCAGGCTTTCCAAATATGTTTGTACGATGTCATGTGGTGTATTTATTTGATGCAGCCCACACGGTGGTTCCATAGGGTTTTGTGCTTTAACATTAACCTTTTGAAGGAACTTTTCCTGAAGGGGTTGCCTCGATTTAACCGAGTGACTTTCCATTTCATCATCTGACATTTCATCGTAGAGAGCCTGTCGTTTTTGTAGCAACTGGTGTTGTTTCTGCAGCAGTTCTTCTTCAGCTTCTAACATCTGTAATTGTTACAAATTAAAGGTGAAGGAGCGTCTGCATTTGTTGTTTTTTTAGTGCGACTAGAGACTGAAAGTGCTTGCGATGCTGTCTTTTGCAGTTGTTGTGTTGAATTTGCAGTACAAATTGTACATTTCCAATCGTGTATTTCTGCGACTTCGTCGCCAATTTTTGCGCACTCGTAGTGTATCCATTTTTTGCATTTGGTAAATTCCGCCATATTAACCGACTTAATGAAATTACACGTGGAGGTAGGATTTGAAGAACAGACACCGAAACAAAAAAAAATCACTGTGTAACCGCCCATACAGTATTGTGCAAAACCTAACCAACTTTTCCTACTCTCATGTAAAAAGTTGTCTCCCACTTTTAAAAATACTTCCCGGTAAACTGTAAATATATTTATTTACATATTTGCATGTGTCCTCAAAGTCACCCAAACAACAGTAAATAAAAAAAATAAATCAAAATCTGTTCAAAAACAGCTGTGCAAAACCTAAGCAACTCTTTTAATATTTTGTATTATATTCGTTTTTTTTTATGACTTCAGCACATCTACGAGGCATCGCCTCAATTAAATTAGAAATAATAGCTGCTGGTATGTTTTCCCACCGTATTTTTAATAAATTTATCAACTCCATTTGGTTTTTGCACCGTATTGTTCCAACGCGACGTTTAAGAATCCCGAATAAATTTTCAATCGGATTCAAATCCGGCAACAGTGCAGGCCAATCAAGAACTTCAATCCGATGGTCTGTTAGCCACTCCTTGACCATTTTTTAAGTATGCTTCGGGTCGTTGTCATGTTGGAATACCCAAGAAATTGGAATATTCCATTCGGCATACGGCAGCATCACATTTTCCAACATATCCTTGTAAACAAAACGATCCATTATGCCCCCTATTTCATGAAAAGGACCAATACCATAACCAGAAAAGCATGTCCATATCATAACACTTCCACCAACATGCTTCAGTGTACTTTTACAGAAGCGTGGATTAAGTCTTTGCTTGGGCGTACGCCTAACGTATTGTATGCCATCAGTGTTCCACAGGTTAAATTTACATTCATCACTGAATAACACACTTTTCCACTTGCCGACTGACCAATTAATATATTTTTTAGCAAAATTCAACCTATAAAGTGTTTTAAAGAAAAGATTATTTCAATTCAAAAAACAATTTTTTCAATAAACCTTTTCTGTACATGCTTTTTCGTAAGCACAGGTTTCTTTAACACTGAATAACTTCTAAGATCAGCTTCAAGAGCCCGTCTACGAACCGCACTGGAGTCAACGTTCAAATTCCAAGTCGACAATATTTCCCGAGAGGAAATAAAAGGATTTGATTTGATTAATCTCGTTATTTTCCTATCCTCCCAAATAGTTGTTTTACGCGGCCTTCCTCCTACATTATTATTTTATATAGGTTAATTATTTTCAATTTGTATTTTTAAAAGTGGTAGACAACTTTCTACATGAGAGTAGGAAAAGTTGCTTAGGTTTTGCACAATACTGTATATAGAACTCATTCTACAGTTACGAAATTTTAAATGTCCGTAGTTCTTTTAAGGCAAGCAAGGATCTTTACAATACAAATTGTATTTTCATCGAAAAAAGGGAGTTTAAGTTCGGTCAAAATTCATACAATTATAAAAAATTGCCAAATGTCCATGTATAAAAAATCTTTGCAAAAAGTATTAAAAACACGGCAAAAACATAAATGCTATAGAATAGCCAAGTTCTTATATATAGAAAAATCGCTTTTGCCTTACAAGTCAGCCACAAAGAGTACTGAGATCTAAAAAATAACGCCAAGTTTGTATTATAATTATAATTAAACATTTCTTAAATAGTATTTATATTTTTATACTTGGCAAGTTTTTAAAATAGTTAAAATTGGGGCTCTATACATGTGTTTTAACATATATTTATATCTTCAATTATATCTTCAAATTTTAATAAATAAATAAATAAATCAATACATTTTTGCAAAGAGTGTGGCACGCTCGTAATCAGACGAGTGTATTAGCTTTTCTTATAAACATTTGACCTGACACTGAATCTACTTAAGACCTTTGCTGAAGTAACCAATCGTAGGCTTCTGTGTCGACCTTGAGTTTTTTCAGCTTGTTTAAGGGCTTACCATTTGTCCAACTTTCTAACTATGTAACTCTCCGTACAAAATTGTGAAATGTTTTCCTTATTTTTTAAAATATCATAGTCTGTTAGTCTGTTAGACTTTATAGTTTCGGCAAACATTTACGAACATATTTTTTTACAGTGTTTATTTATTATTTTTACCTTTTCTTTTATTTAAAGTTCCGTAATCTCTAAATTGCACTGATCGAAGAAGATTTACTGGTTTACTTAAAATAATAGATGAGTTATTTCTGAATTTGCCCCAATAACCGAACAAAATGTATCCCAAACATTATAAAACTTAACCCGACAAAAAACAATTCCGTAAAGTTTATGTTCGCATATGTCAAATGCAATCTAACAGTGCAAAAATACTGTTAATAAAAAAGTGAAGTAAATTTTTTTGTAGAGTCCGATTGAAGGTCTGTTTTCTTTTTTGCCTAAACCGAAGAAAATGGAATTGCAAGAAACTAAGGAAAGAAAACAAACAATTACAGGAAATATGACCAAAATTTGGACATATTTTAGCAATAATTCGTTCTATTGCCAATGTATGCCTAATTTATCGAAGATTTGAGGAAGGTCCTACTTTGGTGTATTATTACTTACGTTAATGCAAATTACTCCGTAAGTAATTGTAGCGTGAATTTAATAATTAAGCAATACACAAGTTTATATTAAGAACAAATAACGTTCTATACAATTTCGATAAAGTTAAGTCAATGCCTTTACATTTTTAGATATCACATTTTTAAGTCAGTTGGGATTCTCTTACTCGTGCAAATTTTCGATTTTGAAGTCAATAAAAACCCATAAGAATTATGCCCTTAGGATAGGTATACAAATTATGTTTTTCAGTTTTTTATTTAAAATACATTTTGCTTTTAGAGTTTATAAACATTATCTCCTTGTAAATTAGCTTTACTATCACAACGAATCTATTGAGCAGAGCTTGTTCGTTAGCTACACGGACAGTACATATGATAAATATTCCATTAATTGTTCGAAATGTCGATTTCTCGAAAGTTAGATTAAAGAAGTTTGACATTTTCAAATAATTATTTTGTAGTTCGTTTCAGTTAGTTAATGTCGTATATTCAGCCGTGGGGCAGCGTATCAAGTCGTGTCAATGGCCCACATTACAGGTGAGAATATTAGTCTATACATAATTTTTACTTAAAGTAGTCAGCATGCTTCAAAAAGTTTAACTCAAAGTCGAGAACAAATCGCTTAGCGCCTGCCTAAGAAAAAGAAAAGAAATGGCTAAAAAGTCACAAAAAAAATAACAAAAACAAAAAGTGCAATAAAATATTCTCGAGAAATAGTCGAATTAGTAAAAGAAAAAAGAAAAGCGCTTAAAAATTGGCAACAATCTCGCGCTCCGCAGCATAAAACAATAACAAATAATTTATGTAGCACTCTTAAGAAAAAGATTCAGGACTGCAAAAATCGCCAAGTCGCTTTACATCTTGAAGGTCTCATTACGGATAAGAGTTCAAAGCACTGGCTCTGGAAAGCTTGGCATTCCAAAAGCATTGAAAAGCCAAAAACGCAAGCGCCTCCTATCATAAAAGATAATGGCGAAAGGAGACAAAGAAAAAGCGGACATATTTGACATATTTAACAAGGCTCCTTGATACGATTTGATTACGGAGCAGGTCTTCAAGAGTTGCCTAGGAAAGCACTAATCATGTTTGTTTATCTAATAAATGCTTTGTTTATACTACAATGGAAGCTAAAGTCATTATGGTTACAAAGCCCGGAAAGCCGCCATATGACAAGAAATCGTATAGACCAATTTCGCTATTACCAACAATATCAAAGGTATTCAAACAAATTTTATTGAAGCGATTGCATTCGATTATCGAAGAGCGAAGTATTATGCACGCTTTGAAATGCCTCTAAATGCAAAAGCCTTATTTATAAAACTTATGCAACGTTGCATAGAGGTTGCCCGACTTAAACGCGTTTGGAGGTTGTTTAGTGCCCGCTTAAGTGTGGTTTTGTATGGAAATGCCATTTTAATGTTTGCCTTCTCTTCCTACTCACTTGATCTAATTGTGTTCGACGAAATTCTTTTTAATGTAAAAATTATTTTTTATACCCTATCCTAAGGGTATATTAATTTTGACACATAGTTTGTAACACCCCTTAATATTCGTCGTAGACCCATAAAAGTATATATATTTATGATCAGGACCAAATCCTAAGACTATCTAGCAATGTTCGTCCGCCGTCCGTCCGTCCGTCCGTACGCAATTTTTAGGCCTTTAAATTCAAGCTAGAAAGCTGAAATTTGGACCACATACTCCCTAGGGCTCCGAAATGGTTAAGTGTAAAATTTTTTGGAATACGCCCACTGCCACGCCCACAATTTAGAAAAAACCGATTTAAAGCTACAGATGGACAGATAGAGGGTTATAACCTTTACAAGATATGTAGGCACTGCCCTCCTTTATAAGTTTGTCATATAAAGTTTTTTGCCACGCCTACTTTTTGTGGGCGTTTTTCACTAAAATGCTGTTTTCTTCGATAATTTTCATAGAAACCGAAAAAAAGTGTTTAACAAGATATTTAGCCAATATTTTTTCCAATATATCGCCCATACAAAGTTTTTGGCCACGCCCACTTTTTGGGGGCGTTTTTTCAAAAAATGTTTTTTTTTTTCTAAATTTTATAGAATGAAATAAAATGCTATCCATCATCTTCTTAAGGTTTTTTTTGGGGCATATAGGGATAGGGATAGGGTATCATACTGTTCGCTCCAAGCGGACTGTAGCCTTTCCTTATGTTTTTCTATTCAATTATCAATGAAGATTTCAAAGTGTATATGCACCCGATTATGAATAGTAAAAAAATTAATTTGTGTAGCAGGGATACGACAGTGTAAGAATCATTCATGTACAGTTGGAAGTTAAAGTTGCGGTAGGGATTTGGTGGCGGATTGAATTATGTGTTGTTACGAAAAGTGCACAGCCACTTAAATTATATTAAAAAATGTTTACTTCGTTGCATGTTGTGCTAAATACGAAATTTCTGAGTTTTAGTTGGGACATTAATTTGTTTTTCTACAAGCAGCTGAGTTGTGTTTACCGATTCAGACAACAAATTGTAAAAGATTTCGCCTCTTTGGTACTTTATCTGACACAACCATTGTATAACTAATAGAGCCCTCTATTATCCGGATAATTAAGAACACGGATATCCGGATTCCTAATGGATCTGATTTAAATCTGGATAATTATAACTATACGGATTTTTAAATTACACGTTAAGTCCTGTAAAATTGAAAGTGGATGCAATTTCACCAAAATGTCCTTAAAATATCCTGACTATTCAGCATTAAACATTTTCCTTTTAACACTTTAAATACTATTTTTGCAGAATATCCTTGTACAGACATCGAAGTTCTGAGTTCACTGTCTAACATTTGTTTCCGTTTTTACAAAAGTTTTTTGTTGACTTTTTAATGCAATGCATTATCTACATTTAGTTAACTAATGCCCAGCACTGCCTTTAAGATATAACAAAACAATGCAATTCTATTAAGCGCTCAATATATCGAAAATACTCAGTCGTTACACAGGACGTAAACACATTTAAAATTCGTACAATAAGAATCCGTATGTTAAAAATCCGCATACTTAAAGTCCGTGTATCCGGATAATAAGAATCCGATTTTATTTGGCAAAATTTATTATCCGGAATCCGGATATCCGGACTTTCGAAGTGCACTGACAAAATCGTAGGCTCTAATAACTAATATAGGTAGCAAAATGTTTGATAAATTAGGATTTAAGCAACGTCGTAAAGAGGCCGCTTAAATACTTTCACTATGTATAACTATGCAACTGTTTGGAGGCATTTTAGTGAATTCTAATAAATACGGCTGCAAGTTCTTATCGCACGTAAAGAAAAACAGGAAGAGCTCGTTATTAAATATTTATGATCAAATGCATTAGCTGCTTGGTCGAGTTACTAAACTCAGCATGCTTCTTTTATACAAGCAAGTTCTAAAACCGGTTTGGACGTTTGGTATACATCTTTGGGGTTGTACCAAAACAAGTAACATAAATATTTTACAAACTTTTAAAAATAAAGTGTTAAGAAGAATTGTTAATGTCCGGTGTTATATAAACGGCGATATCCACCAAGACTTAGGCGTGGTATCTGCCGTCGAAGACGAGATAAAAACATTTGCCGGTAAGCAACGGATTCGGCTTCATGCTACAAATTCTAAATGAAACGAATCTAGTGCCCCGACTACAACGGATAGAACCATTTCAACCAGCGCAATATGATGTAACCGCGGTATTATCCGGTACGTCCGCTGGGAGGTTGTTTGATCGCGTACAAAAACGGAATTTAAAACTACTAGATAGGATATAACCTAGTTGTAGTATAAAGTAATTTCAAGCGAGGTGTTTTAAGTGTAGGAATCTCACACTATTATGAGCACGTGCGGTCGATCCTCAGAGTGTCTCATGGGAGATTTTCCAACCTACCATCGGTAAAAAACAAGTTTTCTTACAAGTTAAATTTTTCCATCGAAATTTTCGGGTAATTTGTCAATATATTGGGGCTTTGTGACATTTCCTTCCCGAAAATTGGGCGTTATGACATAAAAAAGAAATCTCCAACCATTGTGTGTGCGAAGTTATATTTTTGACACGAATGGCGGGACCTACAGTTTAATTCCGATTCCGAATGGCAATTTATTTTTGAGAAGCTTCTTATGACATTTCTTACTCTTGGATGTTTGTTAGACGTTCGCAAGAGGTGGGGCATCGAATAAAAATTTGCATATGGTAAAGGTCGGGATTTGAACCAGCGACCTATCACTTAATGATCCAACGCACTTAACCACTAAGCCACTGCACCGGCGTTATGACATATGATCATATACTTCACTCAGATTTTTTTAAATTAGGTTTTTTTAAGATAGAACCTAACGCCATTTTTAGCAGAAATAATGTCATTACGCCAAAATTTTGTGTGAATTTTGAAGCAACATATTACCCAGAAATGTTTTGGGCTTTTCGACTTTTTTTTAATTTGAGCGCCTGTTTAAGCTGTACTCTCAACTGTATGTACTTTTTGTACAGTACTGTTTCTCTAGAAATCCAAATTGGTGAGAAGGTATAAGATTTTTATTCTTTATTCATTGGCTTGAGTCTATACAGAAACTGGTCTAACGATTTCTTTTCTTTTTTCTTTTTATTCTTTTTATGTGGCGACTGATCTGGGTAGTCATTCCGTAACTTTAAGGCGACAGTAGCTGAGGATCTCGTTTTGAATTTGCCTCATTTAACTCTATCTATGATTCTGAAAACTCTAAAATGCATCCAATCATTCCGTAAGTACATTATCGTCAGACGATATTGTCTCGGTAATGCATAACGTAACTTCAAAATTCGCTATCACCTGCTGGATTTCGTTTTTGACGATTCAACATTTCAGCCACAAAAAGTACTGAGATCTAAAAAAGAACGCCAAGTTTGTATTGTAATTATTAAAAATTTCACAAATAGTATTTAGGTACATTTTTATACTTGGCAAGTTTTCCAATTTGAAGTTTTGAATCAATGTTTATACATATATATATATAAAACACACGCGTATAGAGCCCCAATTTTCGCAATTTTAAAAACTTGCCAAGTATAAAAATGTATCTAAATACCATTTGTGAAATTTTTAATAATTACAATAAAAACTTGGCGTTCTTTTTTAGATCTCAGTACTTTTTGTGGCTGACTTGTAAGGCAAAAGCGATTTTTGTTTAAAGAACTTGGCTATTCTTTAACATTTATATTTTTTTTTATAATGTACGCGCAAAATGGATTTTGGATACCCTTATAATGAAGTAACACAGTGCGGGCATTAGGGAAGTGAAGGATTAGAAAAAAGGAGATACCGATGCCAGTTTGGTTTTAAATGTCTGCAAACTATAATGTGTAGGAAAAACATAGCGGGGTAGAGCATTCCACATTCGTATTGTACGGTTAAGAAACGAATCCTTGTATTTCACTGTACGTCCGAATACAGGCTTGAGAGTAAACTGTGTGTGATTTCAATACTTTTTGGAAACATTTTTTTATACATGGAAATTTTGTAAAATTTTAAAATTGCAGGGATTTCGACCGAACGTAAACGACCTCTTTCGAGGAAAATACAATTTGTTTTATAACTTTCTCTTTTTGCCTTTAAAAGAATTATCGATATGTAAGATTTCTTAACTATAGAATGAGTTCGACATAAGGGCGTTTGCCACGCCTCTTTTTTGGAATATACACAAAGTTTGTGTCTGTTATTCAAATCCTTCCTCGAAGTATAATTTCATAGCTCATATGTTATTATATATATTGTCCCAAACTCCAAGCTTCTGCTATGATTGGAAGTGCTCCACAGTTCTGATGATCTGCCAATGAGTCAGTGAGTTACTGTTTTTACTAATTTTAACTTGTGTTGTTACTTCCTAGTTTTTTATAAATACTTGATTGATTGTTGTATAAACATCACTCAGCTATATTTCTTTTAATGTTTGTATAGTTCAAATAACTTATTTGCCTAAATTTTAAATCTACCACCATATTTTAGAATCTAACACTCTTTCTTCTGTTAATCTACCAAATTCCTGAATTCCGAGGTAACAACACTGCTTATTACTCCGGAACTGCTCATGTTAAACAGGTGAAATTTGGTATGCTGCTGATCCTGATGTATTTAGCTTTGTTGTAAGCGAAGTTAGAGGGCGGGTCAAAATGGCCTGAGTAGGTTCGTGTAAATAAGGTTGTAGTGCCAAAATTGCTAACGAACTTGGCTGGAAACAACCGTGCCCCTTAATATAGCGTTTTTGAAGTTTGCGATTTTAAATGCATAATATAAAGCATATGATAAAGCTGGATAAGATAAAGCTGAACATTAATTTTTTTATTAGTATGTTTTTATGAGTAAGTCTATAGATTTTATAGAGATTGTATAGATTTTAAACAGATTAAAATACTGTTTTGGTAAGCAGATACATAATCATATCTTCTTAGACCACACTACTCCGAGCGTCGAACTTGCCGAGTTGTAGGGGCTGAGTAGGGTCAATGATTCTCGAGAAGTTTTTCTCTAGATGAGTCCTGAAACCAAAGGACGTTCTTCCCTTGTGTCCTCCCTGTGTTTTCCCCCCCTTTTCTCTTCCTCTTCCTCTCCTTTCCTTTCCTTCCAGTTTTCATCCTCTTCCCTGGGCCGGACGATGGTGTCATACGATCCGTGCCGAGCGTCAACCTGGCTGGGGGCCCAGTCAAAAAGCCCAGTCGCTAACGGAGTGTCCGGATACCTGGCGCCCTCCGGATTTTGCTAGCCTTGTCTGTATATTGCGGATCTCTGTACAGATCCTTTCTCCGCCACTCGTGGGTCCTAACATGAACAACAATAACCAAAATAACCAAAATAAAAATCAAAAGAAACCTAATCCAATTTTCAAGACCGGTATCCCTTCCAAACCGGGCGGTAGTACGGTGATTAAACTGTCTACCGGTACAGCTCCTGCTACGCCGAGCGGTGGTACGACTGTGGCTACTCGTGGTCCACCCCGTATTGGTAACAGCAGCTATCCTCCTGAGCAAAAGGAAGGTATCCTCCCTAGCAGTGGTAGGATTGTGGCACTTCATGGCCCTTCCACTGCTGGCACTAACACCCCTAGTACGTCTCGCAGTGGAAGTTTGCGACAACGCACTCCCTCGAGGTCGTACTATAAACAACGACGTGAGGCAATACGGACTCTGAAGGTCTTTGGAGCTATTCTGGAGACCAACAGAACTCCTAAGCAGGTTGCCAAACTGAAATGGGCCGAAAATTTTATGACCAAGGACAAGGAGACCAGCGGTGACTTTACGTCTAAGCGCCAGAGGTCGGTGGAAGAAACCGCTCCGGTTTCAAAACGCCCCAAGGTGCATAACACCAGAACCCCTCAGGTCCTTCAGCGATGTCCTCAAAGACAAAATCGTGGTTGCTGTCATTGATCGTAGCGACATAGACGGCACGATATCTCCCGAACGGTGGCAAACGGTCAAGCTGAAGCTCTTAAGTAGCTTTCTACCCTTCATCAGGGCAACCCCTGGACCGCCACCGAATACTCAAGATGTTGGTTGGCTAATCGCTTGCGCGGGCACAAGATCTGTCGATCTGTATAAGTCGGCTGTAAGCAGTCTAGGAGAGGTTTGGCCGGGTGCTAAGCTCGAAGTCGTAGCAAAGGAGAACATCCCTAGTAGACCTAGGACTCGCACCTGGATCCCCATCGAACCACCATCCGCGGATGAAGTCCTGGAAGTCATCCAGCGCTGCAATCCCTCATTACCCACCCATGACTGGAAGGTCGCTAAGCTGGAAGAGCAAAGGGGTGCCTACAGATCTGCTATTATAAAGGGTGATTTTTTAGCTGGTTTGGTTTTGGCAACACTGGTTTTGACAGCTGACGTGTGTTTAGTACCTTGTGTCACTGTCAAACAGCTTCAGATGAGGCTCATTTTTGGTTGAATGGGTACGTAAATAAGCAAAATTGCCGCATTTGGAGTGAAGATCAGCCAGAAGCATTGCAACAGCTACCAATGCATCCCGAAAAAGCCACTGTTTGGTGCGGTTTATGGGCCGGCGGCATTATTGGGCCATATTTCTTCAAAGATGATGCGAATCGCAGCGTTACTGTCAATGGTGAACGCTACCGAGCGATGATAACAAACTTTTTTTTGCCCGAAATGGAAGTTCTTGACTTGCATGATATGCGGTTTCAACAAGACGGTGCCATATGCCACACAGCACGCGAAACAATGGCGCAATTGCGAGGCGAGTTTGGTGAACAGTTAATTTCACGTTTCGGGCCGTTCAATTGGCCGCCTAGATCGTGCGATTTGACACCATTAGATTATTTTTTGTGGGGGTATGCCAAGGCTAATGTGTATAGGGACAAGCCCGCTTCGATTGACGCACTGGAAGCCAACATCCATGCATTCATTCGTGAGATACCGGCCGATATGTGTGAAAGAGTATGCCAAAATTGGACTCAGCGGATGGGCTACCTGAGACGCAGCCGCGGTCAACATTTGCATGAAATTATCTTTAAACATTAAATTGCAAGGTTCAAACTATCGATTCAAATAAATATTTCATTCATTTTTTCGAATTTTTTGTGTTTTTTTTTTAATAATAGTTCTAAACCTCTTAAAAAATCACCCTTTAGTAATCAACCAGGAATCCCTTGCTCCTTTGGCGCAGACCAACGGCATGATAAGTTTTGGTTGGGAGAAAATCACTCTGCGCGTCTATAAAAAGGATGAGTTAGAGACTGGCAAACTGCCTCCTCACCCCTTAGACTCCGATTCCGCAGCCCCTGACCCGGGTACATCGGTATCCTTTCCTTACATGGAAGACGATGTCTCCGCAGACCAGGCGACCCCAACCAGGCCCACTGCCTCTATTACTGACACGTTGTCGGACATGGAGACGGAGGACTGCCTAAACAAGGTTCTTCTTCTTAGTGAGGACGAACTTCTTGGTTCATCTTCGGAATCAGAGGGCCTAGATAAGATCGTGGTGGAAGTAGTTCTGCCTAATTGTAGCAATTAATGCTGCAGTTAGTACAGATAAACCTCCAACACTCCAAAAAGGCTTCGGCCTCCTTGCTTCTACGTCTTTCTCAAGATAGAGAAGATATCGTCCTGATCCAAGAACCATGGATTGTCAACAACCTGGTTTGCGGACTCAGGACTCCGGGATACTACGCACTTTATGTATCAGACAAAGGTAACCCTAGATCCTGCATATTAGTGAAAAGTAGTCTTAATGTATTTTTACTACCTAATTTCAGCGGACGAGACATAACCACAGCGAGGCTAGAGACGGCCAAAGGCACGTACTGGCTGACTTCGGCCTATCTCGCCCATGATATCGTGGGAGATCTCCCAGGTAAGACCCTGGAGGATCTTGTAAAAGAAGCTGAAAAACACAACACTGGACTCATAATTGGGTGTGATGCCAACGCTCATCACTTAGTATGGGGCAGTTCCGATACAAACTACAGAGGTGAGTCACTTTTTGATTATATTTTACACACAAATCTCATTGTTTGCAACAGAGGTAGTGAACCTACTTTTATAACCAGAAGTCGACAAGAGGTCGTAGATATAACTCTCGTCTCTGATTTCATCATGGAATTGATTGGTAATTGGAAAGTCTCTCACTCTAATCACTCGTTTTCGGACCACAGGTACATTCAATTCAGTCTAAATGATGACCCTCCCCGCCAATCAACCTTCCGGAACTACCGCAAGACAAATTGGCTCCTGTACAGATATTCACTATGGCATTCAGTGAGCTCTATGCTATTATGTCCCCCTCATGACACCAACGAGCTTGATCATAAAGTCAGGGAACTCACTATGGCTCTAAATAAAGCATTGTCCTCCTCGTGTCCTCTCACTAGACCGAGAGGCAAGCGTAAGCCGCATTTGTGGACATCGGAATTGAGCCCACTTAGGAATGTCTGCAGGAAACTGTTCAATAAAGCCAAGGCCACACGAACAGATTCTGACTGGGATGCCTACAAAGTATCCCTCAAATCCTATAAAAAAGTATTGAGGAAAGCCAAAAGAATATCGTGGCGACTCTTCTGTAGCAAAATAGAGGATACCTTCGAAGGTTCTAGGCTAAGGAAAATCCTCTCTACAAATCCAACGATGCCCAGCTGTCTCAAAAAATCGGATGGCTCTTGGACTACGTCTAGCGAGGAATCGCTTAATCTGCTATTAGATACCCACTTCCCAGGTAGCTCCCATGTTATAAGTAGTACGAACCCAAACAGGGCAAGGACTCACATAACCAACATTCACGATCTAATTACCAGGGATAGGCTACTTTGGGCGCTACACAGCTTCAAACCATATAAATCGGCGGGACCAGACGGCATTATACCAGCCGAATTACAAAAAACATCAGATATTATTCTACCGGTGTTGGAGTTAATTCTGAAAAGTTGTATTGAACTGCTCCACATTCCGCTGTTATGGAGAGAAGTGAAAGTGGTTTTCATACCCAAAGCTGGCAAATATTCCCATGTCACTCCGAAAGATCTCAGACCCATCAGTCTATCATCATTTCTCCTAAAAACTCTAGAAAGATTGATAGATATCCATATTCGTACCAACATTGACAAAAGGCTGCTGTCTACCTCCCAACATGCCTATTGCAAAGGCAGATCTGTAGAAACAGCCCTACACTCGTTAGTACGTTCAATTGAATATTCCCTTCACCATAAGGAGTATACAATGGTAACCTTCCTCGATATATAAGGCGCCTTTAACAACGTCAATACATCCGCGATCTCAACTGCACTGTCGGATCTAAAAGTGGATAACACACTTGGCGAGTTCATTAATCAACTACTAACCAGTAGGATTATTAACTCAAAGCTGGGTATGACATCCGCCAGAAGATCTGTCAGCAGGGAAACCCCGCAAGGAGGAGTTCTATCCCCACTTCTTTGGAATCTTGTGGTGAACAAACTGCTTGTTATCCTGGAAGGAGAGGGCTGCAAAGTGATTGCCGATGCAGATGACGTTGCTATTGCCGTATCGGGGAAGCACCTTAACACCTTAAAAGAACTCCTACAAAATGCTCTTAACAAGCTAATAAGATGGGCTGACAGTTGTGGTCTAGGCGTCAATCCCCACAAAACCGAACTTGTCCTGTTTACCAGGAAATACAAAATCCCACGAGTCGACCCCCCTTCAATCAGGGGTACCAGCTTAGTCTTCTCTGACGAGGCCAAATACCTAGGTCTCATCCTGGATAGGAAGCTCAACTGGGAATCTAATATACAAGAAAGAGTCCGGAAAGTTACGGTGGCACTCTTTTCTTGCAAAAAAGCTATTGGAAACAAGTGAGGACTACAACCCCGAATTACTCACTGGCTATATATCTCGGTTGTAAGACCGATACTAACGTATGGAACAATTGTCTGGTGGACTGCCTTAGAGAAAGCGATAAATCGCGATAAACTAGGCAGAGTCCAGAGATCAGCATGTTTATGCATAGGCGGAGCGCTTCGCACCACTCCCTCAGCTGCACTCGACATTCTGTTCCATTTGATACCCCTTGACATCTTTAGCAGACAGACGGCTGCTACCACGGCCACTCGCCTCAAAGCAACTTCTCAATGGGCCGATAGTGAAATCGGCCACTCTGCAATTCTGAACATACTCAGAATCCCTTCTAGGAATATAGACTACACCACACCCCAACTGCTGTTCGATAAAAACTTCCAGATATCCATCCCCCCTAGATCCTTTTGGGAGGATGCCTTGCCGGAAGAAGAATCAATCCATTTTTACACGGACGGTTCAAAAACAAATGATGGAGTGGGTGGAGGTGTCTTCTCAGACAGGCTCAATCTCAGTCTCTCCTTCCGTCTTCCTAATCATTGTAGTGTTTTCCAGGCGGAAGTTATGGCGATAAAGGAAGTCTTGTCCTGGCTAAGAAAGAATGTGGTATCCGTAAAGGATATTCGAATCTTTTCGGACAGTCAGGCCGCCATCAAGTGTCTGGAATCTGTCTCTATTAACTCTTTAGTAGCCCTAGATTGCCGATCATCTCTAAAGGAGATGGCTGAGCAGTTCAACATTCACCTTTGTTGGGTGCCGGGGCATAGGGACATTCCGGGTAACTGCAAGGCCGACGAACTCGCCAAACTTGGAACTACCCTCTCAATCTTGCCTGAAAAGGACTCCTTAGGCACACCAGTTTCCACGTGCAAGCTCTTGTTTAAACTGGATGCATTAGAAAAAACTAACCACAGATGGACAAATGGTACTACTTGTCTGACAACGAAGCAGATTTGGCCTACGCTGGATCTAAGACGCTCAAGGAGCTTGATTACCCTTAACCGATCGCACATTGGTGCTACAATCGGTGTCATAACTGGACACTATTTGTTAGGCAGGCATGCAGCAAGGCTTGGTGCCTATTCCAACGACTTCTGTACGAGCTGTTTGGATGAGGAGGAGGAGGAGACTACTCTACACCTTCTCTGCGCATGCCCTGCTCTCTCTCGAAAGCGAAACCTCCATATGGGGGCCTTCTTCTATAATGATCTTAATGATCTAAACTCAACCGACCCAAAATGTCTCTCACGCTTTATTAGCTCCTCAAAATGGTTCAACGTGTAGGCAGAAACTTCAGATCCACGTGGTATCACAATGGACCTATATTGGTCTAAGTGAGTCGGACTTCTATCTGACTGCCACTTCAACCTAACCTAACCTAACCTAGACCACATAGATATCTGCTGAGAATTGAGAGCGAGGAAGCAATTTGACAACCAGATGTTGGATATTCTATGCGCAAATTTGAGAGCCAGAGAGCGGGTTGGGAGAAAACCTATGTTAATCTCCTTTTTTTCGGTGGAGACGCTAAAAGATTAATGTTTAATCTTTTTTGCTTAATCTCGGGTTAGTGTTCGGTGGAGACAAATAAGCATAAAGTACCCGTACTTTTTTTTATTGTTCCGCGGCCTGCGTCCACAAAACAAAAAAACAAAGCCCTTATCGCGCACGCTGTGTGTGAACAAAACAAAAACAAAAAGTGCAAAGCTAGGGCAATTCCTGCAGCTCCACTTCCACTCGTTTGCAACTGCTTTGCTTTGCTATAAATAGCAAGTGTCGTATGTTTATGCGTGCACTTGCTATGGTTGGGTAAAGCATCATCTGGTGAATAGCGGGTAGTTCGTGTAGATTTTGTTGGTAGACCAAAGCAATTTATTGTATAGGCATAACACCTACAGTGATTTGTGCTTGCTTTCTGTTATGTGTAGGAATTTCAGAGTAGACGTAAGCAATATTCGTGGGTTGAGGACAATTTTTTTTTCACTGTACGCCAACGCTGATCACAACAAACCAGCTGTTTTGGCACTTAGTGAAACACAGGCTAGCACTGATTCCGTTTTTGCGGAACTTAGTCTGGCTGGATATAACTTGGTGCCATTATTCTTTTCCCATCGTGGTATCGTCACTTATATACGTAGTGATGTAGCCTAACAGGATAAAGAGTATCAGACCTAAGGAAAACGCGTGGTGTGACTTGAGCTGTAAAGATGCTTTCAGGGCCAAAGAGATAAGTTTTCGGTCCTTTAAGACCAACTCAACTGAGGAAAACCGAAAGAAGTTCAAACGAGCCAGAAATGACTGCAATACCAACATTAATCGTGTCAAATTTTTCTAAACAAAACGTTGAGGCAAAAAATACTACAAAAGCCCACTGGTAGTAAAAACTTTTTGTCGTTTGTGAAAAACATTAAAAACTCGGCCTCTTCATCTGTTCCGACACTTATTTACAATGACATTCCAGCTGCAGGCAGAGCCGATCTGCTTGCTGCTCATTTTTTGGCTGGGTCAACGCCCCGATTGTACTTTGTCACCCCCTGTACTTGAGCGCGTCGAACATTCAATGGGACAAATCCACTTCCGCACTCATTAAGTGGCAAGAGTACTTCCAGATCCTAATATACAAAAATCCGCTGGTGCAGATGGAATTTCCCCTATCGCTCTGAAGAGATGTTCTTCCTCGCTGGCAAAACCACTGCATAAGCTTTTCTATCCGTCCTATTCTTCAGGGCTCACAGCAGGTGGAAGACAGCATTTGTCCAGCCCGTCCCAAAAAAGGCGAATCTTCCTCTCCCTCCTCCTACCGACCAATTGCACTTACGTCCCTTCTATCCAAGGTCATGGAAACGCTGATAAACCGTCGGCTTATGAAATATTTCGAATCCCGAAAGCTTCTTAATGACCGACAGTACGGTTTTCGCAGCAACAGGTCCACTGGTGATTTGATGACTTATCTAACCGAAAAGTAGAAACAATCTATTCACCATGGTGGTGAAAGCAAGGTCGTTGCGCTTCGGGCGTGGAGCTGGAACGGCAAAGTATGTTAAGTTCATTAAATTCTGACCTTGACAGCATTCTTAAGTTACCCAAGAGAATAACATTTAATGCTTCCAAAACACAATGCTGTCTACTGATTCACGTCCCTCATCTTTGGGTGTGGAGCTGGAACGGCAAAATATATTAGGCTCATTAAATTCTGACCTTGACAGCATTCTTAAGTGGAGTAAAACCATTAGAGTAGAATTTAATGCTTCCAAAACACAATGCTGTCTACTGTCAATACTCTGCCATTATCCATGGATGGAACTTGCATCGCTTTCCATCCTCGGTATGTGCGTTAATGACAAACTTCGTTGGAACGACCACATATTCGTCGTTGCCAAGAACGCTGCGAAATGTCGAGCTTCCTTAAGAGATGCAAGAAATATTTCACCCCTTCTTATCTGGCTAGAATTTAAAAGGCGTTTATTCACCCAAAACTGGAGTACAACGCTCATATTTGGTCAGGTGCTAACCTAAGCCTAACCTAAGGTAGTGACTTTATCAAACAAAATAATATGTTAATTCGATAACAAAATAGAATGTAATATCTCTGACTTATAATATTTTCATTGGAATCTTAACAACAGGTATTTTCCAACCATTAGGGAAGGTAATTGATATGTGTAAGTGTACGTAATGGGTGCGGTAGAATCATTTTTACAAAGCGGAGTGGCATGCCATCTTAACCTGTAGCATTCAACTTATGTGCAATTACCCTTTTAGCAACATCATTCCCATTTAGAGTTTCGAAATCATAATAAAGCTCGCATAAAATTTAATCTTACTGGTAGAACTCCGGATTGTTTTCTGAACTTATAAGAAATGAGCAGTTATGAGTATTAGGATCTAAGCGGCTTAGCGGTGCCAGAAGAGATTCATGTCTCCTGAAAAACTGAGAGTCAAGCCCAAAGATCCACTGCCCATTTAAAAGAGTGACCTAGCAATACAAGTGGTAATCTTTAAAAAGAAGCCAAAAATGTCTCGATCTTCCGAAGCTAAGGCGCTCAGAAAAGGCTTCTAAGCCCTCTTTCTCTGCAATTCAAAGAGACTCTAGAAGGCCTCAATGTTGGCATACTTGCTAGCAACTTTCCTGAGACTCTCCCTTCCAATGCCGATCAAAAGCTCGGTACTTAAATTAATTCTAGCACAAGCTGAGAAACCGGTCAAGCTCAAATTCTTAGGACCTATATAATAATGACTTCTTCGCGTTCGAATGGAGAGTCATTCGCCGAGAAACTAAAGAAAACTTAATAGTCCTCATGCTCTCAATTAACCACAAGTCCATTGAAACCCTTGAAAAGATCAACTAACTTATCTTCTTTTGCTTCGGTGAGGTTACTAGTGGCTCTCTCAACTCCCCAGAGGATAAAGCCCGTCCGATCACTACAAGGCCTCTAAACGGATCTCTTAAGTACAAAGTAGAGTAGGCTGCCTCAGCAGCATGGGATATTCAACTAAAGTTAGAATCTGTGTGGATATTGAATTCTTCGTTTGTCAGTTTATGATTTCGAGCCAAGTCCTTAGGCATGTTGAAATGATGAGATTTTCTTTGCTCACTAGAATTTTTATTGTTTGAATGCCATCTACTCCAGGCAAGATAACATTTGATGATAAACATAGAACTGGTCATGCCGTTATGATGAATATCATGATGGTTTAGTGTTTCGTTTACTAATACAATACTCTGTTTATAGAACAATTTAATTTAAATGTTATATTCTTTACGTAAATGAAGTTTTTATGTTTTTCTGGATATACGTGGCTTACTTCGTTATTTACTAAATTTGTTTTGTATATAAAAAAAGATTTACAAGTATTTCTTTCGTGTTCCTATTAATACACTTTGATTTGTATGCAAAGTGGCGTAAGATAAGTTCCAGGAGTTGGGTAAACTCTGCCAAAACGGAACCCAATTCCAATGAATGTTTGCAAGGAATGTTAGAAGAATATATACAAGCCTATATTTTTGCTTGTGTTAAATTACTAAGCATGGAGTCCCAAGTTCAAAACCGAGAACGAACTGTCATGAGATGCTTCTTAAATTTGCTATTTAAAATGGCCATAAATTTGAAGGTTTTAAAAAATTGGTGTCAATAAATATTACATTTGCATAGTTCGTATTTATTCTATTTTTTTTGAAAGGGTTTGCATTATTTATTAACACAGTAAATTATAAAACTTTCCCAATCTTCCCTAACTAGCTTTTGCAACCATTTGTTTACTGATCTCAACTGCAAATTTGTGAAGCTTCTATTGGTGTACGATAAACTTTTGCACGAGGTGGGATAGTGAGACCAACGTTTATGTTATTAAGCGCTTAAAGTATTAAGCATCTACAGACACTTTCTATTTTAAATAAATTATTTTTTTTCTAAATTTAACCACTATCTTAATAAAATCATTGTTTTTTTTAATCTCTTTTAAGCATTTATATTTGATAACGTCTCATGGATTAAAAGTGACAGGCGGGGATACTGACCAAAAGTTGCCGATCATCTTTAAAGGAGATGGCTGAGCAGCTCAACATTAACCTGTATTTAGACATTCCGGGTAACTGCAAGGCTGCCGAACTCGCCAAACTTGGAACTACCCTCTCAAACTTGCCTAAAAAAGGCTACTTAAGCATACCAGTTTCCCATGTAAACTCTTGTTAAAAGTAGATGCAATAAAAACGAAACACATATGGACAGGTGGTACTATTTGCCTGGCGCTCTAATAGTTTGATTATCCTCAATAGATCGCACATAAGTTCTACAATTGGTATCATCACTGAACACTGTCTGATAGGTATGCAACAAGGCTTGGCTCTTTTTCGAACGACTTTTTTAAGAGCTGTATGGACGAGGAGGCGGAAGAAACAACTCTACACCTTCTCTGCGCATGCCCTGCTTTTTAACGGATACGAAATCTCTATCTAGGAGATAACTTCTGCAATGATCTTAACGATCTAAACTCGACCCACCCAAAATGTCTCTCACGCTTTATAAGCAGCTCAAAATGGTTCAACGAGTAGGCAAGAACTTCAGATCCTCATGGTATTACAACGGACCTACATTGGTCTTAGTGAGTCGGACCTCCTTTCGACTGCCACTTTAACCATGGATTAAAAGTGCTAAGACTTGCATTAAAGTAGCCTATTTTATTAGTGGAATTAATCCATGCCAAAACTATTTCGGTGTCAGTCCTTAAGTACGTGGGCTTTTCTTCATACTTAAGACTACGCCTTACTTGATCAAACAATTTTGCGGCTAATTCAGCTGCACAGAGTTTCAGTCTTGGAAGTGTTATTTTCTTTACTGGAGGGGAAACTAGTCTTGATTTTGAGCATAAAAGACGTACCCTCATCCTAGCGGCACCAAATGCCTTCTCGGTATCATCAGCAAATGCATGCAACTGTATACTAAAGGGAACTCGGTCAGCGAACGTATGTCGAGGAATCTGGAATCCATCCAACGAAGGCAGACTCGAGTGCAGTGTAGTTCGGTAAGGATGCGTTCCAGTCTTGTTTCAGTCTCCACAACTCTTGAAGGTATAGTTTCCCAGTAACAATTATAGGTGCAAATACTCCTCTTCGTTATTTTCTTATGTAGTGGGAAAATTATTTTAAGGCGAAAATGGTCGGATTTTGGCATCCATATTATCCCTAAAGCTTTAATGACTGAATTATTGCTGTCTGAAAAATCTAGTTGAATTGCTTGTTAATCAGGTGTCACGTAGTAATTGCGGATGGTTAGCGCACCATTTGTGTAATTTAAAACCTGCCATGTTAAGTAACGATGATAACTGTGATTGTTTATCACTAGCGGTAATAATACTGTCAGCTCCTGTCATCAAGTAATTTAGATAACAAATGTGCTGCAAAACATAAGCTTCTAAGGGCTGCTTGACGGCTCTCTTCTTGTGCCAAGTGCTGCAAGCATTTTATTGCTAAATATGGAGCTGATGATGTTCCACAAATGAAGGTCAATTGGTAGCACCGGATATGTTGTGTTGGATTACTTCGCCACCATATTAATTGATATCAATATATTGCTGTCGAAGCTCGTTATTTCTTCTTATTTTCTCTCCAATGCCATGGAGCGGCGAAGAACTATATCCTGAAATAGCCCATTTCATGTTGATTGACTGGGTTGCGGCGAAATAGTCTTTGGTAGTGCTCATGCTTCCATTCTTACTTAAAATCTATTTTTATCCAAAATATTATTTTTTTTTAACACTTAGTACGTCCACGCATCGAACATGTTGTAGCCTGATGCCCATACTTTAGGCAATTGATACACAAGTTAAAATTTCTAGCCGTTGGGTGTTGTTCTAAGGCTTAAGAGGAAACTCCTTTGATTCCCCTTTATCTCATGAGACTTCGTTAAGGTGGTACACTCTGGCTTATACAAAGAGCTCCTCACAGTTGAAATAGAACTACTATGTTCAAATTCTGACTCAACACATTGGCTGGATAAGCTTGCCTCACATATAAATGATCACATAACATCAGCGTACTAATCTTTTGCCTTGCTAAAGCAAGGTGAAAATCCTAATGGGTAATATGTTTGACATGCTTATTCAAAATGAACTTTTCTCTTGCGGTCGTCGGTCCGGTGGTGTTGTGGTGAGCTTGATGAAGCTTCACTTTTATTTTTTGTTTACACATTCAGATTAAAAAAAAATTGATAGGGTGTGCGGAGAACACCTGCGCACCTTTGAATAAACGTCACTAAAACCAGGGTTCACTGCACCAATGCAGTATTAATGTCGACGAAAGACAAAAGCATAACCCAATGAATAATGTGAATTGGGATACACTGATGTGATTCTTCAGTTATTAACATTATTAACGCTGAAATAAGCCGGCCTTGCAAATAAAGAGTGTTAACTAAACTGATGCGGCGGCGGTACTGTCGATCCGAAAACTGCAGCACTGTGGTGAAGACGTGATTCGGTAGGCGTTACTTGGTAAACATTTTAATACTTGTGCTCGTCGCTGTGGACCACAAATGAATAATTATACAGATAGTCGACTCTGCATACCCCCTGTCCCTTTGAACCCAAAAACATATTTAAAAATGGCGAAAAAATCCTCTCTCAAATGTTCTATCTATGAATACGTGTGAGCCAGCCAAATAAAGTACGGAGGCATTGATGTGTCAAAAATTTGTCATTAGCTCTGGCAGTTTTGCAAGAATTCCAAATGGCAACAAAAAACAGCTGATTATAGCGGATGTGTTTTGGAAGTTCTGCGAAATATGAAGTTAAAGTAATTAAAGTTTAATAGATATTTTAATTGAAATGCTTATGAAAAAAAAATAGTTATATAATAAATATGAAGTTGTTGCAATTAAACGCGAATATTTTTTTTGTTAATGTGTAAAGAAATAGTTCTCAATTTTTTATCTGCCTTAAAATAAACATACTTTGGTTATTATATTTTTTTCCATTATGGTTAATAAAATGAGATAAAATGTATATTTTATTGTATTATTGCATGAATATTACTAAATTAGTAATTTTTGGGTGTATAATATTCATAGTAAATAGTTTTTAATATATATTAAATTCTTTGGTTGTTTTATTATGTCTTTATTGAATATTTATGAGAGCTAGCGAGCGAATTGACAAACTGCGAAGGAATAACTCTTAAATTAATATTAGACACAAAATGTATGAGAAAATAAAATATTTCATCATAATGATGAATAAAAATAATAATGAATAATTTCATCATGATGAATAAATTTTATAACGTTATTATATTTGAATTGGAATAGTAAAGTTAACATTTTTGTGTTCAAACAATTCTTATAAGCAGTAGATAATGGTCAGTTAAAAAATAAAAGCAGTGAGTAAAAAAATTTTTAAACGAGAGGTTTAATAAATATTTACTGATTACGCGCTATTCATTAATTTTATTCATTGAGCTTTTATTTATTTCACCTACAATTTTAGTAATTTTACAAAATATTTCATTAATTCACTGCTGAAATATTCATTGAACCTTCAGTTTAAAAATTATTTGATTTTAATTATTTTAGTCGACATTCGATAAATCAAAAATTAGTTTATTATTACTGACAATTTTTAAACGGCTAAATTATTTTATTTACCGGCAAAACATTTATGATAATCCTTATTTTATGTTTAACTTGCGCAAGTTCCAACATATTTACGAAACTGTTTACAAATGTTTATGCAAAAAATATGTTTGTTAGGTAAAACTAAAATAATATATATAATTGAAAATATTCAACGAAATTTTATTCGTTTGCAAATTCATCACAAATCGTCGCATGTTATAACGATGTTATTGGACACAGCCCAGTTTGACTTTTAATATGTCAACATGAGATTTTTTTCAAAATGGATTCTTAGGCGCAGAACTGCTATTGTGTTGTTGAGCTGGCTCAATTTGATTTGCATGTAAAAACATATACAAACACAGTACTGCGCCTTTTTGAAGCAAATAAAAAACGATAATGCGAAAGTGAATAAAGGAAAAGGTAATCACGGGTATCAAACCTGTACAGAAAAAGGTTTTGATGATCGTTTTATTTTTTATAGGATACTCTATAAATTTCAACACAATAATTTGGCAAACACCAAATTGCTAATACTGCCTTCTACTACTACTATTTATTATGATTCAATAGCTGACGACCTTTTACTACAACATACTTTTTAATTTCCCTCCGAAGTAATTCCAGTCAACTAGCCTATTAATTAGTTTTTTACCATATCCAAATAATTTAAAAAATTCCGTCTGTCCGTCCGTATCAACAAATTGAGGCCTTTAACTTTAAGCTAGAAAGTTAAGAACATATGCTCCCTAGGTCAGAAAGGTTGTGTTACTTTTTTTTAAAGCTAATGTTTAAGAGAATTATGTAGATAATGACTCTTCCAGAAATTTGCCTTATAAAGTTATTTGCCACACCTACTTTTTGTGGGAAAATTAAAAAAAGAATAAAAGGATATTTCGCCAATATATTTTTAAATATATCCCCCATACAGATTTTTATTATCTTTGCCAATAAAACGGTTTCGAAATCACATATTATCTTTTATTTACTTTTTTACCCTTTCCCTTTTTTCGCTTAGTGTTTCCATCTAGAATATCTTCATCGACCTGAGTTTCTTTAGTCCATTTTTGTGCGCGAATTATTTGTGGTTCCTTCGGAGTTCTTAGTTCAATTTCTATTGTCCTCTTTTTCTTTTGTAAAGAATTTTTCTTCCCCAGTGATACCAAGAATACATCTGTGTCCGTGTTATCGCAAGTATTATAGCAAACCTTAAAATATTAAACAAAATATGTTAATGGAGATTTTATGCATACAAAAAGTGAACAAAATATTTACTTGAAGGACAAGCATTACTAAGAATATTAGTAGATACTAGCAGAATGTAGGATTTCAAGTGTTTATCCACTTGATCTGTCATAAAAAAAACTTACTGTCTAACAAATAGGAGTATGTTCTAACAACTACAGTAACGACCACAGTCAATTTGAGACATGAGGGGCAAATAAACTTACTTACTTAAAGGGCTACCGACCCGTGGAGGGTCCCTGCCTGAGACACGACAGCCTTCCATCCTCTTCGATCCCGGGCACGCTGCTTCCAGTTGTCCAGATCAAGCGCTCTGGCATCCGCGATGGCTTGGTCTTTAAAACGGAGGTTCGGTCATTCTTGTCGTCTCGAACCTGGGGGCTGGGACTCGAAGATCCTCTTGGCTGGAGCGTTGTTATCCATTCGCTAGATGTGGCCAAGCCAAGGTAGTCGACGTTGCTTGGCTTTTTGGACACATCCACATCTTGGTACAGCTCATAGAGTTCGCGGTTGTATCTTCTCCTCCATTCACCCACCTCGCACACAGGACCAAATATTCATCGAAGGATTTTTCTTTCGAAGGATCCCACTTTTAACTCTCATTTCTTGCTTATCGTCCAGCACTCGGCGCCGTATAGCAGAACTGGCAGGATAAGGGTTCTGTGGAGCATGCACTTTGTCCTTCGAGTCAGGAGTTTATAACCCATTCTTCGACGGATCTCCACTAAGATGCCATTTGTGGAGTTGATGTTTACCCCGATGTAGATGAACTCATTAACTTCCTCGAACTTGCTGCTATCAACAGTGACATTTTGTCCTAGTCGGTGGACAGATGATTGTTTGTTTGTTGATAGCATATATTTAGTCTTGCCCTCGTTAACTTCAAGGCCAACTAGTTTCGCCTGTTCTTCAATAGCCATGAAAGCCTCTATCACGGCACGCTGGGATCGACCGATGATGTCTATATTGTTAGCATACCCCAGCAGTTGGACAGATCTGTTGAAGATAGTGCCTTCCGTGTTGACACCTTCAGACTCAAGAACAAGATTGAAGAAATCACACGACAGCGCATCTCCTTGCCGAAATCCGGTGCATGTTTGAAAGAGTCCATACGAGCTGCTGCCAAACTGCACATTGCAATAAAACGAACAAAATTAAATTTTGTCCGTGTATTATGACTTTATAGTAGGAGAAAATATTGCCATTAATTATGAAACGACGTCGTTCAAGTCGCTGCCTCGGCTGCCTTCGCCGTATCGCATTCTGCCACTCCAATTTCCAAGACCTTGTTGATGGTTTCGGGGTGTAGCTCACGGATTGCTTGGGAGATATTGACCTTAAGTGCATGAATCGTTTCCGGATTATTATTATAACATCGGTCCTTCACAGGCGTCAAATCGAAGTTTTGAGGTGGCCAATTGACGGTTGATAGCACGATTTGGGAATTTGGTTCCCAAAAGATAGATTTTAGCAGGAGCTGTGTGGCTCGGCGCGCGATCCTAATAATGTGTGATAATGAATTTCTGTTAAGATTTCGAGCTGCAGTGTCAAAATAACCTATAATTTAAACAGAAACCTTGTAGCATGTAGTGAAAGGTAAAGGATGCAAATGTCTTATTATCCTAAAGATTACAAAATTATTATTAAATAATAGAGTTGGACATCTTAGCACAAATATTTGTGACTAATTATGCATGTGTACCCAGATGCGTCGCTTCCAAGTCCGGGTACAAAAGTAGAGGTTTAGGGCAACGGATTTCATCCTATCCCTAGTTAACTACAGACTAGATGACGACTAGGCTAAAAAGCAATACAAACATTACAACAGAAAGTACGAGATGATAATAAGCAAAGCTAGAAATGTGCGACACACTGACGTGAGAAAC
Organism: Ferdinandea cuprea; assembly: GCA_963576555.1. Classification (NCBI taxonomy): domain Eukaryota; kingdom Metazoa; phylum Arthropoda; class Insecta; order Diptera; family Syrphidae; genus Ferdinandea; species Ferdinandea cuprea. The sequence continues at coordinate 51,897,474 of OY754960.1, forward strand.
TTTTTACCTTTCTCTACTTTCAGATCGACGGGCCGGACAACATTTAGCCTATGCTTTTGCAAAAAGGTGTGGATATAGTTCCAGTTAACTATAATTTATAGAGCTAGCTCTGCTATGTAACATATTCCCGATGCTTGCAGAAGGGCTAAGGCGGTATTTATTTTATAAAGCCGCTTATGATCTTTTAAAAACCATCAGGACTGCTAGGCTTTCATCATTTCTACTCAAAAGTGTTGGAAAATTGATGATATGCAGTTTAAGCTAAGAATTCCACCTACGACGTGGCTTACGGCCAGAGTGCGTATAGAACTTTACCGCAAGTTATATTCCCTTGCTGTCGTTATGGATATTGAGGGTGTGTACGACAATCCCACCTTGTGCAAAATTGAGTCTGCTTTGAGATCCAAAGATATTGAAGCGACATTGAATGGATAATTGTGATTCTCAAAAGTAGAGGAAATACATCTGCTGTGTTCCTGGTCATACTGGCATTCAGGGTAATGAAAGATCTGACGCTCTTGCCGACAGGGCTCATTGTCAGCCCTTGTTGGCCCAAAATCATCCATAGGATGCTGCTCATCAGTCCACAACAATTAAATGAATGATTTCGCATCATCCTCCTCTTTACATTGATGATCCCAGATGGATCCCAGTTGGAAACAATTTCGAAATTTTTCTCCTTTCTGAAAAATGACTACCCATATGGTTCCGATGGTATTGCGCTGATTGTTCTTAAAAAATGCAGTCAAGCCCTTAGTCCTTATCTTAAGTATTATATGTCTTTAGTATGATATGTCTTAAGTATTATAATGTCATATTAACATTATTGTTAATAAATCAAACTCCATGCTAGGCTTTATTAAAAGGTGGTCTAAAGAATTTCTTGACCTCTAAGTTACTCAGTCTTTGTATAATTGCTTCGTCCGTCCGCATGTAGAGTATGCTTCACAAGTTTGGGCTCCGTACTACAATATTCACTCAATTCGAATTGAAGCAAATTAACTTATCTTTTTTGGTTTTGCCCTTAGAACTCTTCCGTGTGTAATTATCCATATAACCTTCCCCCTTCAGTCAACGTATCGAACTTCTTCAAATGTTACCCCTCTCTCAACTTAGACTGAATAGTGGTATAGCCTTCGTACAACAATTTATAGCTGGTCACATAGATGCCCTTGATCTGTTGTCTTTCATTGCATTCAACTTTCGTGGAGATGCTCACAACTTAAGTAGGGTGAATCTTTTAGTAAGTGGTTATCATAGGACGAATTATGGCAGGAATGAGAAAATAACTCATATGAGTAGAATTTGTAACTTACATAATTATGTAATTGATTTGCATATCAGTAAATTTAAACTGAAAATGTTTTTGCGTAATCATGTTCTGGTGTTTGTGTTATCAATATATATATGTTTACATTACGTATGTATTTACTAACACCAGCACAAAATGATGAGCCTGTGGAGCACTTTTAGTGCCGGAAAATTTCTGTTCATAACAGCTGCTTGTAATAACTCCACGACACAGATCTGATAGTGCTTAAAAAAAACCATGCAGACATTTAAAGCTATTGATAGCCGGTCCAAAACCCAGATGATCCTAATGTCTGCTAAGACTGAAGATCCTCAAATGGTCTTGTCACCGGTTTCAGTCCTCAAAAAAAGTCACTCAATTCGCCCATAAAACGTTTTACAAATTGGCCATAGACGAATCACACTAAGACAAATGATGGAAAAGACCAACAAATTGCCCATTTATCGGCTCTACCAATTTCGGCGACGCTGGAAAATACGCGGCGAGTTTAAACAAGCAAATATATGTCCAATTTCTAGGTCTAAATATAGCTGTTAAAATCAGAAACTTCGAGGTGGATAACGAGTTTACTTACCTCGGGGTTAACATAAACTGCGCAAACGGCTCTTCAGTGGAGATTCAACGAACAATTACCCTACGCAAATTGTTGCTGATTTCTCCTCCTATATTCTTCGAACTCGAAAGACTAGGTGTAAGCTCTATGGTGCTGAGTGCTGGACGATAAGCAGAAAAAGTGAGCGGATACTAAACTCTTTTGAGAGAAAAATTCTTCGAAGAATATATGGCCCTGTGTACGAGGAGGGCGAATGGAGGAGAATATTCAACCGAGATTTCTACAAGATGTACCAAGATGTGGCTGTAGTTAAAAAAAAACACGTCGACTACATTGATTCGGCCCCATCGAGCGAATGGACTATAGTGATTCAGCCAAGAAAATCTTCGAATCCCAGCCCCCAGGTTCGAGACGGCAATAAGGAAGTATATATATATATATAATATTATAAGAAGGTTTGATATTAAGAGAACTGCAATACAATTAAAAGTTTTTGGTAAAAGAATCAAATGTTTTTGAAAAGGCGAAAAGAAAGGAAAAAGTTTCGGAGTATAACTTACTTTACTTTACTTAACGAGCTCCCGACCGAAGAGTAGCCTAGAAAAGGCAGCGTTCTTAGACCAAGTGCTCTGTCATCCACGATGGCTTAGTCTTTGAAACGTAAGTTCGGTTTCGTTGTCATCTCGAAACTCGGGGCTGGAATTCGAAGATCGGCTTGACTGGAGGTCAAGAATTCGTGCAAAGAATTTTTCTATCAAAAGAGTTCAATATCAAATATCCTTCCTGCTTAACGTTGACGTATAGCAGAACTAACAGGCCAAGGGTTCTGTATAGCATACTTTCTTTCAGGAGCCTAAATCCTATTTATGTATTTTGTTAACCCAGTGTAGCAATAGTTTCCTACGGTGATTCTTCGACCTTTGCTAAAATGTCATTCGTACAATTAATGTTTACCTCGAGGTAGATGAAATCCTTGACCACAGTTACATTATGTCCTAGGCGGTGGATAGATGTTTATATGTTGATAGCGACGTCAAGGTTTATTTTTCAACAGCAGTTCAAGCCTCTATCACGGTATCCAGGGAGCGACCGACGATGCCAATTTGAGATGTTCACACAGTGCGCTTATGCGTTATTTAGTAGTTCGTTGCAAGTCATAGGATCGCCTTTCTTGTAAATAGTGCATATGGTTGAGGAATTCAAAAGAAATTCCATAGATACAATTTTAACAACAAGTTTTATGTATATATCGACCAGTACAAATTTTAACAAAAAGCATAAACAAAAATTTGTTTCCGTAATATATATTATTTATCACATGATAATTGATTTTCATTATTTGCATATAACAGAGATTAAAAGTGGCTGTCCTATTCGTATCATACCATATCCCTCTATCTTGAGCAGTAAAATATGATACATATTTAAAACGGTTCCGTGAAAAAACGCCCAAAACATTTGACATTTTTTTTGTTTCTTTGGAGTGGGTGCGAGGTTGGGTGCATCCCAACTTTGGATATACCCAACAAATTATTGGATGATTTATATAATAAATTTTTATAGATCTGTCGTAGTGATAAATCGCCGAAAAATGTTGGCCTATAATACAGTTTGTAAATTTGGGAAATTTGGTGTTGGATAATATGTTTTGGCCGTCTTACAGTTATGCGATTTGTTGCGGTACAATTTAAAACTATACACTTTAAAGATGTAAATCGCACCCACCGATTTAAAACTTTAAACTGAGGTTTATTTTTAACGACTGATTTTATTTGAGTTTCGGATCTAATATTTAGCTTCGCTAAGCTTTTTGTAGAGCCTGCTTTCGAAGAACGTTCCAGTACAACTGGTGTGCCACCTGGAGTGCTGTATCCGTTTTGACAATACCATGTTTTGTATTCTTTAGAAGTAATCATGAAGAGTTGTTTACAACTGGTCCATATTCCGCTGCTATGCAGAAGGTTTGCCACCCCGCAAGGTGGGGTACTCTCCCCTTCCTCTGGAATAGAGTGGTTAAAGAGCTGCAAGCGACTAGCTAAGCTAAGTTCAGCGATCATCTTGTCATTGTATAAATAGTACACTTCTTACTACTCCCAAGGCAACATATTGTATTTTATTTGAAACCACTCGACATCGTCAGTAGATATTTAGCTACTTACTTGACTGTTTATGCAACATCCCAATGAACCGTGAAAGAATTTGGCCACTCTTTTACTCTTAGTTTATTTTGGACCCCTCCTAGAAACATAGACTACATCACACTCCAGCCTCAGTTTGACAAGACATTTCTAGTCACCATTCCATCCAGATTATTCTTGGAGAAATCCACTGCTGCACCGATGAATCAAAAGTGTATTTCAAGTGGAAGTCATGGCGATAAAGTTAGCCTTATCTTGGCTGAAGAGAAATGTGATATCTGCCAGAGATATCCGTATCTTCTCGTACGGTCAAACGGCGATGAAATCACTAGACTCCGTTTCTTTAGACTCTACAGTAACCCTTGACTGCCAGTCCTACCTTAAGGTTATTTCAAAGCAGTTTAACATACACATATGCTGGGTGCCGGGGCATATTGCAACTGCACTGCAATACTGACGACCTCGCAGCATTGCGTGATATTTTACCTTAACGCAACATGCAAACTAATGCTAAACTATGCTATTAAGAAAACCAACCTTAAATGTACAAGTGCCACAACTTGTCTAGCGACAAAACAGATTTGAGTTGAGCTGGATTTAAAACGCTCTATAATTTTTTTATATTTAAAAAAGTCTTCTCAGTTCTAAAATAGGTATTATCACTCAAAGGTCGACCTACGAGTCTTCTTCTTCGATTTGTAAGATATGTCAATAATCAATATTTAAAGTCTCTTTCGCTATTTTTAAAGCTCTCAATGGTTATAGCGGTAAAGCATTATTCCACGTGGTATTAGGACGGGTCTTTTTAGTTTAAGTCTAACCTAGTCTAACCTATATTTTGTATACACTACTATACTCGTTAATGCGGGTGGATTACGGTCGACTCTTACGGATAGTTTAAGACCCTTACCCTACTCATTTAAAAATATGTGATGAAATATTATCTCAAGCGTTACAAAATTTAATCATTAGTCATAATGTCCAAACTTGAAGAAACATTTGGTCATTTTAGACATTGTTTTGACGAGACTTACTTCAATATATAGTTGATTATAGTTGGTTAAAGAGCTGCAAGCGACTAGCTTAGCTAAGTTAAGCGATCATCTTGTCATTGTATAAATAGTACACTTCTTACTACTCCCAAGGCAACATATTGTATTTTATTTGAAACCACTCGACATCGTCAGCAAATATTTAGCTACTTACTCGACTGATTATGCAACATCCCAATGAACCGTGAAAGAATTTGGCCACTCTTTTACTCTTAATTTATTTTGAACTCCTCCTAGAAAGATGGACTAGATCACACTCCAGCTTCAGTTTGACAAGACCTTTCTAATCACCATTCCATCCAGATTATTCTTGGAGAAATCCACTGCTGCACCGATGAATCAAAAGTATATTTCAGGTGGAAGTCATGGCGATAAAGTAAGCATTATCTTGGCTGAAGAGAAATGTGATATCTGCCAGAGATATCTGTATCTTCTCGTACGGTCAAACGGCGATGAAATCACTAGACTCCGTTTCTTTAGACTCTACAGTAACCCTTGACTGCCAAGCCTACCTTAAGGTTATTTCAAAGCAGTTCAACATACACATATGCTGGGTGCCGGGGCATATTGCAACTGCACTGCAATACTGACGACCTCGCAGCATTGCGTGATATTTTACCTTAACGCAACATGCAAACTAATGCTAAACTATGCTATTGAGAAAACCAACCTTATATGTACAAGTGCCACACTTGTCTAGCGACAAAACAGATTTGAGTTGCGCTGGATTTAAAACGCTCTATAATTTTCTTTGTCTTTTTAGTTTAAGTGAGTCGGAAAAACTGTCACTGCCACTTCAACCTAGTCTAACCTATATTTTGTATACACTACTATACTCGTTAATGCGGGTGGATTACGGTCGACTCTTACGGATAGTTTATAACCCTTACCCTACTCATTTAAAAATATGTGATGAAATATTATCTCAAGCGTTACAAAATTTAATTATTAGTCATAATGTCCAAACTTGAAGAAACATTTGGTCATTTTAGACATTTTTTTGACGAGACTTACCTCAATTCCTTTCTTCTTTGTGGTTGCATTTATGCCACGTATTGTGGTGTTTATATCGTTGGGTTGGACTTGCAAACAACAATTTCTAATGTCGTTTGTTGTTTTACGATATGAATCCACATTTTTTTGTAGCGGTAATGTGTTTAGTAAGGGTATCATTATACTGTCTCCGGCGCATGAGTCATTTTCTGAGTACTTAATATTTCCTCGAATAAATGGAAGATTTTTGTTGTTAGCTACAAAGCCCCCTGGTTTTCTTAGTGTTTGATTACGAATCATAGATTCAAACTTTTTCGAAGCGTTACTATTTGAATGCGATTTATTCAATAAATCATCGCGTTCAACTTCGCATATATCCTCAATTACGTGACTGTCTTTCAGAAGACGTATTGTTAGACCACTTCCATTTAAGTTCGCCTCAAATTCCTCATATTTTTCGGGACCATATTCAGGCTTTGAAGGACATAGAAGGCATGGCTTCTTAGCTATATCTGTATACTCCTCCTGGTCGTCTTTTTCCTCTGAAAATGAAAAGCACATACATACATAAGTATGTACGCATATAATCAGGCAAAAGGTAGATTTTGGTTTTTCTCTTTTAATAAGTAGGTTTTTTCTATTCATTTTGAGGGAGCCCACACTTTTTCAGCAGATGCTTCAATTTTTGAAGAGCCATGGCCTTCGCTATAAAGACAAAAACGCATAAAAAATAAATTGCAACGTTGAAAAAAGGACACAAAATGACAAATGACAAACCAGAGAAAAATGAAAACGTAAGGTTATTATTATAATAGTAAAGGAATTCTTTCTCCCAGCACTTTCATTGCGCAGAAGAAATTAAGGGGCGTGGTAGCGCCTAGCCAAGTTCTCTAGCAACTTTGGCATACACCCTTGATTACAGGAACAAACTCAGGTCTTTTTTTAAATTTTATGTCGAGCAGTACTTAAGGTACGATTACACGGTCATTTTTACGAGTCATTTAAATGACGCTGTGACGTAAAAATCACGAAACAAAGCTGTCATTTTAATGTCGCTAGTGTGATCGCCACTTTTGGGATAACATTTTCGGCGACCTTTAAGTAACTAGGAAAATGGCGGACCAAATGATAAGAATTTTGTGCCATTAAAATGACGGAGACAAATGGTCATGTGATCGCTCTTTAATGACGCCTAGGACAATTGACTAAACTTTTTGGCTGCGAAATTCCAGCCACTACTTCTTCCGTACTTCTTTAAAAACGATGCTGGTCAGAACGTTACAGTCAATGGTGACCGCTATAGATTAGGTACTGATTGATGGGAGAACAACATCTCACACAGCTCGTGCCACAATTGATTTATTGAAGGAAACGTTTGGTAACCGCATAGTTTCACGTTACGGACCCGTGAATTGGCCTCCAAAATCGTGCGATTTAACGCCGGTTGACTATTTTTTGTGGGTATATTTGAAGTTGCTAATCTACGCCGATAAGCTCGAAACGATTGACCACTGGGAGGACAACATTCGCCGCGTTATTACCGATATACGGCCTCAAATGTTGGAAAAAGTCATCGAAAATTGGACCTCCAGATTAGACTACTTCCGAGTCAGCCGTGGCAGTCATATGCAAGAAATTATATTTAAATTATAATGCCAGAAGATAATCTTTCGAATAAAGTAAATTTAATGCCAATTTAAAGAAATCATCTTTGTTTTACTCCATTTCAAATTTCTATACCTCTAAATAAAACATCCTACTAAAGAGAAAGTAATTGCAATCGTGCGTAAATTTTGAATCAAACTTAGTAAATATAAGGATGGTACATATTATGACTAAAGACAAGTCCAGAAATATGGGTCCGAAATCAGTATGGATTTGCTTCAAAGTTTGTAAATTAAATTATCTACTAACATTTAAAAAAAATCGCTTATTACTAATATACTCAAAAATGGTTCCAAGAATTTTGGTTTGTTTTTGTACTTGGTGTACAATATCCTTTATTTAATACAATATCTCAAAAACAAATAAAGGGAATTCATAAATTTTCCTATTTTGTTGTTGAGTTGTGAGTTGAATAATTTTGCGTAATTCGAGTTTTTAAAAAATTTTTTTTATAAAACGATTTTCTAAATTAATTGAATTTGTTTTCTCAAAAATAGTTCTAAAGATTTTGACAAATTTTTGTATTTGGAACAATTATGCTTGTTTTGTTAATAGATTTGGGGATGACTAGAACTGCGGCAATTAGGTTAAAAGTGCCCAACGTTCAAAATAACATCGAAACCGTTTTTAAGAAAATCTAATTTTTAAAAAGTGATATAAATAAATTTGGCATGTGATCAAATGTTACCATTATTTTTGTGGGAATTTAAGTCGTCGTTGACAGAAGATCAAGCGGACTGGAACCTTCCTCATGTTTATTTATGGATTTCTTAATTTATGTATTTGTTTATTATTGTTGTATTCATTTTTTTTTATCATCATTTTTAAAATTACAAAATTATACCTAGAGAATATTGGCTAACTAGTCGAATTTCTGTTTTATTTCTATATTCTATATACATGAAAGAGCTCAGTTATTTTCTGTTATTATGTATCTCCTTTAACAGATTTACAGGCTGTGTAATCAATCTCCATGCCGTTATTGATTGCAGTGTCGGTTTTGATATTTTATGATATGGGAAAAATAGGAATTTATAAATAAAATATAAGGAAAGGCTACAGTCCGCTTGGGGCGAACAGTATGATACCCTATCCATATCCCTATATAGGATTTGGTCCTGATCATAAATATATATACTTTTATGGGTCTACGAAGAATATTAAGAGGTGTTACAAACTATGTGTCAAGATTAATATATCCTTAGGATAGGGTATAAAAATAAATCTTTGTGAAGAAGTTTCTAAGTACGTCTCATTTTCACATTTTAAATATATATAAATCCTATTGATAGTTGGAATCAGCGAGAGCTGCTTGGTATGTGAATGAAATAATATTGTTTGAAATATAAACATATCTTGGACTTTGACAAAAGTTTAAAGCTTTTGTGATTTGACTAAATAAAATAAAAATGTTTGACATTTGTATCACTACCTTTATTTGGAGGGACAACATGCTCTCAGCACAGAGGGCTGTTTTAATCTCTGGTGCTCGAAGAAGATCAGACATTAGAAAAATAGCTCGACTTAAGTGGCGCATTTGAATTGACGCCCAAGCGAATAGTTACCTTTTCTTATGTTTCTATATTGCGTTTTCTAAATTTAAGTCCAAAATCACATCTCGATTCACTGTAGGAGAACTGCCATTGAGATTAATGCACGGAATGCATATGGCGCTTATGGTCGAACAAATCAAAATTATATAAGTAGATACCTACCTTTATCGCATTCTTCTTCACAATTTGAACAGGGGCAGCTTCTTATAGTGTTCATTTTACCATTAGTGCATTCTTTTGATTGGGATGATTTTTTGCGACCTGTTTGTCAAAAACAATGAACATACTGTTTAATTATGTATGAGTCTTTGAATGTTGTAAAGTGAATTTTAAATAAACTATTAATTATTATATTTAACGGATGATTTCTATTGTGTTGCATAGAGATATATTATACGTAAACCGGGATCACTTCGGCCATTGCGATAAAGAGTTTCATATTTGTTTCATGCTAAAGACACTTTGGGCCAATAACAAATTAAATGCAACGACTTAATTCGTGGTCCTGTTCTTTTGAATTCTCTTTTTCATAAGTGCGTAAACTACGACAAATTCAGCTATATCAAATTTGTTATTGGTACCTGGATTTAAGTATTACTCACTCACATTACTGCAATTCAAATCAACATAAATATATTGCTGTATGTTCAGAGCATGTCTACGTTTATTTTTCAGTGAAATGAAAGCTTTTGAAGAAGCAACATTAAACTGTCCATTTTTTTGTTGTTGAAAATTAGAGGTTCCGAGTTGTGTTTTTTTACCATATACAAAGTTAGAATTTTTTACAATATAATATGTTATAAAGGGTGATCCATTTCGAGGTTCCCCACTTTTTTAAAGAAAAAACACAGAAAATTCAAATTTTATGGTGAATGTTTATTATCATTTGAAAGAACATTCATTGGCATTTATTTTTTGAAGATTATGTCTATCAAATGTTGGCCGTTGCTACGTCGCAGATGGTCCATCCGTTGAGTTCAATTTTCGATCACTCGTTCGAGCATTTCGACTGGTAACTGGCTAATGACACGCGTGATGTTTTCCTCCAAGGCCTGAATCGAAGCGGGTTTATCGGCATAAGCTTCTGACTTTACATATCCCCACAGGAAAAAGTCTAACGGTGATATCACACGATCTTGGTGGGCAATCGACCGGCCCAAAACGTGAAATTATGTGCTCACCGAAATGTTCTCTCAATAAGTCCATGGATTGATGCGATGTGTGGGAAGTGGCGCCGTCTTGCTGAAACCAAATGTCGCCGAGATCACGAGCTTCAATTTCAGGCATCAAATAGTCGGTTATCATGGCACTATAATGGTCGCCATTGACGAAATATGGACCGATGATTCCACCGGTCTTCAATCTCTTCAGGTTGCTCTTCGTCCCAAATGCGGCAATTTTGTTTGTTTACATACCCATTGAGCCAGAAATGGGCCTCATCGCTAAACAAAATTTGCCTCGAAAACGTCGGATCTTCTTGGAACTTTTCAAGAGCCCATAGAGCGAAGCGATGTCGCTTGGGAAGGTCGAGCGGCTTCAGTTGTTGCACAAGCTGTATTTTGTACGCTTTCAATTTAAGTCAGTCCGAGTTGCTGCGAATCGACTCTCTACGGTCTTCGTGTATACTCTCAGCTACGGCCGCTATATTTTCTTCACAGCGTGCTGGACGTGGTCTATTCGGTCGAATATTATCCAATAATGAATGCTGGGTCTCAAAATGGGTGATGGTGTTGCGAATAGTACGCTCAGTAGGCCGATTATTTTGACCATAAGTTGAACGAAGTGCACGAAACACATTCCTCACAGAACGTGAATTTTCATAATAAAGTTGAACAATTTGTAAACGTTGTTCACGCGTAAGTCTTTCCATTATGAAATGCCAAACAATACTAAACAAAAATAACATGACAGCATGACACGACTCACACGTGATCTGTCAAAAAAGGCTATTGAAAAAAGTATCTCCACTTGGATCACCCGTTATTTGCTTCAAATTAAACTAATATTATTATATTTGTAAAAACAAAATTATAGAATTTTTTTTGTCGAAATATGCAACTTTTCGTCATTTTGGGGCAACTTTGCTTCGTTAAAGTTTGTCACAGAGCTTAAGTCTATATCTGACTATATTTTCGTTTCATAAAAAATGCTTGTTTTTTATGGAGAAATACCCTTTGTATGTTTTGTTATTTATTTTTAATAAATTATCTGGCTAAAATACTTATTATACCCTATCCTAAGGGTATATTAATTTTGACACATAGTTTGTAACACCCCTTAATATTCGTCGTAGACCCATAAAAGTATATATATTTATGATCAGGACCAAATCCTAAGACTATCTAGCAATGTCCGTCCGTCCGTCCGTCCGTCCGTCCGTCCGTCCGTACGCAATTTGTAGGCCTTTAAATTCAAGCTAGAAAGCTGAAATTTGGACCACATACTCCCTAGGGCTCCGAAATGGTTAAGTGTAAAATTTTTTGGAATACGCCCACTGCCACGCCCACAATTTAGAAAAAACCGATTTAAAGCTACAGATGGACAGATAGAGGGTTATAACCTTCACAAGATATGTAGGCACTGCCCTCCTTTATAAGTTTGTCATATAAAGTTTTTTGCCACGCCTACTTTTTGTGGGCGTTTTTCACTAAAATGCTGTTTTCTTCGATAATTTTCATAGAAACCGAAAAAAAGTGTTTAACAAGATATTTAGCCAATATTTTTTCCAATATATCGCCCATACAAAGTTTTTGGCCACGCCCACTTTTTGGGGGCGTTTTTTCAAAAAATGTTTTTTTTTTTCTAAATTTTATAGAATGAAATAAAATGCTATCCATCATCTTCTTAAGGTTTTTTTTGGGGCATATAGGGATAGGGATAGGGTATCATACTGTTCGCTCCAAGCGGACTGTAGCCTTTCCTTATGTTTTTTCTTAATTTTGTATTTTTTGAAGTATAATAAATAGGGTTGTTTTTTGTTCATAAAAAAGGTATGCCATATTTTTAAATAATTTGTTCAAAGAATTTATCTTTGTGGCAATATTAATAATGTATGTGAATAGCTCTTCTGCAGCTCTCCGAAAACAAGCGCAACCATAGAAAATTTTGGACGGAGCAAAGTAACCCTCTCCCTTGAACAACTTTGTGCCACGTTTCAATAAAGTGTAAGCACATTTAAAATTGATTTTAAATTGAGTATACCAACGCAAATACATTTCTTTATGCCCTACATATAAGAGCCATAACAAAAAAATAAAGAATTGTCGCTATTTTTATTGATATTTTGTATTTGTTAAATGAAGGAGCAAATGATAAAACTTGACGGAAAAAACTTGAAAGCCTTAAATATTAAACTATATTTTATATATATAGTTTTGTATGTAAGTCTTTTTTTACTATCGAAAATTGTCTCTATTGATCACGCGATGATAATAAAACACTCTGGATCACAAGTGAGTAATTATATAGATAGCCGACTCATCATACTCCTGTCCCCTTGAACGAGCAAAAAAAAATTAAAAATGGCGAAAAAATCCTCTCTAAAATTTTCTATCTGTTAAAAATGTAAATATATCATAAGCGAGGGCAGTTTTGCAACAATTCCAAAATAGCAAGAAAAACAGCTGATTATAGCGGATGTGTTGGGGAAGTGCTGTGAAGTATTGAGTTAGTATTAGAGTTAGTAGTTCAAGTATAATAGATATTTTAAAAATAAAAATAGTTTATAATAAATATTAAGTTGTTGCAATTATTATATTTTGTTTATATTATAAGACATAGTTCTCTACCTATTTTTCTGATTTTAAAATAAAATGTAGACATACCTACTTGGACGGATGAAAACGAATAATAAAATGATATGACTTAATATATTTTATTTTATATATATAAAATGCTATTGCTAAATTAGAAATGTTTGGGTATAAAATATTTATAGTAAATATTTTTGGATTAGTTTTTTATATATATATATTAAATTGTTATATATGGCTTCCGTTTTTTATCCGCTTAACAATTTTTAAAAAGAAAACCAAAGGAAAACCGAGAGATACAGATACAGAAAAGAACGTTGCTTATAGCCACATATAAATATGGCAACGAATAAAAGAGATAAAAATTCCAATTATTATTATTATAGTGAAATGGACGGCCATGTGTTGCCAATTAAAATCACTAAAATGCATGTACCTTCAATTAAACTCCTACAAAAACCATCCGAGTATGTGCACTCTTTAATGAAAAACATCAGTGTTTGTTATTATTCCATTAAAATAATTTCAATCGGAATACAAATCTGAAGGCTTAGTTTCTTTACAGTTCTTTATAAGTTAAGATTCGAAAACTGTCAATATATCACCCATGACATAGGAAGTGAAAAAGCTTTAAAATTAGTTTTGTTTGGTTTGCTTGAGTGCAATTCAAAGTGCAATTAAAAAATGAACTGATCCGACTGTGCCTTAAGTGCAAAAAAATAAAAAAAACATAAGAAAAGGCTACAGTCCGCTTGGGGCGAACAGTATGATACCCTATCCATATCCCTATATGCCCCAAAGAAAAAAGCATTAAGAAGATGATGGATAGCATTTTATTTAGTTCTATTAATTAAGAAAAAAAAAAAAGTTTTTTTGAAAAAACGCCCCCAAGACGTGGGCGTGGCCAAAAACTTTGTATGGGCGATATGTTTGAAAAAATATTGGGTATATATTTTGTTAAACAGTTTTTTTCGCTTTCTGTGAAAATTTTCGAAGAAACCAGTATTTTAGTCAAAAACGCCCACAAAAAGTAGGCGTGGCAAAAAACTTTATATGACAAACTTATAAAGGAGGGCAGTGCCTACATATCTTGTGAAGGTTGTAAAGCTCTATCTCTCTAACTTTAGCTTCAAAACGGTTTTTTCTAAATTGTGGGCGTGGCAGTGGGCGTATTCAAAAATTTTTTACACTTAACCATTTCGGAGCCCTAGGGAATATGTGGTCCAAATTTCAGCTTCCTAGCTTAATTTTAAAGGCCTAAAAATTGCGTACGGACGGACGGACGGACATTGCTAGATAGTCTTAGGATTTGGTCCTGATCATAAATATATATACTTTTATGGGTCTACGGCGAATATTAAGGGGTGTTACAAACTATGTGTCAAAATTAATATACCCTTAGGATAGGGTATAAATATATAACAATATGGAAAATATTCTGAATTTATTTATTTAGTATTTGTGGAAAACAGAACAATTAGATTGAGTGAACTAAAAAAATGATTATTCTATATTTCACACTCAAGTTAACTGGAGTTTTCATCGACGGCAAAAAACCGGGTTACGCAGTGCCGCAATGTTTGGCCACGGCGAAAAAATTGTCATGTAAAGACGTATTGTTCACGGTGCGCTGGTCATCACCACAGATGAGGAATTAACCAGATAGTCAACTCTGCAATCCCCTATCACTTTCAACCCGCAAAAAATATTTAATAGCGGCCGCAAAATCCTCTCTCAATTTTCCCATCGGTGAATACGTGTGAGCCAGAGGCATGAAGTTAGATCTAATTTACTAGATTACCCGCCAAAAAAAATTGTGGGGAGTTTTGCAACATATCCAAATCGCAACAACAAAACAGCTGGTCACGGCGGATGTGTTGGGCAATAGGAAATGCTGTGAAGTGTTGAGTTTATGTGATTCAACTTTTATAGCTATTTTAATATAAATGTTTATAAAGAAACAATAAATTAGTTACTCAATTAATATATATAATTATAAGAAATAGTTCTCTATTTTTTTATCTGCCTTAAAATAAACATTCTTGGGTTGTTATACTTTTTCCATTTTGGTTAATAAAATGAAATAAAATGTATATTTTATTGTATTATTGCATAAATATTACTAAATTAGTAACGTTTGAGTGTAAAATATTTGTAGTAAATAGTTTGCAATGGTTTTTTATACATATATTAAATTCTTTGATTGTTTTATTATTTATTTATTATTTGATTGTTTTTATTCAACATATGAAAGTTTAATGAATATATGTACATATTCGGGTTCCTTGCATCGATAAAAAAAAAGTGGATTAGAAGTATTTTTAATCCTTTTTAAATTATTTTGTGTTATAGAATTTGTACGTTTAGTCAATAAATTTTCTTAGCTGTTTCTTTTCTTAGGCGGTTTTGGAAATTTTTTATATAAGTTAATATGCTTTGTTTTAAAATTTAAAGTAAGCGATAGACGGAAGAAGGAGAAAAAAAGGTAGGTGAAATGCGCTGCATAAATATATTGGGGTGCATTTTTTTATCGAAAATGCTTGGTAGTTGAGTACATCACGAAAATGCTTGGTATTTGAGTACATATCATAAATAAGCATGCACATTATGTTACATATATATTAAATTAATTAGCCACTTTTTTAACAGCCGACTTTATTTGTCAAGTTATAATGTTTTGTAATTTTATTTTATATGAAAATAAACATTACAAATACTTCTTTTTCACTTTTTTTTATCCAAGCACGGAACCCGAATATGTACATATATTCATTAAACTTTCATATGTTGAATAAAACCAATCAAATAATAAATAAATAATAAAACAATCAAGGAATTTAAAATAAATATAAAAAAAACCATACCAAACTATTTACTACAAACATTTTACACCCAAACATTGCTAATTTAGTAATATTTATGAAATAATACAATAAAATATATATTTATTCAGATACAAAATAAAGAATAATTTCTTATAACCGCAAAAAATATTGCAATTAAATTGTAACAACTTTATTGGGTAAATAATTTTTTGTTTCTTCGTAAACGTTTACATTAAAATATCTATAAAAGCTGAATCATATAAACTCAACACTTCGCAGCATTTCCTATTTCCCAACACATCCGCCGTGACCAGCTGTTTTGTTGTTGCGATTTGGATATGTTGCGTAAAAGCGAAGCAAAAATTATTTTTGTACATCTGTGCAGTGTATTTTCGAAGATTAAGTGCATTTACGATCAAAAGAACTTTTACTATTTTCAAACATGAAAATCAGTAAAAGAAAATATTGGTCTGAAGGTCATATTACTAATTTATTTGCAGTATGGGATACGAATTTTCAGAAATTTAGTACCTTTAAATGTATCTATAACCAAATTGAGGAAATGTATTAATACGCGAAATGAATTAAACTAATGATAAATTATGTCGAAATTTAAAAATTCGCTAAGAATATGTACCTGACTTATTTTATGAAATCTTACAACACTGTAATAATTCCCTTTGTTTACCAACAATCTACCACAACTACAATCATATAAATAGTCGACAAATAAACTTTCATAAAATTAACATCCTTTTTATTGAATTCCAAAATTATTGTGTTACAAAATGTGATTTAATAAAAAAGATATGTATTTAATACGTTTTTTTAAGTAACTCCATTACTCCGTTCATACAGTCTTACACCACTTCATGGAACATTCCTGGTGTATTGTATTTTTACTGGTCATCCTTTAACACGACCATTCCGTCCTTTTCATTGATTGTCTCCTGCTTTTCTTCTTTTGATATCTAAGATGTATATATTTTTCGGCTCCCTGCTGTTGCCAATTGACAATAGTCGTGTTTTCTTGGTAAGCGTATATAAGACAGCACAAATTCATCAAAACGACTTAGCATCATTAATACATATGTATGATACAAGACTGCTGAGTGCACTAACTCCATTGTACATAAGTGCGCCAACTGTCACGACAATCATGTATCTACCGATAACACATGTGTGAGTAGAAATAAATATATAGAAATGAGACATAAAACGAAAACCAAAAGCTCACCTAGACGAAACAACAACAATAACAATGTGAGCAACGATATTCCACTGTTTTCCATGAGCGATTTTCCGTCTCTATCAACAAAACAAACAAAACGTACATCGGACAACAACAACAACATTATTCACTCCAATGCACGGGAGTACACCGCATCATCTTCGACTGCAATACCTTCCGCAACCGAAGTATTTAACAACAACAATGTGCCAGTGTCCTATGGCAGCGGAGATCTGTTCTCAATGGAGAAACTAAATACACTCATTATGGAGATGGTCCCTAAACTTGGTGCATTTAAATCTAGAGTAGATCAATTTAATGTTGTCGCACAATAAGCGTCTAAGTTCTTGTACAACCATGTTAAGTAATTTAAGTAATTATAGCATTAATATTGTAACATTAAGCAAAAACATGTAGAGTTTATAAATTTTTTAAGTAATAACAACATCGACATTGCTTTGGTAACCGGAACATGGTTACATTCGGAAATTCGCATCTCTACCCCGATGTATAAATGCTATCGTGTGGACAGAGCAGATAGAAGAGGCGGAGTTGTTGCAATATTGATAAGGAGATCACTTCAACATGAGCTTTTGAAATAACGTTGTCAAACCTAAGGAAAGTAAAGATTTTTTGTGTGTATTTTCCTGGTAAAATAAGAAGTAGGATGACACCTGACCAAGGACGTCGTGCATTTAGAAATGATCTCAGAAAGCTCTTTACTATGAATTACCCATTTATAGTAGGCAGTGATTTAAACTGCAGGCACAGAGATTGGGGCTGCTCTAGGGCAAACTCCTGGAGAAATATATTGTCCGATTTGTCTGTTCTGTTACCTATGTCTATTATATTTCCTTTCAGTTTTACTTATGTCCCACCTAGTTCCGTTTGAAATCCGTCTGTTCTTGACTTTTTTGGTACAAATATCTCAAGCGTTTTATCTCTCCTGCCAAGAATCACCTTGTTTCTCAACATCTAGGGGAAGCGAACACCTTAACTATTGTGGACAATACCATTCGTACCCTCAATCTTTCTGGTCAGGAAACCCCTTCAAATGAATTTATATCAGTAGAAGATACAAAGTTCTTCTTCAATAGATTAGTTGTTCGTAAGACAGGTGGAATAGATAATATAAAAAATATTTATCTCAAAAACCTGCAAAGGAAGAAATAAAGTTCCTTACCTTCATAATAAATGCGGGTCTTAAAATCCCATATGTATGGAAATTAGCAAAGGTAGTTGCAATACCTAAAGCAGGAAAATCTCGTGACAAAATTGAAAGTTATAGACCGATAAGCCTATTAAGTACATTAAGCAAAGTTTATGAAATTCTACAGGTATGATCTTAATCGACATCGAAAAAGCATTCGATTCTGTGTGGCACGATGGGCTTCCTCCATTTCTTTGTAAAATTGTGAAAAGATTTGTTTCATCGTTGTTTTAAAGTACATGTTAATAGCGGTGTTTCTAGTCTTATCAGTTTCAATGCTGGGTTCCGCAAGGCTTAGTCCTTGGTCCAGTCATATACAATTTATTTACATCTGACTTTTTTACTATTCCTTACTGTGATACGGCAATTTTGTCGTCGCATGAATTAAGTCTTAGCATTGAGACGAATTTAATTAATGCAGCAACGCTCAACGCCGATAAGATCCAGGCTATCTTTTTTACCAGAAAAAGAAAGCATTGCTTTTTACCGGCGAATCAAATCAATATCTTAGGAAAATCAATACCCTGGCAAACTTCTGTTAAATATCTAGGCATATATCTCGATAAAAAACAGACATTTAACGAACACATCTCACAGGTTTGTAAAAAGACAAATATCGCTATCAAACTGTTATACCCCTTTATCAACAGAAGATCTTTGCTTTCCTAAGAAAACAAGATGATAATATATAAAGTTGTATTTCCAGCAATTCTCGTGTACGGTTGCCAAAGTTTGGGGTAACTGTGCTAAATACTTTGTTAATAAACTTCAAATATCTCAGAACAAAATCCTGAAAATGATGCTTAATCTTCCTTGGCATTATTCCACTATATGTCTGCACTATAAAGCTGATGTTGATTTGATCTCCAACAGAATACAGAAACTTTCTGAATCATTCCAAAACAGATGCAACATTCCTGATAATCCTCTAATAAATGAACTCAACACACAACATCATACAGTTACATGATTTGCTTATCCTTGCAATTTAATTTCATAAATGTTATAATTGTATTTATGTTAATTAGTTTTTACATATTTATGTGTCGATTTATCGGTAATTTGTTTATTTTTTGTTCATATAGATATCTATTTATTTATTTGTTAATTTATTTATACTTAGTTATTTATTCAAATATATATTTATTTATTTATCTGTTAATTTATTTATTTATTCACATATCTATCGATTTATTTATATATATACCCATATATACTTTTTATTTATTTATAATTTTGTTTTCATTTTATTCACATATTTATTTTTATTTTATTTTTATTTATATATATATATATTTATAATACCGGGTCCGCCAAATAACTTTTTTGTTTTGAAAATGCTATAAAAACAAACTACTGAATATTTTCTCAAAATTTTGTTTTTGTTTGAAAGTACAATGCTTCCGTTTAATAATGGAAAATAATTTCATTCAAATGGCTGCCTCGGCTGGCCATGCGATAGGAGTTTATGTGATTCAACTTTTATAGCTATTTTAATATAAATGTTTATAAAGAAACAATAAATTAGTTACTCAATTAATATATATAATTATAAGAAATAGTTCTCTATTTTTTTATCTGCCTTAAAGTAAACATTCTTGGGTTGTTATACTTTTTCCATTTTGGTTAATAAAATGTATATTTTATTGTATTATTGCATAAATATTACTAAATTAGTAACGTTTGAGTGTAAAATATTTGTAGTAAATAGTTTGCAATGGTTTTTTATACATATATTAAATTTTTTGATTGTTTTATTATTTATTTATTATTTGATTGTTTTTATTCAACATATGAAAGTTTAATGAATATATGTACATATTCGGGTTCCGTCCATCGATAAAAAAAAGTGGATTAGAAGTATTTTTAATCCTTTTTAAATTATTTTGTGTTATAAAATTTGTACGTTTAGTCAATAAATTTTCTTAGCTGTTTCTTTTCGTAGGCGGTTTTGGAAATTTTTTATATAAGTTAATATGCTTTATTTTAAAATTTAAAGTAAGCGATAGACGGAAGAAGGAGAAAAAAAGGTAGCTGAAATGCGCTGCATAAATATATTGGGGTGCATTTTTTTTATCGAAAATGCTTGGTAGTTGAGTACATCACGAAAATGCTTGGTATTTGAGTACATATCATAAATAAGCATGCACATTATGTTACATATATATTAAATTAATTAGCCACTTTTTTAACAGCCGACTTTATTTGTCAAATTATAATGTTTTGTAATTTTATTTTATATGAAAATAAACATTACAAATACATCTTTTTCACTTTTTATATATATATATCGGGTCCGCCAAATAACTTTTTTTTTTTGAAAATGCTATAAAAACAAACTACTGAATATTTTCTCAAAATTTTGTTTTTGTTTGAAAGTACAATCCTTCCGGTTAATAATGGAAAATAATTTCATTCAAATGGCTGCCTCGGCTGGCCATGCAGTAGCCTACACGATCGGTCCAATTTTTAAGCACATTATCGATTGTGTGCAGCTGTATTTCACTAATGGCTTCACGAATATTGTCCTTTAAAGCGTCAATTGTCTCTGGCATGTCGGCGTAACCCTTATCTTTTACGGCACCCCACAAATAATAGTCCAACGGTGTCGAATCGCAGCTCCGCGGTGGCCAAACGACATCAGCTCTGCGGCTGATAATGCGATCTTCAAAAACAGGGCGCAAAACATCGAGTGTAGCTTCGGCTGTGTGGCACGTAGCGCTGTCCTGTTGAAAAAAAATGTTGCCAATATCCTCCTCTTCAATTTTTGTGAATAAAAATTCGTTCAACATGGCCCGATAACGATCGCCATTAACTGTAACGGCCACTCCTTGCTCATTTTCGAAGAAAAATGGCCCAATTATGCCTCTGGACCATAATCCTCACCAAACAGTGACTCGTTTTGGGTATATCGGTTTTTCAATATATGCGTGCGGGTTTTCTGTGCCCCAAATGCGACAATTTTGCTTGTTTACATACCCGCCAAGATCAAAATGAGCTTCATCTGAAAAGATGATTTTTTTGGCAAAATCGGCATCTTCTCTATGTCGCTATGTCGCAATATTTCACAGCGTTGTTCAAGCGTATACACAACCATATAGTTAATTCGCGAAATAAGCACTAGTTGAAAAAAAACGTTAAATGGCGGACCCTATATATAATGAGGTTTCCTTTTTCGTAGTTTCCTCAATATGTCTTTCTCTCCCTAAAACAAAAGTATGCATTCACTATGTCATACATTTTTTTTCAGTAGAAAGATTACATACGTTAATCATATCTCTGTACTAATAATATAAATTGTGCGACAACAATATGTAATATTGAAACGAAATAAAATATATCTATCTATATTAAATTCTTTGATTGTTTTATTGTGTTTTTATTGAACAACTGAAAGTTGAATGTATCTACATACTTGAAACGTTCATAAGAGAGCGAGGGCGCGAATTGACAAATTGCGAAGATAACGTTATTATCATTAAATTGGAATAGTGAATAGCAGTGAATTAATGAAATAATATGTTAAATTATTGAAACGGTCAGTTAACTGATCACGCGTTACTAATAATTTCATTCATTGAGCATTTATTTGTTTTACATACAATCTTAGTAATTTTACAGCCTATTTCAATAATTTACTGCTCAAACATTTATCGCAACTTCCGTTTAAAAATTACATAATTTTAATTATTTTACTCCACATTCGATAAATCAACCAACAAAATAATTAAATCTTACTGACAATTTAAACTGCTAAATTAGTTTCATTACCGGCAAAAATTCTATTTTTAACTTGCGTAACTCGCAAAATGTTTACGAAACTGCTTAAAAATATTTACCCAAAAAATATGTTGGTTAGGTAAAACTAAACTAATCATTATAATTGAAAACATTGAACGTAATTTTATTCTTTTGCAAATTCACCATAAATTGTCGCATATTATTAGGATGTTATTGGACACAGCCCAGTTTGACTTTAAATATACCTGTGTAACCTAGCAGTGAACGACTATACAGCAAGCCAGTATATATCACCGTTCTTCTTTATTTTCAGCAAACAAAAATATTTCTGCAATCTTAGATATTTCAATCATTAGCTGCAGTAAGATAGAATAATATTGAACTCATGGTTGAATTTGAATTTAAATTTTAGGATCTGCTGCAGCGCTATCATACTAAAAAAATAGCATCTAAGTGCGGGTTTATTATCAACCAATTCTCAAAAGCGCATTCTGGTTTCCTATGAACACTTGGGGCACCTGTTGCAAAATAGTAAAACAAATTTTCAGATCACAAATCGTAATTTCGATAAATAGTTTCCGTTTTTTATTATCAGAAATTATCTATATGGATCTCGAATTTGTATGCACTACAAAAAATACACATGATCTTACTATTTATCATGATTTGTGATCTGGAAACTTGTTTTACTATTTACCACTATACTCTGCCTAACATAAATAGACAGTACAAGGAAGATAGGGATGTTTGCTTTTCATTCGCACTCTTTTATTTTTTGTAAGGTGCTATTCTAGCGAAAGCTCTTACAGGGTTTCAGTACTAAGGATTTTAAATCAGCAAAAACCTGAAAGAATATTATGTTAGGTTACCATGCTTTTTATTCAGATTGAAATTTTCAGTTCTTTCCAAAGAACACTCTTTCGCTGATGATGGGCAAATTTAAAACCCATTTTAATTTTTAAAACAGTATGCAGAGAAGACCTGCTAATTTTAGTGATGTTTGCATTGTGTCCTACCTTGTGCAGTATTTTATCCAGCGTCGTAAGTTCGTTATTTGGAAAAAAACTGATGCACAATTTGCCTGATGGCAAACTTATCGAAATCATCTACCTTACTTTTGAGACTAGTATGGTTTTTCTTTGGTTTCTGTTTCATTTTTCAAATTTTCATGAATTTTTTTGTCGCGTCAACAATTTAATTTTTTTTTCAGCACTTAAGTCCTTGGATGATTTTGAATCCATTTCTAACTACCATGATTAAGATTAGACAAAACATAAAAAAACTGACCGCGCGCTACGAAAACCTACGCAAATAATCTTTTTCCTTAAAGAAAACAGCTTACAATTTTGTAACTGCATTTTAACGTATTTTCCACACATTAAAAGAAATGCAAAAGATCAAAAACAGATCGCTATGTCCAAATGCGATGGAATTCAAATCAATTAAATAATACGCAAATAATCTTTTTCCTTAAAGAAAACAGCTTACAATTTTGTAACTGCATTTTAACGTATTTTCCACACATTAAAAGAAATGCAAAAGATCAAAAACAGATCGCTATGTCCAAATGCGATGGAATTCACATCAATTAAATGAATTAAATAGGCGTGAATAGCAGCTTCAGCCACAGGCCACACGCATCAGTGCACACTCGGTTCACAGATGAGGAATTAACCAGATAGTCAACTCTGCAATCCCCTATCACTTTCAACCCGCGAAAAATATTAAATAATGGCCGCAAAATCCTCTCTCAATTTTCCTATCTGTGAATACGTGTGAGCCAGACACATGAAGTTACATCTTATTAACTACATTCCAAATCGGGAAATAGGAAGTGCTGCGAAGTGTTGAGTTTATGTGATTCAACTTTTATAGATATTTTAATGTAAATGTTTATGAACAAACAAAAAATTGGTTACCCAACATTATATAGCATAGTTTTTTGCAAACACGTGATGGGAAATCATTAATCAATCAATTAAAAATAAGTGATTTCCTAACTTAATATTTTTGATAGCTACACTTCGGTTATTGACATGGCAAAGCTTCAACGATCACATAACGGATAATCACCTCGATTACCGGCTGTAGGACCGACCTTTGCCAGATCTTTTTAACTTGATTATGCAACGCTAGTGGCATCACTACACTTTGTGCGTTAAAAACAAAATTAAGGAAGGGTCAAAGAAAGGATGATAGGAGGAAAGTCGGTATCACAGATGAGTAACTATACAGATAGATAACTGAGAGAATTTTTTGCTCTCCCGTCCTCCCTTTTTTATTCGCTTAAAAAAGGCGTAGAACTGTACAAGTTTTTGTATGCAAATCAGATTGAACCAGTTCACGCACACAATTGCAGTACTGCACCTAGAAATCCATTTAGGAAAAAATGTCATGTAGGTGTCATTAATGTCAAACTTGGCTTCAACCTCCATATTTTTGACAATCAACAGCGTTGACTATATTAGCTTTGTTCAATGGGCTGTCCAGCTCAGTACAAAGCATGTAAATTACAGGTTTTCGTGTTCAATGAGAAAAATTGCTGGCCAGCTCATGTCAATTGATGACTCTGCCTGGACTCTGCTCCGAGTAGAATTTCTGCACTTGCTTTTGAGGTAGAACAGATTTGTGAGAAATGTCAAAATCAGTTGTGATTGCAAATTAATTATTTTGTCGTCGAAGTGAAAAGTTGTTTGTTGATTAATTAAATAGAAGAAATCGAATAATCTTCTGATAAAGGGCAATTGGTTGTTGTAAAAGTATTTAACAGTAAGTTCATGACTAATGTTCATTAATTCGCGATCTATACTAAACTTGTTAATTCATCAATCGTTGTTATTTTTGACAACTAAAATATGGCTATATTTTTCTGTTCTACCTTTGATCTGCCATTTTTCACAAATTTGTTCTGCTCTGCCTTGACTTTTTTCTCATTGAACAAAGCCATGGTTAATTACTCATCTGTGATCAGTATGCATTTACATTTTGTGGGCAGGGATGTGCGGATTATTTTTAGATTTCTTAAACATCGCGGTTTTCCGATGAACCTAGAACCTGAGAACAACTACCCACCTAACATTATTTATTTGTTTTTAAAAAGCATAGTTTTACTGAATTAACCCACATAAACGGTCGCAATCAACCAGTTGGCTACCTGTCGGGAGCAAAATAGGTAACGACAAAAAAGATACTTTCTTAAGTCGCTAATGGTATTCTTTTCTCGGGAGATGACTAAGAATATAGTATAAAGAGACGTTTGCATTTTTATCAGACCTTTGTCGGCTGAAAACGACAAGCATACATTTTCTTGTATTTTTTTTTGTCGGATGTTGCTACTATCCAATGGAACGCTCAAACACAACTACAGGTCCATTGTACTACCATTCAGACACCTTACATTAATGTACTTAGTTTTCCCGTCTTTCGAAGAAAAACGAGAAGGAGCTTCAGTGATAAAGAGCTTAGATGTTCGGCACTCACCACGTCAGCCCCGAAGATCCGCCACCTTATGCGAGCATAGGCCGGACAACTGCAGAGAAAGTGTTCTGATCGCGCCACCGAATCTTGTGTTAACGATAAACACAAGAATCGATAGAAGACATGACTTAAGATGCAGGCAGACCCAACATAGGTTCGGGTCGTGAGCAAACTTCTTCTAAACCTTGCCTAGCAAGCTCATCCGAGATCTCATTTCCCTGGATGCCTGTGTGACCCAGACAAGATTCACTGTGTTCAGTCTTCCGACCAAATTCAGAGAAAGCTGGAGTTTTTACACTAACTTGGACGAGGTAAGAGGGTTTAGAAGCGCTTTTAATGCAGCTTGGATATCACTGCAGTTGCAAATGCCTCTAGCCCTCCACCTGTTGTTCACAATATAGCGCATAGTCATTAGGATGGCAAAAATCTCCGCTTGGAAAACAGATGCATGTTTACACAAGGGGTAGTAAAGTCGTATATCATCTCCACCAGACCCCTGCCCGGTTTTGGAGTCATCCGTGAAAATGCGATGGCATTCAATCCATGGTTCAGAGTCTGACCGAAGCCATTCCGTTACCTGTGGAAAGTTGACGTGGTAGTTTTTTCGCAGAAGGATTTCTGGTGTCATTGCATCAGACGGCATATCCATAAGACAGGGGTCAAAGGATAATTTTTGAGCAAGTTCTTCAAAATTCCAGTGCGCATGGTACCAAAAACCACCTCTCTTTAAGCGAAAGATGGTTTTTAGCGTACACCCCATGATATATAAATCAAGGGGAGGCAGATTCATCAAAGAATCTAGAGCAGAGCCCGGGGTGCTAGGGAAGGCCGCTGTGCAGCCGAGACAAGCCGTTCTTTGGAGTTTGGCAAAAGAAGCAGTAACAGGTTTCCGCGAAAGCCTGTGCCACCAAACAACTGATGCGTAGGAGAGTAGCGGTCTAATCATGGCCCTATAGATTCAAAGCATCCTTTTCGGAGACAAGCCCCATGTCTTACTAAAATCGCCTTTACACTGCCAGAAAGTCGACAGCGCTTTATCGGTTTGCGATTCGACATGTTTGAACCATAGAAGTTTTTTATCAAGGATTACACCCAGATATTTGACTTCATCGGATATAGGGATGGTGACACCTTTGAGATGGGACAGACCAGTGACGATTCTCCTTCTCGTAAAGAGAACAACTGTGGTTTTAAGAGGATTCACTGAAAGCCCATTACTAGTGCACCAGACATCGATCAAATCCAGGGATCTCTGCGCTTGAGAGCAGACAGCCCCTAGATTTGAACCGACAACAAGAACGGCGACATCAGCCGCCTAAGCTTGAGTGTAGTTTCCAGGAAAGTTGAGAGCCGTAAGCAGAGTCTACCACTATACACCATAGGAGGGGAGACAGAACACCACCTTGAGGGCAGCCCCTATTTACCCCTGTTATGACGCACTTGCCACAATCTGCATCCGCTACCATCGTCCTGTACATTAGCATTGCTTTAATCCACAACACCAAAGTTTCATCTACACCATGCTATCTGGCTGAGTTACACATACTGTCAAAGGTCGCATTATCAAAAGCACCCTCAATATCGGCGAAAATGCCCAACGCTTACTCCTTCCGGTCAAGAGCACTTTCAATCCTACCAACAAGGTTTTGAAGATCCAGTCTCGCAGGATATTCCGCGCTGATAGGCATGTTGCATCTCTGAGAGAGGGTGTGATCGAAGAGCAACTTTGCGCACATGCAGCTCAACCAGTCTTTCCAATTTTTGGTATGAAAACTATTTAACCATTCGCCATGGGGAAGGTATATAGGCCAAGGCCAAGCTCGCGGTGAAAATTCTTTTCAACATTGGCAAAACCTGACTTAAACCTTGTTTCAGCAAAATTGGATAAATTCCATCCGGACCAGGTGACTTGAAACGCTCAAAAGATGCAATGGCATATTTGATAGCATCATCAGTCACCACTCCCGATGCAAAATACCAGCTGTGCCGCGTGGTATTAGTCGGTTCAAATGTAGCCACAGTCGTTTGAAGGGCTGAAGAACACGAAGTAACCTGATTTCCCGGAAAGCGAGTCTCAAGTAGAAGACTTAAAGTCTCCGCCTTTGTCTCAGTATACGTGCCATCAGGTTTAAGGATTGCATCCAGTTTACTTGTTCTGTTCCTTTGGAGGACTTTAACAAGCCTACTAGTTGCACTTAGAGATTCGACCTCTTCACAAATCTTTTTATATGAGTCATTTTTCGACTTGCGAATAAGTCTCTTAAAAACTTTTTGCTTCGATCTATAAAGATCCACTAAGTTGGTTTTTAAAGACCGATTTAGCAGCTTCCTAGTTTCTTTACGAAGACACTGCAGTTCGGAGTTCCACCAGGGTACCGATTTTCTGCAGGGGGGGTTAGAAACAGGGCACGAAAGTTCAAAGCAGCGGGTGAGGACGTTGTTCAGATCTCTCCACTCCCTGTCTTGATCTAAGTTTAAGTGGAACTTTGACTTTTCTTGCATTTAGGGCAGCCAAACAAACCACAGCAAATAGTTATTTAAACTTAAGTATTCGAACATTCAAACGTTTTTTCACAGGAAAGTTTTTTTAAATATTTGTTGTGTTTTTTTTTTTAAATGTTTATTTGGGGTTCTAGAGTATCAAAAAGTTCTTAGTGAAGGATCTAAAGTGAATCTCAAGTTTTAGTGCTATTTTTTTTTTTGGAAAATGCTTACATTTTTGTGTAAATTAGTAATCATAATATGTGAATGGCCGTAAGAAGGTCGTGTTATATCCATAACTTGTAAGTGATTCTAACAAACAAATGGGGTATGTTGATAAGGTGGACATGCTAAAATCCATTGATGAAATAGACCGCAATTCAAAACAATTGTGGCATTAGATTTTTTGGTATTTGGTAGACATGTGCCTTTTGAATGCAAGACAGTTCTTCTGTTAGGCATTTCAAAACCAAAGTGCCGTTTGAAAAATGGTTGAACAAATGTGATCATATGTCGAAACATGGCTCATCACGGCGGTTGACATAAAGCATCTGAGCCTCACCGTACAAGGTTGTCCTGTTCTTGCTGCGAGGTTAAACTATGCTTGAATAAAAAAAAAATTGGGCTTACCATGTGTGTGCTAAGAGATTTTAATCTGCTCTCATACACAAGGAACATATCTAGTTGGAAGCTTTTTACGCTTATGGTTTTAATGTCATTCTTAAGATGCCTAATACTAGTGGCGTGAGCGAGACTCCCGAGATTCTCAATTCACTTCTTGAAGTCCGAACAGACTTTACATGCTCAATTCACATTCAAATCGCTAATCAGCGTTCCTTCCCGTGCTATGGTGTTGAACGTTTCTTCTACGAAGATTATATGCCTGCGCTGACTTCTTGTATTTGTTTTTTTTTTTTTGTATTTATTTACCTTCAAAATTTGCTGTACAATAAGAACTTCTTAAAAGAGCACAGTTAACATGGTTGTATACAATGGTACATATTTGAAGTTATCTCTAATCTAAGCTGCCGTGCTCCCATCACAAGGTAAGGTGGTAATTCAACTTAACATTTAACAATTTAACAACAGGTGATCATGAGTCTGAAGAGCAGATGTTTCGGATTTTCGAAATTCAATTATACTGATATCTGTAAGACCAAAAATCAAATACTATATATATATATATTAATATATATGTATATATATATGTATATATATATATGAGATTAACCCCAAAAATCAATTTTTAGTGAGTTAAGTCGACAACTTATCGGCAGTGTTTAGTGTCAATGTTTTTATCTACTTTTTTCTAAAATATGGGCCCATATTTTTTCATAAATATGGGCTGGCCGGTTACTGATACAAAGTTGGCAGGTACTGGTGAAAATCTATCGTTTTAATAAATGAATACTAACTAAAAGTGAATAAAAATAATGATGCAAATATTTTTTTTCTTTTCAACTTAAAACGGCAAAGTTTTAAGAATAAATCAATTTATTTGCCTGCTACAAATTTGAAAAAAGTGTTACGTGGCTGGGTACTCATAGTGGAAAAAAACTAAACATTACGTCGTGATTACAAATGATATTGGAGGCCACTAATAATTGTATTTACGTTCGTTCCTAGTTGTATATGATCTTACTTACATCTGTCCAATTCATCTTCGCATTCATCAAAGGGGCAACTTTTTTCCGCATTTGAACCAAAAAAACGCCTGCACTTAGTTGAACTAGGTTCTTCACTCTTTTTATACGATTCTTTCGGTTTTGGGCAATATGGTACCGTTGACTTGCTCTGAACTGGGAACGGTGACACTATCGTCGGACCCATGCATGCCAATCGCATTATCAAAACTATGTTTCCAGTGTGTACTCCTCCCATCATATTCGTTAGCGCTAAAAGCTTCTTATTTAACTCATAAGTAGTAACTAGTTCTTCTTTCCTTTCAATCGAAGTCTTTCCACAACAGTCATTATCAATTACAGAGTCATCCTTGTCTTTTTTCGAAGTTGAAGTCTTGGCGCTTGTTTTCGGATCCTGAAGATGTGCGTCCCAATTGGGATTCTTAGAGTAAAAGTCTGCAGTCACTTTATTAAAAATTTTGTATACTGGAATCTCTGTTGCTCCAATTAAAAACTTGCATTTGTCTGTTCTCTTTTTGTATACGTGAAGATGAAGGCTATCAGTTTTTTTTATTGGTGATTCCAGAGAAAATAGGCAACACTTCCCACTTTTGCTAGCTGTGTCTATACAGCCTCCAAATTCTTTATCGCATATTGAAACAAAAACGTGCGAACGGAATGTTAATTCACAGCAAGTCGGGTATTCTTCCGGTGCACAAATATTTGGTCGGGTAATAAGAAGATCGTCGACTACAAATTCGAACATATACAAAAAATTTTGAGTCATCTTGTGATACGTTTTCTATACGTAATTAAAATGAAGTAGAGAAATATATATTTTATTGAATGAATGAGGAGAAATTTTTATGTAAAATAAATATAGTTGCTTTGATCGAAATATTATTTTACAAACATATATTATATTGTTTATTATAGTGTTTTTCTTTTAACTTGCTCATCTTGCAGCGATCTCATCGCGTATTGACAGAAATCAAATTTCTTGGTTGTGAACGCTGATTAATATCAGCGATATATGATTCTTTTCTTTTTGTCGGAATATTCATATATATCGACTTGTTAAATTTTTTCTCTTCAATTGTAACTTTTTATCTTTTCACTTTTTACTGTTTCTTTTAATAGAGCCCACTATTTGCTCTCCTTTTCTGTCGTCCAGCAGCGTAACTGGCAAGATAAGGGCTATGTTGTAGTGTTATGTTAAAGAGCTATTTTTAATGAGCAGCGATCGCAGAGAGCAGTATTTACAAGTTTATTACTTTTTTCATCTTTTCTGCATCCCTTTTCTATATTTAAAAAAAAAATTGTTTTGGAATAATGGTGTTTTTGGTTGGTAAAAAAACCTTTTTATTTAATCTATCGAAACATCGATTTTTCATATTTTTATTTCTGAACAATTTTGCAGATCTTTATTTTTCGAAAGATTTACCCCTCTTGCACATACAGTCCAAGTGGCAGCTTTCAATTCCTATTTGGGAAAAAGAAAAATTTTGTTTAAATAATTAAAAAGCAAATTATGATGAATCTCTTAATTCATCCAATTGCATTTAGTCTTCACCTTCGCAAAGTGATTGGAGTGATAAAGAATATTTTAATATTTTGTTTCCGAAAGGTAAAAAAACACCACGTTCTAAATTTTCTAAAGGATGTAAAGGATTAATTTGAAAAAAAAATTAAGACACTTGCCACTTTTCATTCAATTGCGATATATCTTCCGTTTTCTTTCACCAATTAAGACCTCGTCAATCAGAGCGCTTTTTAACGCCCCGTTGTAATATACAGCAATGAAAGTCACATAGAGAACGCTTTTAATGCGGCTAAACAATGATAATTGTTGTACCAACTTATCTGAAATTGTCAGATCAGGCTTATACAAATTTTACAAATATAAATCTTGTATCTCCAGTGGAACATAAAACATAGAGCCCAAATTTAATTACTAAGTTAAGCAAAACGTATACAAATTATTATTATTATCCAATAGCCAAGACGTTTTCTGAGTAATTGAAATGTTTGCACTTCGTCACTGTACCTCAGGTGGGATATGTAGTATAGGGATATTCAAATGATTGCAAATACATACCTAATGATATTAATACACTAACCAAAATAAAATAATTAAAGTCCTTGGTTTTATTAGTACATGATTTTAATAGAATTATCAAATCTTGAAATACATTCTGTTCATAGTTTTACATGTTATACATTTATTTTTGATTGTAGTTCATGCCAGTCGAAAATACTAGCATTTGTTTGTTCTTCTTGGTTTTCTTGTTTCCACTTTTCTCAGTTTTTTTATTACTGCTATGCCTTTGACTGATTGCTTCAGCCAAAACATCTCCTAATTTTGGTGGTAGATGTAACTCGTTTATACTTTCATTCAATGAGTCCTGGTCACTGAACTGATCAGATGACATTATTGTCTGTGTAAGTATAGATTGGCTTCCGCAGAATGCAGTGGCTCCTCCTTCCAAAGATGGGAAAAAAGCTTGGTTTGAAAACCCGACAGAATTGGCAACTGATGAATATGTATTACGCTTCGAAGTGCTGGGTTGAACAGGATAATCAACAGGCTCTGTGTAAAATTTATTTTCTGGGCCAGATAATGCTTCTTCGAAACCGCACTAAAAATATACATAATAAGAAACATGAATTAGTATATATGCCAATATGTAGTTAAAGGATGTTTGTATATGCTAGTATATTGATTTTGACACATATTTTGTAATACCCCTTAATATTGTTAATATAAAATATTTGTAATCAATTTGTGGGTGCAGTAGTTTAGTAAGTAGTTAAGTGCATTGGAACACTAAGCGAGGTGTCGATGGTTCAAATCCCGCCCCGTACCACATAAAAGTTTTATTCGCTGCCCCACATCTTGCGAACGTCTGACAAACATCCAAGAGTAAATCCGTTATGAGAAGCTTTAAAAATAAATTGAAGTTCGGAAACGGCATTAAACTGTAGGTCCCTTCCATTCGTGGCCCAAAAAATTTATCATATATAGGAATGGTTCGCTTTGGGTCCTGTATGCGCCATTTACGCCTTATATATTTGTAACCAAAATCTGGTAAGCAGAAATCCTCTTCTTTGTTCCTCCCCATGGGCGCTTACTGGAAATGACTAATACAAATTAGTTATCAATCAATCGCATGGGTGATTCATTAAGAATTTGAGGTAACAGTTCCCCTTCTCTTCCTGTTCTAAATCGGCATGCCTCCTATTTAGCTGGATAAAGGTGATATAAACGTTCCGCGCATCCGTTCCAAGCCAGTGGTAGAACAGCAACGCAGAGGGCTGAACGGCTATAGAAAGAGCTGCTCTGGTAATGCGAGGCTCTGGCAGAGGCGATCTCAATGTGAAACATCTAGTATCATAAACTGAAGCTTAACGAACAAAAAACTAAGTTGATGACAATTAATATAGATAGCGAACTAACTTTTGAAATTAATGGGAATTCGATCGAAAATGTTAAAAGCATAAAATATCTAGGAATGATAATAGACAAAAATTTAAAAATGGAACAGCACATCGACTTTATATGTAAAAAAATAGGGAAAAAGATTGGATTTTTTAAACAAATTCGAAAAAGAATGGACTATATAACAGCGGTTAATGTATACAACACTATAATAAAACCACATTTTGAATTATATTGTTCTACAATTTTGTTTTCATGTTGCAATCAAGGTCAAATCAAAAGATTGCAAAAACTTCAAAATAAGGGCATGAGAAGCATCTTGAAATGCAATCGATTTACACCTATAAGGCAAATGCTGGATACACTGAGATGGTTGGATATCAATCAGAGATTGGAACTGAATGCACTGCTCACCGTTTTCAAAATTAAGTATGGCGAAGCACCAGCATATTTAACAAGAGAAGTTAGAGTCGTAAGTGGAGCTCAACCTTACAACTTACAAAATGCGAACGATTTCCGACTGATTTTGCAAATGTCAACAGATGGACAGAAGACAATACTATACAAGGGGATCAGGCTGTTTAACATGTTACCAAAATATATAAAAACCGAAGAGAATTTTAGAATTTTTAAAACTAAATGTATCAAACATGTAAAAACAAATATTTAAAAATTACTGTAAAAATGAACTTATTTAGAAAAATTGTAATTATAAATGAAATTATAAAGTATTTGAAATACTAAGTAGTAATAAATATATATACTACTACTAAAAAATCTCTTTTCCCTAGCTACTCGTGGGTTCAAAATTTTACCTTTAAACATAAACAACAAAATATACAGAAAAAGTTAAGGATGATGTTGCTCCAACAACATCAACTCCGATGGAGCCCGAAGCCTCAGAGGTATCAGTGGCATCGACGACTTTGTCTCCATCAGCTCGTTGGAAATAGACAACTCCATACCAGAGGCTAACACCCTCACTGCAAACACAGAGGCTATCTCCGCCCCATCAAGGCCAACTGACCGCGACCGACTTAGCGGTGCAGGTAAAAAGCGTTTCAAATGGCTCTTCGCTCGGGGAATGTCTCCCGAAAAAGCGAGAGTCAAGCCAAACAACTATAGCTCAGAAGAGAGACCGATCTGACAGCTCAAGTGGCAATCCTTGAAAAAAGCAAAAAATGTCTTAGCCAAAAAATTCCCTGAAACTCTCCTCTCGAACTCAAATATGACTCCGCAACAGCAGATTGGCTAAAAAAAGATCACAGAAAAGTTAAAGCCTTGGGAAAAAAGTAATACCAACAAACGAGATGAGTTTCTCTCAAATTTTCCTATGAAATCAAATCTAGAAATTTTAAACAAAGGTAATGACCCCACTTTTGTAAACTCGATAAGACAAGAGTTCTACACCTTTCCCTTTCGAGCTTTACAATTAGTAATAATTACATCAGCATGTGTCAAAAGAGGCCTCAATGTCAGATCACTGTCACATCAGATTTGACCTCGAAACTCCACAATGCCAGCTCTCCTCTAATAGAGTTCCCAGACATAATGACTGGAACAAAAGCTCCTCAGATCTGAATTGGATTTTAATTGTCTAAAAACCAGCTCAATGTACGAATCCAGTTGTCAGATCAGAACTAGATCCACCAACGAAGACGTACCCTGGTAGAATAGTGAACTAGAAAAATTAAAAAAGAAGGCAAGAAACTCTTCAATTCGGCTAAACGTTCAGGAAACTGGACCGATTAGCGTATGACCCTTACAAACTATAACTTGGCTATCAGAAAATCTAAAAGAAACATAAGGAAAGGCTACAGTCCGCTTGTGGCGAACAGTATAATATCCTATTCATATCGCATATGCCCAAAAGAAAAAAGCGTTAAGAACAGTATGGATAGCATTTTACTTCATTCTATGAAATTTATAAGGAACAATTTTTTTTTAGAAAACGCTCCCAAAAAGAGGGCGTGGACAAAAACTTTGTATGGAGAATATATTGGAAAAAATATTGGCTGAATATTTTGTTATATATATTTTTTCGGTTTCTATGAACATTTTCGTAGAAAACAGCATTTTAGTGAAAAAGCCCACAAAAAGAAGGTGTGGCAAAAAACTTTATATGACAAACTTGTAAAGAAGGGCAGTGCCTACATATCTTGTAAGGGTTGTAATACTCTAACTCTCTAACTTTAGCTTTAAAACAATTTACCATGTCAGAGCCCTAGGGAGTGTATGTTCAAAATTTCAGCTTCCTAGCATAAATTTAAAGGCCTCAAAAGTTGATACAGAGAGACAATGCTAAGAAGTCTTTGGTTTTGGTGCTTATTATGATATATATTCACTTTTAGGGGTCTACGACGAATATTAATGGGTGTTACAAACTATGTGCCAAAATTAATATACCCTTAGGATAGGGTATAAAAACATGGAGATCGTTCTGCAGGACTTTGAAGACCTCCCTTCCTTGAACCGTGCCCAAAGGGCTCTATCGAACGATCAAAGTAACGGGATTGGATTCTATAACTTACCATGCAAATGATAATTGGGAAACCTTTGTCGCTGCATCGGCTTATTTCCCCTATGACTCTCTAACCCCTCCTCCACCAAAGGCTGTTGTAGCGCTCGTAGAGTTTTGTGAATCCAAAAGGTTACGTCTTGTCTTGTGCTGTGATGCTAATGCTCAGAACACTGTTTGGGGCAGCAGCAAATGCAACTTAAGGGGAGATCGACTCTTGGACTTAATTTTATCGTCTGATATTACCATCAACAATGTAGGTCATCAACCTACCATTGTTACAGCCAGAAGACAGCAAGTAATTGATGTTATCCTGTCAAACAGGCATTTGAAGTCTATCATAAATTAGAAGGTATCGCCAGATAGAACCTTATCAGATCACAGATACATCGAATTTCAAATCTACTGCGAACTTTCACCTTCGCAAGAGAGGAGAAATCCGAGAAAAACGAACTGGCCACGGTATAGAGAGGAGCTTGCCAACTCTGTCAAAGTTCCACTCAAACTTAGATCAAGACAGGGAGTGGAGAGGTCTGCTCAGGATCTGAACAACGTCCTCACCCGCTGCTTTGAACTTACGTGCCCTGTTTCTAAACCCCCCCCCCGCAGAAAATCGGTACCCTGGTGGAACTCCGAACTGCAGTGTCTTCGTAAAGAAACTAGGAAGCTGCTAAATCGGTCTTTAAAAACCAACTTAGTGGAAGACTGGAATCTTTATCGATCGAAGCAAAAAGTTTTTAAGAGACTTATTCGCAAGTCGAAAAATGACTCATATAAAAAATTTGTGAAGAGGTCGAATCTCTAAGTAGGCTTGTTAAAGTCCTCTAAAGGGACAGACCAAGTAAACTGGATGCAATCCTTAAACCTGATGGCACGTACACTGAGACAAAGGCGGAGACTTTCAGTCTTCTACTTGAGACTCACTTTCCTTGAAATCAGGTTACTACGTGTTCTTCAGCCCTTCAAACGACTGTGGCTACATTTGAACCGACTAATACCACGCGGCACAGTTGGTATTTTGCATCGGGAGTGGTGACTGATGATGCTATCAAATATGCCATTGCATCTTTTGAGAGTTTCAAGTCACCTGGTCCGGATGGAATTTATCCAGTTTTGCTGAACTGTTGAAAAGAATTTTCACCGCGAGCTTGGCCTTGGCCTATATACCTTCCCCATGGCGAACGGTTAAAGTGGTTTTCATACCAAAAATTGGTAAGTCTGACTACACTCTAGCCAAAAGCTTTATGACCCATAAGTCTGTCTTCCTTCTTACTGAAAAGTTTGGAAAGACTGGTTGAGCTGCATGTGCGCAAAGTTGCTCTTCGATCACACCCTCTCTCTGAGATGCAACATGCCTATCAGCGCGGAAAATCCTGCGAGACTGCGCTTCAAAACCTTGTTGGTAGGATTGATAGTGCCCTTGACCGGAAGAGGTACGCGTTGGGCATTTTCGTCGATATTACGGGTGCTTTTGATAATGCGACCTTTGACAGTATGTGTAACTCAGCCAGACAGCATGGTGTAGATGAAACTTTGGTGTTGTGGATTAAAGCAATGCTAATGTACAGGACGTTGGTAGCGGATGCAGATTGTGGCAAGTGCGTCATAACAGGGGTAAATAGGGGCTGCCCTCAAGGTGGTGTTCTGTCTCCCCTCCTATGGTGTATGGTGGTAGACTCTCTGCTTACGGCTCTGAACTTTCCTGGAAACTACACTCAAGCTTATGCGGATGATGTCGCCGTTCTTTCTGTCGGTTCAAATCTAGGGGCTGTCTGCTCTCAAGCGCAGAGATCCCTGGATTTGATCGATGTCTGGTGCACTAGTAATGGGCTTTCAGTGAATCCTCTTAAAACCACGGTTGTTCTCTTAACGAGAAGGAAAATTATCACTGGCCTGTCCCATCTCGTGCTTAAAGGTGTCACCATCCCTATATCCGATGAAGTCAAATATCTGGGTGTAATCCTTGATAAAAAACTTCTATGGTCCAAACATGTCGAATCGAAAACCGATAAAGCGCTGTCGACCTTCTGGCAGTGCAAAGGCGCTTTTGGTAAGACATGGGGCTTGTCTCCAAAACGGGTCCTTTGGATCTATTCGGCCATGATTAGACCGCTACTCTCATACGCATCAGTTGTTTGGTGGAACAGGCTTTCGCGGAAACGTGTTACTGCTTCTTTTGCCAAACTCCAAAGAACGGCTTGTCTCGGCTGCACAGGGGCCTTCCCTAGCACCCCGGGCTCTGCTCTAGATGCTTTGATGAATCTTCCTCCCCTTGACTTATATATCATGGAATGTACGCTAAAAACCATCTTTCGCTTAAAGAGAGGTGGTTTTTGGTACCATGCGCACTGGAATTTTGAAGAACTTGCTCGAGAATTATCCTTTGACCCCTGTCTTATGGATATGCCGAAATCCTTCTGCGAAAAAACTACCACGTCAACTTTTCACAGGTAACGGAATGGCTTCGGTCAGACTCTGAACCATGGATTGAATGCGATCGTATTTTCACGGATGGCTCCAAAACCGGGCAGGGGTCTGGTGCTGGTGTCTTTGTGGAATGCGATGATATACGACTTTACTACCCCTTGGGTAAACATGCATCTGTTTTCCAAGCGGAGATTTTTGCCATCCTAATGGCAATGCGCTATATTGTGAACAACAGGTGGAGGCCTAGAGGCATTTGCATCTGCAGTGATAGCCAAGCTGCATTAAAAGCGCTTCTAAACCCTCTTACCTCGTCCAAGTTAGTGCTAGAACTCAAGCTTTCTCTGAATTTGGTCGGAAGACTGAACACAGTGAACCTTGTCTGGGTACCAGGTCACACTGGCATCCAGGGAAATGAGATCTCGGATGAGCTTGCTAGGCAAGGTTCAGAAGAAGTTTTCTCAGGACCCGAACCTGTGTTGGGTCTGCCTGCATCTTTAGTCATGTCTTCTATCGATTCTTGGGTTTCTCGTCAACACAAGATTCGGTGGCGCGATTGCGGTGGAGGGGCGGTCTGAGGAGTATCGACTGTAGGCTGCTTGTAGGCGTTCTTTCGGGCCACCAAGCTTTTGCTAAACACTTAAATGTGTTGGGCTTAAGCGACACCACTACCTGTCCTGCTTGCGGTGAGGAGGATGACACAGCAGAACACTTTCTCTGCAGTTGTCCGGCCTATGCTCGCATCAGGTGGCGGATCTTCGGGGCTGACGTGGTGAGTGCCGAACATCTAAGCTCTTTATCACTGAAGCTGCTTCTCGTTTTTCTTCGAAAGACGGGAAAACTAAGTACATTAATGTAAGGTGTCTGAATGGTAGTACAATGGACCTGTAGTTGTGTCTGAGCGCTCCATCGGATAGCAGCAACCTCCAACAAAAAAAAAAACAAAAAACGGGATTGGATTAATGAAGAAAGGCGATGGATCTTTCATCTCTGGATATAAGGAGACTCTGGAACTGCTCTCGCAAACCCATTTTCATGGATCTACTGAGGTTGATCCATTAATTCCCAATTAATTCTTACCAATCCAATCCATTCCCAATAGGAAATCTAAAAGCCTTTCGGGACACATTTTCAACCCCAACACGGTTAAATGGGCAGTTGCATCCCAAAAACCTTTTAAAATCTCCTTATGGGGATAGTATATTCCCTGCCCTAGTGCAAAACTGAATTACTTACTCCAATTACAGTTTCACTATTTAGATCCAGCTTCGAATTCAGTTATATCAGAGGCACTTTGCGTAAGGTTAACATTATATTCATTCCCAAGGCTGGTAAGAAATCTGCCTCAGATCCCAAGACTTTTAGCCCATTAAGACTAATTTTTTTTTTCTTAAAATTTATGGAAAAAATAGTAGACCATCGTATACGTAATTCCTTTCTCGTAGATCCTCTCTATGAACAAAATTGATGCATAGATCGCAACTGATTTCCTAACAGGTAACTGCGCTCTGAATCATCATCTCATGAAAATGGTTAAAAGCTCCACAGATCTGTGTAGACTCTGCCTAGCAAATCCAGAAACGGCAGAACACACCCTATGTGAATGCCCTGCAATCATCCAAAAGAGGCTTAAACGCTTTAACAAAGGACTCACCGAACTTCAGGATCGTCGGCCTCAACAATTGTAAGGTTCATCAAAGACCCAGGATTGTCGCCAGACCAAACTACTTAATAATCTTATATCAAGCACAAAAGATTTATTCTTGATCGCAGAAAAAAAGAAAAAAAAAGATGCGTTTCTGGATCGCATCAAACAGCATGGTAACATTTGATCACATACCAAATTTATTTAAATCACTATTTAAGTGTTGAAAATTTAGATTTTTTTTTCAAAAACGGCTTAACAATACTAATGAAATTCCCTTTGTTAGATTTTGAGATATTGGCGATTTGTTAATAGAATTTTTTTCAAAAAACTAAATACCAAAGTACCAAAACAAACCAAAATCCTAGGACCCATTTTTGAGTAAATTGGTAATTTTTTTTTTAAAAAAATTTATGACTGGTACCGCTATTTTAAAAGATGAAGCAAATATATTATTCCAAACACTTTATGTACGCACGTTGAAGCAACTTCATCGAACCTTTTCTCCACACAGTACCTTGACTGGCATACAGGCAAACGACATACAAACAGACAGATAGACCGACGGACTGCATTGGCATATTTTTTGGACCTTTCGATCATAATGTCGTCCCTCATACTAAGTTAGATTTCAAAATTTCCGCACGATTGCAATAACCTTTTCTTAAGTTTTGAGAACGTGTACAAAAAAGTTAAAAATTCTGTCTTTACAACACAACCGATTATAGACTATGGTTACCTGTCGAACCAATTCGAAGCACAACTCTTCAGCGAAGAAGAAATTACAGCGCTTGTTGATAGAAAGTAAAAAAAGGAAACCCAGATAGCCTATCAGAGTACCTTTGTTTTTGCTGAATATGGCAATCTAAACCGAAGGTGTGTATTGAAAAACAACATTGATTCAGAAGAAACCATTCAACAATAGAAGGTATAGCGGATGTAGTTCAAATAATCCAGCAGAGAAACCCCCCATCTTAAGAAAATTGTTTTACTGCTAACTCTAGACGCGGGAAACTAGTGTGAAGAGTTTAGACCCGTTAATATGGGCTGTGCGAATATTCGCTTGTTCATATTTATAAAACTATAAATTTGGACCGAAGTTTGGGCCTTGCTTCCCACTGCAACCCTCCTGCTTGGTTTCAAAAAATTAGCTTGGGCGATGGTTCATTTTCGGATTTCGGGCAATCGCGTCTTGACCACAGATCCAAATTTATGGGCGATTGTTCGTTTAAACTTTTGGGTAAACGTTAATAATTTTTTGAGCGATCCTTCATTATGAATAACTACCCCATATTCTTGGGAGATTATTAATTTTTTGGTTTTGGGCGATTATTCACACAGCCGTTAATATGCTTCACTCGTATGAGAAGGCATTTGAAAAAACAATAGAGACTAAATGAAACAAAATGGTATTGGTCATTCTTGATTTCAACAGAGCTTTTAAAACAGTAAATCGTGCAATTTTTTTAAAACATTTTTCTAAATACACAATAGAGGTTATTGAATTGATGTGGTTTAAATCCTACTTATAAGTTTATTTATTTATTTAATCTACAATTTACAGATTTTTAAATGTTTACTTAAGGGTAAATTATTTACAAATTGTGTGTGCAAAAAAAATAAGTGCTACCATTTCAAATTGACTTAAAATACATTTTTAAATGAGCTCTAAGCATTATTAAATACATATACGCATCATGAACTAAACTGAATAATTTCGTGCATTTAAAAACGGAGTGACGTAAACCATAAGCAGTATTGTGAAAATGTTATTGTAAAAAAAGATTTTACCTTAAAAATGATTGTGGTACGTGAAGATTTTTACAAAAAAGCAAATTCACCGTGGACTGTGGTGAAGCAAACTTAGTCCCTAATAAACTAAACACAAAATATGGTTTCTTGCAATATGGATTGCATATCTAGTAATAAGCAGTTACGGTACGAAAAATACGGCAGCAAAAATACGATATCGTCTATACTATACGGACCTATCGTTAATTACGACTATGTTTGAATGTGCTCCTATTGAAAAGAATAGTTACTTAAATTATTGGAGTTTTTACTAATTACATATAGTTGCCGAATTTAATATATTTTAAAAAAAAATAATTTCAGTATACTCAAGATAGGTCGAGTATTCAGTTTTTTGATAACCTCAATGAAAGCATGTAGTCAAGTTTTTGAAATCTGACTACCATCCAGGAACAACAAATTAAATGTTCACAAATAAAAAAATAAATAAATATTAGGCGTAAACGGCCCATATAGCAGTGATGCCCAAAAATCAATTGCAACTAAAAACTACAACTAAATTAGTTGCAGATTTACTGGAACTAATAACTAAGACATTAGTTAGTTGAATATGAATGTTAATTAAGTTCGTTAAATAAGTTTGGAAGATAAATTTTCGCGTTGCAGGGTATAATATTTGTAAAATGTATCTTATGGGAATGCTGGGATTTTGGAAAGGAAAAATAAATTGAGTGTACTATATTCCAAATTTCCAAGGATATTTTATTGGAATAATGTTTCAAACACACTACTTAATACTCAAAAAATTAACCAAAAGCTCCCTACCTCATGATATTTTGGTAGGAGAAATTGGTAAATAAATTTGAACTCTTTAAGTTTTTTCTTTAAACAGAAAAGCATAACTCCCTAATGGTTACATTCATTAACTAATGGTTATATTCTCTGTACATGCCAATTTACTTCACAAAGTATTTTACGAAATTGGAAAATTTCCAAGACTCATTGGTTTTACAGTGCAATTTATTTATATTATACAAGCACGATGAAAAGGATACTCTTTAATATCCTGGATCACAAAAGACCTCGAACAACATCAGCCTTTGGTTTCAGTCACAAAGCGGCCCAAAACTGGAATTTCTAAGGTCAAACTAGCAAAGCACACTTGGGAACCAGTATAGTTGCAATAGAGTATATCATATAATCCTTATCATAGACATTTTATTATTTATTTATTTATTATTTTTCTACGGAAGGTTTGCGTTCTATTATTAATGTAGACACTATGTGTTTTTTTTTGTTTCATACGTACCGTTGGAAATTCATGCGATGACGATAAATTAATATTAGCTTCGCTTGACAAAAGCTTTCCCATCTGCCTTTCGTTAATAGCGTTAATTTTTATTTCACGTCTCATTTCATCTCGATTTTTCTTTTGTCTTGCCCTTTTGCGCTGGAGAATATCATCTGATAAGAAAAATATATATAAATAAAAAATAGCACAGAATATGTTTGTAGAGTTTATAATTAATCACCTTGGAAAAGATTCATAACATCTTCCGTAACTGTTGGTGGCACAAGCAACACCTCAACTACCTCAAAATGACAAGTAAGGGGTAAATGCCCAAGACACGTGAACTTCCTTCGATGATCTTCATCCATCGAATGATGCTCTTTTTCAAGAATTTTTGCATTAATAAGTGGCGGGGCTTTATCAAGCGAACCATAACACGCTTGTAACATTTTCACATTTATTGGATGAAGAAAAATATTTTGTCCATCCACCGATTGATAAAAGTGGTAATATTTTGTATTCTGCTCACATTTTTCGTCTGTTTTTGCAATTTCAGTTACATCATAATTTGCTTTTTCATGTAAATTAAATTTTTCTGTTTTCAGGGTTGATTTTTCACCAATCGTGTTTTCAGTGGTCTGATTGATTTCTTGGTTTATTTCTTCTTCTCTGCCTTTCAGCAAATCTAATGCTTGCTGAGTAAAGACAAACTCAGGACAAGTGTCTTCGCTGTTGCAAGTTGCCAATTGATCCCGTTCTCTCTCAATGATAGCTAAGACATCAGACCTGTTGGCAACCAGGAATTTTGCAAATTTAGCAGTGTCATAATCAGCCGAATATAATGGAAGCTCCTCAGATGAATGCAAAGTTGTGTATTTTTCAATAAACAATGAACCTTTTTTGCGCTGCATCAATTGTAAATCTATGTTATTCCCAACACTGAAGTTAATCTGCTGGACAATCGTTGTGCTTTTCAAATCATTCTTGTGTATGGGTTCGTAGCAAATCGGACACTTTC
The DNA here is from genome assembly GCA_963576555.1 of Ferdinandea cuprea. Lineage (NCBI taxonomy): Eukaryota > Metazoa > Arthropoda > Insecta > Diptera > Syrphidae > Ferdinandea > Ferdinandea cuprea. Next base: position 51,941,166 of record OY754960.1, read on the forward strand.
GCCATGGCCTATCCGCTAAAGCCAAATAATGAAGAATACAAGGCCAGCAATATGCGTGACCACATCGAGTCAATTTTGCAGCGACTGGGGGATACAAACATATAGGACATTGCGGTTCCTCCGTCGCTTGAATGTTGATTTGTTCAATTAAATTCCAATCGATGAGACTATCGGGCGATGATGTTATATTGGGTTTTGCCATCCAGTTAACAACGAATTGAAAGCTATAAAAATATGCAAATGGAATATTTTTTATATCTCATTTATAAAAAATGATTTCCAACTTAATGTTCGATACTTAAGGAAATGAGTTTTGGATATGTTTTGAGAAAAAAAACGGTTCTCCGAGAGTTTAATATATGCGTTGTTTAGGTGTATCCTGACCCACGTTAATAGTTGAAACTTTATGTGAGACTTTATTATTGGAAAAAATAATGTTGTTTGTTAAACTTTTTATTATCACCCTTATTACGGTTGTCAAAGATCGATATTTGATATACGAAACAATTTATCATATAACCGAAAATTTGGTATTATGAGTGTCAATTGCTAAATTTTACTTCCATTCTGAATGGTGTTTAAAAAAGGCATTGTGAATGGGTGTTAATGCGAATGATCATGCGAATTTTGTAATCGTTTTAAGCGCTTAGTTGATAACTTCCTTTTACTAAAAACCTTACAGCAGCAACTAATTTTAAAATTTTCGGAATGGATTGCTGTCTTTTTAACCCTCTTCCGTTCGTTGTTAACATCGGCTAATACATCTACGAAGGGTTCGAATGTTGAAAGTGCTGTAAAAATCTGAAGCCAAACCATATTGCCCAAGTAAAAAAAAAATTGAGATAATTGGGTGGTTTGATTAACCTCTGGTAGTTCAACCGCAGTTTGAGCTGGTACAAAGAAAACATTAAATTTTACAATGTTTCACAAAGCAAACATACCAAGAACTTTACGATTGGAATTAGAATTTAAACGTGATTTCCCAACATTTTTATTTTTGGACATTCATGTTTCTGGGTTTTTAATGGGCTTTGCATCTCGTAATATTCTTCGTATAATAGCATCCCCTTCTGTATTTTCTTCGTCAATATCATTTTCTCTAAAAAAAAAAACACAATTCTATTGTTGATATTTTTCTTTAAAAATATTGCTTTTCTAATCAATCTCTTTAACAATTTTTGTCAGCACCAAAATTGTGACTGACTAGTGATCAAAATGTTTGACAATAATAATACCAATTTTATCGATAAACTCTGTTCACAATAGACCTAAAAATGTTTTACAATTCACAGCTGATACAAAAAATGGATATTTGAACACTGCAATACCGAGTCAAGGTACTTGTTAATAATTGTCATCTATCGTGTCAGCATTTGTCAACCGTAATAAGAGTGTATGTTATGTTGTGGATTTGGCTTGATGACAAAAACAAGTAAATGGATTTGACTTATACACATGGGAAGACGAATCCCAGTCTATATCATCGCGAATAACAAGGCAAGGAAAAGAAAGCTAAAAGCAACAATAAAACAGTTGAATAGTTTCCGTGGCCGCAAACGTTTTTTGAAAGTTCTTCCAGAATTTTACATGAAGACGGCTCAACTGGTATAGAAAAAGAAGAAAATGAAGCTACCAGGTATAGCGCGGTGTGGTTGTAGTTTGATTGGATAATTAGTTACTGTGGTGTAGTCATTAAATGGTGGACATACATTACAGAAAAAAGCGAATTAGTACGACATAGCGAGGGTAAGATCGATATATTTTGTATAAGATAAAGTTTGCCTAATAAATTAATTAAATTTTTATACAGACTTATAGAAATCGCGATTATCGCGTACGATGAATTGAGTAAACACGTTTGTTTTGACGGACCTAAAAGATGAATTAAAATTTTACAAACGAATGTTCACACTTGTTGACCTTACTTACTTAACTCAAAAAAGATGCAATTACAATTAAAAATAATAATGTCAATGTCATTTCTGAAATAATAGGCTGTTTGTTGATAACTAAAGGTTTCTTTTTACCACTGACCAACCAGGGAACAGGTTGACGTGTTTGTCGACCAAGAGAGAGTTACCAACAGGGAAAAAGCTAAGCAGGATTATGCTTATTGTTTTCTAATGCGAATTTAGGTGGACAAAGTTGACAAGGTGTACCTACGCCACAACGCGAAATTTAATATAAGTTGGAAAAGCGATTCCTCGACAAGCAGATGACAATGTGAGTTCGACGGTGAAAAGATTCTTCTTCTGTCTTTGTACAGATTAAAGAGGAAGAAAGAATTTATTCCAATCTCAGTTGTTTTAACATTAGGTTTGTTCCAACAGGGGCTCAAACTATCAGCAAACTGTCAGGAGCATGTGCTAGTTTTGCCGTTCCAACACGACACAAACGCAAACTCAAACTATCATAAGGCTGTTCCAACACGATTTCAAACAATCAGCAAACTTGTTTCTGATAGTCAGAACAGTCATAGACATGCGCAATTCGTAAAATTCTCTCTCAGTCTCAGTTTCCTTGCCTTTGCCTTGTCGTTTTCAGTTTAGTTAAGACTTTAGTTCGTGCCTTCGTTCTGTGGAGGCGGGTGCTTAGGAATAGGAAATAAACAAAAATGAAATGTTTGTATAATTATTTTAAGTATTTTGTTTACTATAATTTTTTTTGCCGCAAGGACTTAATTCGCAATTTATGTTTTTTTGGGACTTATGTATATAAATTATATATGGCAGTGTAATTTTGTTTTTGTACTTCGCTTGACCATTTGATTGAGGGAATTTAAACTTTTGTTAAAGCAATCACTATTTCACTCAGACTATATACATATACTATATCGAATTATTGTTCGACTTATGGACAATTTATGGACATATTCTACAAAGAAAATTTTTCTAGAGAAGGGTCTACCTCCTCTAATACCTTCAGTATTTCATTCTTTGATGCCTACTTTAAGGTGGCTAGGACATTTTCCAAATATGTCATTGCAATTTTGAAAAAGGTCATTGAAGCCTTAAAAAAGGACATGTATTAGCATTTCCTTTCACAATTTCTTTTGATTCGTTACAGCAAAAAGCGTTCAAACACGCAAACAAATTTCTGATTAAATAATGTTCGAACATGCGCAGTAAAAATTCGGTGTTGGAACAAACCAACTATTCACGTATGGCACACCTTGCATATATATCTATATTTTATATGCATTTTTATATATTTTTTTTTGCTACAGACATTTTTATAAAAAAGAATTAGAAGTAGATTACTAACTTGGTGAAATGTAGTAGTATACTCAAAGTTAATTTTAGTTAAGTTGATGTGAGAGGTTGGTACTGCAAGAATAAAAAATAATGCCAATGCGAGATTTGATGGTATATGGAGTCATGAATCATTTGATTTCATTTTGGCGATGGGAAGGGTTGAATCGAAAGTTAGAGATTTAAATTTGTTTTCTATCTCATTCTTCCTAGATATTCAAATAGACTTTAAAAGTGAGTAATAAAATAGTGTAAAGTGAGTAAAAAAGCTAAATTCAGATCTCGACTATCTAACGAAAAGAAGCAAAGGGCGTCGGAATGAGAGACTCTCCAGTGTGCATTCACCTACCACAGAGGCCAACAACCAGTGATCCCAGTATCGGAAAAACGTGATATATATGAGATCCGGCCAAGAGTTACCCTATGAAACCGCTGATATTTCGCTTTGGCAAAACAAATAGGTTCATAACCATTGTACCCTGAATTAATTAAAAATTGGAAAGAGTGCGAATTGTTTTTTTCAAATTTGATTTTAGGGCACAAAAGCAATGGGATAGAAAAAAGGAAAGACATTTTTAAGAATGCCAGGTAACGTAAAATTTGTCAGCTCATAGAATTCACAACGGCGAACCTTTCTTCTCCAAAAGTCTTAATCACATGACTACAACGGCTCGGCCGCATAGAGCAAATGCACAGTTTTGCTTCAGCCGTCAGAACAAGGCATGAGAAACCTTAGTCAGTATTATCTATATCTTCAGTATGTCAAGTTATTTTAAAGGTTTTAAGGATTTTGTCCTTCCGTTTGAGGATTGAACGGACTACCAGGAACTAAATCGTAGCTTCATCAACCTCTGAGTACGTTTAATGCCGATTCAGAAAGGTAATGCCGGTTGTCCACTACGTGCCCAACTTTGTAAAATTGTTATTTCAACTTAAATATATTTATAGCCTCGTGCATAAAATCACGTTGGTCGCGTTGAGCAACGCAATTTGGTTAAAATTCCATCATGTTTGTGTTCAACGCGTTGCAAACTCCGTACACCTAGTTCATCAACTAATCCAATTGTTAAATAGCCTCGTACATCCAGTTCATCAACGCATTCAATTGTTGAATAACTCCCTACATCTAATCTAGTAACTGGTTTCTGGTTTAGCAAGAAACTCCGTTGCTTGAGTTGTTTACCCACATTTTCGATGAGGTTGCTCATTGAGTTTATGCACGCGTTGATACCCTCGTACACTAGACCAAGAATCGCACGTTGAGCAACGTTGTTCAACACACTCAGCAACTGACAAAAACAGCTGTAGAACACCTTTGATTTTCAGATTTAATTTTAATTCATTTTGACTTATTCGGCAAAGTTTATTTTAAAAGAAAAGAAAAGAAACGTAGCTGCCGTGTTGATAATGCTTTGAAAAAATTAAACTTGGCCGATTAAAAAAGGAAAAATGTGGGTAATTAGATATTGGCTAACAAAACGCCTAAAAGGGCTCAACGAAAGTGGTGAAATAGGGAAATAGGTTCAAAGAGCAAAGAGGTCAGAAAACTCTACAAAAGGGCGAAACTTTTAAAAAGTGACAGTACGTGGAATGAGTACTACGAATGCACAAAGCAATTCAAATACTTGGTCAGAAAGTCAGAAAGGGCTTCATGGCAAATATACTGCGAAGCCATCGCAGAAACAGACGAGGCTTCGAGGTCCCTGTTTTAACCTAACCTAGATGTTTGTCAGACTTTCGCAAGAGTATCTCTACTATTAATGCATTAAAATTATTTATTTTATACTGCCAAGATTCCGTCAATTATACCAACATCGAATTTTTGAATGAAACAACATGGAATTGCCACCACAATTTCTATTCAGATAGATCTGAACTTGTGGCTTCAATAGCGTTGTGCATAGTATGTGCGTTTACTTGACGAGATCGCTGGTCCAAGAGTAGGCTCGATTCCTGAGGGTGGAAAGTGTTTTTCCAATTTAATGACCAATATATAGACCAGCACCATACAAAAGAATTTCATAATCGGCCGTGGCAAGCCGCAAAACATTCCAGCCTTGACTTTGGTGACAATCATAAATAGTTGTTTTTCATTCCAACATTAAAAAAATGTTAGTCAACTTCAACACAAAGAAAAAAAATTGAAATCAATAAATAAAATAAATAATTATTAGGTATCAGTCTCCGACTAGTTTCAGAGCAGTAAGCATCGTTTTTGCGTCTCCCTTGGATCGATTAAGTATTGTGCATTTCATCAGGTTCTCCCACTCAATCTATCTCGCTCACTCCCTAGAACTTAAATTTTCATTTTATCAAAGCGTGTGTGTTGCGCTTTCGCGAGTGCAGAAATCTTTGGTTCAAACAACCGCATGGCCCCCACCCAAACGCCAGGCAAACAAAGCACAAAGCAACTTCTTCATTCATTGAAGTAAATCCTACACTTCCTAAAAATGCGGTGGTAAAAAATCAGAGATTTTTTGATTTCCCCCAAAAATGTGGACCAGTCCCTAACATCAATCAATGTGTTCCTACTTCACAAGTCCAATGATGCAATCAGTGCGGAATATGAACATATAGCTGAACTCAGAGATGGTAAGATTCTGATACTAACTAAAAACCAACGAGTTGCTGATAGATTCATAGCCACCAAAAGCAATTTATGCCCTGCATCAGTTACACTCCACGACCTTCTAAACTCCTCCAAAGGAATTGTATTCGCACCCTGCATAATCAACGTTGATGAAACTGAGATCGTCTCCGAAATGAAGTCCCAACAAGTGACCAAGAAAAACGTCATGAAGATTAAGAACGGCCTACCGGTGTTTTAAACTCCTCCAAAGGAATTGTATTCGCACCCTGCATAATCAACGTTGATGAAACTGAGATCGTCTCCGAAATGAAGTCCCAAGAAGTGACCAAGAAAACGTCATGAAAAGGGGGAGTTGTTGTTGGTGAGTGTTGTTCACTTCCGACAGCACAAGCACTGCCACCAAGAAATTTGTTGTGAATGTGTTTGCGTTCTCTTTGAGTGTTAGTATACTGAGCTGATCTACATCCGCAGAAGTACGGATATAACCGATGAAATATGTACTCTGAGGATGTAGTTTTTTGACCATAATAAAATGCAGTTAGGAAATGTAATCAAATTCTGATTCGGAAATATTACCAACATTAAAAACAAATCTCCAAAAGTGGGTTCTAAGAAACAAAGTGCTGCAAGTTATTGGCCACAGAAAATGCGTCAATTTCTGTTCTTACAGAAATTTTATCTAGCGACAATGTCTTGGAAAAACTCAATTCTATCATGGACGCCCTAGGTGAACTCAAAACACAATTCGATAGACTAGAAAACGAAAATACGCTCCGTAATGAGGTAAAGTATCTATAATTTTGTTTATGATTTTAGTTACTTTTATTCAAAAACAACAGAAATACTGCAAACATAAAGCTGATAAACAGGCTACGAAATTGGCGGAGATTAAAATAATAAGGAAAAGCTTGGTATTAAATCGACAAACACATAAAATGTATGTCAATTTTACTAGGAAAATGATGGCTGCAGTATCGAAATTGGAACAATATTTCATGTACATAATCTATCCCAAATGAGTGACCTAGAACTTCGCTTTATAGACGCTGAGTTTGCGGCAAAATTGGTAAATATTTAAAACTTATTTAAAGCTAAGAAGTAACTAGGAAGATACTAACACAAAACTTTCATGAAACTTACTTTAGGAAATATAGTTCCAAGTCGATTCGATTCTTGGCTACAGACATTTTTTATGCAGACTTTAATTTAGTGGACGAGCGGGGAAGAAATCGCTAAATGCGTTGTATCTATACAAAAAGATACTGTTTGGTATGTAGTTCAATTTTTGAATTAATTTCATTTCAGATGCTTATCGTAGACTTTTCGGGCAAGAGAAATTTGAAAGGGAAATGCGAAAATGTATTTTTATTGCCCACAATCGCTTTTATAAAAGATAAAATGAATTTAATAAAAAAAATTTTTTTATTACGTAGTGCTTTTATGAACGTGCCTATTTTTTCAGTGGAAACAAATTACTTGTTCTTACGTGGATTAGTTCTACAGCACTACTGCTGAAGTACTTCCACAGCAGTACTGCTGGAGCAGATCTACAGCACTACTACTAAAGTACTTCCACATCAGTACTACTGGAGTAGTTCTACAGCACTACTCCTAAAATACTTCCACAGCAGTACTACTGGAGTAGTTCTACAGTACTACTGCTAAGGTACTTCCACAGCAATACTTTTAAAGTAGTTCTTTAGCAGTACTATTGAAATTTTTCTTAGAAGGACAAATATTCAGCAGGTATATAGCTGAATTTTATCCCAGCTGCCTATCCCTTTTCAGGGAAAAAAAAGTACTTTTATTACGTACATATTTCACCGGTTTTTCCGTACTTCTGCGTCTGCTGGGAACTCTCTTGCTGCTCAGACCTACACTACTACAGATAAAACAACAGTAACACAAACACGAACAATTCACTTAGCTCACCGACCATAACACTAATATCGATACGATCGCTACACCTACTCTCTCCCCTCTATCCAAGACTAATTGCAAACAATCAATATTATATTACACCTTCCGAAGAAGATGAAAAAGTCTTGTAATCTAAATAATTCCGCCCATAAGGTCGACTCTGCTGCCAGAGAATCGACTCAGGCTCTCATGGGGTTGAGAAATTCAACGCTTGGGCAGCAGAGTCGGATCTTGACATCAACCTTAGCAAATCCCGATTTTTCACGGTACAGCTCGAAATATACCGTATAAAAGTCTCTAATTAAGGTTCTTCAATGGAACCTTAACGGGTTTTCAAATAATCTTCACTAACTACAGCTCCTCCTAAATGAATTCACACCATCTATAATTTCTTTACAAGAAACTCACATTGACCATAACCCCAAATTAACTTCACAAACTCCTAAGCAATACTATAATAATAATTCTACTTATTTTCATAATTTAAATACAAACACATCTGCAAAACTAGGCGTTGGCATTCTCGTCCACAAATCAATCCCTCATAAAGCTCTTATTATCAATTCAAACCTATCAGCGATAGGGGCATAGATTGACATGGGAATAACAAAGCTTACAGTTATATCGCTGTATATCCCACCTCATCAAAATTCCTCAGATATCGAAAACATCATTAATTTATTTAATACCCCCATAATTTTAACTGGGGATTTTAATTCCTTTATCCTATTGTGGCTACAATAACATTTGGAGCTAGTCAAAAATGCATCAAGAACACATCTAAATACCAAACGGATAGGGCAACCTTTTCCAGCTAAAATTACTGAATATATGTCAGATGAAGACAAATCTCCAAACAAACAAAGAAGCAGTCATAATACAAACGTCAATTCAACATGCAGCAAACCTAGCTATCCCTCAATCACGCCACATTTTCGCAAAGTTTCTGGTGGAGCAAGGAGATTCACGAGTTTCGACAGTGTAAGCAAAAAGCCTGGCACCAATTTAAAGTGCTTCCGACAGACTCAAACCTAATTTTATATCTAAAAGGCAACGCTACTGCAAAATCCGCCAAAAAAATATGTTTCCAATACTTCACATCAAACATGAATCCAAATGCTACATCAAAGAAACTGTGGGCTGATGTTAAGGCACTAAATAGTACGCAATAAAATGTATCAATTTCGACACAGTTTCTTTATTATGTCCGTTTAATATTTCGGAACAACCTTTCCAATGAGTTTCTACGTATGAAAAATATTGCGACTACAAGGAACACTCCAATATACACAACAAACTCATCAGCAAAGACGATAGAATCTTCTAATAATCTAATAGACAAAACCAGTGGGAAAACAATTGGCTTTGACCGTATTACACGCAGTATGCTGAAGAACTCCCCACTAATTTAAGAGCAACGACTTTTATCGCTATATAACGATATTTTTTCCAGTGGTATTATACCAAAAATGTGGAAAACTGCGAGCTTTAAAGCAATATCAAAACCAAACAAGAAAATCTCCGACATTTGTGGATACCGTCCTTTAACCATCCTTCCTTGCAATGGAAAAATTCTTGAAAAAATAATTTTAAAAAGCTTCTTTGGTTTTTAGAGAATAATAACTTCATAAATTACTAAAACCTCCTCCCTTGCAGTCGTTGACGAAGATGGCAACACATTATCAGAAGGTATGGCAATTCTTAAAGCTACTGCACTTGCAAGTCCAACAAAAATTATTATCTGTACCGACACCCTCTCTGTAATCAAGGCCATTCAAAACATCAATAACAAAACGGAGAAAATTGCAACCATCCGAGATAAACTAATCGCATACTAAAATCATATTAAACAAATGTGGATACAGAGACACGTAGGCAGCCTTAGCAAAGCTTATAATTACATTTTATTGTCAAAATAACGAAGACACCAATTTTTTTTTATTTTGGGAAGATGTAAGACTCGAGTCTGGAACTCCTACCTACATCATTATATTTACAACGATGAACCCCCACCCTGAAAAAGTTCTGTATCCAATGAATTGTTCAAACCTCAAAAATAAGATCTTATTACGAGTTCGTCTGGAACACACCTACATCACCCACAACTGTAACACCAAAACAACGCTTAATATTAAACATCCCATCTTTGAATTCTCTGCCATCATAACGGCCAGAAAACAACTTTCACCCAGAGTTAACCTTCCTGACTTACTTAAAAACCCAACGGAAGTAAATTTTAAATTAGTTTATCACCATTTTAAGGATATTGAACTAGAGAGTAGTATATAACATTATTTAATTTAAATGTTTACGTTTAATATGTACATAAAATTTAAATTGGTTGTTTATTGCCAGCCGAAAGCCCTGGTAGCTAGTGCTGCAACAAATTATATTAATAATGTAATTGAATTACTTATTAAAAAAGTGTATAATAATAATAATAAATAATGGGTTTAATTGTGGAATAGGTCAAAATAGGAAGAATAAATTAGGTAATTATACACTTTCGCGGTTATGTGTTTTTTTCGCGATAAAAATTCGTAAATTAGACCGGTTTTTTATGATTTTTTTTTTAAATGCAGATTTCATATACAAAATATTAGATGAACAAAACTAAAGAAAAAAAAACATGTACCTTTGGTGATATTGAATTAGTTTTTTTTAATTTTGTTCTTTTCTTCGTGCAGATTACGAAAAAAAAAATATAAGAATTCGATATGGTAGCATGAAAAGAAGCTGTAGAGGTTTTTTATGTGAAAACTAAATTTTTTGGGATTCAAAGCTAGAAAACTGGTAAAAATACTGTATTTTTTTTTTCATAAATCCCCCGCATAAAAATCAGTCTAATTTTCGATTTTTTATCGCCAAACAACCAGGTGACCGCGAATGTGTATAATTACTATAAATTAGTTTAAACAATAAATTTTCATAAAAATTGTAATGTGAAGCAATGTTTAGTTCTTAATCTACAAAAAAAGTACATAATGTAAATTCAACGTAATTAAACTATTTTCTTACTTCGCTTGTAAGTACTGTTCCTTATTGTACTTATGTTTCCTTAACTGAGTGCGATTATAAACACTTTTTCCAAAGACATTCAACCCACTATAGTTTTCAGGCTCTCTGGAACCATAGTGAAAATTTAGTAAATGATTTAGATTCTTCTTTTTAGTGCCAGCTGCATATACAGAATTCATTTCATAATAATGGTGGCCGTTTCTACTCTCTGGGATTTCAACAACCAAATGTTCATCCAATGCTAGTCCGGAGCTGGCAGAAGGCAAGTCTTCGAATGGTGTGCCAACACTGCCAGTCCAAGATGAACCTCCTCGAGCTTTGGGCCGCTTGTCGACATTAGGTCGGTTTTTTGCTGGACCAGAGTCACTGCTGCGCTGACTGTCATTCTTTGATGCAATACAATTTGGATTTTCGCGACGTGAATTTTTAGAGCAAGGTTTTTTGGAGTAAAGATCTGCAATGTTTATAAATTTAATGTAAACTATCGGTTACACAACAAAGTTACATATTTAATTTATACCTGAGCTCTTGCGTGAATCAGAAGACAGAGCCTTGCTGAAACCCTGTCGAGAATAGTACTGCTGCTTTTTGTCCATTACTTAACTGGGTTAAATTTAAAGCAAAACAAATATAATGTCTAGGAATAATGTAGACAGATGGTGAATCTAATTGGCGGATTTTTTCTCCACATGGAGTTTTCACTTTTATTTCTTTGAGTTGATACATTTTATTGAGCCATGATTATTATGCAGATACAATACAAAATATTTTTTTGGAACGAATTTCGAATTCAAGTCTTTAATGCAAAAAATTGGGATTGTTTTTGAAATAGAAATTTTATTTCCGCACTTATCGACAAGTGTCGACGTTGGAAAAATTTATAGAAAAAAATTCTATGATAAAAAAGGAACAACCCTCCGTCGCAGGCCGTAGCTGACCTTACAAATGACGACGAATTAAAAGCCAGACAAGCAAGGAGTAGTGATGCCACTTTACTACTAAAAAGATTTTCGATTTTGACAGCTGACCGTTAACTGAATTTCCTTGTGCTATTTTCGTGTTCAAACAATCATTTTTTTGTCTTCTAGGGACTCGTACCTAAATTCTAAAACATGATTCCTTTTAAAAATGTAAATATACCACCGTGTAGATAAAGAAAATTGGAACTTATGAAGGATTTAATTTAACTGAACTTAATCCGATAAGTGATTCAGAAGTTACATGGGTCTTTGTTCGAAGTTAAATATTGAACCTTCAATAAAAATAGAGCTAGATTTTACTTAACCCTTTCATGCCCGATGTTGCCTATAGGCAACATTGTATGTTTTAGCTTCTAAGTCATGTAACGGTAATTTTTTCGCTGAAAGCTTTTTTTCTCAGAAAAGCTTGATATATTGTGCAAGTTTATTGGCGAATGTTTTGTCTTTAGAATTGATAATGACCACTTTGTAACAGATGTTCGGTGAATGCACAAGTACAGTTTATTTTGCAGCAAAAAAGGGTTTACAAATAATTAAAAAAAATATATAAAGAAACTAAAGTGCATATAACTAAGTGTAAAATATTATTAAATACAGGTAAGTAAATTAGTAAAAAAAAAAAAGTTCGAAAAAAACTTTTAGTTTAGGGTCAGTAATTTTTTAAAAACATTGTTGCCTATAGGCAACATTGGTCCATAATGGTTTCAAATCACATAATACTTTTTTTTGCGTTAGAGATGCGTCCAAAAGGTTTAACCCAGCAAGAAATTTAAAAAATTTGCGAATTCGATTGGGATGATTCTGGTGATGAGGACAATGAAGATGAAGAGGACACAATTAGCACAAATTTGGAAAACATTATAGAAGAGAGCATAGAAAGTGCAATTGGAAGAGGTGAAAATATTGAGGTTGATTTGATTGAGAGGATTGTAAGTGATGACAATGAAGTTTAAAATAGAATTCAAGATGAAGAAACGATACAAAAGATTTTTGAAAAAATCAATTTGGAAAGTTCGAGATGGAGGAGTGCAGAGTTAGGGGAATGCGATACGACCTGGAAAAACAAACTTAGTTTCGGCCGAGTCAAACAACCAGTCGAATATTTTACTCAATTTTTCGATGACGAGATAGTGCAAAAGATATGCGATGAAACGAATTTATATGCATTACAAACCAATGGTACTGAATTAAAATGTGAAACTACCGAAATAAGAAGATTTATAGGTGTATTACTATACCTTGGCGTAATAAATATTCCAAATATGCGACTGGCATGGTCGAAAAATTTCAAATTGTCAGCAGTAGCGGATGCATTATCACGAAATCGTTTCGAAAAAATAAAGGAAAATTTTCATATAAATGATAACACTAAGCAACCTCAAAAAGGACAACCTACATACGACAAATTATATAAAATACGTCCATTATTGAAGAAAATCAAAGAAAAATTTAAAGAAATAGCACAGGAGGAATACCAGAGCGTAGACGAACAAATGATTTCCTATAAAGGTAACCTAGTGATATAGTCTTATAATGGGTATAGTAAATATCTATCTATTTTTCCTTGTAGGTCGGCACAGTTTGAAGCAATATTTACCAAAAAAACCTCACAAGTGGGGATTTAAGATGTTTACTAGGGCTGGTGTATCTGGCATTGTATACGACTTTTGCCTCTACACTGGAGAAGGAACGTGTCAATCGTTTGGATTGGGCATATCGTCTGATATTGTCTTACACTTAGCTTCAAATATTCCCGAAAATCAAAATTTTAAGTTGTTTTTTGACAACTGGTTTACGTCCATAAGCCTGATGATTTCTTTGAAACAAAAGGGTATATTAGCAGTAGGAACCATTCGAAACAATCGATTAAAAAATTGTGTTCTAAGCGACGAAAAGGATCTTTCTAAAAAAGGAAGAAGATCTCACGATTTTAAATTTGAAGCAACAAATAATTTAATTGCTTGTCGATGGTACGACAACAAAAGTGTGCAACTGGTCTCGAATTATATAGGTAAAAACCCAATGAGCGAGTGTAAACGATAGTGTCGAAAAGAGAAGAAGTTTGTAAACATTCATCGTCCAGGTATAGTTGAATGCTATAACAAGCATATGGGAGGGGTTGATCTTGCCGACATGCTGTTGGAGTTATATAAGATCAACCACCGCTCAAAGAGGTGGTATATGCGAATCGTTTACTGGTGCATAAGCTCATCAGTAGTGAATAGCTGGCTGTTGTACCGCAGAGATCTAAAAATTTCAAGCGGAGATAAAAAGTATTTGTCATTACTAAGCTTTCAGTTAGATATTGCTAACGAGTTACTCAACGCAAGCAAAATAGCAGCTCCAGCACGCAAAAGAGACCGCCCATTTTCACTTCTCTCAACAACGCAGTCAGATCCACCATCGCCAGCTTCATCAAAAGCGTCATCACCAGCACCTTCATCGCCAGCACCGTTATCACCAGCACCGTCATCACCAGCACCGTCATCACCAGCACCATCATCACATTCTTCGTCAAGTTCTTTAAAAGATCCTATGTTGCGGAACCTGCAAGAGCTACGCGATTTGACCAAGTCGGTCACTGGATTGAGTGCGGTTCAAAAGGCAGATGCAGGCTACGTCACACTGGGTATCCCCGCTCAAAGTGCTCTAAATGCAAGGTTAATTTGTGTTCAAACCCACAAAAAAATTGTTTCGTTTCTTATCACACTTAAATTGTACTAAAAATTAATAAAAATTTCAATAAAGAACAAAAAATTTAAATATTTGTTTGTTTTAAAATTTGTCTACTACTGCCCAATGTTGCCTATAGGCAACATTTCATAACGGCTATACCAGGATACATAGGAGTTTGAAATTAATATCAGTTCATATTTAGGTCTAGCCTAACGACTCTATAAACTCCAAAAAATTTTAGCTACGCCCCAATTAATTTGGGCATGAAAGGGTTAACTGTCCCAGCTTCAAAATGGCTCATGAAAATGGTAGTTAATTAATAAAAACAAAATTCATTAAAATCGGTTCGTAAAAAGAGAAGCTACAAGCACACTTTTCACGAGTAAATTAATTCTATAACATTTGGACACTCCGGTCAAGAAATGTTGGTACCACTTCAAAGGCCATTTTCGAAACTTTGGAGCGTGCCACGCACAAACGGTAAGAGAGCGCCAAAATGTCTTTGCAGATTTGAGTTAAGGGCATGAAAAGGAACTCGAATACAAAATCTTAGTGATTTCGGAGGTGGGACAGTAAAGTAAAATTTTACCAAAAATAGTGAAAACAATTTTTATATCACGTCTTTTTTTTGTTCAGGTGAAAATAGTGGACATTGAACCTAGTACCCAACTTCTAGAACATGATTAATATTACAAATGTAAATATACCACCGTGTAGATAAAGAAAACACCGATTCAAATACTTGTTTACTTTTCTGTATTGAGTATCACTTTTTTTTGTAAATCTATTAAATAAACACTTCACTTTACATTGCTAATTACGTATGAGATGAATTTATTTTCAACAATCCAATCATTGCTGGATTTTTTCACAGTAAAACTAAAATAATTTATTAATATTATGTTTTCTTGTACTGAACTCTCTTTCTTTGCTCTGACTCAGCTGTGCTGTCAAAGCTTACTCCTACTGCCGCCAGTGCACAGATGAGGATTTAACCAGATAGGATCTGCATACTCCTATCACTTAAAATATTTAAAAATGGCCGCAAAATCCTCCCTCAAAATTCCTAGCTGTGAATACGTGTGGACGAGAAATATGGTTTGGTGTGTCGAAAATATGACATTAACGCGGAAAGTTTTGCAAAATATCCAAATAGCAACAAAAATCAGCTGATCAGCCGATGTGTTGGGAAATGGGAAGTGCTACAAAGCGTTGAGTTTGCGTAATTCAACTTTTATAGCTTTTTTAATGTAAATGTTTATGATGGAACAAAAAATTAGTTACACAATAAATACGAAGTTGTTACAATTTAATAAACAGTTCTTAATTTTTTATTTGATCTAAAATAAAAATACTTGGGTTGTTATATTTTTTTCAATTTAGTTAATGAAATGAGATAAAATATATATTTTATTATGTAATCGCATAAATATTAAATACTAATTTAGTAATGTTTGGGTGTAAAATATTTAAAGTAAATATTTTTGGAATGGTTTTTTATATATATAGATTAAATTCTTTGATTGTTTTATTATTTATTTATTATTTGATTGTTTTTATTCAACATATGAAAGTTTAATGTATAACATACATATTCAGGTTCTGTGCACCGAAAAAAAATGTGGGAAAGAAGTACTTTTAATCGTTTTTAAATTATTTTATGTTGCAAACTTTGTACGTTTAGTCATTGAATTTCCTTAGTTGTTTGTTTTCTCAGGCGCCTTTGGATTTTTTACCTAAGTAAATACGCTTTATCTTTAAATTTATAGTAAGTGATAGACGGAAGAAGGAGAATAGAATATAGCTGGAATGTACCGCTTATATATATTATGGGTGCATTTTTGAATGGGAAATGCTTGGTAGTTAAGGGGTTACATGGGTTAATTCGGGGAAAAAGTTATATTTTCAAAAAAAAAATTTTTTATATAAAAAATAAAATATTTTATTTAAACCCTTTACTGGCTTAGGGATATACATTTGAAAAAGAATTTCCGAAATTTTCAAAGAAAAATATTCAAAACTCCGTCATTGTTTGCGTGCGTTCACATTTTCTTCAAATAAACCTCGCGATTGAATTGAGTGCGCACTTTCCCAAGGCTGTATCTCCGAAAATTTTATTCGAAATGACTTGAATATTTAGGATAATATTCTCAAGACGTTATAGAAATTAATAAGACACCTTGCACAACTCATAAATAAGCATGCACTTTAAGTTACATTGTAGTTATATATTGAACAGACGACTTTATTTGTCAAGTTATAATG
Organism: Ferdinandea cuprea; assembly: GCA_963576555.1. Taxonomy (NCBI): domain Eukaryota; kingdom Metazoa; phylum Arthropoda; class Insecta; order Diptera; family Syrphidae; genus Ferdinandea; species Ferdinandea cuprea. The sequence goes on from OY754960.1 coordinate 51,957,866, forward strand.
TTTTATAATTTTTTTTATGAAAATAAACAAAACAATGTACCACTACTACTACTTGTAAGTGATTGCAAATGTTGTTAAAAAATGCTTTTCACGTACCAAAAATATTGTTTGTTGGTCCATGTTATATCAGCAAGCATTTTAAGCCAGTGCCCAATTGTGTAAAAGTTTAATAAAACCTTCCTACAAAATCCGGGTTTTAAATATATTGTCAACCGAAAATGTATGATCAACTTTCTTATTTTATATTAGTCACGTTAACCAATATAACTTTGATTATTTTTCATTAAAAATTAGAATAAATTGGTTGAACTATTAGCTTTATCTCAATATCAAAATATTTTTTTATAATATTATTTTCTGCATGTTTATTTTACACGTCCAAATTGTGGGGTGTAATCTGCACTTAATCTGCAATTTAAGTGGGAATTCTGCTGCCAGTTCTTAAAAAAAATTGTGTTTCCTTGGACAGGGGTGTGCAGAGTTAACTATGTGGCTAATTACTCATCTCTGGTTGACAGTTACTTTCGGGCTCTGCTTACTATAGTTCGTTTCAACTGGCTTTGCCAATTTTTAAACAATCAAACTAAAGGGTGATTTTTTAGCTGGTTTGGTTTTGGCAACACTGGTTTTGACAGCTGACGTGTGTTTAGTACCTTGTGTCACTGTCAAACAGCTTCAGTTTGGTTTGCAATTTAACCATGGATCGTCTTACAAATGAACAACGCTTGCAAATTATTGAATTTTACTATCAAAATTCGTGCTCGGTTCGAAATGTTCATCGCGCGCTGCTTCCATTTTATGATCGGCATTCTCGACCTTCTGAGCAGTCTATTCGGAAGATTGTGACCAAATTTCGCACCAAATTTACTTTGTTGGACATTAAACCACCAACACGTTTACTTACTGTGCGTATTGAAGAAAATATTGCGGCCGTATCAGCTAGTGTGACAGAAGACCGCGAAATGTCGATTCGGCGCATTTCCCAGCAGTTAGGCCTTTGTTACAGCACTACGTGGAAAATTTTGCAGAAGGATTTGGGCGTAAAGCCTTTTAAGATACAGCTGGTGCAAGAACTAAAGCCAGCCGACCTACCACAACGCCGAATTTTTGGTGAATGGGCTCTTGGAAAGCTGGCCGAGGATCCGCTTTTTTATCGAAAAATTGTGTTCAGCGACGAGGCTCATTTTTGGTTGAATGGGTACGTAAATAAGCAAAATTGCCGCATTTGGAGTGAAGATCAGCCAGAAGCATTGCAACAGCTACCAATGCATCCCGAAAAAGCCACTGTTTGGTGCGGTTTATGGGCCGGCGGCATTATTGGGCCATATTTCTTCAAAGATGATGCGAATCGCAGCGTTACTGTCAATGGTGAACGCTACCGAGCGATGATAACAAACTTTTTTTTGCCCGAAATGGAAGTTCTTGACTTGCATGATATGTGGTTTCAACAAGACGGTGTGCCACATGCCACACAGCACGCGAAACAATGGCGCAATTGCGAGGCGAGTTTGGTGAACAGTTAATTTCACGTTTCGGGCCGGTCAATTGGCCGCCTAGATCGTGCGATTTGACACCATTAGATTATTTTTTGTGGGGGTATGCCAAGGCTAATGTGTATAGGGACAAGCCCGCTTCGATTGACGCACTGGAAGCCAACACCCATGCATTCATTCGTGAGATACCGGCCGATATGTGTGAAAGAGTATGCCAAAATTGGACTCAGCGGATGGGCTACCTGAGACGCAGCCGCGGTCAACATTTGCATGAAATTATCTTTAAACATTAAATTGCAAGGTTCAAACTATCGATTCAAATAAATATTTCATTCATTTTTTCGAATTTTTTGTGTTTTTTTTTAAAAAAAGTTCTAAACCTCTTAAAAAATCACCCGGTATTAGAAGGCTCCTGGAAATGCCGTCACAAGACAAAGATACAGGCAGCACAAGCTGCAAAAAAAACCCTCATTGCAGCAATACGAACCCAGTAAACGATACGCAAATGAAGGGTGATTGGCTAAACAGTGTCCATCAAGTTTGTCGTGTTGTGTACCAGGTTATTCCAAATTTTTACTCGATTTTTGAGACTTCGAATTTAAAACTGGAAGGATTAAGTGCATCTCAAGATAATGGGAAGGAAGGATGAACGCTGTAGTACGAGTTCCGTCGAAAGTTGGGAATTATGAGTGTTAATTGAAAAATTTTACTTCCATTCGCGAACAGTATGATACCCTATCCATATCCCTATATGCCGCAAAGAAAAAAGTGTTAAGAAGATGATGGGTAGAATTTTATTTCATTCTATAAATTTTATAAAAAAAAAAACATATTTTTTGAAAAAACGCCTCCAAAAAGTGGGCGTGCCCAAAAACTTGGTATAGGCGATATATTGGAAAAAATATTGGCTAAATATTGTTAAACATTTTTTTTCGGTTTCTATAAAAATTTTCGAATAAAACAGCATTTTAGTGAAAAACGCCCCCAAAATGTAGGCGTGACAAAAAACTTTATATGGCAAACTTGTGAAGGTGGGCAGTACCTACATATCTTGTAAAGATTACAACACTCTATCTCTCTAACTTTAGCTTTAAAACTGTTTTTTCTAAATTGTGAGCGTGGCAGTGGGAGTATCAAACAAAATTTTAGACTCTATCATTTCGGGACCCTACGCTTTCTAGCTTTAACTTAAAGGCCTATAAATTGGTGACGGCGGACGGACGAACATTGCTAAATAGTCTTAGGTTTTGGTCCTGATCATAAATATATATACTTTTAGGGCACTATGACGAATATTAAGGGGTGTTACAAACTATGAGTCAAAATTAATATACCCTTCGGATAGGGCGGACAGTAGCCTTTCCTTTTGTTTTTTTTATTATTTCGTGTCATTCACGAAATATGTAAGTCATATTTAATTGTTTGTTTGATAAACGCAGATGAGTAATTATACAGATAAGGAGTTAGGTCGATTGAGACGGGAAATTCTGCGTAAGAGTGAGAGGGATGATGTGAGCTTTGAATGAGGGTGATTGTTGTTGGCGTTGCATGGGATTGGTGTGTATTGTCATGTTTATTTTATTTTTTATGAATTGGTGTTTTTTTTATTTGTCTATTCAGCGTTTTCCGGTGGTCAAGGATCAGGCAACTGCTTTATTTTTTGTATTTGCTTTGTTGTGTCGTCGGCAGATATGAGTTTTGAATGAGGGTGATTGTTGTTGGCATTGCATGGGTGTTATCAGCTTAGTGTGTTTGTTTTATTTTTTTGTTTTTGCTTTGTTTGATATTGTGTGATTAGTGTGTTGAGAGGAATTCTGTTGAGATTCGTCAGTGAGCAGTGTGTGTGTGTGTTTGATGCATAGAGCATTGGTCATTTGTGATGTGTTATGAATGTTGGGTATAATGATGCTGATGATGATGATGTTAAAGTGCTTGAGAAGTACTAAGTCTTTTGAGGGCCTATATGAGGGTGGTCTTTTGAGGGCGGACGTGTGAGAGCAGTTTGCTGGCTATGGTGAGCGACGTACTGCCGCTTAAGAACTGATAAGTTAAATGTATGGTTGCTATGGATCATAGATTTTTTATCCATCGTCCATCCATGGCAGCCAAGCAGCAGCGTCAGGCAAATGACCAGACTCCCCAGCGATTCCAGTATCTGGAACAATGCAATCGTCGTTCCCAAACCAGTCCATCGTCTTTCCCAAGCAGCCAAGCTGCAGCGTCAGGCAAGTGACCAAATCCCCCAGCGAGTCCAGTATCTGGGACCATGCCCATGACCTTGAAATCTAAATTGAGGCTGGTCTTTAGAGGGACATATCAAATGTCTATATCTTAAGAAAATCGTATAAATAAAAAAATAAATAAATAAATATCTTTTTAAATAAGTGTATGGCTGTTTTATTTATTACTAAACATTTTCTTTTTTTTTGTTTCTTTTCTTTATTGTTGTTAGTGATTTTGTATCATAGGCTCGGTACTGTTTTATCATAACAGCTGACATGCAAAAATATGTGAATACAACCACAATACTCTTATCACTACCAAACATGGATGTTATTGTTCATCATGCTGCTGGTCATCAAATACATGTGAAGACGGACCCGACACTTGCGGGTGGTAGTAAAATTATTAAAATACAGAAAATCATGTTATTGTATAATCGCTTAAATAAAATAATTTTGTTTATCATCATCTAATTGTTCATCAAATTATAAATATTATAAATTTGAATGAATAAAACTATCTGTTGCTTAAGAATTGATAAGTTAAATGTATGGTTGCTATGGATTAGAAATTGTTTATCCATCGTCCGTCGTATGGCAGCCCAGCTGCAGCGTCAACCAAATGACCAGACTCCCATCGAGGTCCGTATCTGGTAGGAAGGATTATTTATACATATTCTTCTATGTCTCACATCATAGTAACCATCTGAGTGTAACCTGAGACCCATTTTAGTTCCATCATTTATAGTGCTCATGAGAGATTCAAAATTATTATCAATATATTGTTGAAGAATAATTGTTGTATTGTTTTGAAAATCAATATAATCATCTTCATATTCTTTGTTGGTTGCTTGGTGTGATGTTTTAGGCATTGCAACATTATTAAGGCATATTCTTCTATATCAAAATCACCAGCAGATGATAGTTTAAATCCTTTTCCAGGAGGTCCTCGAGGACCAGTTGTTGTTGTTGAATTGTGAATTCGATTGAAACTCCTTCCGAACTTGACGTTCATTTTGCTTTTAACGAATTGTGTGCTAAGGATTGCTGTTAGTATATGATGTTGGCTTCGCGTAATTCTTCTATGATTGAATTTATCTCATTTTGAAGATTACTGTTACCTGCCCCTTGAGATGCAATTAAAAGTCTTAATCTATCGACGAGCTCATTGGGGCTAACCCAGTCCACATAATCGATCGAATTATTAGAATAAATTAGAATGTTAAAGTGTGTTTAATTAACAACTTTGTATGAAATGTGGTGAAAAGAACCACAATAAAAAAAAATTTGTAAGTGATATTGTTAAATGTGTAAATTGTGTAAAGGTCAAAAGTAAGACAAATTACGCTGAAATGGACGCAAATAATGATGTATTTAGCATCTAATGTCCAATATACCACAGACAAGTTATGAATGAGCGCAGAAAAACGAACTATTAGCAATTATCTGAGTTAAAATGTTTATACCTAAATATTCAAGGTCTAATTAATAACTTTAATTAATTAGAAGTAGTTGCAAATAGTAACAATTTCGAGTTTATATGTACAACTGAAACTTATATCACTAATATGGATAACAACAAAGAGATAGAATTAAAAGGTTATAACATCGTAAGGTGTGAATCGATATCCAAGTTCACAGGTGGTATTGTTTTCTATATTAAAGACATTTGGAGATTTGATATAATAGGGAATAGTTCAATCGACAAAAAAATATGGTGGTTATCAATTAAAGTGATGTTAAATAATTTGGTGTTTATACTTGGAGGAATATATAGATCGCCAAGTTTTGGTGAACCTATTTTTTTGGAGCATTTTTCAGATTGGGTTGAAAATATTGAATTAAAATGAAAGAAGGTGATATTGAAGGGTGATATTAATATATATTGGTTAGTGAATGACTTCTACCAGAAACAAACAGGTGCAATAATTAGGGACAATTCATTTCATCAAATAGTAACGGAACCAAAAAGAATAACAATAAAAACAAGTTCGTTAATTGAATATGTTGTAACAAACAATCCGAATAAAATTAAGGCTTAAACTGAAAGTGCAATCAAAATAAGTGATCATGCATCTGTGATAGTCAGTATTAAGGTTATCAATTGCATCAAGAATGAAAGAAAAATAGTTAGAGTGTTAAAATATAGTAATGAGTGTTTTGTTGACAAGCTCCGTAATTGTGATTTTTCGTCGTGTGTTGGTAATATGTCAGTTGATATTTTGGCTTCAGTATTTTCCAATAATATAACTGCCGTTCTTAATAGTTTTGTAAAATATAAACAAATTAACAGTAATCAAAGTGTTTGGTTTATTGTAAGTCTTCGAGCTTTAAAAGATGAAAAAATTGTTAAATATGAAAGAGCAAAAATATCCTTCCAAGAGTTGGATTGGATAAATTATAAACTTTGTTAAAAATTGTTTTGAAGCCGCTCTGGAAAGTGCCAAAAATAAGTATATCAGCTCAAAAATTAATTTATGTAGTGAGCAGACAACAATGTGGAGAACTCTAAAAAGATTGGTGCGTAAGGAAAGTGAAAAAAAGATAAATGAAGTTATATATGTCAATAAAATATATAAAAATAACGTTGAAATGGCAAATGTGTTAAATTCATTTTTTGTGAGCAGTATCGAAGAAATTAGAGCTTTTATACCTTTGAAAAATTATTAATAATTCGTTATTACGTTTAAAAAACATGTCCCTGAATAGTGCTACGTTCCCTAACTGTTGTAAAGAATCCCTTATTGTGTCGATCCCAAAAATAAAAAACTCAAGAAAAGTAGAAGATTTTAGACCTGTGAACAAGAAAGTAAAATTATCGAAAAAGTTGTTTACAACCAATAACAAAGTTATCTTAAATCATTTAACCTAATTTCATGCTATCGATCAGGTGTTCGGAAAAATCACAATTGTGAATCTTTACTCAATATGGTTACAACAAAATGGAAGATTGATATACGTGATAAAAAAGTAGTGGCAGCTGTGTTTTTTGACTTAAAAAGAGCTTTTGAGACTGTGGATTAAGTGAAAGTATGGAGTGCGTAATTTATAGCTTGAGTGGCTTAAATCATTCTTGGAAGATAGAACACAAAGGACAAAAATAAATGAAGTGATCTCTAATTCAGTTTTGCATGATGTTCCTCAAGGATCACTTCTTGAAGTGTTGCTGTTTTTAGTGTACATAAATAAAATAGGGAATGGTGTTATGTTTTCAAAGTTAGTTGTGTTTGCTGATGATGCCCTTTTGTTCATTTCCGGTGTCGATGTTGATGAGTGTATACAAAAAATTAATGCAGATCTAGTAAAATTGCAAGATTGGTTTGATATGAATATGTTGAAATTAAATGTAAATAAAACTAAAGCAATGATTTTAAATGGAAGTACCAATAGTAATATTTGTATAAATAATGTAATAATTGAAAAAGTTAAAGAGATAAAGTATGTTGGCGTTCTAATTGATGATATGTTGAGTTTTAATTTTCATGTTGATTATATCTGTAAAAAAATTGCAAAAAAAAATTCAATTTTTTGAAAGTCACAATTGGCAAGTTAAAAAAAAATGTTTACAACACAATGATAATACCTCATTTTAAATACTGTTCAACTATATTGTTTACCTAATTAGATTTTAAAAGCTTTTCAAAACCTATGTAAAAGATAGAGTTATTTAATAAGTAATGACTTTGTTTTTGATGACTGAAATTTTGTTATGAATTTTTAAGTGGCGTTCTTATGCCAAATAAATATAAATAGATACAATTTCTTTAAATTTATGTATATAATTAAATAACTTTAAACTGCGATTTAAACAGGATCAGAAACAAATATGACCCGTTACAAACTGGGGTTGTTGCAATCTGAATGTAATCATAGAAGCAGTTGATTAATGACTGAGTAGCTAAATATAGATACAATTGATAATATGGTCATGAAAATTATTTTACTGAGTTTGTAAGTGGCGGTACAGGACAAAAGATTACATCGAAAGAATTGTGTGTAAAGTAAAAGGAATAAATCTAAATTTTTCAGCATCTAAGGGAGTCAATTTTGAGAAGATTGAGGAAGCGCTACTTTATGCTGAGAACACAGATGATGTAAATTATTATTTCTAATAATATTCGTCGGACACGAGAACATCAAATAATTACTGTTGATAAAATAAAACCTTCAAAACCAGAGCAGAAAAACCTAGATTTCTAAGTTATCGCAGTTCCTTACCATATGGCTATAAAAGACTCAAAAAAAGATGAAATAAAACACCAATTTCATTAAAAGAATCAAAAATGTTTTTTTTATTTTCACTTAGTTTCCATTTATAAATTTGTTTAACAGGTAAACATTTTGCGAGGCGCAGCATTCAACGTGGAATGAACATTTTGTCTCATTGGGATAGAGACGCTTTAGTTCTTGAAACTTCGGACAGCCAATATCTTCAATGTCCATCACTTCAACATTTTCATCCTGTAGTATTTCCTTCATCCATTGAGTTTTTTCAGTTCCTTTGACGTAAAAAAGAGTATTCCTGATTTTCTCCTGAAGATATTTTGTCACTGTTCGGAATTCTGTGAATCCCCCATCTCAAACTAAGCCGTGATGGTTTTCATACAAAAAATTGGTTTGACTTCTTGAGGGTGTTAATTGGTCAGAGTTGAATGGCGGCTTTACGATGAAATGATGATGATGACCACTGAGAAGTACAGATATTTGCTTTGCAATAAATTGGTTGTTTGGTCCTTTGAATCCGTGCAGGTCGATAACAAAATACAATTTTACGAGTGCGCGACTTAAGTATTTTTCTTCTTGATATCAATTAAAAAAAAAACAATTTTTATTTTGGCAGAGCTTCGCCGTTATCATTTATTAAACCAGACTGCACAACTAGATTGAAATAACAAAAGTTTTTATATTAATTTTTTGTTAACGCTGCAGTATTCCAGCGTGAGAATCAAAAGGTTGATGTTCATACAATATTATGTTACAGAATAAATGGATATAGCACGGAAACCGAAAAGTTAATATACATACAATATTATATATAATATTATATGCATACCAAGCAAGAAGTGCTATGGTGCATAGAAATGTGTATGAATATTACCGTTCACATAACTCCTACCACATAAAAGTGAAGCGACGGCCATGATAATGTAATATCTTGTTGGTGGTCCGGAGCTTCCTGGTCCATCCGACTTTCTTGTTCGCTTATACCCTGGCTGTGATAATGATGATACTTCGAGATGCAGGTCAGCGAAAATATTAAATTTACTACAACGATGCTGATGATAATATAAGTTATTGCGACGTTATCCCGGTGACATGCTGGAACATCTGTTATTGTAACGATTTTTGTGTTGACTATGTCCATAGATTCTAGGATACTGTTGTTTAGCTTATCTATGAAATTTAAACGGTTATTAATTTTATTAAAAATTTATGGAATTATTTGAATCCTATCTCAAAACAAGGTTGATTTATTTTTATAGGTTACGTTATTTAATTTAACTTCGCATTCCTCGTAATGCAAGAGAAGAGTTCTGGAAATGGGTCTTTTTTTAATTCCACATGTTGATGTTATCTCTATACTGGGGGAGTTGATTAGGAGTAGGTAGCCCTCCTCTGGTTGGGTTATACTGCTTTCGATTGGCTTTTCAACAACTTCGCAGGTGTCTTCTTTATGTTTAACGATGTTTGGAATGAAGCTGTCTGATGTTGAGTTGTTTAGATCCCCTCTTAGGCAATAGTATGTTTGTTCAATAATTTAACATGGTTCGTTTATATATTGAATGAAAAAATCGTTTATAACGGCGTAGGTTTGGGTAAAATTAATGGTTAAGGTTTGATTCACAGGAAGTTTTATTTGGTGATATAGGTTAAAGGATTCTTGTATCATGATAGGTAGCTTTATGTTGAAAATTATATTTGTATGGTTATAATAAACTTCTTAGGTCTAGAATTCATAGAGTTGTTCATCTGAGGAAAATGTTATATTTTGCGTTTTTATATGCTCGTATATCAAGTCAAGTTCATTCGGATTCAAAATGTGTTTAGAAATTATGTTGAGTTTAGCGGAATTTATTGATTCTAATATAAATTTCTAATATTGATAATAATATTCCTGCAAATGGTTTGTTAGAATTTCAATATTATAGTTAATCTGGTTATGTATTGCATATACTGAAATTATTCATCTTCAGATCGAATTTTTGGGATATGATTAACTGATATATGTTTAAATAATCTTCCAGGTTTTTCTGTTGTGTATTTATGTGATTGATAATGTTTGCAAATCTCTGGATCATTTTGCCATTGATTTGAACTTGTTTTGTCAGTTCTTTGTTCATGTCGTGTTCGTTAATTTTTAGGTTTTGTATGTCCTTGTTATACCCTTTTCACACTGCATCGAAATCTGTGATTTCGCAAAAACTCATGAAACCTCCATCGAAATCAGGAGGGTTCCCATACATTTTCGAGATTTCCAAACCTCGATATTGTATGAGGTTTCGAAGAAACCTCCTCAGAATCTGGTTTCAATGGTAAGGTTGTCAAAGCAAACGCACCTTTTAACACATTGCACATTGGACCTTTTTTTTGATCGCAGGTACCCGCGAATCTAATTTGTAAATGTTAGCATCAAGATGTGTCAATTTTAAGGTTATGTTCGAACGAATTTTTCATTCCCGGATTTGTGGATCGCGTCTGTATTAGGTGGATTGTGAATAAAGAGTAACGGTTCGCGGGAAATTTTTTGTAATTGTAAATATTGCCATTTAAATCAATTTAGACTCAGTTTTTTTAGATAATATATTAGATCAATTAAATATCAAGCTATTGTGGTAGAAGCAATAGAAATTTTCTATTCATAAATACATTAAAATTGAATTGTTCGCGATTCGCCTATTCGCAGTTTGCTCTCATGTGAACAGTCCTTAAGAGTCAGCTTACCGATTTCATGAACGACGATCACGCAAATTATATGAAGTCATAGGCGTTGTTAGCTTATAGTGGACTTGCAGTGCACTTGCAATTTGAACGCAATAATTGTTTATTCGATTTTATTTTTCGATGGCTGAGTGAAACGTCAAACAAAACCTGGGTAGTATTCTGTGTGAATGTTTTGACGCGATTTCGAAATCTGTTTGCGGAAACCTCGAATTTTAGTGCGGTGTGAATAGGGTATTAATATGTTCGTCGTCATTACTGTCCATGTTCTCCGTTATTGCTTTTATTACGTTCCCTTGTTCGTTGATAAGTCCTCTCTTGTTGCGGTATCGGGGAAGTAAGTATTGTAGTTTGTTTTTTAATTCTTAAAGTTTTAGATTGGTGACGTCTTTTATGGGTCCTAATTTTTATTTCTATTAATAAGTTCTACCGAAGTCTTAATATTCTCTATATTTTCCTCATAAGCAGTTAAATTTACTATATGAATTAATTTAATATGTGAGTCAATTATTCGACTCGGGCCCAATTTAATCGGGAGGAGGCCCTGGCCCTTCGACAGATCCTGTGTGTACAATCGTTGAGTCATGCCTGGTGTTAGCGTGAAATTTTGGTTTTTTTAATTTTTTTATTTTTTTGGGCTTTCCTATCTTTCTTTGTTAGCATTGAATTGAAATTTCTTTATTTGGGCCTTATTGAATCACTTAAGAGTTAATTTAACAACTGTGGCACTTAATATTTGAACATTAAATTGATGGCTGTAACGTATGGCCTTCTTTAAAGTTTACTTGTTTAGAATATAATAAAAATTTCTCAAAGCTGTCATTTAGTTTCTTTCCCCTTTCTTTCCTGCTACCGGAGCAAATATGCGTTTACTTCGACTTGATGTCTATTTTTTGTTAGTACTGTTACTTTATTATCCCTAACTACTGTTCATTTTTTTGCTCAAGGGGTCATTTTATTTCTCCTGTTGTTGCGTTCCTGATGAGTAGCTAAACAGATAGTCAACTGAGAGGATTTTTGGCTCTCCCGCCTATGGTTTTTTATTTGCTTCAAAAAGGCGCAGTACTGTGTTCGTATATGTTTTTACATGCAAATCAAATTGAGCCAGCTCACGCACCCAATAGCAGTTCTGCGCCTAAGAATACATTTTGAAAAAGATCTCATGTTGACATGAGAAACTGGGCTGTGTCCAATAACATCGTAATAACATGCGACGATTTGTGATGAATTTGCAAACGAATAAAATTTCGTTGAATGTTTTCAATTATTATGTATTATTTTAGCTTTACCTAACAAACATAGTTTGGGTAAAAATTTCAAGCAGTTTCGTTAACATTTTGGCACTTGCGCAAGTTAAACATAAAATTAGGATTACCATAACTTGTAGTTAAACTAATTTATCAGTTTTAAATTGTCAGTAATAATAAACTAATTTTTGATTTATCGAATGTCGAGTAAAATAATTAAAATCAATTAAATAAATACATCAATTAAAAATAATTAAAATCAAATAATTTTTAAACGGAAGGATTAATAAATATTTCAGCAGTGAATTAATAAGATATTCTGTAAAATTACTAAAATTGTAGGTAAAATAATAAAATCAATGAATGAAATTAATGAGTAGCGCGTGATCAAACCTTCCGTTTAAAAACTATTTTATGGACCGCTTTTATTTTTTAACTGACCATTATCTACTGCTTATAAGAATTGTTTAAACACAAAAATGTTAACTCTACTATTCCAATTCAAAGATAATAACGTCATGAAATTTATTCATCATTAAGAAATTATTCATTATTGTTTTTATTCATCATCATTTTCTTATACTTTCAATTGAAATAATAAAGTTTACATTTTGTGCCTGAAATTGATTTAAGTGTTATTCCTTCGCAGTTTGTCATTTCGCTCGCTCGCTCGCTCTCATATGAATGTTCCGAATATGTAGATACATTCAATGTTCAATAAAGATATAATAAAACAACTAAAGAATTTAATATACATAGATAAAAAACTAATCCTAAACTATTTACTATAAATATTTTACACCCAAACATTACTAATTTAGTAATATTCATGCAATAATACAATAATATATATATTTTATAGAACAACCCAAGAATTTTTATTTTAAGGCAGATAACAAATTGAGAACTATTTCTTAACACATTAACACAAAAAATATTCGCTTTTAATTGCAACAACATCATATTTATTATATAACTATTTTTTTTTTCATAAACATTTCAATTAAAATATATATTAAACTTGATGACGATGCGAAGCATTATCGCTGCACTTCCCCTACACATCCGCTTTAATCAGCTGTTTTTTGTTGCCATTTGGAATTCTTGCATAACTGCCAGCGCTAATGACATATTTTTGACACATATACACCGTACTTTATTTGGCTGGCTCACATGTATTCACAGATAGAACATTTGAGAGAATTTCTTCCACTTTTTTAAATTTTTTGTACGGGTTCTCGATTTATGTATGCTGAATCGGCTATCTGTATAATAACTCATGTGTTGTTCAAAGACTATATAATTTTCACCGAATGTAGGGGGTATATCTCGATTTATGTTAAGTTTGTCTAAGACTGATTTATTATGATTCTTAATTTTCTCATTTATTTCTTTATAAAGTTGATCTTGAAAAGATTTTAGTTTATTAACAACCGTTTTTTATTATCGGAAATGATCTATATAGATCAGCCAATGATAATAAAACACTCTGGATCCTCAAACACTGACAGCATACTAATAGCTTTGCCCAGCCTAACCTAGCTGTGAACGACTGTACTGCAGCCAGTACATCTCATCGTGCTTCTTTAATTTCAGCTAACAAAAATATTTCTGCAAACTTAGTTATGTCAATCATTAGATGTAGTTAGAGAGCATAATATTGAACACATGGTTGAATATCCATTTTTAGATCTGTTGCTTATTATACTAAAAGAATAGCATCTAAAAATAAAATTAATTTCGGGTTTTATTAACAACTAATTCTGAAAAGTGCATTCGATTAAATCACTTTGGCTGCGAATCTTCTTCTATTATTTCAGTATAATATATAGCCATATTAATCAATAAGAATAGAAGCTGTATCGTTATTTATTTGGCTATAAAAATGTCTCATTTCTTTTGCGATTATCAATGATTTTACAATTTAAGTATGGCATCATGGATGGTAACGGAAAATTGATTTCCTATTAGCGCTGGAGGCACCTAGTGGTAAATAGTAAAACAAGTTTCCAGATCACAAATCGTGATCTCGATAAAAAGTAGGATCATGTGTATTTGCTGTAGTGCATACAAATTCAAGATCCATATAGATCATTTCTGATAATAATACTAATAATGTAGTATATCGTTCGGAATTTGTTTGTTGTTTTTATCATAGATGATGCGATAAATTCCATTCAACGTTGAATGAAATCTTTCTACAGGAGAGTTATCGGTAGAATTTTGCGGCGATGTAATGTTCAAATGTATTTTATATTGCCTACAAAAATCTTTAAAAAGGTTTGATGTAAACTCAGCAGCTGAGTCACATATGATCTTTTTCGGTATACCACGCTGAGAAAAGAATTGTTTTAATGAACTTAATATATTTATGCTGTAACGTGTAGTAAGGATATGAGCGGAAGAAAACTTCGAAAACTTGTCTATAATCGTTAGTATTTGTAAGCTGTGTATGCCGCCTGCGAGTATTTAATAAGTTAAAAATGTTCAACATATTTTTATTTATTATAGAAAATACAAATTATTGGTAAATATTCCGCAATTTTATTTCAAAAAGATAAATACAAAACTGTGAAGCTTAGGTTTAAAAAAGATATAATACATAAAATGCTTTTACTTAGTAACACTGATAAATGAACTCTATATAAAGAATGAGCAACTCAATATTAAACTGTATTAACTCTTTCAACTGGTCTATTGCATTTCAAGCTGTAAGTACTGTTTTATGGAACTTTAATCAGAGAATTGTCTTAAGAAGGTAGTTTGTTATATGGACGAGGTGGTAGGAAACTGTTTCTATGTATCGTTTTGTTTTTTAATGTTGTGTAACCATTAAATGACATTTTCTTTTAGATTCAATAACGCTGTGGCGGCGTTCGAATATTTTGAATCCAATCCGAAACGTGTATGCGAAAGTACTCTGACTTAGTGACTAACCAGTCGCGGTATTGATGCGGTATAAATTCAATTAGTCTTTCAGCTATTTGCGGATTCTTAAACATTATAATGTAGATTATAAAAATATTTGTAGCTAATAGCATAACAAAGGTAAATATTGTTCTAAGAGCTGTACTATATTTTCGCGGAACATCGCTGCTAAATGCAGAACTTCCTTCGACTTTTGTTTTAGCCAGCTTGACATTGGAATTTGGTTTTGGAGATGCGTTTTCGTCTTTGATCTTTTTCGCTTTATTTTTATTTTTTTTTTTGCTTTTTTCGATTTTTGAACCTCTTGCTTGTTTGTTACATCTTCAACGGCCGACAATAAAGTTTCGTTTTCCAACTCCAATTTTAGTTTGGCTTTTTCTACTTCTTCCAACATTCGGGCCATACATTTTATCTGAAAATATGCGATAAAAAAAGCTTTTTACAAAATGTCAAATGGTTTACCGTATTTCTTGCCGAAGTGTTGCAGTCTTTTGCTGTTAAACATAGTCCAACAATTTTAGATAAAGCTGGCGTCAATGGGTTTGCTTTTAAGTCTAAATATCTATGAATATAAAACAAAAAATACCAAAATATAAAAGACTGATGCACTGCCGTACTAAGCAAAAAAGTTATATGCGCTTAAGATCCAAAATTGAATTAAAGGCATTTTTTTATCTTGAAATAATTCCTTTGTACGTATTCTGAAAATAATACCTCAAACCGTCATCTTTTCTTCATATCCAAAATACCTTTATCTCCCAAATACCTTAAATGAATGCACTTGGACAAACAATTTTGTTAAAGCTCTAGAGCCTTTGTGACGGTAATCACAATTATATCCACATCTTATTTGAGCCTTGCCCTTCAGTTTTTAGGCCAGTTGCGATCTTTTTGCCAATGCAAATGTTTAAATTTAATGTAAAAACACATTTAATAAACAAATGGCTTTTTGTTTTTATTTCTTATGAACGTAAAAGTTATAAGATACATTGAATAATAGTTTTGTAGTGAACCCCATGGATTTTACGATAATTAGAAAAACATGGTAGTTTTAAAAGGAAAATTTTATCTAGAATCTACGTACTGGTAATTTATTTTTGCAATCTTTGTATAGTTGCATAACTTACTTACTTTACTTAACGGACTCTCAACCCGTGAAGAGTCCCTGCCTGAGCCACGGCAGCCTTCCATCCTCCGCGATCCGGGCACGCTGCTTTCAGTTATCCAGAACAAGCGCTCTGGCATTCTGGAGGTTCGATCTTATTTGTTTTCTCGAACCTGGGAGACATAGAGTTCGCCATTGTATCTTCTAATCGCACACAGGATTAAATATCCACCGAAGGATCGTCCGATGATATATATTAACGCAATGCCTTCCGTGTTGACACCTGCCCTGACCGCACTATCTGCTCAAGAACAAGATTGAAGAAGTCACGTGATTGCGCATCACCTTGATGAAATCCGGTGCATGTTTTAAAGAGTTCAGATGAGATGTTGCCAAGCTGCACATTGCACCGCGTTAATCATTATAATAATATTTGCCGGGATCCGGAATTCGATCATCGCTGTGTAGAGCTCCTGACGATGAATACTTTCATGCGGCTCTAAAGTGGATAAAGAGGTAGTGTGTCTCGATTTGAAATTCGTTGGACTTTTCCAAGATTTGCTTTAGTGTGAAAATTTGGTTGGCGTTTCGACCGTGTGGATAGCGCCGGGTTGCTGTGTGGATCCTAAGCCGTGGAAACATATCGCCGTAATACAAGCTGCAGCGAAGTCGATAGTCGGTAATTATCTGTTGTCATTTCGTGGAGGCTGTGCTTACCAACTAACCCACCAAAGATGTTTTTCTTCCCGACTTTAGCATTAAAGTCCCCGGGAACAATTTTGACATCGTACTCCGGACATACTCCGTCCAGGAAGTCTTAAAATTGATAGGGCACTCAGTCTAGTCGGTAGGGGCGTTTGCACATATTACGCTAATATTTTGGAATATAAATGCGCAAAATGCCGACCCAAAGGCAAACAGCTGGAGAGTTGTCCAACGAGAAAAAGATGGTGCACAACTTCACCTCGTTTTTGCAACAGATGAAGCATCTATGGCTAAGCTCCTCTAACTTAAGGGTTCGTCAGGTTAAACTGATCCTCAAGAGCACCGTACCCTACTTACGGAAATCCTATGGAAATCCCGACCGATAGAGGAACAATTAACATCATATGTGCCTTGGCGTACTTCCCAGGTGACGACGAAAACATACCACCTATGGAGGTCCAGGCTCTCATCAATAATAATAATAATTACCTTCACTATGTCATCGTTTGTGATGCGAATGCTCATAATAAGGTATTGGGAAGCAGCAACATCATCAAGAGAGGTGAGTGTCTTAGAATTTCTTATAAGTAACCAAGTAGATGTTCCTAATAAAGGTTCCAAACCAACCTTTATAAAAGCGATTCGCGAAAAGGTACTTGACCTTACACTCGTGAGTCCATTTTTTTCTAATTTCTTTGTGAATTGGCATGTGTCAGACGAGTCCTCATTGTCGGACCATCAGCTTATAAGATTTGAAATACGTGGCAGATCGACACAAAACCCGAGTAGATATAATCCCAAGTCGACGGACTAGAATATCTATCGACGACTTGTCCTCTCTAAAACTGATATGCTGATTACATCAATCGAGTCCACGTGGGACCTAGATGAAGTAGTGCATCAGCTAAATAAAGTTTTACTAACCACCTACCATAGTAGTTGCGTCAGTAAAACCAGTGTGTGTAAACGTAAGGTTCCCTGGTGGAATGACAAACTTGCTAAAATCAGGAGGAAGGTTAGGAAACTCTTTAATGAGGCCAAACATAAAAACGTGGGATGTAGGTTCGCCCTCACAGAATATATTATAACTCTGAATTCAGAAGATCAAAACGAGCCGCGTGGGTGAAATGCTGTGAAGGCATAGCTGACATGCCGGTTGCGGCGCGTATCCACAAAACTCTCACTTAAGATCATTCAAATTGTGTAGGTTTTCTAAAAAAAAAACAAAATGGAACCTATACGACGGACCGTACGGAAACTATTAAAACCTCACTACACGTTCACTTTCTAGGGTCGTCTATCCGTGTAACACACGAAAACTCAAAGATGACGGACCCAATTGTCTCGATATCGAGTAGAGTTAATAGTTAGATTATTTATAGCTATTTAGCCCAGATAAGGTCAGGTGGGCAATTGGGTCATTTAAACCATTCAAAGCACCTGGTGGTGATGGTATATTTCCAGCCCTTATACAAAAGGTTATGGATATCATACTACCGGCTAATGTTGCTTTATTTAGGGCTATTTATAACTGGGGTCACATTTCTTTCTCATGGAGACAAGTCATCACCAAAAATGGCAAAAGGCCAATGGATCTACCTAAATCATACAGACCCATCAGACTGACAACCTTTGTTCTTAAAATTATGAAAAGACTCATAGATGTTCATAACAGAAGTCTGTTAGAAATCTCAAGTTCACTCAAGTCAATTTGAGGCTGAATGTCGATTCTGTCTTCAGGACGATGAGACTTCCGAACATATCCTCTGTGAGTGTCCGGCCCTTCCGTACGTCAGCAGAATTCATAAACTCTGCCACTAAGGATGTTGTGGCATCATTCATTAGTGAAGTCACTCGTCTCTTAGGCTAACATCCCCCTGTGATACAATAGACCTTTTAGGTCACAGGGTCAGCCATGTGGGCAGGGGTTTAAAAAAAAATGCTTCCTCGATGGCGATGTGGATGATGCTGCTGATATGATAACAAACATATTCATTTGGGTATTAAACGTTTTATCCCTAACAGGATAAACGCATGGTGTGACATGAGCTGCAAAGAGACTACCAGGATAAAAGAGGTGAGCTTTCGGTCTTATAAGGCCTACCCAACTGAGAAAAACTGAATAAAGTTTAAACGAGCCAGAAATGGCTGCACTGCCCATATAAATCCTGTCAAATTTTCCTACGACCTTAAGTTATAGCAAAAAGTACTACAAAGTCCCACCGGTGGTAAAAACTTTTGGTCGTTCGTAAAGAATATTAAGAATTCGGCCTCTTTATTTATCCTGACACTCATTTGCAATGACATTCCAGATGTAAGCTCTTTGGATAAAGACAATCCGCTTGCTGATCATTTTCCAATCCATAATCCAATTAATCCTCTTTGCCCAAGCTACAAAATTTCGGTGCCAGTAACGCACTTTGGGGATATGAGTGCTTCCGTTGGCCTATTATGGGTTCATCCGCCAGCAACTCTTTTCCAACACCATAGACTAGTGTTGAAGATCCCTATAGACCTGAGATTCAAATATGTCGAAGCAGGAATATCACTATAATTCAACCTAACTGGAACTGTGGACGCCACCGTTGATTTACCTGCAGAATTCTTCCGCTGCCGTCTGAAAGCATGAGAAAGTGCATATGTAAGATTGCACCCCTTCCCCCCCCCTCCCACCGCTCCACACTGGTGCCCCAATGAACTTCCACAGGGTTTGGCTAACCCGTCTCCAGTCGAGGCACTAGGCACACAATCACCACGTGGAGGTGAGTAGTTGGAGTTGATGGTGACAGGCTAGAGTGAGAACGCTTGTAGACTTGCTCGAAATCGCTCATGCAATGCAATTCTCGGAAAACCGGTTGAAAAATTCAATATTCGCCTTCGGCTAAACCTACGGCCTTTTTTTGCCGAAGCCAATGTTTTGCCGAAGGTAGCAAAAATGTAGCCGAATGTTCGGTCGGACTCTAATAACACGGGATTAAATTTATTTCAAACGTACTACGCATGTTAAATGTCCTTACCGTAAGCAATTTTTAGGCTTTTAAATTTAAGCTAGGAAGCTGTGAACTCCCTAGAGTTCCGAAATGGTTAAGTCTAAACTTTTTTTTTAATACGCCGACTGCCAGGCCCACAATTTAGAAAAACTGTTTTATAGCTAAAGCTGGAGAGATAGAGTGTTAGAACCTTCACAAGATATGTAGGCACTGCCCTCCTTCATAAGTTTGTCATATAAAGTTGTTACGACGCCTACTTTTTCCTCGAACATTTTTATAGAAAACCGTAAAAAATGTATATCATGATATTTAGCCAATATTTTTTTTAATATTTCACCCATACAAAGTTTTTGCCCACAAACCCTTTTTGGGGTTTTTTTTTAAATATTAAAGTTTTAACTATGTCGTATATTTACATGAGTATATTAAAGAGAAAGTAATTGCGATCGTGCGGAAATTTTGAATTCAAACTGAGTATTGGGGATGATATTACGACTATAGAGAAGTCCAAAAGAGGGGATCAACCAATGCAGTCCGTCGGTCTGTCTATCTGCCTGTCCGGCATGGTAAATTAATAATTTTCTAACGTTGCTAGTTTATGAACTTCACTATATAAATGTAAACGGCCGAAGGCCGTTTAATAGCAGTTTAGTAAACAAAGAGTAATTAATTTTGTAATTAACTTTATTGCAGATGCAATTCTGTGAATTTTCCAAGCAAATACAAAAGTGAGGGCGAGAGAGCAAAAATTCTCTTAATCGAATATCTGTATAGTTACTCATCTGTGGTTTGAACTTAACAAATCCACTGCAGCTTAAACTGATTGTAAAAAAAATGTAGTTAAAATTTACAAGTTTTAAAAATAAACGTAAAACATATGGATAAGAAAATATCGTTTATGCGATTATGTGCAGCTGAAATGTGTTTAAAGTTAAGCGGATTTTAAATCTTTTTATAAATGCAGCTTTACTCAATTAATATTTTTAACAATTTGTAAAAAGATTGATGGCAGAGAAATGTCATATTTACAAAATATAGATAAGTGCAAATTGTCAACTGTAAAACTAATTATACTTCCAATTGTATTTGTATTTCCAAATGTATACTACCGTCTTACTTACCAGTACAGTCCCTAAAACATTGACAAAAAATAAAAAAATTTATATGTATTAACACGATAAAATTAAAAAATTTAAAATTTGTTCTACATGTTATTACGATTTGAAGTCAAAAGTTAGCAATGTGTGAGCTATTTTATAACAACCTTTCATATCAATTTAGCGGCCAAGCTCCAGCGAAACTAGGTCGAAAATATTGATTTAAGCAACAATAACGAGTTAAAAAAAATTAAATATACAAATTTTTCAGCTTTATTTTTTACCAGTGATTCAACTGAGCTATTCCTTAAAAAAATTGAGATATGACTTCTTTGCTTAGTACGGAAGTGTACATATGTACATACATGTTAAATCGAAAAGTTGGTTTACCTCAAGTTGATCAGATAGCCAAAACTAAGCGGCAAATGTTCTAACTTATTATTGTACAAATCTAAGTGTCTTAGGCTTCGAAGATTACCGAAATTTTCGGGCAAAATTTTAATTTGGTTCCTGCTTAAATCAAGCTTAGTTAAATTAGTTAAGATGGGAAAGTTTTTCTGTAAAGCATGCATAATCATTTAGATATTAGAAAACAAGCAAAATAGAAAACTAGTAATTACCCCCAGCGACACCAATTTATTGTTGGATAGATCCAAAATAGTAACACGTTTGAAAGAAGCCTAGAAATATAAACAAATACATAATACAACAATGATATTTTAATATGTATGTTCTTAACTGGCTACAACTTCATCGAATTAACCGTAAGAATTATGCGAGTTCGACTTACGAATCCCTCCGAAAGTTTTGAGGGCTTCGTTGGTAAATCAAGATTCCTCATTTTTCGTTGTGCGGAGACTATATTTTTTGAATTCGCCTCCGCGACCTATTAATTGATTATATAACTAGGTGACCCTCTCAGCTTTGGTCGAGTGCAAACTAGACACCAAGGTAGGGTAATAAGGTACATATTGTTAAACTACGAAAATGCAAATATAATAAGTTAGTGAAACTATTTAATGGATTGAAAGCTTGCCCGAGATCGCAGAGGGTGAAAGGCTGCCGAGTTTCAGGGAGAAACTCTTCACGGGTCAGCAGCCCGTTAAGTATGTAACTCATACAAATTGTTATAAAACAAATTCAGATGGTTTTATTTTTTATTAAATATTATTATTATTATTTTAAAGTATTTAAAAATAAATTTCTTACTAACTGTTATCTCTGATAAAAAAACAAGAGGTTTATAGAATATAGGTTTTTAAAATAGTGCAAAAAGTACTGACGACGCAATTTCGAAATTCGAAAATTTTTAAACTTCGAAAATCAGATAAATTGTAAGAAAACAAAATTTGGGACCTGCTGTTTGAAATCGTTACCTCGATGTCTAAACTAAAAATTTATTGTTAATTAAAATGTTAATTTAAATGTTGGTTAACCAAACTGCCTTTTTTTCGAAACTTAACAATTTTGTCTAGAAAACTATAACAACTTAAAAACCGACATCAAAAATTCAACCAACTTAAAAGTTTAAAGCGATTTATTATATTTAACACTAACAATATTATTACTAGTGTTAATAAATAAATTTTAATCACAATTTGTAATGTTAAATGTAAAATTATTCAATAATGGTTTTTAAAATAAATAAAGCAAATTTAATTTAAAAAAAAAACGTTAGCTGAGATGTTCTTTGTCTAAATGACCAACCTGACCAAGAATAAAAGTTAATAAATGTTTGTTCCCATACCTAGAGAGAGTTCAGTAGGGACAGATGGAGGTTTCATGAGTTTTGGCGAAACCTCAAATTTCGATGCGGTGTGAAAAGGATATAAGACAAGTGGTTGACAGGTTTTCAACTGAGTTGCAAGTCACCTAAAGGATCATTCACATGAGTGCGAACCGCGAACCGGCGAATATTCGTAAATTCTGACATTTCTTTCACATGAGACCTTTTTTTTGATCGCAGGTACCCGCGAATCTAATTTGCAAATGTTAGCATCAAGATGTGTCAATTTTAAGGTTATGTTCGAACGAATTTTTCATTCCCGGATTTGTGGATCACGTCTGTATTAGGTGGATTGTGAATAAAGAGTGACGGTTCGCGGGAAATTTTTTGTAATTGTAAATATTGCCATTTAAATCAATTTAGACTCAGTTTTTTTAGATAATATATTAGATCAATTAAATATCAAGCTTTTGTGGTAGAAGCAATAGAAATTTTCTATTCATAAATACATTAAAATTGAATTGTTCGCGATTCGCCTATTCGCAGTTTGCTCTCATGTGAACAGTCCTTAAGAGTCAGCTTACGATTTCATGAACGACGATCACGCAAATTATATGAAGTCATAGGCGTTGTTAGCTTATAGTGGACTTGCAGTGCACTTGCAATTTGAACGCAATAATTGTTTATTCGATTTTATTTTTCGATGGCTGAGTGAAACGTCAAACAAAACCTGGGTAGTATTCTGTGTGAATGCTTTGACGCGATTTCGAAATCTGTTTGCGGAAACCTCGAATTTTAGTGCGGTGTGAATAGGGTATTAATATGTTCGTCGTCATTACTGTCCATGTTCTCCGTTATTGCTTTTATTACGTTCCCTTGTTCGTTGATAAGTCCTCTCTTGTTGCGGTATCGGGGAAGTAAGTATTGTAGTTTGTTTTTTAATTCTTAAAATTTTAGATTGGTGACGTCTTTTATGGGTCCTAATTTTTATTTCTATTAATAAGTTCTACCGAAGTCTTAATATTCTCTATATTTTCCTCATAAGCAGTTAAATTTACTATATGAATGAATTTAATATGTGAGTCAATTATTCGACTCGGGCCCAATTTAATCGGGAGGAGGCCCTGGCCCTTCGACAGATCCTGTGTGTACAATCGTTGAGTCATGCCTGGTGTTAGCGTGAAATTTTGGTTTTTTTAATTTTTTTATTTTTTTGGGCTTTCCTATCTTTCTTTGTTAGCATTGAATTGAAATTTCTTTATTTGGGCCTTATTGAATCACTTAAGAGTTAATTTAACAACTGTGGCACTTAATATTTGAACATTAAATTGATGGCTGTAACGTATGGCCTTCTTTAAAGTTTACTTGTTTAGAATATAATAAAAATTCCTCAAAGCTGTCATTTAGTTTCTTTCCCCCTTTCTTTCCTGCTACCGGAGCAAATATGCGTTTACTTCGACTTGATGTCTATTTTTTGTTAGTACTGTTACTTTATTATCCCTAACTACTGTTAATTTTTTTGCTCAAGGGGTCATTTTATTTCTCCTGTTGTTGCGTTCAACGCACAGATGAGTACCTAAACAGATAGTCAACTGAGAGGATTTTTGGCTCTCCCGCCTATGGTTTTTTATTTGCTTCAAAAAGGCGCAGTACTGTGTTCGTATATGTTTTTACATGCAAATCAAATTGAGCCAGCTCACGCACCCAATAGCAGTTCTGCGCCTAAGAATACATTTTGAAAAAGATCTCATGTTGACATGAGAAACTGGGCTGTGTCCAATAACATCGTAATAACATGCGACGATTTGTGATGAATTTGCAAACGAATAAAATTTCGTTGAATGTTTTCAATTATTATGTATTATTTTAGCTTTACCTAACAAACATAGTTTGGGTAAAAATTTCAAGCAGTTTCGTTAACATTTTGGCACTTGCGCAAGTTAAACATAAAATAAGGATTATCATAACTTGTAGTTAAACTAATTTATCAGTTTTAAATTGTCAGTAATAATAAACTAATTTTTGATTTATCGAATGTCGAGTAAAATAATTAAAATCAATTAAATAAATACATCAATTAAAAATAATTAAAATCAAATAATTTTTAAACGGAAGGATTAATAAATATTTCAGCAGTGAATTAATAAGATATTCTGTAAAATTACTAAAATTGTAGGTAAAATAATAAAATCAATGAATGAAATTAATGAGTAGCGCGTGATCAAACCTTCCGTTTAAAAACTATTTTATGGACCGCTTTTATTTTTTAACTGACCATTATCTACTGCTTATAAGAATTGTTTAAACACAAAAATGTTAACTCTACTATTCCAATTCAAAGATAATAACGTCATGAAATTTAGTCATCATTAAGAAATTATTCATTATTGTTTTTATTCATCATCATGATGAAATATTTAATTTTCTTATACTTTCAATTGAAATAATAAAGTTTACATTTTGTGCCTGAAATTGATTTAAGTGTTATTCCTTCGCAGTTTGTCATTTCGCTCGCTCGCTCGCTCTCATATGAATGTTCCGAATATGTAGATACATTCAATGTTCAATAAAGATATAATAAAACAACTAAAGAATTTAATATACATAGATAAAAAACTAATCCAAAACTATTTACTATAAATATTTTACACCCAAACATTACTAATTTAGTAATATTCATGCAATAATACAATAATATATATATTTTATCTCATTTTATTAACCAAACTGGAAAAAATATAACAACCCAAGAATTTTTATTTTAAGGCAGATAACAAATTGAGAACTATTTCTTAACACATTAACACAAAAAATATTCGCTTTTAATTGCAACAACGTCATATTTATTATATAACTATTTTTTTTTTCATAAACATTTCAATTAAAATATATATTAAACTTGATGACGATTCACTTCACTTTTGTTGCCATTTGGAATTCTTGCATAACTGCCAGCGCTAATGACATATTTTTGACACATATACACCGTACTTTATTTGGCTGGCTCACATGTATTCACAGATAGAACATTTGAGAGAATTTCTTCCACTTTTTTAAATTTTTTGTACGGGTTCTCGATTTATGTATGCTTAATCGACTATCTGTATAATAACACATGTGTTGTTCAAAGACTATATAATTTTCACCGAATGTAGGGGGTATATCTCGATTTATGTTAAGTTTGTCTAAGACTGATTTATTATGATTCTTAATTTTCTCATTTATTTCTTTATAAAGTTGATCTTGAAAAGATTTTAGTTTATTAACAACCGTTTTTTATTATCGGAAATGATCTATATAGATCAGCCAATGATAATAAAACACTCTGGATCCTCAAACACTGACAGCATACTAAAAGCTTTGCCCAGCCTAACCTAGCTGTGAACGACTGTACTGCAGCCAGTACATCTCATCGTGCTTCTTTAATTTCAGCTAACAAAAATATTTCTGCAAACTTAGTTATGTCAATCATTAGATGTAGTTAGAGAGCATAATATTGAACACATGGTTGAATATCCATTTTTAGATCTGTTGCTTATTATACTAAAAGAATAGCATCTAAAAATAAAATTAATTTCGGGTTTTATTAACAACTAATTCTGAAAAGTGCATTCGATTAAATCACTTTGGCTGCGAATCTTCTTCTATTATTTCAGTATAATATATAGCCATATTAATCAATAAGAATAGAAGCTGTATCGTTATTTATTTGGCTATAAAAATGTCTCATTTCTTTTGCGATTATCAATGATTTTACAATTTAAGTATGGCATCATGGATGGTAACGGAAAATTGATTTCCTATTAGCGCTGGAGGCACCTAGTGGTAAATAGTAAAACAAGTTTCCAGATCACAAATCGTGATCTCGATAAAAAGTAGGATCATGTGTATTTGCTGTAGTGCATACAAATTCAAGATCCATATAGATCATTTCTGATAATAATACTAATAATGTAGTATATCGTTCGGAATTTGTTTGTTGTTTTTATCATAGATGATGCGATAAATTCCATTCAACGTTGAATGAAATCTTTCTACAGGAGAGTTATCGGTAGAATTTTGCGGCGATGTAATGTTCAAATGTATTTTATATTGCCTACAAAAATCTTTAAAAAGGTTTGATGTAAACTCAGCAGCTGAGTCACATATGATCTTTTTCGGTATACCACGCTGAGAAAAGAATTGTTTTAATGAACTTAATATATTTATGCTGTAACGTGTAGTAAGGATATGAGCGGAAGCAAACTTCGAAAACTTGTCTATAATCGTTAGTATTTGTAAGCTGTGTATGCCGCCTGCGAGTATTTAATAAGTTAAAAATGTTCAACATATTTTTATTTATTATAGAAAATACAAATTATTGGTAAATATTCCGCAATTTTATTTCAAAAAGATAAATACAAAACTGTGAAGCTTAGGTTTAAAAAAGATATAATACATAAAATGCTTTTACTTAGTAACACTGATAAATGAACTCTATATAAAGAATGAGCAACTCAATATTAAACTGTATTAACTCTTTTAACTGGTCTATTGCATTTCAAGCTGTAAGTACTGTTTTATGGAACTTTAATCAGAGAATTGTCTAAAGAAGGTAGTTTGTTATATGGACGAGGTGGTAGGAAACTGTTTCTATGTATCGTTTTGTTTTTTAATGTTGTGTAACCATTAAATGACATTTTCTTTTAGATATTATTTGCTCTAGTTATCTTTAGTCTTTCAAGATCATTAAGCGTCAATAACGCTGTGGCGGCGTTCGAATATTTTGAATCCAATCCGAAACGTGTATGCGAAAGTACTCTGACTTAGTGACTAACCAGTCGCGGTATTGATGCGGTATAAATTCAATTAGTCTTTCAGCTATTTGCGGATTCTTAAACATTATAATGTAGATTATAAAAATATTTATAGCTAATAGCATAACAAAGGTAAATATTGTTCTAGGAGCTGTACTAGATTTTCGCGGAACATCGCTGCTAAATGCAGAACTTCCTTCGACTTTTGTTTTAGCCAGCTTGACATTGGAATTTGGTTTTGGAGATGCGTTTTCGTCTTTGATCTTTTTCGCTTTATTTTTATTTTTTTTGCTTTTTTCGATTTTTGAACCTCTTGCTTGTTTGTTACATCTTCAACGGCCGACAATAAAGTTTCGTTTTCCAACTCCAATTTTAGTTTGGCTTTTTCTACTTCTTCCAACATTCGGGCCATACATTTTATCTGAAAATATGCGATAAAAAAAGCTTTTTACAAAATGTCAAATGGTTTACCGTATTTCTTGCCGAAGTGTTGCAGTCTTTTGCGGTTAAACATAGTCCAACAATTTTAGATAAAGCTGGCGTCAATGGGTTTGCTTTTAAGTCTAAATATCTATGAATATAAAACAAAAAATACCAAAATATAAAAGACTGATGCACTGCCGTACTAAGCAAAAAAGTTGTATGCGCCTAAGATCCAAAATTGAATTAAAGGCATTTTTTTTTTTCTTGAAATAATTCCTTTGTACGTATTCTGAAAATAATACCTCAAACCGTCATCTTTTCTTCATATCCAAAATACCTTTATCTCCCAAATACCTTAAATGAATGCACTTGGACAAACAATTTTTTTAAAGCTCTATTTCAAAAATATAGCCTTTGTGACGGTAATCACAATTATATCCACATCTTATTTGAGCCTTGCCCTTCAGTTTTTAGGCCAGTTGCGATCTTTTTGCTAATGCAAATGTTTAAATTTAATTAAAAACACATTTAATAAACAAATGGCTTTTTGTTTTTATTTCTTATGAACGTAAAAGTTATAAGATACATTGAATAATAGTTTTGTAGTGAACCCCATGGATTTTACGATAATTAGAAAAACATGGTAGTTTTAAAAGGAAAATTTTATCTAGAATCTACGTACTGGTAATTTATTTTTGCAATCTTTGTATAGTTGCATAACTTACTTACTTTACTTAACGGACTCCCAACCCGTGAAGAGTCCCTGCCTGAGCCACGGCAGCCTTCCATCCTCCGCGATCCGGGCACGCTGCTTTCAGTTATCCAGAACAAGCGCTCTGGCATTCTGGAGGTTCGATCTTATTTGTTTTCTCGAACCTGGGAGACATAGAGTTCGCCATTGTATCTTCTAATCGCACACAGGATTAAATATCCACCGAAGGATCGTCCGATGATATATATTAACGCAATGCCTTCCGTGTTGACACCTGCCCTGACCGCACTATCTGCTCAAGAACAAGATTGAAGAAGTCACGTGATTGCGCATCACCTTGATGAAATCCGGTGCATGTTTTAAAGAGTTCAGATGAGATGTTGCCAAGCTGCACATTGCACCGCGTTAATCATTATAATAATATTTGCCGGCATCCGGAATTCGATCATCGCTGTGTAGAGCTCCTGACGATGAATACTTTCATGCGGCTCTAAAGTGGATAAAGAGGTAGTGTGTCTCGATTTGAAATTCGTTGGACTTTTCCAAGATTTGCTTTAGTGTGAAAATTTGGTTGGCGTTTCGACCGTGTGGATAGCGCCGGGTTGCTGTGTGGATCCTAAGCCGTGGAAACATATCGCCGTAATACAAGCTGCAGCGAAGTCGATAGTCGGTAATTATCTGTTGTCGTTTCGTGGAGGCTGTGCTTACCAACTAACCCACCAAAGATGTTTTCCTTCCCGACTTTAGCATTAAAGTCCCCGGGAACAATTTTGACATCGTACTCCGGACATACTCCGTCCAGGAAGTCTTAAAATTGATAGGGCACTCAGTCTAGTCGGTAGGGGCGTTTGCACATATTACGCTAATATTTTGGAATATAATGGTATCTTCATCGTATCTCCTGTAATCCTTCATTCTCACACTAAAATCGTTGTTGCGGCGATTTCAATATACTTAATTCGAGTTGGCTTTGACATTTTAAACACCCGGAGGCAAATACGCTGAGATCTTTGCTGAAATAAACAGCTTGTAAATGAACTGTACTCTAACCGCAAAGTTAAAAAACATACTCCAACGAAAACCGTATGGAAATACGAAAAAGTCAAATGTGAAGAATTATGGTTTCTTTATGAGTTTGATTAAGCTGAACGACTGTGGCGTAAGGCCCAAGTTCTCAGGCTTATACCTTAAAACGCGGAGTGGATTATCAGCCTCAAATGTGGCATAGACTTGATAGTAGTAGTATATATATTTATTAGTATTTTAAATACTTTATAATTTCATTTATAATTACAATTTTTCTATATAATTTAATTTTTACAGTAATTTTTGGTGATGACTTGTCTCCATGAGAAAGAAATGTGACCCCAGTTATAAATAGCCCTAAATAAAGCAACATTAGCCGGTAGTATGATATCCATAACCTTTTGTATAAGGGCTGGAAATATACCATCACCACTAGGTGCTTTGAATGGTTTAAATGACCCAATTGCCCACCTGACCTTATCTGGGCTAAATAGCTATAAATAATCTAACTATTAACTCTACTCGATATCGAGACAATTGGGTCCGTCATCTTTGAGTTTTCGTGTGTTACACGGATAGACGACCCTAGAAAGTGAACGTGTAGTGAGGTTTTAATAGTTTCCGTACGGTCCGTCGTATAGCTTCCATTTTGTTTTTTTTTTAGAAAACCTACACAATTTGAATGATCTTAAGTGAGAGTTTTGTGGATACGCGCCGCAACCGGCATGTCAGCTATGCCTTCACAGCATTTCACCCACGCGGCTCGTTTTGATCTTCTGAATTCAGAGTTATAATATATTCTGTGAGGGCGAACCTACATCCCACGTTTTTATGTTTGGCCTCATTAAAGAGTTTCCTAACCTTCCTCCTGATTTTAGCAAGTTTGTCATTCCACCAGGGAACCTTACGTTTACACACACTGGTTTTACTGACGCAACTACTATGGTAGGTGGTTAGTAAAACTTTATTTAGCTGATGCACTACTTCATCTAGGTCCCACGTGGACTCGATTGATGTAATCAGCATATCAGTTTTAGAGAGGACAAGTCGTCGATAGATATTCTAGTCCGTCGACTTGGGATTATATCTACTCGGGTTTTGTGTCGATCTGCCACGTATTTCAAATCTTATAAGCTGATGGTCCGACAATGAGGACTCGTCTGACACATGCCAATTCACAAAGAAATTAGAAAAAAATGGACTCACGAGTGTAAGGTCAAGTACCTTTTCGCGAATCGCTTTTATAAAGGTTGGTTTGGAACCTTTATTAGGAACATCTACTTGGTTACTTATAAGAAATTCTAAGACACTCACCTCTCTTGATGATGTTGCTGCTTCCCAATACCTTATTATGAGCATTCGCATCACAAACGATGACATAGTGAAGGTAATTATTATTATTATTGATGAGAGCCTGGACCTCCATAGGTGGTATGTTTTCGTCGTCACCTGGGAAGTACGCCAAGGCACATATGATGTTAATTGTTCCTCTATCGGTCGGGATTTCCATAGGATTTCCGTAAGTAGGGTACGGTGCTCTTGAGGATCAGTTTAACCTGACCAAAAGGCCAATGGATCTACCTAAATCATACAGACCCATCAGACTGACAACCTTTGTTCTTAAAATTATGAAAAGACTCATAGATGTTCATAACAGAAGTCTGTTAGAAATCTCAAGTTCACTGAAGTCAATTTGAGTACATTACATTATCTGCTAGTTAGCCTAGAGAGACTAGACTATAGCGCCATTGGTTATGCAGATGACCTGGCTATAATTATTAATGGTAAGCTTATAGCAACCATTACTATACAGTGTCCAACATAAATTGGCAGTGCAGGGAATTCGCACACTTTTGTTTTCCGTAAGGTGCTATTCGAACAAAAGCTCTTACAGGGTTTCCGTAGTAATGATTTTAAATCAGCAAAAACCTTAAAAAATATTATGTATGGCTACCATGTTTTTTTTAAGACTGGAATTTTTATTTATAAAAAATAAAACAAATTTATCTTTTTCCAAACCAAGAAGAGGTTAGATAAAAGCCGGGTTTTTGAAGGGTATCCCCAGTAGGCCTGATCCCTTCTAAATAAAAAACAAACAAAAATGAAAATGTATTCATTAAGATTAATTTAGCTTAGAATTAAATAAACAAGTATAACAAAAACAAATATAAATTCATATATAAGTAATAATATTAACAAAATATTTTTTCAACAATTTCCTTTTTTTTTTGTCGGCACTTAAGTCTTTGGATGATTTTGAATTCATTTCAAACTACTATCTTACTATTTAATCACAAAATACACGACTTAAAAATACAAATTGCACAAAACGCGCGCTACGAAAACCCACGTTAATAATCTTTTTTTTTTCCTTAAAGAAAACAGCTTACAATTTTGTTACTCCATTCTAACGTATTTTCCACACATTAAAAGAAATGCAAAAGATCAAACCAAGATCCCCACGATAACACTTACCATTAAGCTCTATATAACACTTTTTCCTAAAGCTCTAAAACCAAAAGCTACTCAACAGAATCCCAAGGGAAAAAGCTGAATGAGTTACCAAACAGACAATTAAATGAGCGTTGAATAGCAGCAGCCACAGCCAATCAGATGTGCGCTGAACAATAGATCTACGTCAGATGCAATTGGAAATTCATTGGCTGGTTAACACTTTTTATGAGGGATTTATTTTAATTTAGTATGGCGCAAAAATATGGCATGCTACTGATTTAAAAAAAGCTTCCCCATAAGACGTGTACTGCCAATTTATGTTGGACAGAGTATAGTGGTATGCAAGATGCATTGCTAAGTGTCTTAGAATGGTACGAACAGGAAGGACTTCCATGAAGCCTACCAAAACCATTCTAGTGCCTTTCACTGGGAAATGATTGGTCAGTCTCAATGGCGATGCGTTACTCCAATGAAGTTAAATATCCTGGAATTACCCTTGATAAGAAACTCAACTGGAATTCTCGGCTATCGAACGCGCAACTAGAGCAATGTGGGCGAGTAGACGCTTGTATGGCAGGACTTGGGGTCTTAGTCCCAGAATGATGCTCTAGCTGTATACAACGATGGTCAGACCCATCATCTCGTATGCAGCTATCGTCTGGTGGCCCAAAGTTTCTTGAACGAACAACGGCAAACAAGCTGCAGAAACTGCATCTTAATGCATGTCTCGGCATTACAGGTGTGATGCGCACACTCCCAACAACCGCACTTGAGGTCATTGTCGATGGCCAGAGGCTGAATGTCGATTCTGTCTTCAGGACGATGAGACTTCCGAACATATCCTCTGTGAGTGTCCGGCCCTTCCGTACGTCAGCAGAATTCATAAACTCTGCCACTAAGGATGTTGTGGCATCATTCATTAGTGAAGTCACTCGTCTCTTAGGCTAACATCCCCCTGTGATACAATAGACCTTCTAGGTCACAGGGTCAGCCATGTGGGCAGGGGTTTAAAAAAAAATGCTTCCTCGATGGCGATGTGGATGATGCTGCTGATATGATAACAAACATATTCATTTGGGTATTAAACGTTTTATCCCTAACAGGATAAACGCATGGTGTGACATGAGCTGCAAAGAGACTACCAGGATAAAAGAGGTGAGCTTTCGGTCTTATAAGGCCTACCCAACTGAGAAAAACTGAATAAAGTTTAAACGAGCCAGAAATGGCTGCACTGCCCATATAAATCCTGTCAAATTTTCCTACGACCTTAAGTTATAGCAAAAAGTACTACAAAGTCCCACCGGTGGTAAAAACTTTTGGTCGTTCGTAAAGAATATTAAGAATTCGGCCTCTTTATTTATCCTGACACTCATTTGCAATGACATTCCAGATGTAAGCTCTTTGGATAAAGACAATCCGCTTGCTGATCATTTTCCAATCCATAATCCAATTAATCCTCTTTGCCCAAGCTACAAAATTTCGGTGCCAGTAACGCACTTTGGGGATATGAGTGCTTCCGTTGGCCTATTATGGGTTCATCCGCCAGCAACTCTTTTCCAACACCATAGACTAGTGTTGAAGATCCCTATAGACCTGAGATTCAAATATGTCGAAGCAGGAATATCACTATAATTCAACCTAACTGGAACTGTGGACGCCACCGTTGATTTACCTGCAGAATTCTTCCGCTGCCGTCTGAAAGCATGAGAAAGTGCATATGTAAGATTGCACCCCTTCCCCCCCCTCCCACCGCTCCACACTGGTGCCCCAATGAACTTCCACAGGGTTTGGCTAACCCGTCTCCAGTCGAGGCACTAGGCACACAATCACCACGTGGAGGTGAGTAGTTGGAGTTGATGGTGACAGGCTAGAGTGAGAACGCTTGTAGACTTGCTCGAAATCGCTCATGCAATGCAATTCTCGGAAAACCGGTTGAAAAATTCAATATTCGGCTTCGGCTAAACCTACGGCCTTTTTTTGCCGAAGCCAATGTTTTGCCGAAGGTAGCAAAAATGTAGCCGAATGTTCGGTCGGACTCTAATAACACGGGATTAAATTTATTTCAAACGTACTACGCATGTTAAATGTCCTTACCGTAAGCAATTTTTAGGCTTTTAAATTTAAGCTAGGAAGCTGTGAACTCCCTAGAGTTCCGAAATGGTTAAGTCTAAACTTTTTTTTTAATACGCCGACTGCCAGGCCCACAATTTAGAAAAACTGTTTTATAGCTAAAGCTGGAGAGATAGAGTGTTAGAACCTTCACAAGATATGTAGGCACTGCCCTCCTTCATAAGTTTGTCATATAAAGTTGTTACGACGCCTACTTTTTCCTCGAACATTTTTATAGAAAACCGTAAAAAATGTATATCATGATATTTAGCCAATATTTTTTTTAATATTTCACCCATACAAAGTTTTTGCCCACAAACCCTTTTTGGGGTTTTTTTTTAAATATTAAAGTTTTAACTATGTCGTATATTTACATGAGTATATTAAAGAGAAAGTAATTGCGATCGTGCGGAAATTTTGAATTCAAACTGAGTATTGGGGATGATATTACGACTATAGAGAAGTCCAAAAGAGGGGATCAACCAATGCAGTCCGTCGGTCTGTCTATCTGCCTGTCCGGCATGGTAAATTAATAATTTTCTAACGTTGCTAGTTTATGAACTTCACTATATAAATGTAAACGGCCGAAGGCCGTTTAATAGCAGTTTAGTAAACAAAGAGTAATTAATTTTGTAATTAACTTTATTGCAGATGCAATTCTGTGAATTTTCCAAGCAAATACAAAAGTGAGGGCGAGAGAGCAAAAATTCTCTTAATCGAATATCTGTATAGTTACTCATCTGTGGTTTGAACTTAACAAATCCACTGCAGCTTAAACTGATTGTAAAAAAAATGTAGTTAAAATTTACAAGTTTTAAAAATAAACGTAAAACATATGGATAAGAAAATATCGTTTATGCGATTATGTGCAGCTGAAATGTGTTTAAAGTTAAGCGGATTTTAAATCTTTTTATAAATGCAGCTTTACTCAATTAATATTTTTAACAATTTGTAAAAAGATTGATGGCAGAGAAATGTCATATTTACAAAATATAGATAAGTGCAAATTGTCAACTGTAAAACTAATTATACTTCCAATTGTATTTGTATTTCCAAATGTATACTACCGTCTTACTTACCAGTACAGTCCCTAAAACATTGACAAAAAATAAAAAATTTTATATGTATTAACACGATAAAATTAAAAAATTTAAAATTTGTTCTACATGTTATTACGATTTGAAGTCAAAAGTTAGCAATGTGTGAGCTATTTTATAACAACCTTTCATATCAATTTAGCGGCCAAGCTCCAGCGAAACTAGGTCGAAAATATTGATTTAAGCAACAATAACGAGTTAAAAAAAATTAAATATACAAATTTTTCAGCTTTATTTTTTACCAGTGATTCAACTGAGCTATTCCTTAAAAAAATTGAGATATGACTTCTTTGCTTAGTACGGAAGTGTACATATGTACATACATGTTAAATCGAAAAGTTGGTTTACCTCAAGTTGATCAGATAGCCAAAACTAAGCGGCAAATGTTCTAACTTATTATTGTACAAATCCAAGTGTCTTAGGCTTCGAAGATTACCGAAATTTTCGGGCAAAATTTTAATTTGGTTCCTGCTTAAATCAAGCTTAGTTAAATTAGTTAAGATGGGAAAGTTTTTCTGTAAAGCATGCATAATCATTTAGATATTAGAAAACAAGCAAAATAGAAAACTAGTAATTACCCCCAGCGACACCAATTTATTGTTGGATAGATCCAAAATAGTAACACGTTTAAAAGAAGCCTAGAAATATAAACAAATACATAATACAACAATGATATTTTAATATGTATGTTCTTAACTGGCTACAACTTCATCGAATTAACCGTAAGAATTATGCGAGTTCCACTTACGAATCCCTCCGAAAGTTTTGAGGGCATCGTTGGTAAATCAAGATTCCTCATTTTTCGTTGTGCGGAGACTATATTTTTTGAATTCGCCTCCGCGACCTATTAATTGATTATATAACTAGGTGACCCTCTCAGCTTTGGTCGAGTGCAAACTAGACACCAAGGTAGGGTAATAAGGTACATATTGTTAAACTACGAAAATGCAAATATAATAAGTTAGTGAAACTATTTAATGGATTGAAAGCTTGCCCGAGATCGCAGAGGGTGAAAGGCTGCCGAGTTTCAGGGAGAAACTCTTCACGGGTCAGCAGCCCGTTAAGTATGTAACTCATACAAATTGTTATAAAACAAATTCAGATGGTTTTATTTTTTATTAAATATTATTATTATTATTTTAAAGTATTTAAAAATAAATTTCTTACTAACTGTTATCTCTGATAAAAAAACAAGAGGTTTATAGAATATAGGTTTTTAAAATAGTGCAAAAAGTACTGACGACGCAATTTCGAAATTCGAAAATTTTTAAACTTCGAAAATCAGATAAATTGTAAGAAAACAAAATTTGGGACCTGCTGTTTGAAATCGTTACGTCGATGTCTAAACTAAAAATTTATTGTTAATTAAAATGTTAATTTAAATGTTGGTTAACCAAACTGCCTTTTTTTCGAAACTTAACAATTTTGTCTAGAAAACTATAACAACTTAAAAACCGACATCAAAAATTCAACCAACTTAAAAGTTTAAAGCGATTTATTATATTTAACACTAACAATATTATAACTAGTGTTAATAAATAAATTTTAATCACAATTTGTAATGTTAAATGTAAAATTATTCAATAATGGTTTTTAAAATAAATAAAGCAAATTTAATTTAAAAAAAAAACGTTAGCTGAGATGTTCTTTGTCTAAATGACCAACCTGACCAAGAATAAAAGTTTATAAATGTTTGTTCAGTAGGGACAGATGGAGGTTTCATGAGTTTTGGCGAAACCTCAAATTTCGATGCGGTGTGAAAAGGAAACCACAAGACAAGTGGTTGACAGGTTTTCAACTGAGTTGCAAGTCACCTAAAGGATCATTCACATGAGTGCGAACCGCGAACCGGCGAATATTCGTAAATTCTGACATTTCTTTCACATGAGACCTTTTTTTTGATCGCAGGTACCCGCGAATCTAATTTGCAAACGTTAGCATCAAGATGTGTCAATTTTAAGGTTATGTTCGAACGAATTTTTCATTCCCCGATTTGTGGATCACGTCTGTATTAGGTGGATTGTGAATAAAGAGTGACGGTTCGCGGGAAATTTTTTGTAATTGTAAATATTGCCATTTAAATCAATTTAGACTCAGTTTTTTTAGATAATATATTAGATCAATTAAATATCAAGCTTTTGTGGTAGAAGCAATAGAAATTTTCAATTCATAAATACATTAAAATTGAATTGTTCGCGATTCGCCTATTCGCAGTTTGCTCTCATGTGAACAGTCCTTAAGAGTCAGCTTACCGATTTCATGAACGACGATCACGCAAATTATATGAAGTCATAGGCGTTGTTAGCTTATAGTGGACTTGCAGTGCACTTGCAATTTGAACGCAATAATTGTTTATTCGATTTTATTTTTCGATGGCTGAGTGAAACGTCAAACAAAACCTGGGTAGTATTCTGTGTGAATGTTTTGACGCGATTTCGAAATCTGTTTGCGGAAACCTCGAATTTTAGTGCGGCGTGAATAGGGTATTAATATGTTCGTCGTCATTACTGTCCATGTTCTCCGTTATTGCTTTTATTACGTTCCCTTGTTCGTTGATAAGTCCTCTCTTGTTGCGGTATCGGGGAAGTAAGTATTGTAGTTTGTTTTTTAATTCTTAAAATTTTAGATTGGTGACGTCTTTTATGGGTCCTAATTTTTATTTCTATTAATAAGTTCTACCGAAGTCTTAATATTCTCTATATTTTCCTCATAAGCAGTTAAATTTACTATATGAATGAATTTAATATGTGAGTCAATTATTCGACTCGGGCCCAATTTAATCGGGAGGAGGCCCTGGCCCTTCGACAGATCCTGTGTGTACAATCGTTGAGTCATGCCTGGTGTTAGCGTGAAATTTTGGTTTTTTTAATTCGAAGCATTATCGCAGCACTTCCCCTGCACATCCGCTTTAATCAGCTGTTTTTTGTTGCCATTTGGAATTTTTGCATAACTGCCAGCGCTAATGACATATTTTTGACACATATACACCGTACTTTATTTGGCTGGCTCACATGTATTCACAGATAGAACATTTGAGAGAATTTCTTCCACTTTTTTAAATTTTTTGTACGGGTTCTCGATTTATGTATGCTGAATCGACTATCTGTATAATAACACATGTGTTGTTCAAAGACTATATAATTTTCACCGAATGTAGGTGGTATATCTCGATTTATGTTAAGTTTGTCTAAGACTGATTTATTATGATTCTTAATTTTCTCATTTATTTCTTTATAAAGTTGATCTTGAAAAGATTTTAGTTTATTAACAACCGTTTTTTATTATCGGAAATGATCTATATAGATCAGCCAATGATAATAAAACACTCTGGATCCTCAAACACTGACAGCATACTAATAGCTTTGCCCAGCCTAACCTAGCTGTGAACGACTGTACTGCAGCCAGTACATCTCATCGTGCTTCTTTAATTTCAGCTAACAAAAATATTTCTGCAAACTTAGTTATGTCAATCATTAGATGTAGTTAGAGAGCATAATATTGAACACATGGTTGAATATCCATTTTTAGATCTGTTGCTTATTATACTAAAAGAATAGCATCTAAAAATAAAATTAATTTCGGGTTTTATTAACAACTAATTCTGAAAAGTGCATTCGATTAAATCACTTTGGCTGCGAATCTTCTTCTATTATTTCAGTATAATATATAGCCATATTAATCAATAAGAATAGAAGCTGTATCGTTATTTATTTGGCTATAAAAATGTCTCATTTCTTTTGCGATTATCAATGATTTTACAATTTAAGTATGGCATCATGGATGGTAACGGAAAATTGATTTCCTATTAGCGCTGGAGGCACCTAGTGGTAAATAGTAAAACAAGTTTCCAGATCACAAATCGTGATCTCGATAAAAAGTAGGATCATGTGTATTTGCTGTAGTGCATACAAATTCAAGATCCATATAGATCATTTCTGATAATAATACTAATAATGTAGTATATCGTTCGGAATTTGTTTGTTGTTTTTATCATAGATGATGCGATAAATTCCATTCAACGTTGAATGAAATCTTTCTACAGGAGAGTTATCGGTAGAATTTTGCGGCGATGTAATGTTCAAATGTATTTTATATTGCCTACAAAAATCTTTAAAAAGGTTTGATGTAAACTCAGCAGCTGAGTCACATATGATCTTTTTCGGTATACCACGCTGAGAAAAGAATTGTTTTAATGAACTTAATATATTTATGCTGTAACGTGTAGTAAGGATATGAGCGGAAGCAAACTTCGAAAACTTGTCTATAATCGTTAGTATTTGTAAGCTGTGTATGCCGCCTGCGAGTATTTAATAAGTTAAAAATGTTCAACATATTTTTATTTATTATAGAAAATACAAATTATTGGTAAATATTCCGCAATTTTATTTCAAAAAGATAAATACAAAACTGTGAAGCTTAGGTTTAAAAAAGATATAATACATAAAATGCTTTTACTTAGTAACACTGATAAATGAACTCTATATAAAGAATGAGCAACTCAATATTAAACTGTATTAACTCTTTTAACTGGTCTATTGCATTTCAAGCTGTAAGTACTGTTTTATGGAACTTTAATCAGAGAATTGTCTAAAGAAGGTAGTTTGTTATATGGACGAGGTGGTAGGAAACTGTTTCTATGTATCGTTTTGTTTTTTAATGTTGTGTAACCATTAAATGACATTTTCTTTTAGATATTATTTGCTCTAGTTATCTTTAGTCTTTCAAGATCATTAAGCGTCAATAACGCTGTGGCGGCGTTCGAATATTTTGAATCCAATCTGAAACGTGTATGCGAAAGTACTCTGACTTAGTGACTAACCAGTCGCGGTATTGATGCGGTATAAATTCAATTAGTCTTTCAGCTATTTGCGGATTTTTAAACATTATAATGTAGATTATAAAAATATTTATAGCTAATAGCATAACAAAGGTAAATATTGTTCTAAGAGCTGTACTAGATTTTCGCGGAACATCGCTGCTAAATGCAGAACTTCCTTCGACTTTTGTTTTAGCCAGCTTGACATTGGAATTTGGTTTTGGAGATGCGTTTTCGTCTTTGATCTTTTTCGCTTTATTTTTATTTTTTTTTGCTTTTTTCGATTTTTGAACCTCTTGCTTGTTTGTTACATCTTCAACGGCCGACAATAAAGTTTCGTTTTCCAACTCCAATTTTAGTTTGGCTTTTTCTACTTCTTCCAACATTCGGGCCATACATTTTATCTGAAAATATGCGATAAAAAAAGCTTTTTACAAAATGTCAAATGGTTTACCGTATTTCTTGCCGAAGTGTTGCAGTCTTTTGCGGTTAAACATAGTCCAACAATTTTAGATAAAGCTGGCGTCAATGGGTTTGCTTTTAAGTCTAAATATCTATGAATATAAAACAAAAAATACCAAAATATAAAAGACTGATGCACTGCCGTACTAAGCAAAAAAGTTGTATGCGCTTAAGATCCAAAATTGAATTAAAGGCATTTTTTTTTTCTTGAAATAATTCCTTTGTACGTATTCTGAAAATAATACCTCAAACCGTCATCTTTTCTTCATATCCAAAATACCTTTATCTCCCAAATACCTTAAATGAATGCACTTGGACAAACAATTTTTTTAAAGCTCTATTTCAAAAATATAGCCTTTGTGACGGTAATCACAATTATATCCACATCTTATTTGAGCCTTGCCCTTCAGTTTTTAGGCCAGTTGCGATCTTTTTGCTAATGCAAATGTTTAAATTTAATTAAAAACACATTTAATAAACAAATGGCTTTTTGTTTTTATTTCTTATGAACGTAAAAGTTATAAGATACATTGAATAATAGTTTTGTAGTGAACCCCATGGATTTTACGATAATTAGAAAAACATGGTAGTTTTAAAAGGAAAATTTTATCTAGAATCTACGTACTGGTAATTTATTTTTGCAATCTTTGTATAGTTGCATAACTTACTTACTTTACTTAACGGACTCCCAACCCGTGAAGAGTCCCTGCCTGAGCCACGGCAGCCTTCCATCCTCCGCGATCCGGGCACGCTGCTTTCAGTTATCCAGAACAAGCGCTCTGGCATTCTGGAGGTTCGATCTTATTTGTTTTCTCGAACCTGGGAGACATAGAGTTCGCCATTGTATCTTCTAATCGCACACAGGATTAAATATCCACCGAAGGATCGTCCGATGATATATATTAACGCAATGCCTTCCGTGTTGACACCTGCCCTGACCGCACTATCTGCTCAAGAACAAGATTGAAGAAGTCACGTGATTGCGCATCACCTTGATGAAATCCGGTGCATGTTTTAAAGAGTTCAGATGAGATGTTGCCAAGCTGCACATTGCACCGCGTTAATCATTATAATAATATTTGCCGGGATCCGGAATTCGATCATCGCTGTGTAGAGCTCCTGACGATGAATACTTTCATGCGGCTCTAAAGTGGATAAAGAGGTAGTGTGTCTCGATTTGAAATTCGTTGGACTTTTCCAAGATTTGCTTTAGTGTGAAAATTTGGTTGGCGTTTCGACCGTGTGGATAGCGCCGGGTTGCTGTGTGGATCCTAAGCCGTGGAAACATATCGCCGTAATACAAGCTGCAGCGAAGTCGATAGTCGGTAATTATCTGTTGTCGTTTCGTGGAGGCTGTGCTTACCAACTAACCCACCAAAGATGTTTTCCTTCCCGACTTTAGCATTAAAGTCCCCGGGAACAATTTTGACATCGTACTCCGGACATACTCCGTCCAGGAAGTCTTAAAATTGATAGGGCACTCAGTCTAGTCGGTAGGGGCGTTTGCACATATTACGCTAATATTTTGGAATATAATGGTATCTTCATCGTATCTCCTGTAATCCTTCATTCTCACACTAAAATCGTTGTTGCGGCGATTTCAATATACTTAATTCGAGTTGGCTTTGACATTTTAAACACCCGGAGGCAAATACGCTGAGACGTATTTGCCTCCGGGTACGCAATACCAGTGTGTGTAAACGTAAGGTTCCCTGGTGGAATGACAAACTTGCTAAAATCAGGAGGAAGGTTAGGAAACTCTTTAATGAGGCCAAACATAAAAACGTGGGATGTGGGTTCGCCCTCACAGAATATATTATAACTCTGAATTCAGAAGATCAAAACGAGCCGCGTGGGTGAAATGCTGTGAAGGCATAGCTGACATGCCGGTTGCGGCGCGTATCCACAAAACTCTCACTTAAGATCATTCAAATTGTGTAGGTTTTCTAAAAAAAAAACAAAATGGAACCTATACGACGGACCGTACGGAAACTATTAAAACCTCACTACACGTTCACTTTCTAGGGTCGTCTATCCGTGTAACACACGAAAACTCAAAGATGACGGACCCAATTGTCTCGATATCGAGTAGAGTTAATAGTTAGATTATTTATAGCTATTTAGCCCAGATAAGGTCAGGTGGGCAATTGGGTCATTTAAACCATTCAAAGCACCTGGTGGTGATGGTATATTTCCAGCCCTTATACAAAAGGTTATGGATATCATACTACCGGCTAATGTTGCTTTATTTAGGGCTATTTATAACTGGGGTCACATTTCTTTCTCATGGAGACAAGTCATCACCAAAAATGGCAAAAGGCCAATGGATCTACCTAAATCATACAGACCCATCAGACTGACAACCTTTGTTCTTAAAATTATGAAAAGACTCATAGATGTTCATAACAGAAGTCTGTTAGAAATCTCAAGTTCACTCAAGTCAATTAGTCAATTAGAGTACATTACATTATCTGCTAGTTAGCCTAGAGAGACTAGACTATAGCGCCATTGGTTATGCAGTTGACCTGGCTATAATTATTAATGGTAAGCTTATAGCAACCATTACTATACAGTGTCCAACATAAATTGGCAGTGCAGGGAATTCGCACACTTTTGTTTTCCGTAAGGTGCTATTCGAACAAAATCTCTTACAGGGTTTCCGTAGTAATGATTTTAAATCAGCAAAAACCTTAAAAAATATTATGTATGGCTACCATGTTTTTTTTTAAGACTGGAATTTTTATTTATAAAAAATAAAACAAATTTATCTTTTTCCAAACCAAGAAGAGGTTAGATAAAAGCCGGGTTTTTGAAGGGTATCCCCAGTAGGCCTGATCCCTTCTAAATAAAAAACAAACAAAAATGAAAATGTATTCATTAAGATTAATTTAGCTTAGAATTAAATAAACAAGTATAACAAAAACAAATATAAATTCATATATAAGTAATAATATTAACAAAATATTTTTTCAACAATTTCCTTTTTTTTTTGTCGGCACTTAAGTCTTTGGATGATTTTGAATTCATTTCAAACTACTATCTTACTATTTGATCACAAAATACACGACTTAAAAATACAAATTGCACAAAACGCGCGCTACGAAAACCCACGTTAATAATCTTTTTCCTTATAAAAAACAGCTTACAATTTTGTTACTCCATTCTAACGTATTTTCCACACATTAAAAGAAATGCAAAAGATCAAACCAAGATCCCCACGATAACACTTACCATTAAGCTCTATATAACACTTTTTCCTAAAGCTCTAAAACCAAAAGCTACTCAACAGAATCCCAAGGGAAAAAGCTGAATGAGTTACCAAACAGACAATTAAATGAGCGTTGAATAGCAGCAGCCACAGCCAATCAGATGTGCGCTGAACAAAAGATCTACGTCAGATACAATTGGAAATTCATTGGCTGGTAAACACTTTTTATGAGGGATTTATTTAAATTTAGTATGGCGCAAAAATATGGCATGCTACTGATTTAAAAAAAGCTTCCCCATAAGACGTGTACTGCCAATTTATGTTGGACAGAGTATAGTGGTATGCAAGATGCATTGCTAAGTGTCTTACATTGGTACGAACAGGAAGGACTTCCATGCAGCCTACCAAAACCATTCTAGTGCCTTTCACTGGGAAATGATTGGTCAGTCTCAATGGCGATGCGTTACTCCAATGAAGTTAAATATCCTGGAATTACCCTTGATAAGAAACTCAACTGGAATTCTCGGCTATCGAACGCGCAACTAGAGCAATGTGGGCGAGTAGACGCTTGTATGGCAGGACTTGGGGTCATAGTCCCAGAATGATGCTCTAGCTGTATACAACGATGGTCAGACCCATCATCTCGTATGCAGCTATCGTCTGGT
Organism: Ferdinandea cuprea; assembly: GCA_963576555.1. NCBI lineage: Eukaryota > Metazoa > Arthropoda > Insecta > Diptera > Syrphidae > Ferdinandea > Ferdinandea cuprea. The sequence goes on from OY754960.1 coordinate 52,002,086, forward strand.
GGCCCAAAGTTTCTTGAACGAACAACGGCAAACAAGCTGCAGAAACTGCATCTTAATGCATGTCTCGGCATTACACGTGTGATGCGCACACTCCCAACAACCGCACTTGAGGTCATTGTCGATGGCCAGAGGCTGAATGTCGATTCTGTCTTCAGGACGATGAGACTTCCGAACATATCCTCTGTGAGTGTCCGGCCCTTCCGTACGTCAGCAGAATTCATAAACTCTGCCACTAAGGATGTTGTGGCATCATTCATTAGTGAAGTCACTCGTCTCTTAGGCTAACATCCCCCTGTGATACAATAGACCTTTTAGGTCACAGGGTCAGCCATGTGGGCAGGGGTTTAAAAAAAAATGCTTCCTCGATTGCGATGTGGATGATGCTGCTGATATGATAACAAACATATTCATTTGGGTATTAAACGTTTTATCCCTAACAGGATAAACGCATGGTGTGACATGAGCTGCAAAGAGACTACCAGGATAAAAGAGGTGAGCTTTCGGTCTTATAAGGCCTACCCAACTGAGAAAAACTGAATAAAGTTTAAACGAGCCAGAAATGGCTGCACTGCCCATATAAATCCTGTCAAATTTTCCTACGACCTTAAGTTATAGCAAAAAGTACTACAAAGTCCCACCGGTGGTAAAAACTTTTGGTCGTTCGTAAAGAATATTAAGAATTCGGCCTCTTTATTTATCCTGACACTCATTTGCAATGACATTCCAGATGTAAGCTCTTTGGATAAAGACAATCCGCTTGCTGATCATTTTCCAATCCATAATCCAATTAATCCTCTTTGCCCAAGCTACAAAATTTCGGTGCCAGTAACGCACTTTGGGGATATGAGTGCTTCCGTTGGCCTATTATGGGTTCATCCGCCAGCAACTCTTTTCCAACACCATAGACTAGTGTTGAAGATCCCTATAGACCTGAGATTCAAATATGTCGAAGCAGGAATATCACTATAATTCAACCTAACTGGAACTGTGGACGCCACCGTTGATTTACCTGCAGAATTCTTCCGCTGCCGTCTGAAAGCATGAGAAAGTGCATATGTAAGATTGCACCCCTTCCCCCCCCTCCCACCGCTCCACACTGGTGCCCCAATGAACTTCCACAGGGTTTGGCTAACCCGTCTCCAGTCGAGGCACTAGGCACACAATCACCACGTGGAGGTGAGTAGTTGGAGTTGATGGTGACAGGCTAGAGTGAGAACGCTTGTAGACTTGCTCGAAATCGCTCATGCAATGCAATTCTCGGAAAACCGGTTGAAAAATTCAATATTCGGCTTCGGCTAAACCTACGGCCTTTTTTTGCCGAAGCCAATGTTTTGCCGGAGGTAGGAAAAATGTAGCCGAATGTTCGGTCGGACTCTAATAACACGGGATTAAATTTATTTCAAGCGTACTACGCATGTTAAATGTCCTTACCGTAAGCAATTTTTAGGCTTTTAAATTTAAGCTAGGAAGCTGTGAACTCCCTAGAGTTCCGAAATGGTTAAGTCTAAACTTTTTTTTTAATACGCCGACTGCCAGGCCCACAATTTAGAAAAACTGTTTTATAGCTAAAGCTGGAGAGATAGAGTGTTAGAACCTTCACAAGATATGTAGGCACTGCCCTCCTTCATAAGTTTGTCATATAAAGTTGTTTGCGACGCCTACTTTTTCCTCGAACATTTTTATAGAAAACCGTAAAAAATGTATATCATGATATTTAGCCAATATTTTTTTTAATATTTCACCCATACAAAGTTTTTGCCCACAAACCCTTTTTGGGGGTTTTTTAAATATTAAAGTTTTAACTATGTCGTATATTTACATGAGTATATTAAAGAGAAAGTAATTGCGATCGTGCGGAAATTTTGAATTCAAACTGAGTATTGGGGATGATATTACGACTATAGAGAAGTCCAAAAGAGGGGATCAACCAATGCAGTCCGTCGGTCTGTCTATCTGCCTGTCCGGCATGGTAAATTAATAATTTTCTAACGTTGCTAGTTTATGAACTTCACTATAAAAATGTAAACCGTTTTTGAAACAAGATACAAAGCTCTTCTATTCGTCAAATTAAATTTTTAAAAATTAAGGTATGTATTTTTAATTTTTGTAGTCCATATTTGCTAAGTCGAAATTGTATCCAAAATAAAGGAAGAAGCGCCTAGTGCGTTGCAAAATTCGGATTATGCGAAGCCGAAGGCCGTTTAATAGCAGTTGAGTAAACAAAGAGTAATTAATTTTGTAATTAACTTTATTGCAGATGCAATTCTGTGAATTTTCCAAGCAAATACAAAAGTGAGGGCGAGAGAGCAAAAATTCTCTTAATCGAATATCTGTATAGTTACTCATCTGTGGTTTGAACTTAACAAATCCACTGCAGCTTAAACTGATTGTAAAAAAATGTAGTTAAAATTTACAAGTTTTAAAAATAAACGTAAAACATATGGATAAGAAAATATCGTTTATGCGATTATGTGCAGCTGAAATGTGTTTAAAGTTAAGCGGATTTTAAATCTTTAAAGCTTTACTCAATTAATATTTTTAACAATTTGTAAAAAGATTTGATGGCAGAGAAATGTCATATTTACAAAATATAGATAAGTGCAAATTGTCAACTGTAAAACTAATTATACTTCCAATTGTATTTGTATTTCCAAATGTATACTACCGTCTTACTTACCAGTACAGTCCCTAAAACATTGACAAAAAATAAAAAATTTTATATGTATTAACACGATAAAATTAAAAAATTTAAAATTTGTTCTACATGTTATTACGATTTGAAGTCAAAAGTTAGCAATGTGTGAGCTATTTTATAACAACCTTTCATATCAATTTAGCGGCCAAGCTCCAGCGAAACTAGGTCGAAAATATTGATTTAAGCAACAATAACGAGTTAAAAAAAATTAAATATACAAATTTTTCAGCTTTATTTTTTACCAGTGATTGAACTGAGCTATTCCTTAAAAAAATTGAGATATGACTTCTTTGCTTAGTACGGAAGTGTACATATGTACATACATGTTAAATCGAAAAGTTGGTTTACCTCAAGTTGATCAGATAGCCAAAACTAAGCGGCAAATGTTCTAACTTATTATTGTACAAATCCAAGTGTCTTAGGCTTCGAAGATTACCGAAATTTTCGGGCAAAATTTTAATTTGGTTCCTGCTTAAATCAAGCTTAGTTAAATTAGTTAAGATGGGAAAGTTTTTCTGTAAAGCATGCATAATCATTTAGATATTAGAAAACAAGCAAAATAGAAAACTAGTAATTACCCCCAGCGACACCAATTTATTGTTGGATAGATCCAAAATAGTAACACGTTTGAAAGAAGCCTAGAAATATAAACAAATACATAATACAACAATGATATTTTAATATGTATGTTCTTAACTGGCTACAACTTCATCGAATTAACCGTAAGAATTATGCGAGTTCCACTTACGAATCCCTCCGAAAGTTTTGAGGGCTTCGTTGGTAAATCAAGATTCCTCATTTTTCGTTGTGCGAAGACTATATTTTTTGAATTCGCCTCCGCGACCTATTAATTGATTATATAACTAGCTGACCCTCTCAGCTTTGGTCGAGTGCAAACTAGACACCAAGGTAGGGTAATAAGGTACATATTGTTAAACTACGAAAATGCAAATATAATAAGTTAGTGAAACTATTTAATGGATTGAGAGCTTGCCCGAGATCGCAGAGGGTGAAAGGCTGCCGAGTTTCAGGGAGAAACTCTTCACGGGTCAGCAGCCCGTTAAGTATGTAACTCATACAAATTGTTATAAAACAAATTCAGATGGCTTTATTTTTTATTAAATATTATTATTATTATTTTAAAGTATTTAAAAATAAATTTCTTACTAACTGTTATCTCTGATAAAAAAACAAGAGGTTTATAGAATATAGGTTTTTAAAATAGTGCAAAAAGTACTGACGACGCAATTTCGAAATTCGAAAATTTTTAAACTTCGATAATCAGATAAATTGTAAGAAAAGGATGTCTAAACTAAAAATTTATATTTGGTTATTTCTGTCAAAAAATGTTGGTTAACCAAACTGCCTTTTTTTCGAAACTTAACAATTTTGTCTAGAAAACTATAACAACTTAAAAACCGACATCAAAAATTCAACCAACTTAAAAGTTTAAAGCGATTTATTATATTTAACACTAACAATATTATAACTAGTGTTAATAAATAAATTTTAATCACAATTTGTAATGTTAAATGTAAAATTATTCAATAATGGTTTTTAAAATAAATAAAGCAAATTTAATTTAAAAAAAAAAAACGTTAGCTGAGATGTTCTTTGTCTAAATGACCAACCTGACCAAGAATAAAAGTTAATAAATGTTTGTTCCCATACCTAGAGACAGTTCAGTAGGGACAGATGCAAATAGTAACATGGCCACCATGACGTTGTTGGTGTGAGAATTGTGAATAAAGAAGAATAAGATTAATTTTATTCAGACACGGATTATGTTCAATAAAGAGTGGAAATCTCAAAACCTAAAAACCGTAGAAGATCAGAAAGAACATCGAAACCAATGTAATATGACGACTGTGTTGGCAGTACTATAGTTTCCGAGGCGACAATGTTTGAAAGTGCAATTTTTTAGATCTCAATGAAATAATCACAAGTTAATATGTGACAAAGGTCTCGTTTTCGCCTAGTTTAGGAGATATCGAATTTTAAGTAAAGTTGCATCTTCAAATCTTGTCGCCTCGGAAACTATAGTATCCCCATTGCATTTTCCGCATAGTGAAGAAATATTATAACTGATCCAATGACTTAAGAAGAAGTAATATCGACGACAGATGGTAAGCAGTGGAAAAAAAACAATTGAACTGGAAAGACAAACAAAGCAAGGCTTGTTGCTGTTTGCGCAAATGACTGTACGATAAAGAAACTAATTAAAGTAATTTTCTAGAAAATGAAACATCATGCTGGACGCAATAAAAAGTGGATACGTGCGTGTATTTTAAATTTTAGACGGAAAGATAATTGTTATTTCTGCCTATTTTGACAACATATTTATACGTATTTGATAATCATACTGAAGTCATTGCATATAATATAAATATAAATATGAATATTAACGAAAAAACCAAAATAAAAATAGTTACGTGGAATGCGAATGGCCTTCTACAAAAGATCGACGAACTTGAAGTTTTTACTCGTACAAATTATATCGATATATGCTTTGATTTCTGAAACGCATCTTACGAAGGAATCAAGTGTAAAAATTACAGGATATAGTACCTATCATGCATATCACCCTTCAGAAAGGGCTAGAGGCGGAGCGTCTTTGTTTACAAAAGACACCATTGAGCATTCAATAAGCACAAAAATCGAGCAAGCTTATTTTCAAATGATTACGGTTCGTGTAAAAAATAATAGACAAACTTATAATATTGCGTCTATATATATCCCGCGAAGGCAAGAAAAACTGATTTTACTAGTATTTTTAACTCAATGACACGGAACTGTGATTTTAATGCAAAACACAGATTTCCCAAAGCTATGTTAAAATTGAAGAATGTTTCGTTCTTTCTTCTGATCACTCGCCTGTCATTTTGACAATTAGCTGCTGCCCAGACTTACTAGCGTATCAACTAAGTGAGACTCCTTTAGAAAAAACTGCGAAAATAAAATGGATCTTCAAACGCGATTTGAACTTAAAATCGAAGTTGATCAATTTATCGGAGTCATACAATGTTCTTACTTACTTACTTATTTAATGGGCTCCCGACCCGTGAAGAGTCCCTGCCTGAGACACGGCAGCCTTCCATTCTCTGCGATTCCGGGCACGCTGCTTCCAGGTGTCCAGACGGAATTGGTAAACGAGAAAGGAAAATGGCAACAATCTCTCGCTCCGTAGCTTAAAACGATATTAAATAATCTATGCAGCACTTAAAAAAAAAACATTCCGGACTTAAAAAATTGCAAAGTTTCTTCATATCTTAAAGGTCTCACCGCGGGCAAAAGTTCGAACTACTCGTTGTGGAAAGCTATGAAAGTATCAAAGAGCCAAAATCGCAAGCGCGATCAGAAAAAATAATGGCGAATGGGCAAAAGGAGACAAAGAAAAAGCCGACGTTTTTGCCGATCACTTAGAAGACACGTTTAAACCCTTTGACTGTCAAGAGGTAATCGAAGATATGGTCTTAGAGGGGATGCCTGACAATTTAAAAATCAAAAGTGTATCCCTGGCTGAACTGTGCTATGAAATATATAAATTGAAACTAAACAAAGCTCCTGGATACGATTTAATTACGGGACAGGTCCTAAAAGAGTTGTCTTGAAGAGCACTTATGTTTGTTTATCTCCTAAATGCTTCGTTTAGGTTATTATACGTTCCACAACAATTGAAAGTAGCTGAGGTCATAATGGTCTCAAAGCCGGGAAAATCCCCATATGACAAGAAATCGTATAGACCAATATTTCTTTTATCAATTATGTCAAAAGTATTTGAAAATTTTTTACTAAAACTCCACAATCGACCAGGTTTATCGAATAACCAATGATATTTAAAAAGCCCTTGAGGAGAAAAAAAATACGTTCTATCGTTTTTTAGACGTCTCCCAGGCCTTTGATAGAGTATGGCATATATGATTGAAACATAAGCTAAAAGTATCCTTTCCCAAACAAATATATGAGATATTTAGTTCTTATTTAGACTTTTCTGCGTTAAGCACAAAAACGAGTATGCCGAATTCAAAGAAATCGCGACAGGAGTTCTACAAGGAAGCGTCCTGGGTCCGATTCTATTTCTAATATTTACTCGAGATATTTCGCAGAAGAAGGCGCAACTGTAGCGACGTTTGCGCATGATACCGCTATATTGGCCGTGAGTAATATGGTTATCAACAGCGTTTTTGAGTGAACAAAGACTTGGCGTATTGTCCTTAATGAAACAAAATCTAGGCACATTAATTTTACTTACAGAAATGTAACTACGCTACCCATTTCTATAGACTCCGTACAAATTCCGTACGCAAATAAAGCTAAATATTTGGGAATGACATTAGATGCGAAACTATAATAGAAATCGCACATAAAAAAGAAACAGGAAGAGCTCGTTATTAAATATAATCAAATGCATTGGCTGCTTGGTCGGTTGCCAAACTCAGCAAGCAAAACATGCTGCTTTTATACAAGCAATTTCTGAAACCGGTTTGGACGTATGGTATACCACTTTGGGGTTGTAACAAAGCAAATAACATCAAAATTTTACAAACTTTTCAAAATAAAGTGCTAAGAAGAATTGTAAACGCCGCCTGGTATATCCGAAATAGTGATATCCACAGAATTTTGGAAGTGGCAACCGTCGAAGATGAAATAAAATCGTGTGCCCGTAAGCGACAGACTCGCCTTTGCGGTCATTGCAATAACGAAATGATATATATTTTGAACGATACAAATTAAGTGCGCCGGCTTCAACGGATATGACCATTTCAATTAGCGCAATAAAGTTTAACCGCGTTTTTTGGCGGTACAAGCAGGTGCCTCCGATGGGAAGCTGCCTGGTAAACGCGAATATAAATTATTAAATCCAAACTACTAGATAGGAAATAAGTTGTAGAATAAAGTAATTTAAAGGGTGGTGTTTTTAGCGAGTAAGAATCTCAGACTATTATGAGCACGTGCGGTCGGTCCTCATAGTGTCTTATGGACAATCTTCCACCTACCCTCGGAAGAAAAAAATACTGAAGTTGAAGCAACGATTAAAATCAATCTTAATAAATAAACTTCGCCTAAAGTATTTGGGCCCTGCGAATTCCTTCCTGTAACTGTAACCTGCTTCGTGTTAACTAATGTTTGTTCTACATCGATTGTTTTAAACAAGAAATTGATGAAACAGATGTGCCTCTAATCCAATGGGGAGCTACGGGTAGTGATGAGCTTCGCTAAATATGAGGCTTTTTGGCTTTAAAGCTCATGTCAAGGAATTGGAAACTGAACCCAGCGACATAAACATAACCTTCTTCTACGTTAATCAAAGTCTTTTTGATATGCTTATCAAGCCGGAACAGAACATATACATATGTACGATATACTACTTCATGTATACAGTGTTCTCAAGTACGATTACGTACTAACAATGGACATGTTAGATAACAATATCATGACAAAAGCACTTCCAGTTTAATAGACTAATCGTAGTACAACATTAATTGGGGCTTAAACAACACGCTTGGGAAAATAAAACATTAAAAATGTTCCGGTAGGGTTCGAAATTAGAATGATATATGTCCTAGCCTAGCATGTTCTTTTAATTTAATTTTAGTCATACTATTACTTCTACAATAACTTTTTATATTTTTCTAACTTAATCGAATCAAGACATACCTAGTACCTTTTAGTCCTATTTGATTTTTATAGTTTCTACAATGAAACAAAAAATAATTCCATTCAATGGCAAAAATAAATACACGTCTTGACTGAGACTTAAAGCCAATCACAAATAATTGAATACATATATGTCCTAGCCTAGCATGTTCTTTGACTTTTATTTTAGTTACACCATGACTTTTACAATAAATGTTTATATTTCTCTTAACTTCATCGATTCAAGCCTTGTCCCTATTAGTGCTATTTAATTTTCATAGTTTCTACAATGAAATAACGAATAATTCCTGTCAATGGCAAAAATAAACACACCTGTCGTGACTGAGACTGAAAAGCTAATCACAAATCCCTGAAAAATCAGTTTCTCTTTTGAATTCGTAAGTGAAAATCGCATAAGTGTTAGACCTCAGAAATAATAAAATGCATAATAAACCAACTATAAAATGAATGATTAAATTTTCTGAAGAGGGAATAAGGTAAGTATGTTTGTACGTGGAAAAAAAGAAGCTACACAGCAATTACACCCAAGTAACTGTTCGAACAAGTTACTTAAAAATAATTGATTTACATCTCTTCGCCAACTTTTGTAGTTATAGGCACATTATAATTATTTATGCCGATTTTATTACTCACTATATCCTTTACGGGAACTTCCGTTAGTTCCGACAGACTTAAATCGATTGAGTTGTCCTCCACTCGATCTTTTACGTTCACTTTAAATTTCTCAACTTTTGCCATTATTAAATTTATTAACGATGATCCGGACAATTTCGTTTAATTTGGAATTCTGTTTTTAATAATCAAAAAATAAAATTAAAGGTCAAGGATATGTTTTGTGTACCTATGCCACAAGATGAACAATTAAAGAGAGACATAGAGATAATCAACTTCTCAATCTTCTGTCTCCTCCAACCAGTGTTGACAATAGTAGTATAATATTAAAATTCATAATACTATCGACAAATTTGTACTATTCATTTCTATGTGCCTGGTTACTAGAGTCCGACCGAACATTCAGCTTTGGCATCATTCGGACAAATATTCCACGCTGAAGGTTTAGACGAAGCCGAATATTTAATTTTTCAACCGTTTTTACGAAAATTTTTCGCATGAGGGATTTGGAGCAAGTCATTTTTTGTTTGATTCGTTTCTATAGTGTAAGTTGCATTTGAATGGATGTTAGTTTGCAAATGTATTTATTAATAGGCAATGAAACGGATTCATTTACTGGCTATTTTTGACTTTTGTTTCTTTGTAAAATACATTTTGTTAGGATTATGAGTTATTTTATCTAATAAATTGTATACGGGTCAAATTAATTTAAAGGAGGATTTATTTTAGGTTCTTTGGCATATCAGGTTGCATTACATTCGGCTTCGGCCAAAAAATTGACCTTCGGTTGGACACTACTGGCTACACGTTCATGGAAATTATTGTTATTTCACACTAGACCGGTAGATTTTATATGAGTCAGAAAGAAAAGGGTAAATTGAAAAAAGAATCAACCGAAGATCCACTTTCATGTTGAGTTCTCGATGTGGGCATGAACTTTTCGGTTCCAAACCATGTCACTTTTGATAGAAATGTTCATATGTAAAGGATATTAAAATTTTAAATACAATTCTGAATGAAACGTGGTATTTTTTTGCGGAATGTCTTTGAAAAATGTATAATGCCTGAAACAGATGATCAGTAGGGCTGCATGCAGTATAGTATGCAGCCTCGCACGTGAGACACATGTGCAGCAAATTCCTAAAATTTCATCGAAAGTTGTCTCTGCATCTCCGCACTGTTTTACGTTTGAATTCTTGATGATAACTTACACTTTAGTTCAATATCAAACAACAACAACAATAGCGATATTGAAGACTATGGAGCAACAATTGTTAAATTGTAAATGGACAAAATTGTTACATATTTTAAGGACAGTGTTTGACCAATGCGAGCAGGCGAAAATTTAGTGGATGCTAATTGGTTATACTCCATTGTGTCCCACAAAGACACAATTATTAGGCTACGCTGTCCAAACGACAAAAATGAATGAGAGGCCACATGAAGTTAAATTTAAGCATCTGGCATTAGATCCGGGCGAATGGAAATGTGTGTGTTTATGAAAGGCTGGCGTTGGTGAGAAGTGTAAGCGCATTCCCTATTTTGAAAATAACCTTCCAATTTAAATGTTCCTTACGGTTCGATAGAACATGACTCAGAATCTTATGCATCGAAGTCTCTCCATTTCTATAGTTACTGCACTGAGTAACGACGCAGTAATGTGTTCGTTTTTCGTTCAAATATTGGTTTTATCCTTCCATATAATATCTTTCTTCACTTTTAATATTCCAACGATAAAAACATATAAATGTATAAAGACATGCAATTTACATAAACAATAAATGTTAGACTGTAATTTTTCAACATATTACAAATTGAACAATTGCACAATACGTTCGTCAAAAGTACTTACGTGTTTGCTAGTTGTTGTCCACTTATTAATTTTATGAATATGCACAATAGTTTTGTAAAAAAAAAAGAATTTTATTGCAGAATGTTTAGAAAATTTACAAAATTCAGCACAAATTGACTGGAACTAACAGGACTGTAGACACATAAATTTTTCAAACTATGTGGGCTAGGTGGCAGGTTACCTTGTCCCAATAGTCACGAAAGCAATTTGACCCACGGGAAGCGCTGAAATCTGAAACAAAGCAAAATTTCTCTTGAGGAGTCGAATACTTTCTGTGTTCTTTGGTATCTGTTGGTATCTGGTCTCCGCAAAAAAGATGATGTCTATCAAAATTGATTTGGAACCGAAACGTTCATGCCCACACCGAGAATAGAGCGTAATTTAGAACTTTAATTTTTTATTTGAGCTGTCAAATCGGTGTGGTGGTCAAACAAACAATTATCGTGAATTTAGAACATTAAATTGTGTTTATAAACAAGTTTAAGTGTTTTAAGCAGCAATGTGGTATATATATGTAAATAGTTATTGCAGTTTTATAGAGAATAAATTCATCCACAAATCTACCCAGTTTCTGGTTGTAGTATTCACGTGGTTCTCCATGATGCAAGGTGATTCGGGTTGCAATTAATAATCCCATCGATATTCGATTGCTGTATTTTTATTATTAGTTTCGGCGGAGGCAACGGAATAATGCTAACAAATTGTTTGTTTGGCCACCACGCCGATTTTTTTCTCAGTTAACTGTCAAAAGGTATATACCGGGTGATTTTTTAAGAGGTTTAGAACTTTTTTTAAATAAAAAACACAAAAAATTCGAAAAAATGAATGAAATATTTATTTGAATCGATAGTTTGAACCTTGCAATTTAATGTTTAAAGATAATTTCATGCAAATGTTGACCGCGGCTGCGTCTCAGGTAGCCCATCCGCTGAGTCCAATTTTGGCATACTCTTTCACACATATCGGCCGGTATCTCACGAATGAATGCATGGATGTTGGCTTCCAGTGCGTCAATCGAAGCGGGCTTGTCCCTATACACATTAGCCTTGGTATACCCCCACAAAAAATAATCTAATGGTGTCAAATCGCACGGCCAATTGACCGGCCCGAAACGTGAAATTAACTGTTCACCAAACTCGCCTCGCAATTGCGCCATTGTTTCGCGTGCTGTGTGGCATGTGGCACCGTCTTGTTGAAACCACATATCATGCAAGTCAAGAACTTCCATTTCGGGCAAAAAAAAGTTTGTTATCATCGCTCGGTAGCGTTCACCATTGACAGTAACGCTGCGATTCGCATCATCTTTGAAGAAATATGGCCCAATAATGCCGCCGGCCCATAAACCGCACCAAACAGTGGCTTTTTCGGGATGCATTGGTAGCTGTTGCAATGCTTCTGGCTGATCTTCACTCCAAATGCGGCAATTTTGCTTATTTACGTACCCATTCAACCAAAAATGAGCCTCGTCGCTGAACACAATTTTTCGATAAAAAAAAGCGGATCCTCGGCCAGCTTTCCAAGAGCCCATTCACCAAAAATTCGGCGTTGTGGTAGGTCGGCTGGCTTTAGTTCTTGCACCAGCTGTATCTTAAAAGGCTTTACGCCCAAATCCTTCCGCAAAATTTTCCACGTAGTGCTGTAACAAAGGCCTAACTGCTGGGAACGGCGCCGAATCGACATTTCGCGGTCTTCTGTCACACTAGCTGATACGGCCGCAATATTTTCTTCAATACGCACAGTACGTAAACGTGTTGGTGGTTTAATGTCCAACAAAGTAAATTTGGTGCGAAATTTGGTCACAATCTTCCGAATAGACTGCTCAGAAGGTCGAGAATGCCGATCATAAAATGGAAGCAGCGCGCGATGAACATTTCGAACGGAGCACGAATTTTGATAGTAAAATTCAATAATTTGCAAGCGTTGTTCATTTGTAAGACGATCCATGGTTAAATTGCAAACCAAACTGAAGCTGTTTGACAGTGACACAAGGTACTAAACACACGTCAGCTGTCAAAACCAGTGTTGCCAAAACCAAACCAGCTAAAAAATCACCCTTTATAATGACTGGTTTACATGGCCACATAAGTCTACCACGCAGGATAAGTGGGATGCACAATACAAAAAGTCTACTGGAAGGAAGGGATGTGGTAGTGCTACACATACAAACATGTATTTTGGTAAGGTAATTGCCAAGAAAAGCAGTGTGTCATAAAGAAAAGGGTAGATTGCTTTCAAGTTGAATTCTCGGTGTGGGCGTTTCTTTTCAAAACCATATCACTTTTGAAAAATCTTCATTTGGTATTTGCGTTGAAGACCAAAACAGGTACCAGAGTGAGATCAGAAATCAAACAGTCTACATTCGCCTGCTACCACGAAAATTAACATTACCGACCAAAATGCGTGTCACGTATTTTTGCATGTTTGGTAGTGCTGTCCCTTCCTCGCAGTAGGCTTTTTAGTATTGTGGATCCAACTTATCCTGTGTGGTAAACTTGTGTGGCCATGTAAACCGGCCATAACTGTTTATCAAAAGTTTGGTAGCGCGAAAGGACGCCTACAAGCAGACTGCAGTGGATTCTCCTAAGAGATACAAGAAAAGACGCCGAACTTTTGCAAATATTCGGTAATAGTTTTGTCGTTCTGCATCCATCACAGTCGCGGCATCTGCTCTCGAGAATCCCAAGCATCAATGGAAGACTTGACTACAGATGTAGGCAAATCCAACACAGTTTCGGGGCCAGAGAAAATTTCTTCTGAAACTTGCCTAGCAAGCTTATTAAAGATCTCATTTCCCTGCATGCCATTGTGACCTGGGACCCAGACAAGATTCACAGTGTTCAGCATTCCAAATTCAGAGAAAGCTTGAGTTCGAGTACTACCTTGGACGAAGTAAAAGTGCTTAGCAGCTTGGCTAACCTTTGATCACGAGATAGCTCATAGCCATTAGAATGACAAAAACCTCCGCATGGAAAACAGAGGCATGTTTGCCCTAGGGGTAGTAAAGTCTTATGTCATCGCGTTCCATAAAGACTCCAGTACCAGCAAAGCCCGGCATGCTAGGGAAGGCCCCTGTGCAAACGAGACATGCCATTTTTTGGAGTTTTGCAAAAGAAGCAGTAACACGGTTGCGCGAAAGCCTGTTCCACAAAACACAAAAGACAAGCTCCACATCTTGCCAAAAGTGCCTCTACATTGCCAGATGGCTATCAATCTGCAGCCCCTATTTACCCCTGTTATGACGTACTTGCAACAATCTGCCTCGGGTACTAGCGTCCTGTATATTAGCATTGCTTTAATCCACATCAGGTGCATCCTAGTTTCTTTACGAATACAAAGCAGTTCGGAATTCAGGGTACCGGTTTTTTGCGGAGGTTTAGAAACAGGGCACGAAAGTTTACAGCAGCGGGTGAGGACGCTAATCAGATCTTGAGCAGACCTCTTCACTTCCTTTCTTAATCCAAGTTTGAGTGGAACTTTGCCAGAGTTTACAAGCTCCTCTCTAAACCGTAGCCTTTTCGTTTTTGGATTTCTCCTCTCTTGCGAAAGTAAAAAGTGAAAGTAAAGTAGATTTGAAATTCATTGTATCTGTAATCTGATAAGGTGCTATCTGGCGATACCCTCCAATGCCTGTTTGACAGGTTAAGGTCAATTACTTGCTGTCTTCTGGCTGTAACAAAGGTAGGTTGATGTCCTCCATTGTTGACGGTAATATCAGAGGATAAAATTAAGTCCAACAGTGTTCGGAGCATTAGCATCGCAGCACAAGACAAGACCCAAAATTTCGGCTTAACAATACTCTATGAGCTCTAGAACTTCCTTTGGTGGAGGAGAGTCATAGGGGAAGTAAGCCGATACAACGACAAAAGTTTCCCAATTTTCATTTGCATGGTAAGTTATAGAAGCAGCTATCAAATCTTGGCTACAAAAGCTTTTGATCATAGCAGCTGTGAAGGATTTCGATACAATAAGACAAGTCCAGGAGACAAGTATGGTGGAATTTTAGGCACTTAAAAAGTACCAATGTGCGCTTTTAAATGTATAATATATCCTATTCGACTAATTAATAAAGATATTATAATCTGTACAATAAAGATATATTAGCTGTTGGTTTACATGGCCACACGTCTCCCACGGAGGATAAGTGGGATGTAACGGGTGATCCAAGTAGAGATACTTTTTTCAATAGCCTTTTTTGACAGATCACGTGGGAGTCGTGTCATGCTGTCATGTTATTTTTGTTTAGTATTGTTTGGCATTTCATAATGGAAAGACTTACGCGTGAACAACGTTTACAAATTGTTCAACTTTATTATGAAAATTCACGTTCTGTGAGGAATGTGTTTCGTGCACTTCGCTCAACTTATGGTCAACATAATCGGCCTACTGAGCGTACTATTCGCAACACCATCACCCATTTTGAGACCCAGCATTCATTATTGGATAATATTCGACCGAATAGACCACGTCCAGCACGCTGTGAAGAAAATATAGCGGCCGTAGCTGAGAGTGTACACGAAGACCGTAGAGAGTCGATTCGGCGCCGTTCGCAGCAACTCAGACTGACTTAAATTGAAAGCGTACAAAATACAGCTTGTGCAACAACTGAAGCCGCTCGACCTTCCCAAGCGACATCGCTTCGCTCTATGGGCTCTTGAAAAGTTCCAAGAAGATCCGACGTTTTCGAGGCAAATTTTGTTTAGCGATGAGGCCCATTTCTGGCTCAATGGGTATGTAAACAAACAAAATTGCCGCATTTGGGACGAAGAGCAACCTGAAGAGATTGAAGAACTGCCACTTCATCCAGAAAAAAACAACGTTTTGGTGTGGTTTGTGGGCCGGTGGAATCATAGGTCCATATTTCTTTAAAAATGATGCCGGTGCGAACGTAACCGTCAATGGCGACCGTTATCGTGCCATGATAACTATTTGATGCCTGAAATTGAAGCTCGTGATCTCGGCGACATTTGGTTTCAGCAAGACGGCGCCACTTCCCA
This sequence comes from Ferdinandea cuprea, assembly GCA_963576555.1. Classification (NCBI taxonomy): domain Eukaryota; kingdom Metazoa; phylum Arthropoda; class Insecta; order Diptera; family Syrphidae; genus Ferdinandea; species Ferdinandea cuprea. The sequence continues at coordinate 52,017,897 of OY754960.1, forward strand.
CACATCGCATAAATCAATGGACTTATTGGGAGAACATTTCGGTGAGCACATAATTTCACGTTTTGGGCCGGTCGATTGGCCACCAAGATCGTGTGATATCACACCGTTAGACTTTTTCCTGTGGGGATATGTAAAGTCATAAGTTTATGCCGACAAACCCGCTTCGATTCAGGCCTTGGAGGAAAACATCACGCGTGTCATTCGCCAGTTACCAGTCGAAATGCTCGAACGAGTGATCGAAAATTGGACTCAACGGATGGACCATCTGCGACGTAGCAACGGCCAACATTTGCTAGACATAATCTTCAAAAAAATAAATGCCAAAGAATGTTCTTTGAAATGATAATAAACATTCTCCATTAAATTTAAATTTTCTGGGTTTTTTCTTTAATACAGTAGGGAACCTCGAAATGGATCACCCTTTACAATACTACCAAGTCTACTGCAAGGAAGGGACAGAATTATCAAACATGCAAAAATACGTGACACTTATTTTGGAGGTAATGTTAATTTGCGTGGTAGCAAACGAATGTAGAATGTTTAATCTCTGATCTCACTCTTACATCTTTAAAATCATTGACGGCAGAGATCTTTCTCCAATCTTGTGCAAACATGCATGCGTGGTCATGTAAACCAGTCATAATGGCTGGCATTCGGCTGCTACCCCTCAAATTAACATTACAGGCCAAAATACATGTTACGTATTTTTTTATGTTTGGTAGTGCTGTCCCTTCCTTGCAGTAGACTCTTCAGTATTCTGCATCCCACTTATCCTGCGTGGTAGACTTGTGTGGCCATGTAAACCAGCTATTAAAATCATTGACGGCAGAGATCTATCTCGTGCAAAGGTTCATGCTTGGCCATGTAAAACAGCCATTATAGGACCACTTGGTATGCCGGCCAAGCTTACCTTAAGTCGCTCTGCACATTGTTATTGGCGCATTCCGTTTTTTTTTTCCTTTTCTAACCTAAGGGTCATAGAAATTCATCCATTATATAATCATATAATAATAAAAACTTTGCTGTCAAATGACCTTCTTTTACAAGTGAAAAGTGTCAGAAATGACAATTATAATTGGCACACATTCTCTTCTTACTTTAAGTTTGTTGTCTAAAAGTAAGATTAAACTTCATGCCCTTTAGTCAAATAATGACCATTTCGCTGTTAAAAAACCATATCATCCAAGCGACAACTGTCAGAAATGGCATGCAATCTAATCTTACCTTAAGACGTCAAAAAACTCCCTAATTTCACATGCATTTTAACAAATCGGCGTTTGTGCTGTAGTAGGTAGGCAGTAGGCAAAAGTCACGTGGAGTGTAACCGATGAGCGACTTAAGTTGCCCGTGGGGAACAGAATTCGAATTGAACGCTTTTTGGAGCCCTTTTTTCAAGACTCATTTTCAAAGCTGAAATATATTTCTCAATAATTAAATTTAAACTAAATTCATTTATTAAAATTATTAATTTAATAATATATTTTGGGAAATACAAATTTCTCAATTTGTACCATAAATTATTATTTTAACAAAATATACAAAAACCAGCAGCTTTTTGCCTATTTATTTTAAAAAATCCGCGTCAAGCGTCACTTATTGTTTGATTTTTTACAAACCACTAGGATATATATTCTTTGCGTTCAGTATACTTTTTTTATTTTACACCTTGTTTACACTTTAATTTATTACAAACCGATCGAATTCTCCCGCCACAAAATCTTATCATTTTTGTTTTCCTATGAATTACTATCTTTCATTTTGTTCGTATTTGACATTGAAGTTGTCGCAGTCAACCATTTAAAAAAAAAATAAAAAAAAATATTCTCATATTTGCGTGTTTCCTGCCTAGCTATCGTCCCAGTAACAATAAAAAAACTAATTAAATACCGGGTGTATTTTACCAACAGCGACCTTTTTGATTACAATAAAATTTTCAATCGGTAACGCTGTATGAAATGCCTTCAATGTGATGGGTTGGGTATATTAGTTTTCGTTTTTACGACTGATAAAATATAAATAAAAAAAAATATGGCGAAAACTAACAACAAAAAGTCCGGAAGGAATGGAAATGGTCACATGAACTTAAAGAAACAAAATTCAGAAAAAGTGAGTAAATAAATACGATTTTGTTTATCGACCAATGTTTTTTTGATTACCTAAAGTCTAGCCCTGATTGTTAATATATATCTACATAAATACCATAAAGTTGTTATGTGGGCAGAATATTTTTTAGTTTATTCCAATCGAAGTAGATAAAAATAGAAGGAAACATTTTACATTGCCGGGACAGTTGTAATCCAGTTCCTTTTTATGTCTTAAATTCAAATCTGCAAAAATATGTTGGCGCTCTCTTACCGTTTTAAGAAGTTCTTAAGAGAGCGCCAACATTGCAGATTTGATTTTAGGACATAAAAACGAACTGGATTACAAAATTTGAGCGATTTTGGATTTGGTGCAGTCAAGTAAAGTTTTACCATTTTTAAATCCTGTTCATTTTCATGCACTGAATTAAAATCCGTAAATTTTTTTGGAGAATGGAATATAAAGTGGTACCAACAATTTTTAAGTGGTAATCCCAAATTCAAAAAAATTAATTCAGTTTTACTATTGAAAAGTGTAGTTTATTGATGAAACAAATTTCATTAAAATCGGTTCATAGGAACCGGAGATATAGCAGGACAAAAATTTATTTTTTTAAATTTTAATTTTTCTTTAGCTGGTTATAAAAAAACATGTTCTTTACTCGGCTATATTACAGTGACGAGTCTTATTTTTTTGTTCTTGTTTTCAGAGCACTTTGAGCCTTAATTTTCAAATCTTACGGAAAAACATTTGATTGAAAAATTTGCATTTCAATTTTCGTTTTATTTTCATTGCTTTTTGCATTGGGGAAAATTGATGGACGCTCTGCAAGTTAATTATATTTTTAATTACTCATTTATGTTCAAAAAATATTTAATCCCTTATTTTTTTGTTAATAAAGAAAATTTAGGTAAATCGTCTGCTTAGAGTGTAAACCTGCTATTTCCATAAAAGATAACTACAGAAGAAAAAAAACTATACCGGAACTATTTTTGTCTCTATAATAAAATTCGAAATGTGATTTGTGTATTGTATTGAATACTGAATCGAATGCCACGTTTTTTTTTCATTTGCAGGAAAAGCAGAAGGTGGGACCAAAACCAAAGCAAAATAAAGTAGCGGAACAGATGGAACAAAAAAAACAAATTAAACTTCTTAAAGAGCACAAAATAGCGATATTCAAGAAAAAACGATTGGAAAAAATAAAAGTTATAAGCAAGAAGACATCCCGAGGTCAACCACTGATGAAAGACAGAGTAGAATACTTACTGAAACAAATACAGGAAATGAAACGAACCTAGCTTTCATGTAGTTAGTGGTGTAATTAGTTAAGTTTAAACTGAACCCTTAAAACAAAAAATAAGTAATATGATCGATAAAAGCAACTTAACTCATATGGTGTTTTCTTATTTATAAACAAAATAATTTTTTTCTTCTTTCTTTAAAACAGGGAAGCGTTGCATTGATTTTGTTCACCCAAAATTTGCTGCATTAAGTAACTCAATTAAATGATGTTTTATTTCTTTAACATCGCAATCTTCGCAAAGAGTGACATCTTTGATATACTAGAACACATATTAAAATAAATTTATTTTAAAAAAATACAATTGATTTAATAAGCCTGGAGGGGAATTTAAAAACGAAATTCGATCAATAAAAATGCGGGATCATATTTCTCCATCCATGTGCACTCAGCGTCAATACAACGCATGTAGGTGTCCTCCCATAAGTATACGTGCATTCCATTCTTCTGACAGACAAAAAAAAACCGACGCAAGTAGCGACGGATTCTATGAGTTGGGGCCTTAAGAAATTTGAAAGTTAAGATACGAAACGTGAAAACTCCAAAGGTATAGATGTGTGGTGCATGCTCAAAAGAGAAATAAGGAATGTCGTATTCGACGCTGATGTGTAAATACATTAACGCAACACTTGCATCATGATACTTTGTAAAATGTTAATTAATAAAAACTATTGGAATCACCCTCAGCGTCAATGGTCATCTCAAATAAGCAGTGATGCCCCTTTACTGCACAAATGTTTGAAATTTCTGAACTTATCCATAGTGGCATGCTGGGACACATAGACGCATGCCGTAGTTGCACGAGTTCAATGCAAATTAACTGAATTAGTCCGGGCAAGTGAGGTGAAGCATTACATGGGGTAATGTCTCCTAAATCACCAGCACTTGAACCACTCGTATCGCTCCTCGAAACTGAATTTCTTCTTATCCATAGTGGCATGCTGGGACACATAGACGCATGCCGTAGTTGCACGAGTTCAATGCAAATTAACTGTTCCAGTTGTAGCATGATTGTGTTCGCAACATTGAAACAATGTGCATCCAATGTTTGACAGCTCGTACGTCTGCAACTATCACCCCTATCATTTAATCCGGCGGATCGATGATTCATCTCACACATTCGATTCGCATTCACTTACTGTGTGCATCATTAAATCCGGTGGATACACTGTACGACAATTTATATTTCTTCGAAATCAACTGCTTTGCAATTTTTGACAAAAGCAAAGCTTTTGGAAATTAACAATAGAATTTTATTATATAAAAATGGATAGTATAGCTTACTTTTTTTAAGAATGGGAGAAATCGACTAACAAGAGGACAGAACGCGCATATTTAAGAGCATCTGCTGAAGATATGATGTATCTCTCAGATGGGTCGTAAGACGTAGTAGTATCTAGTATCTTTTTATTTTTGTGTAATGAATTTTAATTTCAGTTTTATTAAAAACTTTCGTCTTAATAAATCCGCGTTTAGTTACGTGCTGGCAGTGCTTACTGCAGGGCCCCATCAAAAGTGTTAAGAAATTTTTATTAAATTACAGTATAACAGTACAGAAGCCAACACAAATCCGCTACTATTTTCCCGCAGTTCAGAAATGTCAACATTTACATGGAGAAATTCGATCCCCTCGTTTTTACTGATCAAGTGAAAAATTAATTTATATTACCGACGTGAACATGTTCACTGCGGAATTTTGAAATAATACATATGTTCGAATTTCGTGGAAAGGTTCCCCCCGGCGGATTAAATGATAGGGGTGTTAGTATTGCGTATGCAGCACTATTGTGTTCACCCAGTTAAGAAAAGTACTACTGTGATTCGGGGGATTTTTCAAATGCTTTTGGACGGCCTATCAATTGATAATAGGAAGGAAGTCGACTATGACGAACACAAGGTGATCTCTGCTTCTGCTTTATTTTTTAAAAATGGTTGCGTTGTTATAATTTGTTGCTTTAATTGACGCAGTTGACTTTTATATTGAGGAAAACACCAATAAATAATATTCTTTATTGAATATGTACGTATGTATTTAAACGGGTACAATGCTAAAAAAAAGTGCATTAAAATTGTCTTACATTAAAGCTTAACTGTTAAACATCAAAATATATTTTTATTGTGCATGGTTTGGCTGTAATTATTTTACAAATTGATTATGTGTAACAAGCAAAGGTTATTCTTTAAAGATTTGTCACATGGTCATTTCCTTCGCGATTAGATAAAGGGGCGGTTCCTGAAATGCTTTTCATGCTAATCTCCATTGATGTCAAAGCACTAGACACTTGATAAAGATTTTCAGATAAAATCACATATACTTCAAAAAGTTCAGAACTCGTTTTGGAAACAATAAAAACATCTGAAAGAAAATATCAAATTTAGTATATCTAAGCGTAACTCCTTAAATTTACTTTAATATACCTGTCCGATCTTTTAGAAGTCTTTGCGAATATATATTAAGTATGAACAAAATGTCATCATATCTTAAGCGGTTGTCCAAACTAGCGTACGGAAATATTGATAAATTCGAACTTGATGCTGACATGTGAGACATTCTCTTGTATTGTCGTACATGTGTAATTGTCTCAGACCATTTCTGGCTGTCCATTAACTCATGAAGTGTGGTTTCAAATTCAGCACTTGTCATTGGGAGCCCTGGCGAAGGTGTCGGTGTATGATCACATTCCGTTGAGGTCGATGTGTCTAATGCATCCTGATTAGATTCATTAATAGAACGTACGAGAGCCTCACGAACCAGAATGTATAACTCAGATATATCTAACATCTATTAAATTGATAAGTAATAAATAAAGTTAAAAAAGAAAACCAATTATACCTTTTCATTGTGGCGAAAGTTGTTAACTACATTCATTGCAATTTTATGATCTGATTCAATGAGAAGTAGCAATTGGAACATTAACTTATATAGGGCTCTTCCCAAGTCCAACACAATCTCCGCAGTAGCTGGATCGAATGACACAATACTTCCGGAGCCTAAAGCCTCAACACCAGGTTGTTCTACTAATTCAGTGAATAAAGATAGCTTGCATGATGTTTTCACAGAGTCAAGGCACTACAATTATTAGGTTATTTGTTGATTTTAAGCATTAATCCAAGAATACTTACTTCTAAGACTTGATCCTTTCGGTCGAAAAATGTTTCTAAGTGTTCTTGTATTTCTAATACATTAAAACGAAGAGTCTCAATGAGTCGCGGAGTAGTCGGCTGAGAATGATTACACCAAATTATCGGAGAGTCAGCTTTTGAGCTAAGTAAGTCTGTAAATTGGGAGATCTGGTTTCCTAACTGTGCTCCAATCCCAGAGAAGAATTTTTTAGATTCTCTTGTGATGCTAATAGACCTCAGAGTAAGTTCTTTAATTATTATATGCAGTTGCAGAAGCAAATCAGGAGCATGAGTAGAAGGTTGATTGTCAAGCATTGACTGAAGCTGTTTCCGCCAATTTTCTTCTGCTTCATCCCGCATTGGTACACCAAAACGAATTAGTCCGGGCAAGTGAGGTGAAGCATTACATGGGGTAATGTCTCCTAAATCACCAGCACTTGAACCACTCGTATCGCTCCTCGAAACTGAATTTCTTCGATGGCGTTCGCGCAAACTTAACGATGTTGGTGGTCCAACATGAAAAGAAGATTTAAGGAACGGTTGCCGATTGTCTTCATCCATGGGTGATTCAGATTCGACTTCTTCATCTGACGAGTCGTCTGCTGTTTGTCGCCTGCGCTTGTTTAAAATGGGTGTCTTATCACTGTAGCTCTCGTCTAAGAGACCTTTCGATGCCGCCCCACCGCCCGATTCACTATCACCTTCAAAAAGAGGTCGACGTCGAACTCCCCAGTTGAAGTTATCCGTTGATTCTCCCGCTATGCTATCCTCGTATTCCAGGAAATCGAAATCCTTAAAGACAGTGAAGTCTGGTTGGCCATCGTCCCGGCGTGAACCACTACTTAAGTCACCCTGCGGTCCTGATGTCTCTTCGGTACTAGATGCAGCCGAAGATTGTCGTTCCATGAGATCAGATGATTGACTAAATATTACCTTAAGAGAAAAAATAAAATTATAAAAGCAAATTAAACAATAGTTTTCTTAAAAAAGGAAACAACAATGGTTTTTAGAGTAGAATACATAATTAAAAAAAATAAAAACTCTTACGCTTTGCCCAAATTTCATAGATCCCGATAAAAAGGTCATGCTAAGTGTCTACAAAGTAAAGGACATGCATTTATTTTGCTTTTAAAAAAGTGTTTTTAATAACGTGCAACTGACAACTTAATTTTACAATTGTTTAATTAACATTAAATGATAAACTGGCACTGGTGTGAAATTAAAGATTCGGATTATAAAGCGAATTAAACTACAAATTTATCAAGGACGTTTTTTAAAAAAACAGAGTATCAACATTTATAATTCACCAACGAATAAGAGACAAATGCCTTGGCAATTGCATCAACTTCACACAAGTCAATTCATTTACGCCCAATTTATTGACCGGCTCTAAACTGATTTAGAAATAGTTTCAGATAGCGCGGATGAACATTGTAGGTTTTAAACGAAATAATGATTTATTCAAAACATGACCAAAAGTCAACACTGATTTAAAACAACTTCAGCAATTGTAAAACCAAAATGAAATTTAACTTTCACTTCTTCTTTTTGTTTTTTTAAAGTGGGGCTTATTAAGTAGGCATTTGAACCTTACGATTGTTGAGGCCGATAATTGGCAATATACTGAAGTTCTGTGAGTCCTTTGTTGAAGCATTTAAGCCTTTTTGGATAATTGCGTTTTTGGTTGCTTTGGGCAGAGTCGACACACATCTGTAGAGCTTTTACCCATTTTCATGAGACGATGGTTCAGGGCGCAGTGACCAGTTAGGTAGTCACTTACGATCTTAGCATCAAGTTTGTCCATGGAGAGGTTCTGAAGAGCTCGAATTTTTTAACATGGCGTAATCCTTGGATGGATGTCAATGGGATGTACGCATTTGCTGTTCCCAAGTACAACTTTTATAGTACTGGTGGGTAGTCCACAGAAGGGCTCTGGGCCGATGAAAGCGGTCGCAGAGCCTTTTCGTGCTAGCTCATCGGCCTCTTCATTGCCGAGAATTCCTTCGTGTCCTGGGACCCAACAAAGAGTCAGTCTGTTGTGTGAGCTGATTTGTTTTTAGAATGGTTAAAGAGGACAAAAGTTAGTTGAATTTTTTCAAATTAATGAACTAGTCATCACAAATACGTGGTTCAAACAACCCCCGAGAAGGCTTTATACGTGGACTTCGCCAAGACATATATAAACAATAATAAGAAACCAGATAGACTACATTATCATTAATAAGAGGTTCAGATATATGATTAAATCTGTGCAGACATAGGGTCAGATCATAATCCCATTATTGCAAAAGTCAATATTCAACTAAAAAAAGTACAGAAAAAGACAAAACGAGAAAGAATTGAACTTAATCTTAAAAATCGAGAAATACAAGATCAAGTTTTATTTTTGTCGGAGGTTGCTACTATCCGATGGAGCGCTCAAACACAACTACATGTCCTTTGTACTACCATTCAGACACCTTACATTAATGTTCTTAGTTTCCCCGTCTTTCGAAGAAAAACGAGAAGGAGCTTCAGTGATAAAGAGCTTAGATGTTCGGCACTCACCACGTCAGAACCGAAGATCCGCCACCTGTCATCCTCCTCACCGCAAGAAGGACAGGTATTGGTGTTGCCTAAGCCCAACACATTTAAGTGTTTAGCAAAGGCTTGGTGGCCCGAAAGAACGCCTATAAGTAGCCTACAGTCGATTCTCCTCAGAGATAGAAGAAAAGATGCTGACCTTTTGCAAATGTCCGGGCGCAGTAGTTTGGTTTGTCTACATCCACCGCAATCGCGCCACCGAATCTTGTGTTCACGAGAAACCCAAGAATCGATAGAAGACATGACTAAAGATGCAGGCAGACCCAACACAGGTTCGGGTCCTGAGAAAACTTCTTCTGAACCTTGCCTAGCAAGCTCATCCGAGATCTCATTTCGCTGGATGCCAGTGTGACCTGGTATCCAGACAAGATTCACAGTGTTCAGTCTTCCGACCAAATCCAGAGAAAGCTTGAGTTCTAGCACTAACTTGGACGAGGTAAGAGGGTTTAGAAGCGCTTTTAATGCAGCTTGGCTATCACTGCAAATGCAAATGCCTCTAACCCTCTACTTGTTGTTTACAATATAGCGCATAGCCATTAGGATGGCAAAAATCTCCGCTTGGAAAACAGATGCATGTTTACCCAAGGGGTAGTAAAGTCGTATATCATCGCATTCCACAAAGACTCCAGCACCAGACCCTTGCCCGGTTTTGGAGCCATCCGTGATAAGATGGCATTCAATCTATGGTTCAGAGTCTGACCGAAGCCATTCCGTTACGCGTGGAAAGTTGACGCGGTAGTTTTTTCGCAGAAGGATATCTGGTGTCATTGCATCAGACGGCATATCCAGCAGAGCCCGGGGTGCTAGGGAAGGCCCCTGTGCAGCTGAGACATGCCGTTCGTTGGAGTTTGGCAAAAGAAGCAGTAACACGTTTCCGCGAAAGCCTGTTCCACCAAACAACAGATGCGTATGAGAGTAGCAGTCTAATCATGGGCGTAAAGATCCAAAGGACCCGTTTCGGAGACAAGCCCCATGTCTTACCAAAAGCGCCTTTACACTGCCAGAAAGTCGACAGCGCTTTATCGGTTTTCGATTCGACATGTTTGGACCATAGAAGTTTTTTTATCTAGGATTACACCCAGATATTTGACTTCATCGGATGTAGGGATGGTGACACCTTTAAGCACGAGATGGGTCAGACCAGTGACGATGTTCCTTCTCGTAAAGAGAACAACCGTGGTTTTAGGAGGATTCACTTAAAGCCAATTACTAGTGCACCAGACATCGATCAAATCCAGGGATCTCTGCGCTTGAGAGCAGACGGCCCCTAGATTTGAAACGACAGAAAGAATGGCGACATCATCCGCATAAGCTTGAGTGTAGTTTCCACGAAAATTGAGAGCCGTAAGCAGAGAGTCTACCACCATACACCATAGGAGGGGAGACAGAAAACCACCTTGAGGGCAGCCGCTTTTTACCCCTGTTATGATGCACTTGCCACAATCTGCATCCGCTACCAACGTCCTGTACATTAGCATTCTTTAATCCACAACACCAAAGTTTCATCTACACCATGCTGTCTGGCAGTTACACATGCTGTCAAAGGTCGCATTATCAAGAGCACCCTCAATATCGACGAAAATGCCCAACGCGTACGGGTAAGAGCACTTTCAATCCTACCAACAAGGTTTTGAAGAGTCAAAGAATAAAAAAGCAACAAGCCCCGATGGGGTTCCCAATGAACTACTGCTGAAGCTTATCGATGAAGAAAGTACCCCAGGCACTAGTCAATTTGTTCAACGCAATATCTAGATACGGAAAGATCCCAAGTGACTGGTTATAATCCACATTCATAACACTACCAAAGAAAACTAAAGCAATAAAGTGCGCTGATTACAGAACAATTAGCCTAATGAGCCACACCTTAAAGATCTTCCTCAAAAAAATGCACAAGAGAATATATAATAAGCTCAAAAATGGCATTAGCTCGTCTCAATTTGGATTTAGAAACGGCTTTGGTACCTGCGAGGCGCTGTTCGCTTTCAACATATTAGGTCAACGGAGCATGGAGATGAACCGAGATGGTTTTGTTTGTTTCGTAGATTATGAAAAAGCTTTTGATAGAGTAAAACACAAAAAAATTAAGGAAATCCTAGAAAGTAAAGGGATTGATATGAATGATAGTAGACTGATAAGAAACCTATATTGGGGCCAGAAAGCAAAAATAGGAATGGAAAAAGAAGAATCAGAGGAAATAGAGATCCGAGGGGAGTAAGACAATGATGCATTTTAACACCATTACTTTTTAATATGTACTCTGAAGAAATATTTAAAGAAGCTATAAAAGAAAGTGATGGTAAATAAAGGTAAATGGAGTAAATATCAATAACCTCAGATATGCGGATGATGCTATAATAATATCAAGCGATATCAATACATTGAGTAATATGATGAATAATCTTAAGTGTTAGTGACGACTACGGACTAAGCATAAACATCGCTAAAACAAAGTTTATGATACTATCTAAAAAACGAGATATAATAAATCTCGAGCTAAAAGTAAATAACAAGAACATCAAAAGAGTCAGCAAGTTCAAATATTTGGGAACAATGATTAACCATGATGCTAACCCTAGCAAAGAAATAGAGTGTAGGATAGAACAAGCAAGGGCAGTCTGCTGTAAAATGAAAAAAAACTTTTTTGTAGTAGAGAAATTAACTTGAACATTAAAACGAGAATGGTTAAATGCTATATATTGTCGGTACTGCTGTATTTGAAGTTTTAGAAATGTGGATATATCGAAGAATATTACGCATCTCCTGGACAGACAGAATAAAAAAACGAAGAAGTTCTACGGCGGATAAAGAGGAAAAGAGAACTTGTATACATAATTAAAAAAAGAAAGCTCGAATACCTAGGATATGTCTTACGCAACAACAAGTAAAAATTTCTCCAACTTATATTACAAGGAAGGATAGAAGGAAGACAACGGTGGGCGAACAAAGACTGTTATGATGACAAATATGCGGGAGTGGCTCAATCTCTCCACCACAGAATTAACAAGAGGTGTCACAAACAAACACTAAGAACGATGATTCCCAACATCCACAGCGGAGAGGAACCTTAAGAAGAAGAAGAGAATGGTTAGACAGTTCTAGACAAGTTGAGAGTTGAACTTGTAGGAGTTAAGAGCTTTGAGTGCTGCTTGACTGTCCGAGAGGATGTAAATATCCGATCTTCTGAGATTACGCCTTAAGCATTCTCTTGCGCATAGTTCAATGGCATGAACTTCTGCTTGGAAGATTGATGTTGTGTGTCCTAGGGGAACTGACATTTTGCAGTTGGGTCCGCTAATGCCTGCTCCTACACTCGTTGACTGTTTTGATCCATCCGTGAACCAGACTGAGTGGGATCTGTTTAGCCTAGAGCCTCCAGTTGCCCACACCTATAGTGATGTGAAATTGTCGATGAAAGTTTACTTTTGTGTAAACACCAACTCAACGAACGAGCTGGATAAGCCCGCCCTTTGAAGTAAATAATCACATTACATCAGCGTACGAATCCAGTTGTCAGATCAGAAAAAGACGTAACCCTGGTGAAAAAGTGAAATAGAAAAATAGAAGAATCTTTCGGGACAAATTTTCAATCCCCACCCCGGTTAAATGGGTAATTGCTTCCCAAAAACCTTTCAAATCTCCTGGTGGGGATGGTATATTCCAAAAATTACAAAATGGAATTGAACCTCATACTCCAATTCTAGAAGCACTATTCAGATCCAGCTTCGAATACAGTTATATCCCTCGTCCTTGGCGTAAGGTTAACATTATATTCATCCCCAAGGCTGGCAAAAAATCTGCCTCAGATCCCAAACCATTTAGGCCAATAAACTTTACTTTTTTTTCTTGAAACTTATGGAAAAAATAGTAGACCATCGTATACGCAATTGTGTGCTTGTAGAACATCCCCTCAATTAAAACCAATTCGCATATCAATCTGGTAAATCTACGATAACGGTTCTACATCATCTAGTCAAGAAGATGGATGGCTCGCTAGATTCCAACGAAATTGCACTCTGTTCCTTTCTAGACATTGCTGGAGCAATAATAAAGGAATAGACAAACAAACCTGGATACAATCAATGTTCAGCAGCAGATCAATGTCTGCCCAACTTGGCCCGACAAACATCTCTATAAAAGCAGTTAATGGTTGTCCCCAAGGAGGTGTTCTGTCTCCCCTACTCTGGTCAATCGTCATCGATGAACTCCTGGACAACTTGAACAACTCTGGGTTTAGCACTCAGGGCTTTGCTGACGACCTAGTAATCATTATAAAAGGCAAACATAGTCCCACCATTTCTGGGCTTATGCAAACTGCCTTAGTAAAAGTATGGAACTGGAGTGAAGACAAAATCCTAACCGTTAACCCTTCAAAAACAACTATTGTTCCCTTCACCCGGAAACGGAATCACATCCTGACAACCTTATCACTGAACAGCACCCCTATACCATTCTCAAACGAAGTAAAATATCTCGGTATGGAATTGATCATAAACTTACTTGGAATGCTTACCTAAAGCGACAGCTATTTTATGGGCATGCTCTAAACTCTTCGGTAAGAAATTATTACTTATTCAGCTTTAATGTGGTGGGAAAAGGTAAACCAAATATCTTCCCAGAAAGCATAGAGGAACTCCTTGACATACCACCACTACATGCACGAATTAAGAAGTACGCTGCTTCAAGCGCAACAAAACTTCACTTCGTAAAAAAATTTAAAAATTGCGATATTACAGGACAGATTTTGCAAGGGAGGAGTACTATCATCCCACATGCGGTCTTCAATCATCGATGATCTGCTTAATAAGTTAATCAACTTAGGCTTCAATGTAATTTGATATGCGGATAAACTTTATATATTATTAGGGGCAAGGGGGCTATCGGTGTAACTTCGAGAATGCAAACTCTATTCTAATAGCTCTAAGCTGGTGCATATGGGCAAATCACTCCATAGACTCTAGCAAAACTTTTTATACTTTCTTTTACCAAAAGAAGGAAAATGAATTCAGGTATTTTTCTTAATAGGAGCGACTAAACAAAGCAACTTTACACATTGTTGGTAACATCAAAACCGGCATTAAGTTAAATAATGGAATCGGGAGTGGGAGCAGGTATATACGAAACAAACCTGAACAAATCAGTCAAGCACTGCTTCAATATCCTCCATAGGCTCTAGGAACAAGACCAAACTATGGTGGATTCCATAAGGCTTGGTATTAACGGTGACGAAAAAGACGAAAAAGCCGACTAACCGGCCAGAAAGGGCCATTCCATTTAATGAACCTGAACCCTCCTGTGGAACTCACAAACCAGGTACATTCGAAATTTATCTCGAAAGCAGCCCAGGGCTAAGACAGGCCAACCGTGATGAGTTACTTCAGTGAAGCCAAATATCTTGGAAACCCTCGATAAAAAACTTAACTGGAATTCTCATATAAAGTCCGCCACCGAACGCGCAACTAGAGCCATGTGGGCCAGTAGGCGCTTGAATGACAAAACTTGGGGTCTCAGTCCTAGAATGATATACTGGCTGTATACAATGAAGGTCAGACCCATCATCTCGTATGCGGCCGTTGTCTGGTGGCCCAAAGTACTTAAACGAACAACGGCAAAGAATTTATTCGAGGTTGAAATATTAGACAGCTCTAGGTGGACAAATAGTGTTCCGACACTAGATCCCAGAAGTCTGATCTGGTATACCCACGGATCAAAAATGGAAACTGGAGCTGGTGTCTTTGGACCCAACACCAAATTCTCAATACCAATGTGAATGTGTCCCACGGTATTTCAGGCGGAAATACATGCAATTGAGATCTGTGCCAATTTGATTTCCCAAAAAGGAACTAAAGGCGCTAGAATTGATATCTTCTGGGGTAGTCAAGCAGCACTACAGGCACTATCATCTAATACTGTAAATTCGGCGAAAGTAAAGTGCTGCTACGTTGCCTTGCAAAACCTAGCCAAGCATAGTAAGGTCAAACTTGGATGGGTTCCTGGTCACCAAGGTATTGCAGGCAACGAATCAGCAGACGAGCTGGCTGGGTCAGAATCTGCGTTATTAGGACCAAAACCCTTCTGTAGACTCAACTGGGCTGATGATTTAAGGCTAATTAATGAATGAAAACAACTTCGTCTGAACCACTGGGAAAGTGTCTCGGGTTTAAGACAATCCGAAAGATTAATTAAGCCCTACTCCTACAAGGAAATTCTATAATAATAATAATAATAATAATAATAATAATAATAATAATAATAATAATAATAATAATAATAATAATAATAATAATAATAATAATAATAATAATAATAATAATAATAATAATAATAATAATAATAATAATAATAATAATAATAATAATAATAATTAATAATAATAATAATAATAATAATAATAATAATAATAATAATGATAATAATAATAATAATAATAAAAAATAAATGTTTGTTGTCTTGCGTTAAATTAAATCTATACAACAAATAGCCAAATGATGGCTAAAGCCTGTTCTGAGACAGGAGTAAGAAATTTCATGAGAAGATTCTAAAAAATGAAACTGTCAAACGGAATCGGTATTAAACTGTAGGTCCCTCCATTCGTGTCAAAAAATATATCTTCGTGCACACAATGTTTGGAGAAGCTAGGCTTTTCTTGCATGTAAGGCAGCCAAACAAACCAAAACAAATATTTAAAATAAAGTATTCCAACAATTAAAAGATTTTTAACAGGAAAGTTTTTTTTAAATATTTAGCGAAATGTCGAAATGCCTTGGAAAGTCGACATTCGAAGCAATCGTTTTGCATAGGTGTCATAGTTAGCCCCGGTTCAAAAAGATCGAATCAATCACGCTTGACACAACTTTATTACCGATATCCGCACACTTACTATTAGGATGGTTTGTATGATAAGAAGATGGTAAAAACCCAGCGTAACTCTCTCTGCAGTCAATCCACCGTCTTCAGTCATTGAATCCTCAGGGTACATTCCTTTTGATACATAAATTGTAACAACACATTCGTAGTCGACCCCTAAAGTACATATATTTATCAGCATCAAAATCTAAGACTTTCTAAAAATGTTCGATCGTCCGTCGGTATCAACTTTTGAGGCCTTTAAATTTTAGCTAGGAAGCTTAATTTAAAGGCCTTATATATTAAGGTGCGATCAGACGGTCATTCAAACTCGTCATCCGAATGACATTCTGACGTCAGAAAACATGTTTATTTCAGACGGGATGACCACTTTAGGATAAATTCTACGTTGATAGTGACGTCAGGATGTCATTCCGGATGAGGGGGTCCCAAAATATTCAAGTGTTAAATTTTTTTTAATACGACTTCTAACATGCCCATAATATATGGAAAAATATATTTGCCATGCTTACTTTTTGTGGGCGTTTTTAAACAATATGTTATTTTCATCAAACAATTTTATGAAAAAACAAAAAATTAAAAACATGTATAACAACATATTAAGCCAAATCCACTTTTTGGTTTGTCACTTAATCAATGACTATTTAAAAAATGATACAAAATGCTATCCATGGCACATAGGGATATAGAAAGGGTATCATACTGTTCGCTCCAAGCGGAAAGAAAGGTTGCTTTCCTTATGATTTACTTCACTTTTTGCAATCGTGAAATTGCATATAAAAATTGATTAAAGGGACACAGTTGATGTCTTTTTATTTGTGGCGGGAGTGGAAAATTGAATTATTGTTACCACCTTGATTTTAAATATTTTTCTTTATTTTTTTTAAATGTAAAAAATTTCCAAAAGAATAATAAAATAATACAAAAACTTTCGGGAGAACAAGACTTCAGACCTAGTTTGACCATTTTTGGACTTTTTCGCTTCAATTTTTGGTGTAATTTCAGTGAACCTATAAAAACTGCAGCTAAGCCCTGATTAATAGAAATTTTGACAATTTTAAAATACATGATTAGATATTAGTTGTAATACAGGCAGTAGACTTTCTCAAAATTTGTTCGATTCATAATCATTTTTAGCTCTTCCTTCAAATGAAATGAAAATAGGCAGTATGTGGATGGGGTAAGTAAATGTATCCATTATTTTGCTCTACTGATCTCTATCGAAATGTAAAGAGAGAACACCAGCAATCTTAAAACATTATTTTCTATTTGAATTTCAAAATTAAAAGGGATAAATTCGATATACAGGGTGTACCGTCCCGGTCTATCTCTAATTTTTACCCCAGTGAACGAGGGTTTAGAGACATTTTTAGGGCTTTATTTTTAGAAGAAGCAATGTTTTTTTTGCAAATAGCAACATAGAGAGTTATAGCGTTCATGATTTAATTGTTTTATAAAAGTGGATCTTCTGTTCGAACAACATTTAAAAGGCTTCGCCCATAATCACAGTCGCCATAATCGTATTCCAAGAGGACTATGCGTACGTTCACAAAAAACAAGATCTGCCAAAAATATTGTCGCTGTCCGTCAGTGTGTGCAGGAGAATCCCAGGCAGTGAATTCCGCGACGCGCAAAAGGACTCGGTCTTTTACAGGGCGTACTTTGCGTCAGGACTTCGGCCTACACCCGTACAATATTCAACTGAGCCAGGAGCTCGAAGTTAAAGACTATGGACAAAGCCGTTTGTTGTGAGCAGCAACGAGGCCCATTTATGGATATGGATATTTGCGACGATAACAATCCACACGAGGTCTACCAAATTGCAATACATCCAGAGAATAATTATTAGCATTTGTATTATTTATTAACAAGCAATTATAAATTACATGGTAATAAATAGTTTAATGAGCCTAGCTGCAAAGACTATTGGCTCATTAATATGTATAGGTTAGATGGTAATGTTTGTTTTTGTTAGATAATCATAAATATTTTTAATATTTGTTGAACTAGAGTTTTTAAGTACTTCATAAATCGAATTATTTTTGAATACATTTTTGATAATCGGCTTTAAAATGAAACAATTTTTTATGATGTGTGTAACATCCACTCCCACTCTGCTGGTGGGAAGCAGAGGTCGTTTGTTTAGAGATGGAGTCGCTCTTGACAAGGGTATTTGTGGCATTTTGGCTGAGTTTTGTATATATGTTAAATATAAAGGCACAGAAGCGTGTCTGACAGAGTTGGCTGCAAAGTCGGCTGGTTGTCTGGTTGCTGGTCTCTGCTTTTCTTATAATTAGCTAGAGTCATTACTAAGGATTCAGAATACATCGACCATGGGCGGTGTGTTTATATGAACATTGCCTTTCTTACAAGCAAAATATCTTACAATATTGGTTTTTGCAGTTAAAGATTTCTTAAGTTCTAAAAAGTTTTTTTTTTTTACCGAGGGTAGGTGAAAATCTTCCACAGAGGATAGCAAGCGCGTGCTCATAGCAGTGTCAGATTTTTACTGACTTAAAATCCCACCCTTCTATAGAATGTTAAATACTGCAACTAAGATATAACTTATCAAGCAATTTTTTTTATCACGGAATAAAAAAAAATGTTGACAGGTTTCCCACTTAAAGATCCTGCATGTTCCGCAATTGCGACGTGGTTAATCCTTATCTTGCCAAGTTGAAAGGTTTCGGCCCAATAAATTATTCTCATCCAAAATTTGTCGGACTGTATTGTTGATATGTCCGATTAGTCGTTCTCTATGCTTTCGGTACTGAGCTGGGAATGTTTTCCGAGTAGCCAGTACATTTCTCTATATCTGATATTGAGTTCTTTACGTTTCATTTTGACGGGCAAAGGGTATTCGGGCCAAGTTTAGAAAAATTGGCAAGACATTAGTTTTCTTATACGTGAAATTCACGTGAACAGATTTAATTGGGGGCTATTCGCCAGTCAGTGCGGTTTGCAGTTTTGCAGTCGTTTCTTCGATTGTATTACCTACTGCAAGGATAGCGGTGTCGTCGGCGCACGTAGAGAAGGTAGTGCCATCTTCTCTTGGAATATCGCGAGTATATAACAGATAGAGAAGCGGCCCAAGGACGCTTCCTTGCGGTACTCCACCCGAAATTTCTTATATATAGCCTTACAGGGAGAACTTGTCGTAATTTAAATTTTAAGCTACATATTTAAGGCTTGTAAGACGTCATATGCATATCTTGAGCATATCTTGTTTTCTTCAAATGCTTTTTCGATTATGTCAGTAATTCTGTGCACTTCGTCGAATGCTTGGTTCTGAACCCAAACTGGTGGTCAGGGATGAGATTATTATCTTCTATAACCGGTTGTAGTCGCCTTAGTAATATCCTCTTGAAAACTTTGGATATGACTGGGAGAAGCGAAATTGGTCTATACGATTTTACTTCATTTGGCGGTTTTCCTGGTTTTAAAACCACAATGACTTCCGCCACTTTCCATTGGCTCGGCACGTGTTTTAATCTGAGCGCAGCATTTATAATATATAGAAGCTTAATTAATGCTTTTCTAGGTAGAACTTTGAGAACTTCTCCGGTGATCAGATCATAACCAGGAGCTTTCTTAGGTTTTAGAGATTCAATTTCACGTTTTAGATCTCTTATTGTTGCATTTGTGAGTGTAAAGTGGTCAGATAGTAATTCCGTCCCACTATTGGTACTGTCGTGAGCCGCTTGACCATCGTACGGTTTAAAGGTTTCTTCGAGATGGGCGGCAAAAACGTCCGCGTTTTCTTTGTCTTCCCTTGCCCATTCATTTTGATTTGTTTTTATTGGCGGCGCGGGGATTTCGGGCCTTTGGTACCTTTAACAGCTTTCCAAAGTGAATACTTGGAATCTTTTTTCGCTGTTAAACTTTCAAGGTAAGAACATACCGCACAATTTTTAAAATCCCTAATAGCTGTCATCAACAAATTGCACTGTTATGCAATAATTTAAATGTGCTTTTTGTTGCGGAGCGCGACTCTGTTGTAATTTTTTACGCGCCTTCAGTTTTTCGTTGACCAATTCTTTTATTTCAGGCGGCCGTAGCCGTATTATTCCGGGAGGCGGGCTGAACGACCTCAATGAAGCGATCAACTTCCATACCTGCCCCATAGAGCATTCTACGTTTTCGCGAGTTATATCTAGAACCCCCGAACGTGTGTTTCTCATTAAAATCGCCGCAAATAATTAAATTTGGTTTGAGCCAAAATTAGGTCTTCGTATTATTCAATGCAGTCTTTAATAAACTATGATGATCCACCTCTCGCGTTTCCCGATGGGTGACAAGCGTGGAAATCATTATAGCCTTTTATTTTTAAAAGTGATCGCTCTTTTACGTGGGTTTCAGATATGAAGCAAATGTCAATATCTTTATCGCGCATGAATACTTCCAATTCATCAAGTTTTTGCAAAAGTCCGTTTGCATTCCAAGTACATATTTTTAACACTGGTTTTTCATTCATATTATATTTGAAGTACGCGTTTTCCTTGAATTGCTTCTCTTGAAATTAGCACAGTAGCGGAGGATCGTTTGTCCACAGTCTTGGGAGAGGTGATTTCCGGATTTCCTTGGCAACGTTTGCACTGTGGAATTATTCTTACATTTCTACGCATGGATTCGATTTTTATATTCGACAATTCTAACCTTTCGGTTAAAAGATTGCAAAGTCTTGAGAAAAATAAATTAAAAAAGAAAAAGCTTAACAACACAATTTTAATTTTTCTTTTCTTGTTCCGGAATCGACATTAAATTTTCCCACAGTGGTTGGAGGAGCTAGGTTAGCTATTTTACTTTGTTTATGACTTCTGTTTCTTGGTTTTGGTGGTAGCTGATTACCGTTTTCTTGTCAAATTAGTTGATTGGTGGACCGTTAGTACGGTCGCCCTTTTCTTCTACCTTGCAGTCCGCCTTAAACACAATTGCATATAAGGACTATGATGGGTGTGTATGGTAGGAAAGCGATTTACAAAACGCTATTTAAGTACCAAATAGAAAAAAAGCTTTATTTATTTCCCTAACATATTGAAGCAAATTAGTCAAACTATTGGAAGGGGGATTTTTGGATAGACAGACTGACAGGCGAAATTACAGAACCTACTTGTTTAATAAATCTACAGTCATAAGTTTGAGCTTGATTCACGATTGTAATAATTTTTTCTAAAGTAAAAATAAAACAAAACAGACAGATGTCACGAACACAATTTCTTAAACAAATGAGCCGACATAAACTACGTCAAAATCAAAAGTAGAAATAAAAAAGTACTTGGATTTTTACCTTGGAGCATATAGAGTTAATGAAATCATCCTAAAACAATTTAAAGGGAGAAAAGGAGGAGCATGAAACGAAATGAAAAAAATAAAAGAAACTCTATCAACAATTTAAAATAACACTGATGTAGAAATGTTGGTCAGTCTCACCCAGAGTGAGAGCATGCAGGCGAATAATAAAGTTATAAAACGGAAATTAAATGAACTGGGATTTGTGCATTCAATGAATGCATGCTTTTTACAATGAAAAGATATAACAAAAATGTTTCCTTACCGAAGGACTCTTGGGCAAACCGACTCTTTGCCCGCACGTTGTAAGGAGGTTAACAAGGCACTCACGTACTCTACCCTGTGACATCCATGGCCGCTTCCATCCACTTAATGGCGCTGAGTCTGCAGGTGATAGACTTGCACTTCGTCTTGGAGAATTCGGAGTACCCACGTGCGGCATATGCGAATAATTCCCTTGTCCATTCTTTCCCTGTTGCATTACGGATATAATTGGTGATGGATTGATTACGGTGCCTGCTGCATGAGTTGATGTATCATCTGACTTCAACAGTATTCGTCTTCCAATAAGTGGAGTTTGTGATACATCAAACGTAAATTCCATCGTTCTTCCAGCAAGTTCCTTCTTGCAGAATATTTCCGAGTCTGGATAAGCGCCATAGAAACTGAATGATAAGCCACCATTACCACCTTCGGACGGTGGTACCACTTGTAAACTAGAACTTCTTGTTACGATCAGTTTTAATATTTTTAACGATTCCTTCCAATGCGGTGTCTATAAAAGAAAAGTAAGTATTAGCAAAAGTGAGTTATATATGTGGGTTATAATTTTTTTGATGCAATATAAGATAAATTTATTTTTATAAATATATTAAATAAAGACAAATAAGCCAGAATCTTTTATAGCACTTGCTAAACAAACAATAGATGACATATACTAGCCAACCTCCTTTAATTTTCCAAAAGCACTGGCAGGTTTAGTAATTCGGTAAGTACGTCGATGTAGAACACGAGTACAATGGACCACTTGGTCTAAGTGCTTGTAGTCTTCTGCAAATTTACACTTTCAGATTTATATTAGAACCAATTTAAATGCAACAGGAGGTACTTTCGAGTTTGGTCGAAACTGTCTCTCGCTTTACTTTAGTAAATTAAATTATTTTACGCAAAATGTAAATAGAAAATTCAATCAAAAGTAATATTATATAATTTATTCGCTGCCTTACCTCTTGCGAAATTCTGACAAAAATCAAAGTATAGGAACAGTCTTAAGATGCTTCTCAGAAAAAAAGAATTGCCGCTCGGAATCGGTATTAAACTTTTATTAGTGTCAAACAATATAATCTTCGCACACACAATGTTTTTTTTTGTCGGAGGCGTAGTTTGGTCGGTCTGCATCCATGGCAGTCGTGCCACCCAAACTTGTGTTCCCGAGAAACTAATATTTATTTACTGGATTGAACTGAGTTCATGGAAGTAAATAAAGTGCACAACTGCCTAATACGAAACTTTCTCGGTACATGAGATGCGTTTTTGGATCTCATTAAAAAAGAATGGTAACATTTGATTACATATCAATTTAATTCGAATCACTTTTTAAGTTTTGAAAAATTGGATTTTCTTAAAAATGGTTCAAACGATTTCGGTGTAATTTTGTACATTGAACACTTTTATCCTAATTGTCCAAAAAACCAAAAACAAAATTAAATCGTTAGAGCCGTTTTTGAGAGAATTAGTGATTAGTGTAATTAGATTTTTACCCAAAAAATTTTATCGCAGATAGAGTTATTTATAACGAAGTTTGAATCAAATTCTTTCGAACCGTTTCACCAAATGGCTTCTGGACAGTCAGACAGATAGACAGACCGACGACCGGCATTGGTTAAGCCAATGTATACGATAAAGTTAAAAATTAAATTAACTTTACTTCAAATAATAAATTCAGTTATTACGTTCTGTTAATAGCTCATAAAGTGAATCCGGATAAAAGTAATTGAGTAATTGAGTAAAAAGTAATTATACAAAAGGTACTTACATCAAGATATTTTCCAATTGCTCTCAATAAATCAGCGTTTATTGTTTGAGCTTGAGGAACTGACAGGTCCACGTAATGAAGCATACAATGGATCACATTTAAAACAGGAACTTGAATCTGCTGTGGAGCCTTTTCGAGCACTTCAATAAGAAAGGCAAGCATATGAAGTCCCATGTGCGCGTATGTATCATATAGATATTTAACCACACATTTGGTCCATTGAAATGATTCCTTGCAAAAGGTTTTTCTACTGTACAAAGTCATAACAGTCCCCAAATTCTCTAATTTAGCTCCTAGTTCTGATGAAACTTGAGCAATATTTTCTGCACTGCGAATGCAAATTTCATTCGCATCTTCGTAGTGAAGTAACATGTACGGCAGAAGGGAAATTACATTCATAGGAAAAGCACAGCTCTGTGTTGGATCACAAACAGGCAAATTTAGGAGGGGAGCAAGTTGAGACAAAAGGGTTATGGTCGGTTCGTATGTGGTAGTGTGCGTGCAGCCCTGTATTACAGAAAAATAATATTAAAATACTTCCAAAATGTTAATTTGACATTATGTGATGAGTGTAGTTACCTTAAGAAGAAGTGCATGAACTCCAGGGTAACCAGTCCACTTTAATTGTTGTTGAAGCTTTTCGACTTTATCTCTGGCATCTGGACGATCTAAGGGAAGACGATGTAGAACACGAGTCAAGAGTCTTAGAGCCAAAAGAAATTCATGCTCATAATCGCTTTCCAGAAGTGAGACTGAAAGCCAAAAGAGTTGTGACAAAATAGTCATTTTGTCGTCCTGCGAATACATCATTGACAAATTTGGGTTTATGTGAATTAATCAATTTTTTTACCTGAGTTGCTGTATCGCCGAGCATTTTCAAGCTCTGTGCACTTCGAGAACGTGATAGTGCCGAACCAAACTTCGACACATTACGTTCAACGTCTATTCCTGAGGTGCGGTTTCTTAGCTCAACTTGAAAAGAATTACGTGGTTATTATTAAATAACATATCATATAATTATTATTAATCACTTACTCTGCTTGTCGCAGGGAGAGTTTGAGGCCTTACGGGTACAGTAGGATACCGAATAACTGGTACTCCGGGCGTGACATGGCATTGAAAAATTTGGTGATTGTGTCGTAGCGCCGGATTCTGACTTCTTTCCAGCAAGTACTGAGTTGGGCCCGCCGTCTTTGTTGTTAAGATTCGGTGTGCTTTTAAAAATGTCCTTCATAACATCTAAAGGCCGAAAATCAGAATCCAAGCTATCGACTGCAGCTTCTAACGTCAGTAATAATTCAGTCACATATCCTTGCATATCTTCGCCTTGTTCGGCTACAGTTTCAACCAGACGTGAAAGAATATCGGACAACATTCTTGAATTAATTGGAATGTTCAGAGCTCGAAAAATTTGTAAACACCTTCCAGCATAGTGACGCGATGAACAGCTTAGTCCAAGCTGAAGTGCTGTTTGTGCCCAACGTTCTGCTATTCGAGCCTGGGAATAGCTATCCGAAAATACTTTAACCATGTGTTTGAGAAACGATGTCAATTGTTCGGCTGATTTGATTGACCAGACTGCTTAAAATAGAGTACATTTTAAAGAATATTTACATTTAAGACCAAAAAGTAAGTTTACCTTTGGCAGTGATGTCTTCGTAGTTCCATAGTGGTTGACAATTTCCTAGTGTCAAAAATTTTAACAAACTTTTTATAACGTGCGCTACAAGCATTGATGGTCCAGTCTCTGGCGGAGTATTTTCATCCGTAATAATAAGTGGAACTTCTGAATTTTCCGAGGTGTTTGGGTTAATTTGTATATTTGATAAATTAGAGCCATGCTGGAGTGATACATTTGGGGTATTACAAGGTCCAAAGAGGTAACTATCAAATTCCTGGTTAATTTCTAAAAAAAAAACGATCATACATATAAAAAACAAAATTTTTGGACAGCAAAAAAATATAGAATTAATATTAATTTTTGAGGAAACGGTAACAATCCGCGTGCGCGAAACATAATAGCAAAACTAAATTTGCATGATTTTTATATTCGACTAATCAAACATGAGTGCCCCCTACCAGTGATAAACGGGTATAAAATCTCTTTTCGCAGACGCCAGATGACAGCATCTATAGAGACGAGCTGTATAGAGCCATGTCTGGTTTTGGCATCCATGCCAAACTCGTCCGTCTGTGCAGGATGATGATGATGGAAAAAGCTCGCTGCCGTATTATGGTCGGTAAAGACTCAACCGAGGCCTTTGATGTCAAAAAACAATCAACAACAATAGCTGTTTCTTTGGGCTAAGAAGGCCCTCTTCCGAACGACTAAGGAAACTCTGTATGGGACCATCATAATGCCAATCCTGCTCTATGGTTTCGAAGCATTGACTCTTTCTAAAGCGGATGAAGATATTCTTGGTCGTTTCGAGAGAAATATTCTTCGTAAGATAATTGGTCCCGTATGCGTTGATAGGTTATGGAGGAGAGAGACGATTTAACGATGAACTCAACAGCGACATTGGGTGTTTGAGATGGCTGGGACATGTAGAGTAAATGAACCTGATGTATATGTATTTTACCTCATTGTAATATGTAACACCATTGCATATCATTACATCGGCATACCTATTTTGTATAGAAAGAATAAGTTGACTCATTGGCTTCATTTAAGAAGCACGCGCTCCTCGCGTCTACTAATAATTATTAACAACCATCGTATATAATTCCCTATAATGAATTGTAACTCACTTGAATAAATATCATACGTTTAATCTGGAAAACAAAAAATTCAACAAAGACAATAGCAATCATGTGGATAAGAAGCAACAAAATAGAAATAGTAGTTTTGACCGGAAAATAGAAGAGAGCAATCGAATGACATTACAATCGTGACCAGGTTGCGTGCCGCATCATTTACAAAATTATTGCAAATTTCGCGATGCAAAGTGTCTCAAATGTGGTAAAATTGGACATATCGCTCATGTTTGTTGCACGCATAAATATCAAAATAAATTAAAACCGCGAAATAGAGAAAACGTAAATAAAATTGAGTCAATAGAGCAAATTAATACAATAAATACAGTATTTTCGACGACAAAAGGTAATCAAACAGACAAATTTCTTATTAAGCTAAAGGTAAACGTCACAAACATGGAATTTCAACTGTACACGGGAGCAACTTGTTCGATTATTAGCTTTAATGGCTACCACGAAATAGGATGCCCACCATGTCGAACAACGTCACAAAAACTTCGTGCGTATGGAAATAGGCCAGTACCAGTTTTGGGCGCAAGTGAAGTGTGCGTACAGTTCAATGGCGAAAAAAAGTTGCTGCCGCTATTGGTCACCAATTCAAAGCAAGGCATGGAGTTGATGACGGTATCTGGCACCCATCGTCATTGCGCCTAAGCACGATGGAGGAATACGTTTATGCCGGGATTTTAAGGTGACGGTAAATTCGCAACTTGCTATTGATCAACATCCAATTCCTATGGTTGAAGAGCTGAAGGTGGCAAAACATTTTCAAAAATAGATTTATCAGATGCTTATTTACAGGTTGTACTCGATTGCAATTGTTAGTACTATCCTCGCGCTGTATCAGTATCCAGTTGGTATCGCCTCAGCACCGGCGATATTTCAAAGGTTATTGGAGCAGATTTTTTCGGGAGTCGATCACGTTGTCGACTACCTTGATAATACCATAATCATTACGGGACGAGGTGATGAGGAGCATATCCGGAACTTAGAGAAAGTTTTCAAACGCCTTCAGGAAAGTGGACTTCGATGTAGGCGGAGTAAATGTATTTTTCTGCAGTCCGAAGTCATTTTTTTGGGGCATAAAATTAACGTATCTGGTATTCGCCTTTCTGATGATGGTGTAGCAACTGTAAGAAATTTACCCATACCTAATGACTTAAAACAACTGGAAGCTTTCATTAGAAAGGTAAATTGCTATAATAAATTTATCAGCAATTTTTCGGAACTATGTGCGCCCTTAAATAAGTTACGCGAAAAGGATAGGCGCAACAAGAAAAAGCTTTTCAAGAGTAAAAAAACCAAATAGTTCACGGTACTAATTTAGTTCATTTTAATGATAGCTACCCCATAGTATTAGCCACAGATGCTTCGGTTTACGGTATAGGTGCCGTAATTTCCGGATGGTTCTGAAAGACTATTGCGCATGCTTCAAAGACGTTAGATATTCACCAACGTAGGTATAGCCAATTAGAAAAAAAGGGGCTTTATCCATTGTTTTCGGAGTAGTTAAATTCCATCAATATTTAGTCCGAATAAGGATTTGCCGGTCATGGCAGCAAATTGCCTACTTGGTTCGGCAATGATACTTATGGGCTACAAATATAATATTCGCTATAAGTCTACGCAACAAAATGCCAATGCTGATGCATGCCTCCCTGCAGGACCCGATCCCGATTTTGACATTGAAATCTGTTTGCAATTAGATTTAGAAATTCAAACTGCTTTGGAAGATTTTCCCATATTCGAAACAACAGTAGCAGAACATACAAAACGTGACAATATTCTTAAAACCGTAAAGAAGTATATATTGCAAGAATGGCAAAACAAACTGAAAGATGATGAAAAAGAGATTGCACTTTTCTTCAACCGTGGGCTTTTTCTAAGCATAGAAAACGAGGTAATTTTGCTCCAAACTGATTTTACCCGTGTAGTTGTTCCAACAGCGCTCCAAAACCGAATTTTGCAACTGCTCCACAAAGGCCACTGGGGTGTAGTGCGCACAAAGCAACTAGCTTGCCGCTATAGCTTGTGGCCACAAGCGTCGACAAGAGCATTAAGTCAAAGATAGCCGCATTTGCCTAGGATTGGTTCATCTGCATAGATGCCTTTTTTAAATTTCCCTTTGTTATCAAAATGAATTCTATTATCCACTTCTGCAACAATAAAGGGTTTGAAAAGTATATTTTCGATTGAAGGACGGCCAAAAACGATCGTTTCAGATAATGGCGCGCAATTTACTTCAAAGGAATTTCAGCAATTTTGTTAATTGAATGGTATAGATCATATTACTACTGTCCCATTTCATCCCGCCTCTATTGGAAAAGCCGAACGTTTTGTTGGGGACTTTTAAAACGTCAATATCGAAAATTATGCATGACCGCTCTGTTAATATGCCACAGTACAGACAGAATAAGGACTAACCCCATTACCAACAGGTCCCCAGCCGAAGTTTTACATGGTAGACAGCCCCGGAATTTGCAGCAATAAACCTGCAAGAGCAACATATAAAACTCGTTTCGCTATCGGAAAACCCCTTTTTTGCAAAAAAAATTAGCCGTTCCAGAAAACAATACTAATAATATTCTTATTAATTACAGAACAACAAGTAAAGTTGATGAACTAGAGCCCAACAGTCTAAGATCCGAGCGTACCCGAAAACCTGTGGAGAGATTCAACGTCTGAAATATGAGAAGGGAAATGATGTATATGTATTTTTACCACATTGTAATACGTAACACCATTGCACATCATTACATCGGCATACTTTTTTTATATAGGAAAAGTCAGTTGACCCATTGGCTTCATTTAAGAAGCACGCGATTCTCGCGTCTACTAACTATTGTTAACAACCATCGTATATTATTCCCTATAATGAATTGTAACTCACTTGAATAAATATCATACGTTATATTTAACAGAACCACAACGCTCCAGCGGAATATATGGCCCTGTATGCGAGCAGAGTGAATGGAGGAGAAGATACAACCGCAAGGTCTATGAGCTGTACCAAGATGTGGAAGTAGTTCAGAAAGTCAAAACCCGTCGATTACATTGGCTCGGCCACATCGAGCGAATGGACAATAGTGCTTCAGCCTAGAGTACCTTCGAATCCCAGGCCCCAGGTTCGAGACGATAAGAAAGACCGAACCTCCGTTACAAAGACCAAGCCACCGCGGATGCCAGAGCGCTTGGTCTGGATAACTGGAAGCAGCTTGCCCCTGATCCTCTCCACGGGTCGGGAGCCCGTTGAGTAAGTTAGCTTTAAACTATGCTTCAAAATTAATTTTTTCTTTAAATTTAAAGAAAATTGGGTTTAACGTATGTACCTGTGAAATTGTTACTGATAACAGGCAAAGACGGCACAGACAAGCCAAGTTCTAGCTTTGTAGTTTCACTATTTAATAAAATTCTCGCAACCGTTAAATGGTCATTATGTTCTGCTAAGACAATCTAAAAAGAAGTGATTAAATAAACGCAATGCAAATTGAATGAACATTTAGAGAACTCACTAATAAATTGACGCACAATTGCTTACAATGCTCCCGTACAATAATACGAGTATGATCCAAACCTAAAAATAGAATATGCAGCATAAGCGGCAAATGCAGAGTCCAGTCTACTCCTGGAATACCGTCTACCACAATTTCGGTGAGAAGCATTACAGCCACATTGCATCTTTATGAAAATTTAAAATATATGATATTATTTTGAAAATATTAAGTTAATAACAACTCACCGATGGAATCCACTTATTGGTAAACTAACATCTGGCAGAAACTCAGTCAGTGGTGCAAAATAACCACCATATTCTGGCATTGGAAGGGGATGCGGAGCGGCCGGTGCTTCAGAGCGCAGTTCTACATTTTCCTCCTGCCGTAACTGCAACAACAACTTATTAAATCTATATTTGAAATATTTTGCAATATTCGTTTTACCTCTGGATCGTTATTGGCAATATCCTCGGGGCGAGGCATTATTGATGGGCCTGATGCAGCACGGATCTTATCAGCGCCTCTAGGTGGTCGAGTTGATTGTGTAAATGCTCGAATTCCGCTATCTGATTTGCACGTTCTGTTGAATAACGTCGAACATGAAATATGAATTAATAATAAATAGTTAGTATTTCATTTTAATAATCGCTTCATTTAATAATTACGCGTTGATTAATAATTAGTGCAGTCGTGCACTAATAAAATAAAGTCCACGACTGCGTCATCGAAACTTTTTCATATTATGTGCTTTTGAATAGCATCATAAAAATAAGTTTGAAATTATGAACAGACATGGGAGTTGGTCCTATATGGTAACATTTGTCGCAAATTAAAATTTGAAAAAAATATTTTCTTAAAAAAATCTCAAACAATTTAGCTGAGCTTGGAATTTTCGACACATTTGGTCTAGGCACACGTGATAGAAAAAAAGACCAAAATTAAAAAAATTATACCGTTACTTAAATTTAAAAAAATTGCTTTATTGAAAAAAGTTTTTTTTCAAAATCCGCAGATTTGTTTATGGTAGCAGTGAATTCACATTTTTATTCATCAATTATCTATTGGTTTTTGTAATAGTACCGTTTTTTGGGCGCCGTTATTCGACATTTTTTCAAAAATGCTAGTATGCAAGATTCTTGACTCCTAAATAACCAAAAAAGTTGATACACCATTTGTAAAAACGTTTAATACGAACTTTGACTCGTGTGTTTAGGACTAGACTCACCATGCAGCGTAAGTGCTGTAAAGGCTATATTTATATTCATACTAACGAATATTGAAAAAAGGAAGTGGTATGCTGATTTATCGTTGCATGTTGCAAGCAAACCAGCAAAAAAATGGAATGCTTGATCCGGTCCCTTAAGTTTTCTTTGCAATTACAATAAATAAACGCACGTTTATCTCGAACATTAACTTCGAAGCACACATCACCCGTATGAATATAAACGACAAAACCAAAAAAAAGAAAGGGTGGGGACGAACTGTTTAATTATATCTATTCGTTTTTTTAGCCGCCTTCAAAAAATAAGAAAAAAAATAATTTGAAGGGATTACATTTCGTTTTTCTTACATTTTTATCGAAAACAATGCTAATAGAAGTGACGATTTAACCACAAGTAATTTTTGGCTAAGCTGCGTGCCCAGTGAATGTGTTTAGTGATAAAAGATAAACACTAATGTAACACACAAAAATTAAAAACTAAAAATCCACTCTCACGTGTTAAATGAAAAAAAAAAACATAAGGAAAGGCTAAAGTCCGCTTGGGGCGAACAGTATGATAGCCTATCCTTATCCCTATGTACCCCAAAGAAAAAAAGCATTAGGAAGATGATGGATAGCATTTTATTTCATTCTATGAAATTTATAGAAAAAAACCAAGAGTGTAAAACCAAATACATTTTTGCATTGGCATGTATTATGCCTGTGATTTGTTTTGGAAAGCTAAATTTACACGTCAAGGCTAAACTAGGTAGCGTCTGAGTTGTAATTTTGTATTTGTTTTCTGTATTTATTTGAGTAAAATTCGAGGATTAACTGCTTATTTTTTTGCTTTACTCCCATGCTTCTCAAAATCAACCAGCTGTTTTGACACTAAGTGAAACTCAGGTTAGTGTTGATCCTGTTTCATCAGAGTTTAGCCTGTCTGGTTATGGGTTCTTTTCCGATTGTTGTCTCGAAGTTTGTATACATATGAGGTTTAGAATTCAATTTTATTTGTGTAAAATTCCAAGTCCTTATACAATAAATTCACTTCTATTTCACCCAAATGTTTTTCAAATGAGCCCTTGCGTCATATCGGTGAATTTCTGCAACGAGAGCCGTAATACGAAAAAGCCAATTGGAAAAAATGAAACGGTTGGTTTAGAGATGTTGCGATATGATAACAATACATGTCGCTATGTATTAAGGTCTGTAATCGGACGTACTAAGATATATTAAGATTCTTTCTTGAGATATCTTGCCGCACAACAGGAATGTGGAACGTTCTGCAACGCTCTGCTGCACTCTGTTTTTCTTAACCACTATAGTTTGCAAGTATTTGAAATCAATGTGCATCGGTTTCTCATCCTTTTTTCTTATTCCCCATTTCGTAAATGCCCCTTTTGTGTTACTATCATCATTATAAGGGTGCTAACAATTCAACCGGCCAAAACATTGTTTGAATATTAAGAAAGATATTGCCATAAAGTTCTCATACAATTTGTGCGGTTTTTGAAGGTATTATTGGAAAAAAGTTGTTAAAAAAAAAAAGTTAAAAAAAAACAAAAGTTTAAAAAAAGTAAAAAAGTTTTTTAAAGTTGGAGTTGGAAGAAACTATATATGACAAAGTCAGTCATATGAAAACAAAAAGAAAATTTGCAAGGAACGAGCGGCGCAAAAACATAAATTTGGAAGGCGCTGTGAAAAGCATTCCCTACCTGGTGAACGTGCGTTTGGATTGGATGTGTAAGTTAAGACATAAACAGTATCATACTCCATCCAGCGCGGACGGAGTCCGACACCCGAAACCTGCATCCGCACAAACTGCACAATAGACACATTCCCGCACGTACGACAAGTGTAATGCTTGAGTACCTGTGGGAACACATAGCCGCCGCTAGATTTTAGATTAGTATTTAAGATGTAGATTTTAAGTAAAAATTGTTCAGTTGTAATTTAGGCAGAATTGCTGCTGGATCAAAAAATAAAGTTTTTTTTTATAAGAAATAAATCTCTTTTGATTTAATTGGCGCCCGAGCAGGGACCGCGTATTGTGTCGAAACGTAGTATGAAACCATACAAAGCGGTCCAAATGAACCCTAGTGTTTAAATAAAACAAATAGTAGTGAAAGTGTTAAAGCGTGGAAAACAGACAGTTATTCGCCAGACCACAGGTTCGGTCATATTAAACAAACCGGTAAAAAAGTGACCAGTGGATCTTAAGGACACAAGGGCCCCTTAGTAACCCCAGGGAAGAAAAGGAGGAGTGTGAGACTCCAGCCGCACTACGAGGGATCAAATCAACATGCTGCTGCCATATTTGATGCTCTTATTACAGCTACGTTACTGTAGGACCGAACACCAGATACTAGATTATACAAATGCACAACTCATAACTTTAAATTCCGGAATGGCTAGAGTACAGGAGGGTCATTTCAAAATCATTCACATAGTTAACATAGAAATATACCAGAAATTTATTAACGATACGAACACGACAATAACAGAAAACGCTAGCCACATCAAGGAACTATACCCCTTTTTCGTACACGACATACAAGAAATTCAAAACCACATTAATCGACTTAGGCCAACTAACAGAATTAAACGGTCTTTAGACTTTATTGGGAGTGCTTGGAAGTGGGTAGGAGGCTCCCCCGATCATCAAGATCTCTTAATGCTTAACGGGAAAATTAATAACTTATTACAAAATAACAACAATCAATTAATTATTAATAGAGCCACAATTGAGAAAATTAATCAGTTAACAGACGCAACCAACAAAATGATTAAATTAACCAAAACTACCGGCATGATTGGAAATCTCCTCAATATAAAAAGTAAATTAGATGTCATTAAAACAGAGATAATAAACATAGATTACGCTGTACAATGGGCTAAAGCCGGAATTGTAAACTCATACATATTGTCAAACTCGGAAGTCGATGTTATCCGAGATATCTTAAGAAACGAAAATATGCCTTATCTAAGTGTAGAAGAAGCATTAGAATTTAGCGAAATAAAAATTGCCATTAATGAAACAACTATCGCCTATATCATAGATTTACCAATTACAGAAAAAGAACCATGTCAAAAACTTATAATTAAGCCCATAAAAAAGGGTAATTATATAAACAGAATAGATTTTAAGTCAATACTAAAATGTAATAAAAAAATACTAGGAATAAAAAATGAATGTAAGACATATAATAACCTTTCTATTTGTACTCATAAAAATATAGTAGATATAAGTAATTCAACATGCTTGCCGAACCTTATAAAAAGCCAACCATCCCTGTGTACGAAGATCAACAGTTTACATGTACCAACGATCGAGGAGATATCAAGCGGAATAATATTTTTAAACCAATTTAACGGAACAATTCAGATCAGCGACGACATGATTGACCTATCAGGATCGTTTATTATCCAATTCCACAACACGTCTCTAATAATCAACAGAACCACATATTCTTCAAGAGAAATGTCCGGAACAAAACCTCTTCCTGCAATTGTGCAACCCCTCTCAAATAAAGATGTCTTTGAAGAGATACTTTCCTTAGAATTAATAAAAGATTTGCACGTCAACAATACAAAACTCATAGAAATTTTGGAATCTAAAAATTTAAAAAAACAAATCGGAAATTTTGGACTCTCAACGCTAATGATCTTCATATTATTGGCCATCGTCACCAAACGATGCAGGAGAAAAAAATCTGCAACAGAACTCTCAAACAACATAACAGTACGCATTGAAGACGAACCTCCCTCACCGCCATCAGTGCAGCAGCCCGGTAGAGAACGCGAAGTACCACTGCCAAGGTTAGCCGGAATATCCAAGGTCAACCAAATACCTTTATTCTAATCAACAAACGAGGACGTTTGCACTTAAATGGGGAAGAGTTAAGACATAAACAGTATCATACTCCATCCAGCGCGGACGGAGTCCGACACCCGAAACCTGCATCCGCACAAACTGCACAATAGACACATTCCCGCACGTACGACAAGTGTAATGCTTGAGTACCTGTGGGAACACATAGCCGCCGCTAGATTTTAGATTAGTATTTAAGATGTAGATTTTAAGTAAAAACTGTTCAGTTGTAATTTAGGCAGAATTGCTGCTGGATCAAAAAATAAAGTTTTTTTTTATAAGAAATAAATCTCTTTTGATTTAATTTGTATGTGGCAATCCACTGATGACCCCAAACCACCACATCTGGGTGAAACGCCTTTGAAACTAGAGGTCGCATAAATCATATATTGATATAAAGCTAATAATTATGTAACTACCTACATCCCACTAAACCTTTATGCGTCAATCTTTCAAATTTCAATCCATGTCAATCAATCATTCAATGACAGATACGAGCAGTGTTGCGGAGTAATATAAAAAATTATCTTTTTAGATTTTCCCCAATTTTTTAAATCTCATATTTAAAAAAAAATTATGAGATTTAAAAAATTGGGGAAAATCTAAAAAGCCAAGCCAGATTTCATACGTTACGATTTTTGTCGTACGTTACGTGATTTTCAAGGAAAAGGGAATGAAATGTGCATGAGATAGTCAAACACGTAGGGTTACCTACAGGGCTATTTTAGCACGAAGACTCCGGGAATTTGGTTCTATCTTCGGGCTGCGGGCCTTGCCGAAATATCTCCGGGCCGCAGTTTAACAATTAAATTCCTAAGGATTTGGTACATCTTTCAAAAATATTTCAATTGAAAATAACATATTTTAAAAGTAATAACTTGTAATGAAAGATTGCACTGTTGCACTGATTGCAATGATTGTGTCTTTGCAAAACACTAGTCAACAAAACTCAAGATGCAATGACTTGTTTCGGATACTTTAACTTGAATTGCGAAGGCAACACGATAGCTTAGACCAAGGAATAATGTTATTTCTTTATAGCATGCCATAAAAGAGGATGATTTGTAAGGCGAAGGCGCCATAAATCCATATCAAAACGAAACCAGAAATCGATTACGATCAAGTCAGTCATGATAAGAAATAATAAGTTTTGGTTCGAGTAATTTCAGCTCTAGTTTTAAACAAGTTCGGAAACAGTTCGAAAAAATCTATAAGTGATGTATCGAAAAAATAAGAACAATCAAAGAATAATTGTCAAGAAGCCTCTTTCTACAACCGGTTACTGATTTTGTGTGCGGTCTTAAGGAATCCTTTTTTACATATGTTTTATGGTCTCCTTTTATACAGTATTCCAAGGGCATATACATTTCGTCATACCCCTTTAAAATTTATCGTAGACCTCTAAAAGTTTATATATTTGTTATCAACATCAAATGTTATGAAGATTTAGCAATGTCCGTCCGTCCGTCACTGGTTTTAAAGCGCTACAATTTTGGGCTAGAAAGCTGAAATTCGGAACAAATACTCTCCAGTGTCCGAAATGTTTAAGTGTAAGCATTTAATTTTGACTAGTTGACGGAAAAGGTTTTTCACGCATACTTTTTGTGGGTGTTATTTAAAAAAATATTGTTCGCTTCGGCAAATCCGCATTAACTAAGAACTTGACTTTTTTCTTCTTCTTTAACTTAATTTTATGTACGTTTATGTGATTAAATTTCAAAAAACTTAATAAGTTATTTCGTTTTTGTAAAAGGAACCGAAGTAATTTTAAGAAAATGTGGTCAGATGATGGTAAAGTTACCGTTTTAAAATCAAAAAATAAAAAAGGACTCGTTGCTTTGTGGTGGAGTTGGTAACCCTACCCCTACCAAAATTTCCATCCGATTTTTTGTATTCTCTTTTGGCCTTCTATCGTAAGATTCTGCGTTTGCTTTATTCAAAATCGTAGCATATGTGACAGAGCAAACAAAACCGTCTCATAGAATTTGCATTCAATTTATTCAAAAGTAAAAAAAAAAACTGTTGACAAGCATGAATCAATCACTGTCTGCATACATTTTTGTTATCTTTATTATATTTCAAAGGTATTAACATTTCATATGTGCCTTACCTATATCTACATATAGTTAAGTTTTGTTTCTGTTGATTTTACAACTTATTGGAGTATTTATCAATTACTTTAAAATTAAAGCACTTCTGATTTTTCCTAATTCAGGATTCGAATGCAAAAGTCCAGTCATATTTCTCACTTTTCCTCACTATTCCCTACTTTTGTTTTAGGTGTGGTCACTTTGTAAA
The DNA here is from genome assembly GCA_963576555.1 of Ferdinandea cuprea. NCBI lineage: Eukaryota > Metazoa > Arthropoda > Insecta > Diptera > Syrphidae > Ferdinandea > Ferdinandea cuprea. The sequence continues at coordinate 52,054,800 of OY754960.1, forward strand.
AAAACATTTCCAGTTTTGGTAAAATTTTCGTGGGTAGCCTCAGGAATCAGACAGATTCAGATGGATTGTAAGAGTGAATACAGATAAATAAATGCATACCTTTGGAAAACATTTTTCAGAACTATACTTGTTTCGCTCTTTCTTAAATTGGCATATTAAGATACATAAACCAGCCAGTTGCGCGAGAAAAGTATTGCCTATGTGAATGATTGATGTGAGGTTGTGTTGTTCCGTTCTTTCTTAACCGGCTAATCGAGAAAAATGAACAAGTCAGATGCGTACAAAAAGTATTGACTTTGTGAACGATTGATATGTGGTTATGTGATTGCAATAACCAATACATTATTGTGATAAGGTCAAAAAGATCGAATCAATCACAGCTCTACTGAAAGCATCAGCGGAAGAAATGCGACTGGTGCGGAAGTATACCGAGTACAAAGTAATTATCATGACGATATTTACTCAGATAAACTTACAACAGGCTGCTACTCCACTATTTAGAAGAAAATGTTCTCTGTTAAATACAAAGCTACACATAATACCTATTCATGAGTGTGGAAAAAATGCATCTGCAGTCTTAGTAGCGTTTATGCCGCCACAATACTTTATAATAAGTGGTCCGAAATTCCCAGGACTTTTCTGATTGTGTCGAACTCTTAATAGCTAAGGTGAAAAATGTTGATGTTAGTATGAGTGATCGCAGCAACATACATATATGCACGTATGTACGAACTTGGTAGCTTATGGTGGTTTCGGTGCAGTTTCTATTCTGTAATTGTCCAATGTAAATTGGACTTGAGGCCCATTATTTTAAAAAAACAGAGGATGCAACTGCATTTTGAAAACCTTTTTTGAAGCACATTGTTCCGGTATTTGGTACACATATATATTTATATCCTATCCTAAGGGTATATTAATTTTGACACATAGTTTGTAACGCCCCTTAATATTCGTCGTAGACCCATAAAAGTAAATTAATTTATGATCAGGACCAAATCCTAAGACTATTTAGCAATGTCCGTCCGTATCAACTTTTGAGGCCTTTAAATTTATGCTAGGAAGCTGAAATTTAGAGCGTATACTCCCTAGGGTCCCGAAATGGTAAATTGTTAAAAGTTTTTAAATCCGCCCACTGCCACGCCCACAATTTAGAAAAAACCGTTTTAAGGCTAAAGTTAGAGAGATAGAGTATTAGAACCTTCACAAGATATGTAGGCACTACCCTCCTTTATAAGTCTGTCATATAAATTTGTTTGCAACGCCCACTTTTTGTGGGCTTTTTCCACTAAAATGCTGTTTTCAGCGAACAATTTCATAGAAACTGAAAAAAAATGTTGAACAAGATATTTAGCAAATATATCGCCCAATATATCGCCCATACAAAGTTTATGGCCACGCCCACTTTTTAGGGGCGTTTTTTCAAAAAATATTTGTTTCTTATAAATTTCATAGAATGAAGTAAAATAATATTTATCACTTTCTTAATGCTTTTTTCTTTGGGGCATATAGGGCTATGGATGGGGTATCGTACTGTTCGCACCAAGCGGACTGTAGCCTTTCCTTATGTTTTTTTCTTAAAAACATAAAGATAAACTCAAAAATGTTAATAAAATATTGTCATATACGTTGTACTCATGGCGAAGTTCCTATATTTAAAAATATTTTTATAAATTTAAGTGCACCTGGCTAGGCCTCGGCCATAAGCAAAACGTCTTGGAACTTGGACGAATATGTAGTTGTACAAATTACAGATAAAAATTTACATCAAAACAGATTTTCAGAATGTAATCGCATCCTATGCTTCCCATCATGTGCTTCAAATCAATATTTTTTATTTTTTTTTTGTCGGAGGTTGCTACTATCCGATGGAGCGCTCAGACACAGTTACAAGTCCATTGTACTACCATTCAGACACCTTACATTAATGTACTTTCGTATGAAAATGAAAAAGAGGTTCAGTGATGAAGAGCTTAGATGTTCGGCACTCAACACGTCAGCCCCGAAAATCCGCCACCTGATGCGAGCATAGGCCGGACAACTGCAGATAAAGTGATCTGCTGTGTAATCCTCCTCACCGCAAGCAGGACAGGTAGTGGTGTCACTTAAGCCCAACACATTCAAGTGTTTACCAAAAATTTGGTGGCCCGAAAGGACGCCTACAGCCGATTCTCCTCAGATATAAAAGAAAAGATGCAGACCTTTTGCAAATGTTCGGGCGCAGTAGTTTGGTCTGTCTACATCCACAGCAATCGCGCCACAGAATCTTGTGTTCACGAGAAACCCAAGAATCAATGGAAGACATCAATAAAGATGTAGGCAGACCCAGATAGGTTCTGAGAAAACTTCTTCTTTACCTTGCCTAGCAAGCACATCCGAGATCTCATTTTCCTGGATGCCAGTGTGACGTGGGACCCAGAAAAGATTCACTGTGTTCAGTCTCCCGACCAAATTCAAAGAAAGCTTGAGTTCTAGTTCAATATGTTTGGACCATAGAAGTTTTTTTATTGAGGATTACACCCAGATATTTGACTTTATTGGGTATAGGGAAAGTGACACATTTAAGACAGAGATGGGACAGACCAGTGACGATTCTCCTTATCGTAAAGAGAACAATAGTGGTTTTGAAAGGATTCACTGAAAGCCCATTACTATTGCACCAAACATTGATCAATTCCAGGGACCTCTGCGCTTGAGAGCAGACAGCCCCTAGATTTGAACCAAAAGAAAGAACGGCGACATCATCCGCATAAGCTTGAGTGTAGTTTCCAGGAAAATTAAGAGCCGTAAGCAAAGAGTCTACCACCATACACCATAAGAGGAGGGACAGAACACCACCTTGAGGGCAGCACCTATTTACCCCTGTTATGACGCACTTGAAACAATCTGCATCGGCAACCAACGTCCTATACATTAGAATTGCTTTTGTCTACAACACTAAAGTTTCATCTACACCATGCTGTCTGGCAGAGTTACACATGCTGTCAAAGGTCGCATTATCAATATGGATGAAAATGCCCAACGCGTACTCCTTCCGGTCAAGACCACTTTCAATCCTACCAACAAGGTTTTGAAGCGCAGTCTCGCAGAATATTCCGCGCTGATAGGCATGTTGCTTCTCAGAGGGAGGATGTGATCGAAGAGCAACTTTGCGGACATGCAGCTCAACCAACCACTCTCTCTTAACTTTTCAGGAAGAAGGCAGACACAGATACAGACTTATGGGTCTAAAGCTTTGGCTAGAGTGTAGACAGACTTACCAATTTTTTGTATAAAAACCACGTTAACCATACGCCAGGGGGAAGGTATATAGGCCAAGGCCAAGCTTGCACCTTTGTCTCAGTGTAGGTGCCATCAGGTTTAAGGATTGCATCCAGTTTACTTGGTCTGTTCCTTTGGAGGACTTTAACAAGCCTACTAGTTGCACTTAGAGATTCGACCTCTTCACAAAACTTTTTATAGGAGTCATTTTTCGACTTGCGAATAAGTCTCTTAAAAACTTTTGTTTCGATCGATAAAGATTTCAGTCTTCTACAAAGTTTGTTTTTAAAGACCGATTTAGGAGCTTCCTAGTTTCTTTACGAAGACACTGCAGTTCGGAGTTCCACCAAGGTACCGATTTTCTGCGGGTGGTCTAGAAACAGGGCACGAAAGTTTAAAGCAGCGGGGGAGGACGTTGTTCAGATCCCGAGCAGACCTCTCTACTCCCTGTCTTGATCTAAGTTAAAGTGGAACTTTGACAGAGTTGGCAAGCTCCTCTCTAAACCATGGCCAGTTCGGATTTCTCCTCTCTTGCTACCTGGCGATACCTTCCAATTTATGATAGACTTCAAATGCCTGTTAGACAGGGTAACGTCAATAACTTGCTGTCTTCCAGCTGTAACAAAGGTAAGTTGATGACCTACATTGTTGACGGTAATATCAGACGACAAAATGAAGTCCAAAAGTCGATCTCCCCTTATGTTCCATTTGCTGCTGTCCGAAACAGTGTTCTGAGAATTAGCATCGCAGCACAAGACAAGACCCAACCTTTTGGGGGGGGGGGGGGGGGGGTAAGAGAGTCATAGGGGAAATAAACCGATGCAACGACAAAGGTTTCTCAATTATCATTTGCATGGTAAGTTATAGAAACAGATAACAAATTTTGGCTAGAATAGCTTTTGATAGTAGCTGTGAAAGATTTCGATACAATAAGACAAGTCCTAGGTCTTTCGGAGCATAATAAAGAACGTGGTATAAATCACTCAAGCAACCAAGACACAGATGCGATTTTCGATTTCGTTCGGTTGCCTTTCACGTCCAAAATTGACTGCGGACTCTTGGACTCCCTTGGGCTCTTTACATTTTGTTACGCCGTTTAGCATTTGGCGGCATAATGTGGTATTACGCAGAATGGGCGTAAAGTAATTTGGTAGCAAAACTCACCCTGATTTGATGGGATCTTCTCCGCTATGTCGCTTAGTGTGAATAGTTCCTTTTTCTACCGCCAAGTCCTGAGTGCGAGAATCATTTATACCCGTCGCTTGTCCTGTAAAGTGATAATTGCACAATTAATGTCACATTAACAGGCATGTACATTTTATAAAAATGAACTTTTTTAATTTAATTTAAGGTGTAGTTCTAAAAATAATAATAATTGTGATATAGTTATTGTTACATAATATATGTTTCTTATTTATTAACTCGCTGTGCTCGCAACGCCGTTCGCGTAATTTTTCAGACGATCATCGCTTTGATGATAGCTGCAAACGCTATTACTCATATTCTGCTTCGTGTAACTCAATCTAAATAAATCGTGTCGTCTATTGTTTTTTTAAATAGTTTGAAAGCTTCAGAAAACAACTTTAGCTACGAAAAATGTGTTATTTGAATATAATTTTAGTTATTAAATTAAATACATGTACATTATGTACATTTTTACCTATGTACATTAGGCCAGCTTCATATTCACAATAATCGTAAAGTATACTTCTGATAAAATCATTGACTCTGTTTTGCAATATCCCATAGATCTATAATGGACACATTTTTTGTTTCGCAACTTTTTTTATTTTAAATCTGTCGGGCAACAGAAACACCGAAATAATTTTCCGTAACCCACTGATAATCAACACCACCTGTGGAGATGAAGAGCTCAGAGGGGACATTGGGGCTTATACTTTCGGTCGTCGCTAATCGTACGTGGCAGACCGGTCAGAGTTGTATAATTCTGCAAGCAATAATGACTTTGCTTAAATACTTTTATTTTGAAGTCTTTTGTGAGACAATTATTTTAAGCAGTCAAATGACTTCAAGTAAAAACATAAGAAAAGGCCGCTTGGGGCGAACAGTATGATACCCTATCCATACCCCTATATGCCCCAAAGAAAAAACGTTAAGAAGATGATGGATAGCATTTTATTTCATTATATAAAAAAGCTAAATAGTCTTAGGATTTGGTCCTGATCATAAATATATATACTTTTTTGGGTCTAATACGAATATTAAGGGGTGTGACAAACTATGAGTCAAAATTAATATACCCTTATGATAGGGTATACAAAAAATCTCAAATGGAGGAAATCAGTATGAAAGTGAAATGCAACGACACGGATCAAGAACTCGTAGAAGCAGAACAAAGTGTAAATTCTTACCATTTCGACTGGAATTGCGTGCTCTGGAAAAAATTATCTTATGCGTTGTGCGGAATTGTCATAATAACTGCGTTACGACAAAGAGTACTAGACCCAGGGCATGAAGGACATCCAGGACTTTGCAGACTTTGGTCATAAGTAAGGTGGCCGCTAATGGACAGGGAAGTAGAGTCGTGTAGCAGTGTCGAGAATGTCTACTAGTTTCAAAACCATCACAACCAGTTCCCATGCAACGACATTTATTCCCGATATAAGAGACAAAGTCCATGAAGAAAATTGCAACTGCAGATATCATAGCCAATTTGGAGAAAGTTTGCTGTAGGTTGGGCTACCCTAAGTCGCACTCATCGCCCCACCACTTTGCACTTTATCGTTAGCCGCTAATAGTACACGGCTATATATTTATGTATATATTTATATATTAATTGATATATATTACAAATCGTCGTAGAGCGTGGACTTTACATTACAATAACATTAACAAAATATTAATAAAGAATTTTCAATAATTGTGTTTGTTTTGTTATTCAATATTTTTAACACGGGTCATTACACCACCTAACATTTGTAAAGTGGCCGTAAGCCGCAGTATGAAAGTAATGTATTTGTTCTGTGAGCCTTTTCTCAGATTAATAGTTTCCAAGTAAAAAATAAAAGATTCTTTGGATAAATGGAATATAGAAGCTGCAACCTATCAAGATATGTTTAATACTCACTATTTCAATGGTATATTTTCGACGTATATTTGGTCCTGAGTGCGTGGAGGGTGTATGGAAAAGAAGATACAACCGCGATTTCTATACGCTGTAACAAGATGTGGTTGTTTAAAGCCAAAACCTGTCGACATCATTGACTCAGCCATATCGAGCGAAAGGACAATACTGCTCCAGCTAAGAGGATAGTCCATTTCCAGACTCCAGGTTTGAAACAACAAGGAAGAACGAACGTCCGTTTTAAAGACCAAGATAAGGCGGATGCCAGAACGCTCGGTCTGGATAACTAAAAGTAGCGTTCCCGGGAACGCAGGGGATGAAAAAATAAGTTGAAGAATCTGTGTTTTTGGCCTTCCCAGTAATGGCAATTATTCCTCACTTTCATCACTATTTTCCGTAAACAATATATTCAAATATCTAAACATCTTTTATTTAAGTTTTAATAATGTCCAAACACAGTCGTCGTTTGATAGTTTTTCTTTACGTGAAAATGATATCCACCCTAATCATTGAATCCGGCGGATTGACTGCGAAGAGAGTTGCAGTCGCATTTAACCTTCTCTCTATCATACAAACCGTCGGATAAAAGGAGTGTCTAATGTCGGTAAGAAAATGTTCAAATACCTATTTTTGAAAACGGAACGGAAAATTACTGCATTTTGTTATTCCTTTTTGCATGCGCTTTGTGTTACTACTATTTTAATTCAACACATTAGATAAAATAAAACTATAAAAAAAAGTGAACGGATGCGGATCGGATAAGGTCCCGACTTATCAGAACGAGAACTTTGAGTCGACAATCATTTCAACGGTTATATGAAGTAAAACTGTCGACGAAACTATACTATAGTCGTCTTACTTTTCGATGTAGGTGGTTTCCAAAAAAACATCTTTTTTTATTAGTTTGGTGCCATGTAACTTTTTGTAGGGTAAATAAAATCACATGGAATTACTAACATTTTCTGCGTAATAAAATGTGTCCTACAAAATAGATTAAGCGGCAGCTGGTTATTCCAAAAGTATAATTCTGCAACCTTTTCAAGTCGACGTTCCAGGTGGAAACGTTGACTCTTAGCTCATAGTCGAGTATCGTTCCGGAACGTGATTTTAAAGAGTACCAACATAAAACCTGTGGGCTCTTTTATATCATATATGTTTAAGTGGTATAATTTAACAAGAGAAGTAAGGCTAGATGACACCAGTACCAGGTGATGTTAAAATATGCTCGTAAGATATTTGGTCCCGTATGCGTCGACGGGTCATTGAGCATACGATTCAACCAAGAACCCCAAGAATTCAAAATACATAAACAGACTTAAATTATTATAGGTAAAATTTGTTTTAAATAATTTATTTATATATTAAGTACGATTAGTTAAAATGATATCGTTACCTACCCAAAAACTCTAAGAATTAAGACGGACGCAATTTCGTTCGAAATTTTACTATTGGCAGATTAGGTTGTTTGGTGTATGGGTTGGATAGTGTCCACTAAGTTGCGTGAGTGGTTCTTGTCTTCGAAAATATCATCGGTTATTAGCATTATTAAGGATTTGATAGAATTGCTACGAACAATTCCACTATTACATAACCAATCACACCTACCTGCCTTCAAAAAGTAAGCTGAACTGTTTACTGTGGTGGATATTTTTGGCCCTGACAAAAAAAAATGTCTCAAAGAAAGTGAAGGAAAGAAAAAGTAACAACCGAAAATATATAGTGCAATAAGGTTAGAATTCTATGCCAATTGATATGAAAAACTTCACAAATAACATTAAAACAAGGTGCTTATGCGAAATATTTAACCTTAAGATATTTATATAGAAATCGTATAGATTTGGCATTTTATTCATTTATAATCCTTGTATTAAGTGAGCTATGTATATACAAAAATAAAAATGCAACGAGTCGCTTTCAGTATGAAACATTCCTTAATATTCTCACCTGTCCATCTAGATATTCTAGTTAAGTAGTAAACTCTAATGGGTTAATATTCCTGATGTTCAAACAAAACAACAATTGTATTATAATAGGTTTCTTTTTTCTTATGAAGTATATCGACCCCCTAATATGTTTATTACTTATGTGAGAGCATTTATTGTGCGATACTAACTTCCCCATTATAATAATGCATTGTTTTGCCTGTAAGCTTTAAAAATACACATTACACAAGTTTTTATGCTGCAGACACTGTGTATGTGTTATAGATTCATTAGTATTATATTTCATCTCATTACCATCCGAATGACTCGAAGCCTTTCTCATGCTCGTTAGTCGATAAAATGGAGGTGTTTCCGTTCGCTCAATTAAACAATTAAGGGTTTCAACTGTTTGTAGTTCTGCCATTAATTCGTCCAAAAGTCGATCGGCACAAGTCCTCGCAAGGTAAAGAGCGACTCGTTTTGCCTGTAAGCATACATTTTAATTTCATTAATTGACTTCAAAAAAAAGCTTTATTAATAAAAAAAAAGTATCAGAATAATTAAAATACCACATTAAACTGCTGTTAAGACAAATAAAAAATGAAGAAAAGTCTTACATATGGAAGCAGTTCTATTGGAGCCATTCCCGACATTATAACCAAGTATCGTAGTATTACTTTGAGATTATTCGGCCAAAACTGGCATAAAGTTCCCCAAAGTTCTTCAATATCTCGTGGATGTAAATCAGAAAACTGTAATGTGAAAAGAAAAGTATTTTTTATTATTTAATTAATAAATTTAATAAATTATTCAGAAGCAGAATAATTTTTCGTTTACATGATCCATAATTATTAATCATAAAATAAACAAATAGGTTTTTTATAAAACTGTCTTCTTTGGCATGCAGCACACAGCTTTAAAAAAAACAAAGTTGCAAAAATAATTTAAGGAGGGAGTCAATCTATAAATATATTCCCAACAAATTATTTTTAAACTGTTTGCCTATAATATAACTACGATGGAAGTCGCTTATAGCGACTTCTCTTATAAAGACTAGTCAGTTAAAATGACCATGACGTCGTAATAAGCGTATTAAACTGTACTTGCTATTTAAAGAAATTCGCTCTAATATCCTTAACACAATATTATGAAAATATCGTAAAATTGCAGTTAACATTGAGTGAGGAGTTATTATTGTTTTAATATAATCATTTTCAAAAAAGGCGATATGCTCTTTATTACACTTTTTTTTTGAAAACATAGCCCTACATAAAGTTTCTGATACAATTTTTAACGATGTTGTTTGCATTAATGTGGATCAGTAGCCATGTTCTGTAACTTATGCGAAAACCTATAGCATCGAGACCATATGAAACAAAATTTTCCGCTGTTTCTCGCATCTGGTGTTTCTGTAACTAACGTCGGAAACATAAAATAATTGTTTCGAATTCCAGTTGTAAAATCATGGAAAACAATTTGAAATAACAAAACCAAACAAGTAAAGTCATATTTTATTCTTTAGTTGTGAATTTTCAAAATTAAAAAAAAATTGTTGGTGTTGTTAAAATAATGACGAGCGAAATATGATGAGGATTCAACGAAGATGCCGTGCACTAAGTGAGAAATTTCGACAGCAAAATGGAAAAACTTTCCACGTTTGAAAGTTGCAGAAACATGTAACGTGGCTTTCCAGTCATTTCTTTCATCAAAATGCTACATGCGAAAAGTTTTTCAACATCCAGAGTTACAGAAACAGATGAATGCGATAAAGTGTATTTTCATTCAAGTGATCCGTCGAAAAATTTCACGATGCAAGACTTACAGAACACACTCAAATAAAGTTTTCCTTAAATCCTCGGTAACTGCGGTAAAACTTATACATAGATATACCCTTAATCTAGAACGATTTTTTCTTAGAATATAGTACAGCTCATCTCCTCCATACGCCCTCCTTGTACGCAGGACCAAATATCCGTTGAAGAATTTTTTTAGCGAACAATCCACTCTCCTTGCCTCCTTATCGTCCAGCACTCGGCGCCGTATAGCAGAACTGAAAGGATAAGTGTTGTTGATAGCATATATTTCGTTTTGTCCTCATTTATTTAAAGGCCAACTAGTTTCGCAGCACGTTGGGAGCGACTTCACTACACTCCACAATAGATATAATAAAAATTAGGAACAACGTAGCATGTATTTTTGTATTTTTACAAACTTGACCCCTGAGCTATTTAAGACGCTTTCCTAATATCATCTTTATGATATGGAAAAAACTATTATTGGTATAGACTTGAAATTTTACATGTTTGTTTATAAAAAAATGTTTTTTAAAAATTCAACCTTTTCAAATGCCTAGAGCAGTTAGATAAAGACTTAATAATTGCTTCAGAGAAACAAATTCAGGTTTCATTTTTAGAAGAAATACACTGATAACAATATTATTCATGATATCATTCGACTTATGAATTTTCGTTCATTAAGTAAAATTCATTGGTTGAATGTACGAATTCTTTAGCTCAATGTAAATACAAATTCATTAAAAAAACGTTGTTAAATGAACAATTCGTTAATTCAATGAATGTGTGTTTCTTAAATGTGTTAGAGTTATTCAAACATTACTCAAGTCCGTATGACGCTACTATATTTATACTCATATGAATTTATACGAGCTTCTTTTGACATTAAGAGAAACGTATGGACGAAGGGACACTTTAAACTAATCGTATTTTTTTGCATCATAAACTAATAAAATTATTATTTTGCGGACATACTTTACTTATTACCGTATAGTTGGTTATTATGTCATAAGATCACATAATTAGCTATGACCACCGTTCGTAATTTAATTTACGAATAATGAGATCTATTCGTAGTTAATTGTATTTATGTCGAATTAACAAGGTTGGCGAGAAAGTGTTTTTTTTATATATTTTTAAGGTTGACAAATGACAATCGAAAAGATTCGGTCATTCTCAACCAATTATAAGGATAGCCGAGAAAAATGTAATTTTAATAATTTTAAACAAATTTAATAATAAACTGAAATTTTTGAATGTTAGTTAAAAAAAGAAAACACGACAAACAAACATTACGTGTTTAGGCTCCCTGAAATGACGCCAAACAATTTTTTTTTGACAAAACGCCAGAAAGATAGGAAATTACTCCAACATTTTAGGAAAAAACAGCCAAAAAGTAAAATGGAAATTACACCAGAAAAAGCTCATTTAGAATAAATTTCTTAGTGAACTAGTAAATAACTATTGATCATAAATACTTAACACTCCTCCTCAATCAATCAAAATTTATTTCTTTTGATCGATTAAGTCCAATAAGAGCTCGCAACTTTGATATATTATACGCACCTAATGGTTTTGTAAAAATGGTTTTGTATAAATATCTGCAATCATTTCTTCGGTGGGACAATATTCTAACTTGATTATATCACTGGTAAAAAGATCTCTGACAAAATGAAAACGCGTGTCGATATGTTTTGACCTTTTTCCTGTCTTTCCAGATTTAATGAGTTTTATTGTACCCTGATTATCTTCCTTGATCACAAAAAAATCTGGTTTTTTGCTTTTAAGTTCATCCATAAGTCGCTTTAAAGGAAGCAATTGTTTGCAAGCTTCGGAAAGCGAAATATACTCTGCTTCTGTGAATAACAGTGAAAACCAAATCTTGTTTGCGATAGCACCAACTAGTAGGTGATCCACGAAACATTGTAATTAAACCGCTATTCGATTTACAATCGAATCGATCTCCTGCCCAATCAGCATCAACATACGTTTCATAAAGATTATTTGATTGAGTGAAAATCATTGCTGCCTTTAAGGTATCTCAAAACTTTTAACTTATTTTTGGGATTAAATTGTATTTTGCAGCATCGATGTTGTGGAGCAGAATCTACTTCACTTAATGCATTTATTTAAAATGTACGCCAGATTTTTTCAATGTAAGCCCTTTGGCATAATCGAAAACCTCCTTTTTGAATTTTGTTAACTTTCATTCCAAGAAAATTTCCGACAGGTCCCAAAGATGTGATAACAAAATTTTGACTCAATTTATATTCAATATCTAGCTTGTTCTTTGTTAAATGTAACAACCAATATATCACCACATAGGTCGGCAAATATATGTCACCCTCATTCGTTTTTTTTTTAGATACAGGCACTCATCTTCCAAAGATTGCACAAACCCAGTTTGTTTAGAATGGTTGAGAGTTTAATATTCCAAGCTCTGGAAGGCTACACTTAACGGGATTTTGCTTATCTTCAAAGCCGGGTGGTTGTCTCATGAACATTTTTTTCCTTTAATTTGCCATTTAAGAAAGCTGATTTCAGCAGCAATTGTAAGTATTTATAAATTATAAGTCGAGTTGTACTTGCCTCTGCAACGGGGGTGAACACTTTATCATAATGGACTCCATATTTTTGAGAATAACCCTGTGCCATGAGTCGAGCTTTGTATCTTGATGCCAATCCGTCAGCTGCAGTTTTTTGCTTAAAAACCCATTTGCTTTAAATTTAATTTCTATGCTTAGGAAGATTGACATGTGTAAATTCAGAAACATCAAACATTTGTGCAGTGACGGCATCACTGCTTATTCGCGATGCTGATGCTTTGTTGATAGAACATTTCGTTGGCGTTTTAGAACGCAAATGTTAACTTTAAACATTTTTTAAATTTTCTGGACTTCTTGCATATGTGGAAAATATGTCCTGTAAACATTTTTTTTTAGTTTTTTTCGATCAAAAATTTAATAAAAACATTTCATCAGTTAAAATCGTTTATTTACTCACTTTTATTTCTTTTCTGATATATTTAAATTTTTTTGCCTGCCGAATCAACAGCGCAACAAACTATTTGGTGATACTCTTGTTTGAAATGTTTGCGCATTAGTTTACCTAAGTTTGCAATAAAAAATACTTGACGTAGAAAATGATGCAAACATTTGCTTTAATGAACAGTTTACAAAGCATCATGATGCCAGTGAAGCGTTAATGAATTTACACTATGATTCCAAATTTTATTCTCAAGCATTGACGCGATTTCTTCCTTCGTTGCTTCATTCCATTTGTCCGAATGAACATCACAAATCGCATAGGTCCGCGGGTCTTCGGTATATTCATTAGCAATCTGCAATGATTTCGTTGTTTCGATCTCAGCTACATCACTCAATTCTAAATGGTGATCAACCAGTTCAGGTTGTTTTTCAATAGATTGAACAGTTTCTATTTTTCGGGGGTCTGGTTCGACAGCCGATATATCTTGAGACGATCATTAAATATCTCAATAAACACTGCATCACGACTAATGACAACTTTTCTAGTTAAAGGATTCCAAAAATGGGTCCCTTTTTGTTTACTAGCATAACCGATAAAAATCATACTCTTTGCAGCGCTGTCCAGTTTTATCCGTTTTGCACTCGGCGTTTGCACCCAGGTTCTACTACTTCCAAACACGTAAATTACTAGTCAGGACAACTTTCATACCAAATCTCATATGATTTTTTTTAGGGGTGGTATTTGAGGGCAACCGATTTGCGAATAATTTGCTACATTTATAGCTTCACCCCAAAAATCCTTCGATAAAGGTGAATCCTTCAAGTAACAGTAAGTCATTTCAGTAAAGGTTCCGCAAACCGAATTCTGCTGAGGCGAGTAGGGAACAGTATTTTGTGCAGTGATACCCTCATGAGAATAAAACTCTAGCAATGATCGCCCAGTGTACTCACCACCTCGATCTGATCCTATGATTTGCGGTTTCTTACCATATTTAGTTTCCATTTCGTGAACAAATTCCTTTAATAGATAAACTTTACAAAATCTGCTAATATCATCAATTAAAGTTATTACATATCTATTGCGTCCAGAACTTGATGGTTCCACGGGTCCCATGATATCTAAAAGTATAAACTCAAAAATATATTTCGTGCGTTTCTGCGTTTTCTGTGGGAAAGGCGTTTGAGTAAGCTTCGACTCAATACAACATTCATAGATTTGCCAAAGAGTGTTGCTTAATTCAACACTTGTATATTACGATGTCAAAGTTGTCGATGCAACTGATGCTGGTAATCTTTGTTGTGACCTTCAGAAGCAACGAATAATGCTTTGTCATTAAGTTTAAGCCGAAAAAGTCCATTTATATGATCAGCGACAGTCACAAGTTGGTCTCCCAAACGAACCTCAGCAGCTTCGGTATTAAATAAAACAGTTCGCCCTTGACTAACTAATTTGCTCACAGAAAGTAGATTGGTATCAAGATCCGTAACAAACAGAAGATCCTTGAGTTTAATCTTTCTTTCATTAGATACCTTTATTATTCTGTACATATAAAATACCTTCATCCAAATACCTTCTTCCAAATGCTACTTCATGATTTTCACATAGTGCGAAGAGGTCATCGAATTCCATTAAATGTTTTTCCAAATCTCCACCTTCCGCACCTTTGATAAACCTGTGCGATCCTCATGATGCAAACGCAGCTTTAACCATGCTTGACAGGCATCTGTACAACAACGAATCAAGCCAAACTAAGACTTTTCACACTCATGTGCAAATGTGGACAAAGCCTTCGTGTTTCCTCGTTTCCATTCCGTGCTCCGATCTTTAACCTTTGGTGTAGATTCCTAAACATATGACCATAAGTGGTCCCGACTCCACAGCATGCGCATCTCGAATTTCCACGTTGCATAGTTGCAATTACCAAATTTTTCAATCGATGAAAATTTACCCAACTCAATCTTTGATGTGAAAAAACTTATTTTCAGCGTATTTATACGGAAATAGCTATATTATATACTTTTGCAATTATTTTATTTAATGCAGCAAAAGCCAATGTTAAAATATTTCAAAATAAAAAGGTTGGCGAAATATAATTAAAGTTTTATTGAATTCGTATTTGAAGACAACAAAACTAGGAATAAAAAAAAATCTGAAATTATTTTATATATGAAAAGTGAAAAAGTAAAAGTTGACTTAGTGAACAAGAATTATTATAATGTAAAGTAAATAACTATTGATCATAAATACTCAACAGTAATTTCAGAGAGTCATAAAATGCAACTTTCTAGAGCTTTTTCTTTTCTAATAAACTTTTTAGCGTTTTTTCCTTTTCAATTTGGGAAAAAAAAACACAATTTTGTATGGAGATTTTTGGAGATTTTTCTTTTTAATTTTTGGGCGTAATTTCAGGGAGCCTGGGTTGACAGTGTTTATTGTCCACTCACTCGAGTTGTAACGTTTAAGTTGCTAATTGCTTCTTTTTTATGTATACAATACATACTTTTAATAACTATGTATAGTCATTGAAAACTCATACGGTAATTACTCCATCATTTAGCCCAAAAATTAGGACCGCAACATCAGCGACGAAAAGATTTATTCACCTGGTAGCTCACATTCCCGCCTATACCAGGCGGGAAAAAAAACACTTATAAACTCTTTTCTTCATTCTCAGTTTTATTGCATTTATTATTGTATGTGTTATTATTATCTTGATTAAGTGTTATATGTTGATTTTTGTTAAACCAATAACAGAATAAATAAATATTATTTAAATATTTTAAAGTTATTTTCTTTTATTTTAATGGGTATTTATTTAACATTTCAGAAGAGTGTGGAGTGCCGCGTGATCTTTTCAACTTTCTTGAATAAAAGAATGATTTGAAAAAACATTTATCGATAAAAAGCAACTGTTTCAAAAAATACATAATGTATAAACTAGTAATATTTTTGAACAATGTTTGTAATTTAACGAAAAAAATATATTTTTTCAATGAACGGAATACATACTTAAAGACCAAAGTTCGTTCATTCAATATGTATAAAAAAAATAAATCAATGAACTGATTTTTATTAATACAAAGAATAATACGGTTTAAATAAAAGATTAATTATATTGTTTTTCATATTATATTAGATTTTTATAGGGGATTAAGAAACATAAATTTTGAAAAAAAACCACAAAAATTGGGCGTCGCCAAAAACCTTGTATGGATGATATATGTATTAGACAAAATATTGGCTTAATATTGTGCTATCCTTTTTTTCATTTTCTGGAGAAATGTTCCAAGATAACAACATTTTGTTAAAATAACGTCCGAAAAAAGTTGGCGTGGCAAAAAAATTGCAAAGAAAATCACCTGTCGAATTATAGAGGCTACGAAGTAGCGTAGAGCTACAAAACAGGCGTAATGTATCTAACAAAGGGAGTATCAAACTAATTTTTATATAAGTAGGGTATCTTCCGACCGAAGGACGAAATTGGCGGACCCAGTTTTTTGAATTTCTCTATAGTCGCAATATCATCCCTCCTAATTAGTTTGAGTACTAAATTTTTGCACGATCGCAATAACTTTCTCTTTAGTATACTAATGTATGCGATAAAGTAAAAAAGGAGGGCCCAGCCACACGTATGTCTTAAAATAAGGGCCTGGGCAAAAATCCTCACCTTTAGTCCTTCACGTGGGAGCCCGCCTGTAAATGGCTAATCAACTTGTATGGTTAGTGTTAGCCAAGGATCTTCACTTGGGTATTAACCGTACGCTGTGATCCGTTGCAACGTTCAATTAATGCACAAGTGATATACAATAAGATCGAAGTCCCACCTCATAATCCAAGGTGGAATAGCAAAAACGCCGAGGGATGAGTGGCTAAGTAAAGTCGTTAGTTTGCGGACTTTAGGTATCTGAAACCTGGTGACTTCTGATTTTACTTCCAGCCTTCCTGTGGTTAGTCCACGGGAACCGTTTTATACCGATTACTCGTGGGTTCAAAACTGATAACCAAAACACAAAAAAAAACATAGAGAATGATGCCTTTACAATAGCAACTAGGGATACCCTGTAATGGCTTGACATCTTCCAGAGTCTACACAAATAGATGCTGAGATAAGAAGTTTAGATGAGAAAGCGGCTCTTCTAAGTGACTCAATTTCAGAAACTTCAGCATCTCCACACCACCCCTGACAATGCGGGTCAGAGATTTGCGGTTTTCGTCAAATTTAGTCCATCTGAGTGGCGTCGGTTTAAACAGGCGCTAAAAGACGGAGAAGACAAAATTAAAGCTAGAATAACATCCAAAATAGTTGAAAGACATACGGGTTCCGAGGAGAAGCGTACGCGATCCGACTGTAATTCCTCTCTTCAGTCCGACAAGAAGCGAGCTAGATCTAACGAGACAACCATCGACAAAGCATAATATAGCAATATGTCCGCAAATAGCAATGACCTATGTCAAATTGGGGGTTGTGCCGGTAGATCTCGATCGTAGTTCTCTCACTAATGAAAATATGAATCCGATACAAGGGGGGATTCTCAACATCACAGTTGAACAACGTGATGAGGACACTAAACGCACGACAACATTCAAAGCCGGATGGCTGTTGATCCTCACCCTCTCATCTCCGTTTATGCAAAATATTGTCGAAGACTGGCATTTTTCCGGTGAAGCATCTCTATCGGATCGCAAAATGCGAAAGGCTCGATTTATCCGGTATTTATCCCCAAACCAGGCAAACGCAGTGAACTATTTAAATATACCGTCCAATCACCTTGACTTCAACTTGAATCTAACAGAAAAAATCAAGTGTTTTTATCTGCAAAGATGCACTGTGCGCCATTCTGATCGGCAAATAACTGCAACATCAGCACTGACCTCAGTATCAGTAACTGCCAAAGGCTGCCCACAGGAAGTAGTTCTTTCGCCCCTACTATGGTCACTGGTTGAAGCCCATCTACTCCTAGAACTTAGTAATTTAAGCTTCAACGTGGTCAACCTGGTCATCATAAAAAGGGGAAATGAATCAAATGATGTCACTACTCGTGTGCAAAATGGCTCGCATGCATTGGTATCTCCGGTACCGTTTGAACCTGTCGCACGGCGGCCAAAGAAGCCTCCCCCACATTTTCATATAAAAAGTTGCAATATGAAACACTGCAAGTTTGAAAGAAACGAAATAGCAAACATTTCGAACTATGGAACTGCTATCGGAAATCCCCGAACCCGGCATGATCTGCGCGGTCACAGATTAAACAACAAAAACACTATGCTTCAACCAAGGTTTCTCCACTAAAATCACAAACAGAGAAGCATGGTTGGGCACAACCCACCAAATTGCCAAAACGGCCAAAACTGGTACACGGATGGTTTAAAAATGGACTCTGGGGTGAGAGCCGGTATCCCCGGACCAAAAAAAAATATCTCAATTCCTATGGGAAAATGACCCAGTGTATTTCAGGCGATAACCTTATTCGTATGTCAGGAATTAATGTATATTCACGGATAGCCAAGCCCTTAGCTCACCAATAATTGACTCCAATCAATCAATGCACTGCTTTGAAACTCTTCACGGGTCTGACATTTAGCACAAAATTTCTTTCAGGTCGAGGTGTGTTTCCTATTACCGGCTAATCCTCATAGATCATTTGCAATCATTAAAAACGAACTGCAATCTTAATTGTGAAAGTAAAAGAAATAGCGGTGCAATATAAACGCATAGCAGTGACGCTGAACATTTTCAAATCATTTTATTTTAAAATTATTTGTAGCAAATAAACTATTCAATATAATATGTACCTCAAAGAGTTTCGGTTTTTTTTATTCATTTGATCAGGAAAAACTTTCAAATTAGTCAGGGAAATTTATTTTGAAAATAGTGGCAACTATGTATTGATGTTATGAATTTCGGCTAAGAAAAATACAGCTTTTTTCTTAATGGAAGTTATAATTTTCAGCAACAAAAATTACGTTAAGAAGATGCAATTACATTGTACACTACACACTACTAAGGGAAATCATGAAGATGGATAGATAGATTCGTTTTAACCTCAATATTACTGCAATATCTAATATCAATATTACGCCTGCACGATACAGACTTATAATTTCTTTTAATTAAATTTCTATATATTGGACAGATTTGTTTTTGTTTTAAATCATTCCCTTGAGTTTGAAGTGAAATCTGTAAATATATAAATAAAGTATATGAATAAATTTACCTGCGTTTTGAACCGAAACCTTCCTTTTTTTGATAAGCGTAAAACAATGAAGAAAATATCCTTTCAAACAAATGCACTTATAAAACATTTTGAACATGCCTTTTGGAAGCGTTTTGGCAAAAATGTTGGTTCTGGTATTAATTCTTAGAAACAGCAAAAGATTTTTTAAGTAAATGGGGAGCTTTAGTTTTCTAAACTTTCTAAACTTCTTAGAAGTCCAAAACCCATAATTAAAACTCCGATATATGATCAGAGTCTTTGCTTTTTCTAAACGAAATATCGATTAAAAAAAATTAAGGTACAACAATTTTAAATATTAATTCAAAAGCTATGAATTTAAAATCAAAATGAATTGCTTAAACAAAACTGATAAACCAACTTCAAAACAAACATTTTCATATTGATTTTACATTGGGATATTTTTTAACAAGATTCAATTGATACAGCTTGGACAGGATTTAATTGGCACTTTTATTTCCGTTTGCCTACATCAAGCTGATGCTCTATGCTGAAACCCCAAACATATATATCCATTTATTTTACAGTTATCCCTTTAAGGCTTACCTTTGCCGTAATGTAGAAAAGATTATTCAATATCATCTCTGTGGCCTCAGTGGACCCAGTGCCTTCTCGACGCCCACGTGTACCTGAATCAGGAAAGTACTGAAAATAAAAGAGAAAAACTGATTATACATCGCATCAAAAACGATTTATGCTAGAAATTGTAAATATATCGTACCATTATGTATGACAAAGGAGTTGCGGGCGGAACAGTAGTTGCAACTAACTCCATATTTTGTAGCCAAGGCAACAGACATTGTAAAAGTAGAGCACGGACTTCTTCTCTTGCCGTTTGAAATCGATGGGTAATCTCTGCACGTAGCATTAAAACAATAGATGTTATTTTAGTGTTGTTTCGATCAATTTATTTAAATATTGAGATTATCTTTTATTTGGCTATATGGTCTATTTCTTTTAAATGCAATTAAAACAAGTTTAATTCATTATTCCACCCTACGTTTCGTCGATTTTTTGTCGACATCGTCAGGGGTATCTTTATTTAAAACATTAAAAAACAACAAACATGATTAGATGACAAAAGCAATATTTTCTAATATGTATTTTCTTACATGCTATCATTTCTCCTTCATTTTTCTTAATTTAAATATTATGTCTGCACAAACATAAATCAAATAGACAAATATTAATTAAAATAAATAACATATAAGACATCACTCTTTAAAAAATATCAGAGTTTAAAATTGTTTTATGGCAACCAAGTAGCTGGCGCTGATATTGTCCAAGTCCTCTTTTAAATTAAGAAAAATTAACGAGAAATGATAGCATTTAAGAAAATACTTATTAGAAAATATTGCTTTTGTCATCTAATCATGTTTGTTGTTCTTTAACATTTTAAATAAAGATACCCATGAGGATGTCGACAAAAAATCGACGAAACGTAAAGTGGAATAATGAATTAAACTTGTTTTAATTGCAATTAAAAAAAATACCGTATAACCAAATAAAAGATAATCTCAATAGATGTTATTGTTACTTTTTAAGTTTGTTAATTTTAAGGGTACTTACCAGAAAACATAGACATGGTTAGTTCGGGCCGAAGTTGTGCCATTTGTTTGGAAAGAAACCGTTGCGAACGACAGTATGCATTGCTAAGAAGAATATCCAAAGTGCCGGTTTTTTCATCTTCTGCAATAAAAGAAAAACGCTTTCAATTCGATTTTTTGAGAACTAAAATACAAGTGGAAATTGTTTGCGTTGAATTTGAATCGTACGTGCCTTCGTCGATGTCAACAGCTGTCGGCATATAAAAAAATTAATGAAATTCAATCTACACTGTATTGAAGACTTTTTGCTACTGCGGAGCATATGTGAATGTTTTTTCTGGATTACGAGTACTTTCAGCTACAGAGCTTTTCTGTTAAGGCGACTGGAATAACTGGAAAATGATTATAGCATGCCGCGAAATAGTGCTTTAATTCCAACCTCCACTTCACGTGGTAGTAATCACAATTTGTCGTTTTTCCATTTAAACCTTTCAATATAATTAACCCTCTATGCACCTTCTCAAATCAAACCAGCGAAGTATGGGATAATGAGTCAATGAGTCTGATAGGAGAAATGCGAATCAAATGCAATAAATGTACATGTGCACTCTTACAAAAATATAAGTCTGATCAATATATCAATTAACAACAAAATTACTGTATAGAGCTAACTTCTGGCTTCTATGACGAAGGACATAGTGTACTTGCTAAAGAATACGTTATAATACGTGATGGCCCGCGACTTCAATTCAATACAAGAGGAAATAATTAATTAAATTATACTTTTCTTGGCCATGAAAAAAAAAAGGTTTTTAAAATGCTATAAGCAAATTGTTACGTTTATGTTTAAAAAGAGTAACCCAACGAAATACTCTGTATGGTGTCTTAATTTTGCGTTTTGGGCAGTGACGTTTATGCAAAGGTGCGCAGGTGTTCTCCGCACACCCTATCATTTTTTAATTTTAATGTCTCACTTTAGGGCACCAAAACTAAGAAAATCGGCATTCAAAGGTCTAATTACCAACCAAAGTAATTTGCTTGTTGCAGCTTGCAACTTTCATCAAGCGCATCCTCATTGTGTGTTGCCTTCTCTTGTAAATGTGGTGGGCCTTCTTTAGGCGAGCTCAAAACAAAGCAACACAAAATCTAGAGTTTAACGAACGATCGAGACTTATGAATGAGTTACGTTGTAAAGTGGATTGTTAACGGGTGATTTTCATTGATATTTCATATTATTCTTATTTTCCTAATTTGAGTTTTTTTTTGGATTTAAAAAGCTAAGAAATGAGCTTAATATATGTTTTAAATGTTCGACTTTCAAAAATGTTTCTGTTAAGGATATATGTACCAAATATACTTGTCATTTCTGCAACAATAAGGAATAAGAGCATACCTACATAAATCACATTTTTTTATTTCAAGAAAAAAAGGTAGGTTTTCAGTTTTAAAATTCTGTGGCAGCTTATGGCTTCTAATGGTATTTATTCAGCTTTAAATGTTTAACCATTTCAGATATCGCAATAAAAAAAGAAGTGAAATATGTAACGAACATATTAGATTTAATGGTACAATAAAACGTATTTTAAAATAAATCGATTTATTCCTTATCATTACAGATTTTTAGTATTAAAAGACGCTTTTTCGAAAATTTTTATAATAAGCGCCATTATTATACATTTTCGAACATCCTCGCCAAATTTACTGTTCAATATCTACAAATTAGTAAAAGTCACAGGTTTTGAAAACCATATTTTTCTTTTTTAATGATTCACTGCAAATTCAACAAGTAACTTAACGTGAATTATTGAATATATGTGGTTGATTTTTCCATTTTAATGATCCTTTTTTAAGCTAAAACTCACAAAAACACTCCTAATTGAAGCTATACACGAGCTTAACATTGGTTTAACTGAAATGTGAATGGAATATTCTGCATGATAACATTCACTCAAAGCTATCTGTCAGAAAATCTCATAACTAATGCTCTAAAACTCTTGTTATTACATCTCGATGAGACCATTTTTTTTTTATATATAGCGGTTTTTTGAATAATGTATGTACATTACCTCAACGTATGTTTTCAAAATTGCAGATTGTCCTGCGAGCTATTTAATGCAAAAAATGTTAGGCATTTGTCGCCTGCTATATATCCGAATTAGAATGTTAAGAAATTTTTTGTTTCAATGGGGTGTTTTCCCACTAGGAAAAATTTTATTTTATTTCTATAAACGTTATTATATCCAGCTGGCATAAATAGTTTTATTTACAGTTGCTGCAGAATTTTTATGAATAGATATTTTTGTTAAGAAAAAATTTTGGAAATAACTTATAAAAAATATTGATGGCTTTTAAATTATAGCATAATTTTATTTGAGTTTTGAGACATTCAATTTTTTAACAAGCTCTGTTTCCCCTTCTCTTTGCAATTTTTTTACTTCTGTGAAATTTCTCATGAATTCTCTTTTTTATTTGAAACACAAAATCTACAAATCAAAAAAATGAGTCCAAACTTAACTTATGAATTCTTTTGTCCCGTTAATTATTATAAATTTTTTAAGGGACAAGCACAAGAATGATACAACGTGCTAAAGGATAAATATTTTACCTCAACCTCAAAACGTTGAAAGAATTTAAAATAAAACAAAGTTTACCAATCCAAGAAAGGTAACAAAAATTTATTTTTCAAAAAAAGGCGAATTAATAATTACATATTTATAATTATATGTCCACAGGTTTTAAGTTAAGGTAGGGTGTAGGAACTAAATGCCGCTGCAAAACAAATATCAACCAAAAAACTGAAATATTACCTTTGAGTATTCAGGGTTATTTAGCAAATAAAAATTCACTTTCATCATTTTCCTTGGCATGAACAAATTTAGATAAAAGAGTATCACCTACATACGTATGTATTTTTAAAATTCACATCCCACGATAATAAGGCGGAAACTGTTGCTGTTGTCACAAACGTTACAAAGTTCTATGCGAAGACTACTAATAAATCCGAGGCAAATATTGGACAAACTTCCTGCCGACTAGAAATTCAATGGAAAAGAGCTTTTTCAACATCCTCTTTATTTGCCACCAAGACTTTCATTTAAAATAAAAAATGTTTATGCATGGATTTTAGTGTTCTTTCAGTCGGTTCTCGGTTAGGTTCTGTTCCGAGTTTGAGACATAATCTCTAACAGATAACTTGTACGCATACTTGAGTTTTGAACATTTTTTCATATACAGTTTTAAATGAATGTAAAAAACAAAACAATTACAATATGAATTCGATAATAAAATAAAATTGTCAGATTACAGTATATGCAGACATTATGGATTTTGCAGACCCGTATTCTAATCAAACCGAAGACAATGAAACACTTTCGGCGCCAAATATAACTTTAGCGTCCGACCTGCAGCACAATCAATATTCAAAAGCAATTTCCACGGCGGAAATTATAAGCCACTACTTATCCGTGTATTACACGCCAATACTTGTATTTAGTGGCAGCATTGGCAACGTTTTATCAGTGTTTGTATTTTTTAAAACAAAGTTAAAAAAGCTTTCATCTAGCTTCTATTTGGCAGCATTAGCTGTTAGTGATACTTGTTTTCTGATTGGTTTGTTTGCCCAATGGCTAAATTTCGTTGAAGTGCATTTTTACAATCGCGAGTTCGTTTGTCAATTCTTCACATTTTTCAGCAGCCTATGTAGCTTCTGTTCGGTGTGGTTCGTGGTAGCGTTTACAGTGGAACGGTTCATTGCTGTAATGTATCCCTTAAAAAGGCAGACTATGTGCACTGTCAAAAGGGCCAAGACTGTACTATTTGGACTCACTGTGGTCGGGTGCTTGCATTGCACTCCGTTCCTTTTTGTTTCAAGCCCAAAATATGATTCAAAAATAAACTCTGAAATTTGTGATATACGGCTTGAGTACAAGGTAAAGTGCCACTTTCCGTTCTTATTTTTTTTTAAACGTTACTTCAATTTTTAATGATTTGATTGTGAGTGGTCAAATTGATGATTCTAAAAAAATATGTTTTCATTGATGTTGCATCTTCATAAATTCGTTATCTTCATTGTTTTAAAAAATAATCTACATACATACATGCAATACAATGACATAAAAGACGATAATAAAAAATAAGGAAGATGATGGCTATGAATAATGAGTGTGACGTAAAAAATATTGAAGGACCGCATTTTTTTAATTTTAAGACTCCAATTATTTGTTTGATGCCAGCAGGATTAAATTAACGTAACCTGGTACCAAACACAAAGAGAAGGGATGAGCTTAGGGATATAGAAGGGGTGGTAGACAAATTAAATTAAATTAGAAGCTCTGTGTTTGAAGAGTTGAACCCAGCATACAATTTGCCGAAAATCAGACAACCGCCAATCTGTCGGCGCCTGTCAGTAGTCCCTTCTTGGTACACCAGTAACATTGTTTGTCGCTAGCTCTAATGATTCACCTTTGAGTTGTACTTCCACATTCGTTCTGCACTTTTTGGTAGCAAATCTCTATTTAAGAACATAACAGCACCTTTCAACAATTTGCTTGAATTTCAAAGCATTTCATTTAGATAATCCTTTAAGTAAGTTACCACCAAAATATTGCAAGTATTATATTTAAGTTAAGTCTGTAGAATGCACGGAATAAATTTACAAAAAGATATATGATACAGTACTTATGGAAAAAGTGACGTAAACTTCTTTTAGGAATGAATGCTGCTGAGTTTGTTTATACAAATGTACGAGAAAATACTTTTATTTTCATTGAAAGTCAACTTCTTTCGTAATGAGTTCAAATTTCTTGTTTTAAGTTGTTCATCATAAATGCCTGCGGCGGCTCCGAAAAATAAGGCCCCAAGAAATAAAGCCACAAAATAAAAATTAAATAAGGCCCCAAAAATATAAACGCGAAACAACAACATATTTTTTTTTTAAATTGGGGTCTTATTTCATTTTTTTGGGGACTTATTTCGTTCCTTTGGGTTCTTATTTCATTTTTGTATTTCAATAGTTTTTTATTTGAGTTCATTTCTATGTAATACTATCGCAACGTATCTGTCGGTCAAAGATCAAACAAACAAAAAATTGTATGTACGTATTGAGGCAATAGCGGGAGAGAAGCATGGATAAATAGGCCTGAATCGTATAAATGTACCAACACCAGCATTAACAGGGCTCAGTGATTTATTCTAAATTAACTTGCGGCCTGCTAATATTTTGTTTTGGTTAAAACAATGTTTTCACAAAGTATTAAAAAGGGTCAGCTCCGGAATTACTGAAATTAAACTAAAAAAAATGAATGACGCTAACGTTAACCAACTTATTTTACGTATCAAATAAACCAAAAAGCATTGTCAATCCTAACCTTAAAAAAGACCTTGGTGTTATTTTAGACAAAAACTTGGAGTCCATATGCCGTTCACACTATTAGAATCTAAAAAAAAAACAATAACGTTTTACTAGAGTTGTGGTGAAAAAAATTCGTTTAAATATGGATATGCCTTGTGTAAATTACTGTAAATTACATATTTGAATACAGTATTTCGCGTTAATGTTTATTCCTGACATATGTATTATCGAGTCATATTGATTGTCCTTATATTTTATATTTAATTGGTTTTAATGTTCCGGCAAGAATGCTTAGAGAACATTTACTTTTTAACATTTTATACCATAGGACTGTTTACGCCGCCAATGAACCTTTATCCAAGGGTGATTAAAACAAACAAATTCAGCTTGCAACATGATTGGTTTTAAGATTTTTATTTAAAACAGTATTTGCTACTAAGTTTAAATATTTATTTAGATAGAATTGTCTTACATAAATGTATGAGCAGTGGCCGATGTAAATCCACGTACACTTACTTTATAATTGAAGTAAAACAACGTCTTTTAGCTTTTCATTTCAAATGCATTTTTCTCAAAACACTCAAAACTCTACACAAATTTTCTTTTTTCGAAAAATTAATAGAGAATTTATCAGAGAAATAAGTCCTAAAAAGAATTACATTTTGATGAAGGAATTTTTTTGAAAAACCCTTTTTGAAACGGAAAGCTGAAAAACGTAGTTATTTAGTTTTTACTTAAGGCATTATAACTTAGGGCTACTAACATTTTTTGCTTAATTAAATTAGGTCTACAAAATATGTTATGTGGTTTTTACATTTTTACTTTAACTTGATATAACTTGCGTTGGGGTGGTAGTTGAACCTCCTAGTATAGCATTTTATTTTCTTCGAATTTCCATTATTTCACCTTAAAAATGTTTTTTTCAATACTGTGACATTCTGATGTGACTTATACGTAAATATAAGAGAGGATACTTAAATTTTAAGTAAGTGGCGTGGATTTATGTCGGCCATTGTAAAGTAAATAGTATTGTATCTTACTTTGACTGATGAAATAAACGAAACGAAGTTAATGGTAGGCGAATTCAAAAAAACAAAAGCAGATACATAATTTCTTGATTTTCGATTTATCAAAGTAATTGGAACACGTTAAAAACGCATTTTCACACTATCGAATTTTGTCAGAAATCAGTTCAACATACTGTAGAATGTGTAGATTTAAAGCTTTTTATTTTCTTCTGCGGAAAATTATATGTTTTTATTAGATAATTCGGACATTTTCTATATATAAGGCACCCATATAACAAAGAGCTAAGCTTATAAATTATTATTGTATATCGTACAGACAAACACGATTTCCTGATAATAAATATGTGTAGGTTCTTTTTGACTAGACATATTAGCTTCTTCGGTGTATTGGTAGTATGCGGATTAAACGTACATTTTGTGGCCACATAAACACTCTAATATCTAATATGGCAGCCAATTTATGTCAACACCATTCACTTTCAGTTTTTTTGCTGGGAAGTCAACAAGCTTTTTTATTCTGCTGCAAGCGCAAGGAAATGTAATAACACTAACATTTGATTAAATTCAATGAAGGGCCCCCGTAACTGGGAGGCCTGTAGATTTCCTTATGTCAAGCCGGTGAACACCACATGCGGTACAGTAGGGATGCAGTTGTCGCACTTTGCTGTTCCCATTTCTTTAAGTTGAAGGAATATCTATTGATATTGATGCTCATGGCGTTAATGTCAGTTCTAAACCTGATGCCAATTAGTTTTACTTTCAGGATGTAGTATCAACAACCCGTGGTGCACGAAAACAAAACATGAATATGATACAAAACAAGTTTGCAGTTATTAAACCACACAGCATGATATTGGAACGTTAAAATTCTAATATCAAAATAAAATAATAAATAAATAAGTCGCAACGCGGTTTGTATTGTTTCGATCTGGTACTAACCAATATCACATGTATAAACGGTTTAATCTTTGCTGTGTAGCGAATACCGTTAACTGTAAAACGCTAATTGGTCACATTTTTGGATTTTGCCTGTTTGCCAAATAACTGTAACTAAATATTTTTTTTCATAATCGTTCGACTTGTTTTACCTATTTTTATGAATTCTGTCAACAATATTTCATCATTAAATCTAGCCTTTTTCTGTTTAGTTGTAGGAGTTACGAATAAAAAATATAATAAGTGAAGAACATTCAAATATTCAGAAAGAGAAGTAATTTAATCTATATTCTCCAACTAAAACAATTATATAGATTTAAATCTATGATGGTGGAATAAAAAGATATGTGTGCTACGAGAAAGCATGCAGTGCAAGCATAGTTATTTTATCCAAATAATGCGCAAAAGCAACAATGTACATCGAGTCTTTCAAAAAATGCTAGTACTCCCTCTGTTAATTTTTTAAATTTGGTATTATTTCGTTTGGCATTATATTACGTCACCGATTTTTTCGCATTTGGTTGTGCGTTGTTGTTTTTTTGTTACTTCTCCGTATAAAAAAATTAATACGGTCTCATTGTAATCTCTTTTATTCTGCGAAATGTCAAAAAGCGAACAGTAAGATGTTTTTAAAAACGAAACAGTGAGACATGTCTCAAATCTCGGCAAAAGGCATCGTTAGTCTTTGGGGTCGACTTTAGGGGAAGCAGCTTAAGATAATAAATTTTTGTTTAAATAAAGAAGCATGAAATTGAATGTTTTTTTTTTCTTCAACTTTTTTTTATAAAACATAAATATATTAGAATATTGGCTCTACACTCACTGTTTGTAACACCAGCAAACAAGCAGTGAGACAATTTGACTTTATTTATATTTAAGCTCATGGTTGAGTTGTATTGAATGCGATATTATTAATTGTTATTAAAATGCAATTCCTTCACTGGAAGGTGTTTAAAGATATGCCAAACCCTTCCTCTTTGTAGTAACACAGTGCAATAAATACACAGTTATATTCGCAAAGTGAACAATATAAAAAGACCCCACTGAACCCAAAAGACCGAATTATGATAAGGCCTACCGTTTCATATTTTTGTTGAGGAGTATAATTCGATCCCTTTGCGGACTACTGGGCAATACTCTTAAGGAACAAAAGAGCTATTTTTTATTTTATTTATGCTACCATAATAGCAACCAAGTGCTAATCTTAGGTTTAATTGACGCGCGCCGTCGTCGCAAGGCTCTAAAAATGTTTCGCTGATGTCCAAAAATGCTACGAAAAAATTCTCAATCTCATCCACCTAAATACCTGTTTTGATTGGGCAAGAATCGGTTGTGTCGATTTCTTAATCTATTTTTTGCTTTGGGTTGAGCGGTATAATTTGCTTTTGCGGAGTATGCAGTACTAGAAAATAAAATCGCGGTATAATACAGCTATTGTAGTACTTTCGACAGAAATGATCCTGATCTCGAAACCTTTCCCTTTTAATCCGCGCGGTTCATCTCACATACGTGTTCTTCCTCCCCTTCATCATTAACGTAATCATTTATCATCACCGCAAGGGAATGATAGGTTGGGTTGGGTGTATGCAAACTTTGTTTATACCCAAAAAATCGTTGCATATACCCAACCTCGCACTTACTCTAAATCCAACAGTGAAACCAAGCAGAGGGGGCTACATATGCCATTAGAACTTTCTAGAAAATAGCAACAATTTTATAGATGTATATAAAAAAGGTATGCCAAGTAATTTGTTCCAATTAATTTATCCCGTTGATTATTGAATGGTTCTGTCCGAAGATATAGCTATTTTAATCAAAAATGTAAATTTTCTATACAGTCTATTGTTTAATTTATGACAGAGTTGAATGTTTAGTTCGTGAAAGGTTATAAAGGTTTCAATACCTAGTTAAAACAATAACCCATACCCAAATTAAATATAAAATGCGGAATAAGCTTGGCAGATAAACCCTTCTGGTATAATGGTGAAAGCAACAAGGAAATGGCTTTTAAAATTTTTATATATTATATCGTCGGTTCAAATGTAAAACTCATGAAGTACACATTTTATAAAAAATTGTTAATAGAAATATAAATACATATGTATATTCATTACCATACTATAACTGAAAAAAAGTAACGAGGAATAATTGTCATTTTTAGAATTTTTACAGGATACGCAAAAATATAATACTCAGTAAGTGCAGGCATTCATCCAGAGTATTCATCCATCTGGCTTACTCAAATTAACCAACAGCACTGCAAGACTGCTGCCGCTCTTTTAAGTAGCAGGCTTGTGGCTAGTAGAACAAAATCACACATAATATCCATCCAGAAACCATGGGTGTGGAAAACCGCATCTGTGGTCTTGGTTGCTTGAGTGATTTATACCACGTTCTTTATGATGAGCAATCCGAAAAACTTAGGATTTGTCTTATTGTATCGAAATCTTTCACAGCTACTATGATCAAAAGCTTTTGTAGCCATGATTTGGTAACTGTTTCTATAACTTACCATACAAATGATAATTGGGAAACCTTTGCCGTTGCATCAGCTTATTTCCCCTATGACTCCAGATAGCACCTAATCAGATCACAGATACATCGAATTTCGAATCTACTGCGAAAATTTAACTTTCGCAAGAGAGGAGAAATCCGAGAAAAACGAACTGGCCACGGCTTAGAGAGGAGCTTGTCAACTCTGTCAAAGTTCCACTCAAACTTAGATCAAGTCAGAGAGTGGAGAGGTCTACTCAGGATTTGAACAACGTCCTCACCCGCTGCTTTGAACTTTCATGCCCTACCACGTCAATTTCCCACAGGTAACGGAATGGCTTCGGTCAGACTCTGAACCATAGATTGAATGCCATCCATCGTATTTTCACCGATAGCTCCAAAACCGGACAGGGGTCTGGTGCTGGAGTCTTTGTAGAACGCGATAACATAAGACTTTACTACCCCTGATTTTTGCCATCCTATGCTATAAGGCTATGCGCTATATTGCGAACAAGAGGTGGAGGGCTAGAGGCATTTGCATTTGCAGTGATACTATAAGCTGCAAAACAAAACAAAAAAAAAAATGCAGGGATGTACATAAATAAACTTCCTCCTAACTAACCCAAAATCATTCTTCAATTCCTAAACTCTTAGACCTTTAGAAAATCACAACTCATTTAATGGAACAGAATACGTTAATCAAATATTTGAAACAAATTTTAAAATGAACAACTATGAACGAATCCGTTACCAAAATACATACATGAAAATCTCATTTTAAAAAATATATGAACATATACATACTTGAAATTATAACTTAAATCTGATTGTTTTTTTTTAGGAATTTGTAACTATCCTGAACTATGTGGATACTGTTGTGGTTTTTGCAGTTCCGTTTACGACTATTGTAGTTTTAAACACATTCACTGGCTGCACTGTTTGGAAATTTGCAACTGTTCGAAGAACCATGACATTGCAAAAGAGGTAAGTCTACAGGGTGGGCCATTAGTAATTTCTTTTAAAATCATAGCTTATTTAGACACTGACAGCTGTTTGAGAACATGGATTTTCATGCAGGATGGCGCGCCATGCCACAATTGATCTTTTGCGCACCAAATTCCCAAATCGTGTTATCAGCCGTCTTAGGGATGTCAGTTGGCCGCCTCGGAGCTGCGATTTGACCCCTTTGGAACCGGGAAGGATGTTATGCCAACAATCCGGAAACAATCCGTGAGCTACTGCCCAAATCCATCAACAAGGTGGCAAAAAACTTTAAATTAGAAACATGTGAAGGAGTGCAGTATCTACATACTACATATTGTACAGGTTCTCAATCTTTATCTTTTCTACTACAGCTTTAAAACGGTTTTTTCTAAATTTTCGAATATTAAAAGGTGTTACAAACTATTTGTCTTTATATATATTCCCCTTAAGATAGGGTATACAAATTAATTTTGTTCATTTAACTGCATTTTTAAAAATAAACTTGTATTTGGCCCACCCTTTACATCCAAATAATAAAAAAAAAAATATGTACAAGCTACCTAAATATCACTTTCTTTATTAAAGGAAACCCCAAATTACAAGAAGTCTATTTTCATCAACATACAGGAGCAGCACAATAAAACGACAAAATTCACTATTATCAAACTGTTCACACCCTAATGGACAGAATTGTATATCCTACAGGGAGTCGAAAAAAAAATCAGGTTGGTAGGACCTACGGTTAATACAGAGTATTATATTTACAAAATTGATTTCGAACAGATTAAGCTTTATGCAGTTCTTTAATATACTTAAAGGAAGACGGAAGATAACAAATTCATCGCAGCTAAAGGTGACAAAGATGCTGCTTATAGTATCGACGGTATTTGTTTGCCTTAATTTACCAAGCTATGTTATGAGATTAAGGACCTTCTTAGAGGTGATTTGTTTTAATTTAGTTTTTTATCAATTTTATGTTCAAATCGAAAGATATATCCACCAACATATTATTCAATTTGGAGTATTCGTATCACGTTATCTTTTACTTAAAACTTTTTTTTTCAGAAAAAGGTATGCAGCTTACTACGAAATATATTTTATTTATTAAAAAAATACTTTCCCCATTGTCAGAGTAAACGGAGAATTATCTCAGTTGTAATTTTATTTGATGTTAAATTTCTTGTAACGGGTGATCCAGTAGAGATACTTTTTTCAATAGCCTTTTTTGACAGATCACGTGTGAGTCGTGTCATGCTGTCATGTTATTTTTGTTTAGTATCGTTTGGCATTTCATAATGGAAAGACTTAGGCATGAACAACGTTTACAAATTGTTCAACTTTATTATGAAAATTCACGTTCTGTGAGGAATGTGTTTCGTGCACTTCGCTCAACTTATGGTCAACATAATCGGCCTACTGAGCGTACTATTCGCAACACCATCACCCATTTTGAGACCCAGCATTCATTATTGAATAATATTCGACCGAATAGACCACGTCCAGCACGCTGTGAAGAAAATATAGCGGCCGTAGCTGAGAGTGTACACGAAGACCGTAGAGAGTCGATTCGGCGCCGTTCGCAGCAACTCGGACTGACGTATGGAACGACTTGGCGCATTTTACGTCAAGATCATAAATTGCAAGCGTACAAAATACAGCTTGTGCAACAACTGAAGCCGCTCGACCTTCCCAAGGGACATCGCTTCGCTCTATGGGCTCTTGAAAAGTTCCAAGAAGATCCGACGTTTTCGAGGCAAATTTTGTTTAGCGATGAGGCCCATTTCTGGCTCAATGGGTACGTAAACAAACAAAATTGCCGCATTTGGGATGAAGAGCAACCTGAAGAGATTGAAGAACTGCCACTTCATCCAGAAAAAACAACGGTTTGGTGTGGTTTGTGGGCCGGAGGAATCATCGGTCCATATTTCTTTAAAAATTATGCCGTTGCGAACGTAACCGTCAATGGCGACCGTTATCGTGCCATGATAACCGACTATTTGATGCCTGAAATTGAAGCTCGTGATCTCGGCGACATTTGGTTTCAGAAAAGACGGCGCCACTTCCCACACATCGCATCAATCAATGGACTTATTGAGAGAACATTTCGGTGAGCACATAATTTCACGTTTTGGGCCGGTCGATTGGCCACCAAGATCGTGTGATATCACACCGTTAGACTTTTTCCTGTGGGGATATGTAAAGTCAAAAGCTTATGCCGACAAACCCGCTTCGATTCAGGCCATCACGCGTGTCATTCGCCAGTTACCAGTCGAAATGCTCGAACGAGTGATCGAAAATTGGACTCAACGGATGGACCATCTGCGACGTAGCAACGGCCAACATTTGATAGACATAATCTTCAAAAAATAAATGCCAAAGAATGTTCTTTCAAATGATAATAAACATTCTCCATTAAATTTGAATTTTCTGTGTTTTTTTCCTTAAAAAAGTGGGAAACCTCGAAATGGATCACCCTTTACAAGTTGTTACCCGATGTTCTTTGGCTGTATTTGTTTTTTTTTTTTAATGAAAAACTTCTGCTTATGAATTACGATTACATTAATTCGAAATTTATTGCAACATTGAGGAAATTTCGAAGTTAAACTGAGTATGAGGGATGGTACATATTACCTATATAGAACTATAGAGAAGTCCATAAAAGTGGGTTCGCCAATGTTCGTCTGTCCGAAAGCCGAGTTTTTGTGCGTTTTTTCCTTATCGTTTTTAATAACTGTAACTGACTTAAAATTTTGATCTTTTTTTGTATTTTGGATACTTCTTGTGGGGCCAAGAATAATGCACATTTAGTTTTTGAAAAAAAAATCGAACAACTGTACTATACAAAACCATCATTATCCTAAAAAAATAATTAAAAGAAAACACAACGCTTTAAGCAAAATGCATTTTTAATGAAAATTGTCATAACATTTATAATTCCTGTGGTTATAAAATTATACTACGAAGTTAGGATTTCTTATTTTATTAAATCAAGGCTGTAAAATGCATGAAGTTGTTTTTGTAGCTATATCTTATATTTCCGAAGTTATATCAGTTAGAGTATTTATACCTCAACATTTTAAATATTCACTTTAACTTGATATAATGGTAGACCCCTACTACTGTACCACTTTTTTCGTCTAAGCTTTAGGAATGTCAATTTTTTTAAGTATTTTTTTTTCTAACTGGAAAGCCCTAACGTATGAGGGGTCTTATATTTAGAAATATTATGTACTAAAAGCAGAGTTCTCTTCAATATATTGGCCACCATTGTATATAACTAAATTTACTTCAATACTCAACACACGCCGATTTATTTAACGTGATAGCTCACAAGTTTGTGGTTTTTGCGATATTGTCCTCTTTCTATAGTACCATTATTTAAAAACCTGAGTATGCAACATTCGTGGCCCCACCCAAAGTAAAAAAAAGTAAATTTAACCCTATTTCGTACCGGTACGAAATTCAGTTCGATTCCGGATCACATCTCTGCTTTTTGCATTAATTTTTTTCATTTGGTGTTTATTACTATAGAGTTATTTCGTAGAAATTTGGAAATTTTACTTAAATTCAAGTTATGAAATGTCAAGTAATGAGACGCTAACTAAACAGTTACAACGTCCTATCGCTTATATTGACGAAATACGTCAGTACCTAGAATGTCGTTATAACCGCTTTTCACTGTATATCGTCTAATATGTAATGTTAATTTTTTTTTTCAGACTGAATCATCCAAGACTACAGTTGTCATACAATATATTACATGGATTCTTTTTATAACGAACTTCGGAATAAATTTTGTTCTATATTGTGTAAGCGGTCAAAATTTTAGGTAAATTTAATAATTATATACACAAACCTTTAAAACATAAATATAACTAGCTGACCCACCCGGCTATACTCGAGTGTGAATAAGATTATTACTTTTATTACATATTATTAATTTAATAAATTTAAACTGAAAAATTTTGTATGGGTAAGAAAACAAGCGGCTTAAAAACGTAATAGCTCAAAACTAAGATACTAAAAAGACTGTTGCAAAGAACATTACTTCTGGCAAAAAAAGCCCTACATGATGTTTCGGATGTAACTACTAACTGCGTTATTTGTATTTATGTGGGTCAGAGTATACCTTTTTCCACTCCCATTCGTTTGCTGCTAACTCTGCTTAGCCATAGCAAGTGCATAATGTATGCACATGCTATTGCTGGTTAGTTTGGTGTTGATTTTGTTGGTGGACTTTAATAAGTTATTGTATGGGCATAACACCTATAATGATTAATTTTGTGTGTGATTCGAGCTAGAAGGACGGAAAAAGGATAGAAAAAAGCATTTGTCCAGCCAGTCCCAAAAAAGACGAAACTTCCCCACCGTACTCCTACCGAACAACTGCACTTACGTCCCTTCTTCCCAAGGTCATGGAAACGCTGATAAATTGTCAGCTTATGAAATGTCTTGAATTGCGGAAACTTCTTAATGACCGGCAGTATAGTTTTCGCGGCAACAGGTCCACTGGTGATTTGATGACATATCTAACCAAAAAGTGGAACCACTCTACTCACCGTGGTGGTGAAAGTAATGTCGTTGCGCTTGATATTTCAAAGGCATTTAGCAGAGTCTGACATCAAGCTCTTTTAACGAAAATGCGTGCATTTGGAATCAATGATACCATTACTCAATGGATTAGAAATAACATTTCGGGCCGTTCAATTCAAGTTGTTTTGGACGGTTCAAGTCTGCAACTCACCAAATAAATGCTGGTGTTCCCCAAGGCCCCGTTTTGTCTCCCATTCTCTTTATCATTTTTATCAATGGTCTCCTCTCCGACACTTTTAATCCAATCCATTACTTTGCTGATGACAGTACCCTTAGCTTCGCAAATTCGTTTTGGGATTCACGTCCCTCATCTTCAGGCATGGAGCCGGAACGGCAACGTATGTTAAGCTCATTAAATTCTGACCTTGATAGCATTCTTAAGTGGGGTAAAACCAATTGAGTACAATTTAATGCATCCAAAACACAATGTTGTCTACTGTCTCTAAGGCAGTCTTATAAACCGCAATACTCTGCCATTATCCATAAATGGCACTTGCATCGCTAAAACCAAACGACTTTCCATGTCTGTTAATGACAACCTTCGTTGGAAGGACCACATATTAGATGGTGCCAAGAACGCTGCGAAATGTCTAGGCTTCCTCAAGCGATGCAAGAAATATTTCACCCCGTCTGATCTGCGACAATTTATAAGGCATTTATTAGCCCCAAACTTGAGTACAACGCTCATACCTAGTCCGGTGCTCCAAAACATATTTGGAGCTACTTGACAGAATTAAAAAATGTGCGGTAAAATTTATTAGCGATCGAGACATCGTGAAATTACTTGACTCTCTTAGTCATCGTCGTAATGTCTCCTGCCTGTCATTGTTTTATCGGTATTTCCACCACAAGTGCTTAAATGAAATAGCCAGTTGCATTCCACTCCTACAACAGTTCAATCGCAATACTCGCCATGCTAGGAATGGACATTAGTTCACCCTTCTGCCTATATTCGGATGGACAGTAAAATACAAGGATTCGTTTCTTAACCGGAGAATACGAATGTGGAATGCTCTGCCACGCTTTGTTCTTCCTACACATTATAGTTTACAGACATTTAAAACCAACGTGCATCGGTTTTACCCTTTCTCTAATCCTTCATTTCCTTGATGCCCGCACGGTGTCATTTCATTATAAGGATTTCCAAAGTCCCTTTAGTGCGCGTACATTTTAAATAAAAACAAAAAAAAAGCAGATAATCTAGGACCGTAATAAGGAGCAAAGGGCTTAAGACACTCCCCTGATGAACACCGACTTTTATTGGAAATTCATCGGCAACTTCTGCGGAAAATCTGACTTTTGTCTTCGCTCCCTCGTACATGTCCATGATCATCTGTACGTAGGTTTCAGGAACTCCTCGTTGTCTTAGCGCTACCCATATCAGATCTCTTGGTTGTCTATCGAATGATTTTTCAAAATCAACCAGAATCATATGGAGATCCTTAAACGAATCACAATGCTTTTCAATTATGACCCTTATACTTTGGATTGCATCTGTGATTGATTTACCCGCGACAAACCCGCACTGGTCATCAGACAGCCGTATTATTTGTCTTAGGCGACAATGCTGATGTCATATACCGCTCAACGATCTTCATGATATGTGGCATCAACTTAATTTAACGGTAATTATCACAGTTTCGCGTATCTCCCAAGCTTTGAAAGCCACTTTCTTTTCCTTTATTGCAGCTTGCATTTCCTCTGTCCACCACCAAGTTTCATTTCCGTGCTGGTAGTGATCCTTCGAGGCTCCAAGCAGTACTTTAGCTTTCTCTAAGCAGGCTCGTTGTAGGGAATCCCACATATCTTGTGCGCTGCCCTCTTCATCCTCAACTTCGTTGAAGTTATTACGGAGGAAATTTTTCATGCTGATAATAAATTCGCTTTTTTCTTTGGCCAGGTTGTACCAATTGATTTTCGCAGAATCCTTTGTCTGTTTATTTTTGTTCTTCGTCTCCATGAATATGTCTGTCAGGAGGAGACGGTGTTGCCGGGTGATTGCCTCTCCCAAGATCACTTTGCAATCTTTAACTCTAGGGTTCATGAAACTTCCCACCAAATGGTAGTCAACCTGGGTTTCATTTCCACCACTGCTATAAGTGACAAAGTGCCGGTTCTGCTTGATGAACATTGTATTTACAACGATCAGACCGTATGACTTGCACATGCTTAGCATGTCTTCACCAGAAGAATTCCTGGTGCCATATCCTAGTCCCCCATGGCAGTCTTCATAGTCTTCGTTAGACTTCAGGACATGTCCATTCAAATCTCCGCCAACAAACAAAAGCTCATCCTTCGGGATACTCTTGATGAGGTTGTGAAAATCAAGCCAGAATGCATCCATCTGCTCGCTCCCGCTTTGGGGAGCATATGTACTGATAATATTCCACACCTCGTATTGAATCACCAGTTTGAGAGACATCAAACGGTCACTGGACTTTGAAAGTCCAGTAGAACATCTTGTATGCTTTTATCTTAACGTCCAAGAAATGCGCCCGATTTTCGGTGTTTCGCCATTTCGTTTCTTGGACAACTCGCGACCCTTAGGTTTCGCCTAAGTCATCTTCTTTTTTCCTCTTATCCCTAAATTTCCTTAATGCCCACACTGTTTATTTATTATAAGGGTACCAAACGCGTTAATAAAAAAAAAAAAAAAACCAAAGCAAAGCTTATCTTAAATCCTCGGTAAGTAGGTATAAATTAAAGATGACACCTAGCTCTGCAACTACTTTTTCTAAATATGTCAACAAATCATATTCTAAAGTATTAAACATTAAGTAGCTAACATACTGTATATTTGTGGTCAGCATCAAAAGCTATGACGATGTAGACGTCTGTCCGACACCAAGTTTTAGGCCTTTTATTCGTTAATCGTATGATGTAGGTGTTTAACATTTTGAACTGTTAGCTTAAGGATGAATTTCTGAAATACCCGCCCTCATTTGAAAGACATTTTACTTGTTTTAATAGTTTTATAATAAAATTAATCAACTATAAGTAGATTTTATTTGTATAGCGAATTTCTGTTAACTTCTAAGATAATAGAAAATGTATGTGTTTATGGGGAAAGTGGTACACAATTAGCTGAAATTGTATAGGATCTCGAAGTGTTTATGTATACATTTTTTTAATAAGCCCACTACCACGACCACTATTTGGAAAAATACATTTAAAAGCTAAAGTTGACGGGATGAAGAGCTAAGACCTTCATAAAATATCTAGGCATTGACCTCCTTTCCGAGTTTACCAAAAAATAAATCAGTAAACACATATTTAAAGGCTATAGTCCGCTAGGGGGCAAACAGTATGATACACTATTCATATAACGTAAGTTTAAAGACCTAAAACATTGCTAAATAATCTCGGCTTTTGATTCTGATCATGAATATATATACTTTTAGGTGTCTACGACGAATATTAAGGGGTATTACAAACTATGTGTCAAAGTTAATAAACCTTAAAGATAGGGTATACAAACTTTGCTGACGATGAAGCCATCATAAGTGATGATCAGACTTCCCTGCAATGAGCACTTGATGTTTTGGTAGATGTTTTAGAAGGGAATGGGTATCGTATTAGCCAAAAACAAGACAGATTATCTGTTCTGCCCATTCTCTGACCCAAGTCAACCCGTTCCAGACAGTTATTTAAATAGGGTGAATGAATGAAAGCAACCGTTGATCACGACATCAATCATCCTAAATATAAGCGTAGGGTGAATGAAGTGGCAGGAAAACTCTGCCATCTTCTGTAACCGAAAAATATTCCCTGAGCTGAAGGGAAGGTTCTACACCGCAGTTGTGCGTCCGGCGCTCACATACGGTTCGGTTCACAATGCTGGACAATGTACAAAAAGTATGAGGACAAGTTGACAGCAGCTGAGATGAAGATGCTTCGCATGACAGCAGTAGTAACAAAGCTTGATCGAATTAGAAGTTCCAGAATCCGAGGATACCTATCATGGTATCCGTTCAGAGATGAATTTTCTCCGCAACGCAAATACAATCGGTGACTTAATTTAAATTCACAGTATCCATTATCCGAACGTACTTGAACGTATTAATTTGGGTAAACAAAAATAAAATATTCATAATGCTTAGTGCTCGTCTTTTTATTAGATGTTTGCCTAAAGAATTTATTTGTTAAGAAAAAATAAGCACAAACTATTAAAAAAAACATAAGGAAAGTCTACAGTCCGCTTGGGGCGAACAGTATGATACCCTATCCTTATCCCTATGTACCCCAAAGAAAAAATTCATAAGGAAGATGATAGATAGCATTTTATTTCATTCTATGAAATTTATAGAAAAAAAAAATATTTTTTTTGAAAAAACGGCACCAAAAAGTGGGCGTGGCCAAAAACTTTGTATGGGCGATATATTGGAAAATATATTTGCTAAATATATTGTTAAACATTTTTTTTTCGATTTCTATGAAAATTTTCAAAGAAAACAGCATTTTAGTGAAAAACGCCCACAAAAAGTAGGCGTGGCAAAAAACTTTATATGACAAATTTATAAAGGTAGGCAGTACCTACATATCTTGTGAAGGTTTTACAACTTTATCTCTCTAACTTAAGCCTTAAAACGGTTTTTTCTAAATTGTGGGCGTGGCAGTGGGCGGATTTAAAAACTTTTAACACTTTACCATTTCGGGACCCTAGGGAGTATACGCTCCAAATTTCAGCCTCCTAGCATGACTTTAAAGGCCTCAAAAGTTGATACGGACGGACGGACGGACGGACGGACGGACGGACATTGCTAAATAGTCTTAGGATTTGGTCCTGATCATAAATATATATACTTTTATGGGTCTACGACGAATATTAAGGGGTGTTACAAACTATGTGTCAAAATTAATATACCCTTAGGATAGGGTATAATTATTTTATTGCTTACATTTTTTTAATAAATTATTTCCGCGATGAAATTAAAAAAAAACCCAGCTCATCGCGAGGCAATATATAATGTTTTGTCGGAGAAACGGTTCGAACAGGTGATCGCAACAAATACCATGAAGTAAAATTGTCCGATTCGTATAAAAGCGGACAATTTTGCTTTCGGAACGGATACCATGACAGAGGGGATTAAGCTGATGTTGTAAAAAGTGCTTTGGATGCGGATTACTACCAGGCAATCGCTTGTCGGTTTTAAATCAGTGAATTTTGATCTTATTCCATTTTCCATGAAGAATCCCTATTCTTACTTTTGAAACCTTTTGTGGCAGTTGTTATAAATGTCGCATGTTTTTCTTTTTTACATACCTGAACCTATCCAACGTTTCTTCTGGTCGAGGACAAATATCAGTTTTTGAGAAGCACCATAACATAGTATTTTTTACGTTGTAGGGAAATTACACCGACGGCACAACCCTAAATCTGGAGCGCCAGATCGAAAAAAATCTT
This sequence comes from Ferdinandea cuprea, assembly GCA_963576555.1. Taxonomy (NCBI): domain Eukaryota; kingdom Metazoa; phylum Arthropoda; class Insecta; order Diptera; family Syrphidae; genus Ferdinandea; species Ferdinandea cuprea. Next base: position 52,096,414 of record OY754960.1, read on the forward strand.
CGGATAGTTACATGTACAACATTATCCTTTCATTTATTTTATAAACAGTATAGCTATAGATTTAAACTTATGCAATTATAAAAAACAAGATATTATTCACATTGCAGAAAAGCGGTCATAAGCTTGTTTCGCAATGTCTGGTCAACGCAAAAGGATGGAAACACCCAAGTAACAGGTACAGGATTTTGTAATTATGAACTAAAAGTGTACAATTATAAACATATGTATCTTATTATGTTGAGTATCTGATCAAAACTAGCTATTTACACTATAAACTATTTTTGAGAAATCATCGAAAAACTTATCCTTTTAGGGTACGTTTTTTTCATTTTATTTTTAATTGCCTATTAAGGCACGTACGGGGTTTTGATGCGGACTGAAGGAACTTACTGGTGAATTTGACTTAATGCTCAATATGGAATGACTTTTGAACATGTTTTAATAAAGAAGTCACTCTTCCCTATTTACCGAAGATTTAAGGCAAGCCTTAATCGACGGTTATCCAAACTTGTCATCCGGATGACATCCTGACGTCACTTGATGTATATTTTGTACTAAAGTTGTTATTAGGTACAAATTCTACGTAATAGTGACGCCAAGATATCATCCGGATGACAAGTTTGGGTGACCGTCTGATTGCATCTTTACTTTGTTATACCAGGTAACATGTTAATGCAAATAGCTTCGGTAAAAATTGCAGCATATACTTCGTGTAGGGCCTTGAATTCAGAATTTCTCGTATACAATGCCGTCCGTCGGTCTGCCAGTCCGTCTGTCCGAGCGCCGTATAGCGAAACGGTTGGACGGATTTGCTTTAATGTTCGTATATGAGATTTATGGGGTTATATCTAGCCGGGTTTATTATTTATTACTTTATCGTTTGGAAGATCGGTATCTGCCATACAATTTTTTGGTGAAAATCATCACTATTTTTTAGAAAATGATTCCAAGGATTTTGGTCTTTTTTGTACTAAGGATACTTGGGACGGGGCCAAAAAAAAAACATTCTCAGTTTTAAGCACAAAGTTCGAATAACGGTAATTTATAAAACCGACAATATCTCAAAAACTAATGACGGGAATTCCGAAAAATTTTACTATTTTCTTTATGATGTTAAGTTGAACAAATCTGCCTAGTTTGATTTTTGAAATAACTGTTTTTTTATTTTTTTTTCATATAACGATTTTCTCAGTTTAAATTAAATTCGTTTTCTTGGCTCTAACGATTTTAATAAATTTTTTGAAGAATTATGTAAAATGTGCCGTTTTTGAAAAAATACAAATACGCAGTTGTGCGCTATATTTTTATTTATTTTTACTTTCTGCAATCGCTTACAGATAAAATTCTGGGACGTTTTACAAAAATAAATTTAAGGAAAGAAGAACAGACGTGGAGTTTTAAAGCATATAACAGAAATTCATAAATCGTTCAACTTTTATCTTCTTAAGAACAATTAGAGCTTAAAAAGATTTTTAAAAGTTTGGTCTGTTTTTCTTTTTTGAATAATTAGTACAAAAGAGCCCAAAACCGTTATAGCTGTTTTTGAGTAAATTGTTTTTTTTTTTTTAAATTTAGTGTAGTGATTTTAATAAATTTGGTATTATTATTTTAAAATTATCTTTATGAAGCGAGAAAGTTTCGTATTACGCAGTCGTTCACACTTTATATTTTAAATATAAATCTTTCTAGAATTTATTTTAAGTACTGCTAAGTACAATATTGGATTTTTTTTTATCAAAGAAATGCAGGTTAGGAATGTTGAGAAATAGAACAAAACATAAATAAGTTCAACTTTATTTTAGCTTCCATCAATCTTTTGAAGGACCTAGGCTTAATTTAAATGTTTTTCAGTTTCAGAATACCTTCGAAATAGTGGAACCGGCATGTCGTCAGGAAGAAAATCAAGGTTGAATTCTCAAAACTGCTGGAGTGAAACTCACGAACTGCAACACATTATTTCGATAAATTAAAACACAGCAACTTAATTTAACTTTAATCAAAAAAGCATAAATAAATATAGTTTATTTAAATATAATAAATTGACATTATCAAAGTAATAGAATAAAATTATATGAAACTAAATTAAAGAGAAAGTTGTTAATAAATGTTGACCTTATATCATAAAGAACCGGGTCTGATTGAAAATTCTTCATTGCCATATAAATAAATACTTTGAGTCAAACAATATTGCAGTTTTTTTTTAAATTAGTTGGTAAAACAAATGTATTTATATGCATATGATCTTTACAATTAGTTTATTACACTGACGAACAATAACCTTGACAACCATTGTCGGCTGTCGGACCGACCTTTGTCAGATCTTGAGTCGTGTCCGACTTTTAGCTCCCGACCAGTGAAGAGTCCCTGCCTGAGATACGGCAGCCTTCCATCCTCTGCGATCTCGGTCACGCTGCTTTAAGTTTGCCAGACCAAGCGCTCTGGCATCCGCGATGGCTTGGTCTCTAAATCGGAGGTTCGGTCTTCCTTGTCGCCTCGAACCTGGGGGCTGGAATTCGAAGATCCTCTTGGCTGCAGCTTTGTTGTCCATTCGCTCGATGTGGCCGAGCCAATGTAGTCGACGAGCTACATCCACATCTTGGTACAGCTCATAGAGTGTGCGGTTGCATCTTCTCCTCCATTCGCCCTCCTCGCGCACAGGACCAAATATTCGTCGAAGAATTTTTCTTTCAACGGATCCCAGTATTAACTCTCCTTTACTGCTTATCGTCCAGCACTCGGCGCCGTATAGCAGAACTGGCAGGATAAGGGTTCTATAGAGCATGCACTTTGTCCTTCCATTTAGCCACAAATAGTTCCTACCATAATATCACCTCCGTATTTGAAAAGCTCTGCAGGTAGGCCATCAGAGCCGGCGGCCTTGTTGTTCTTTAGCTTTTTTATAGCTAAGCCAACCTCTTCTATACTGGGCGGAGGAACTGGTTCTTCTTTGACTGGTACTCTTCTTGCCCCATCACTCTCTCTACATTTTGTCCGTTTAGCAGCTGCTAGAAATGCTGCTTAAATACATCTACTATTCCCTGCGCGTCGGTGACTAGGTTTCCACCGCCGTTGCAAAAAGCCTGCGTTCCGGTCTTAAAGGCAGCAGCCAGATGCTTTCTTATAACACTTCCGGATGTTGTTTCGGTCGCGGGACTCTTCTATCTTCTTGAGCTGGGAGACTGCGTGCTCTCTTTTCTTCCTACGCAGGATCTCCTTCACCTCCCTTCTCTACTCATCCCTTGCTGCCCTTGTTTTCCTCTGCAGCGTTCTAATCTGTGCATCTTCTGTCACCTTTTTCCAGTATACGCAAACATCATCATTCAACGGGCTTTTTCTCTGGGGTGGCTGTACCCTAAGGTGGTTTCGGCTACCTCCATGATGATGTCGCGATACTGAGACCACTGGTTGTTGGCGTCTATGGTAGGTGAATGCATAGTTTTTCACTCAGGCGCTCTATGTAGGCTCTGGCGACTCCAGATGTGCTAAGGCGTCCAATGTCGAATTTCTTCTTTTGGGCAGTTCACAGCTTGTTCTCGTTGGACAGTCGAGCTCTGAATCTAGCTGCAACAAAAAAATGGTCAGAGTCGACGTTGCCCCTCGGTAAGTGTGCACGCTCAAGATGTTGGATCCATGCCTCGCATCGATTAGCACATGGTCGATTTGGTTGGCGTTTCGACCGTCTGGAAAGCGCCAGGTTGCTATGTGGATCCTTAGTCGCGGAAACCTAGTGCTACTTATCACCGTATTACAAGCTGCTGCAAAGTCAAATAGTCGGTAGTCGTTATCTGTTGTCGTTTCGTGGAGGCTGTGCTTAACAACTAATCCGCCGAAGATGTTTTCGTTGCCTACTTTAGCATTGAAGTCCCCGAGTACAATATTGACATCGTACTCCGGACAGGCTCCGTAGGCTCCATCCAAGAGGTCATATTCCTCCTTGATAGGGTCCTCAGCCTCGTCGGTAGGGGCGTCTGCAGAAATTAGGCTAGTGTTTTGGAATGTAGATCTGATGCGGATCACCGCCAGGCGATCAGTTATCGGCTTGAAGTCCATTACTTTGGATCTAAGCCGATTTCCCACGCCGAATTCACATCCTAACACGTGCAATCTTTTGTTACAGCTGTAATAAATGTCGGAATTTTGTCCTTTCATAGTACCTGATCCTATCCATCGTATCTCCTGGATCGCTGTAATGTCGGCCTTGTACCGCGAGAGGACAGACTCAAGTTTTTGAGTAGCACCTGGGGTGTAGAGTGTCCGCACATTTCAGATACACACTCGCATGTCCCTTAACGTTTCGGGTCTTTTTTGCCTTTTAGGTACATTTATATCCGAGGCTATTTAGTATACATTACATTTTCATATGTTGAATAAAAACATAACAAAACAACCAAAGAATTTAATTAGTATACATAAAAAACTTATCCAAAACTATTTACTATAAATATTTTACACCCAAATTAGTATTGTATTTTCGTAATATTTATGCATTAATAAATTGTAAGTCCTATCATTTTATTATACGAAATTCATCCATCCAAGTAGGTATGTACTTATGTTCCACATGCAGAATCTTCCTGCATTTAGCTTTGCACTAAAGTACTTAAAAACGACATTGTGGATTTGTTTAATCTTCTCTATAATAATTCGTGTGCACCTACTAATTTCACAAAAGCCCTCTTAATTGCGATATTCAAGAAAAGAGTTGCAAATCGTGCCGCGAATTATAGGGGGATCTCTATTCTTAATTCACGTAGAAAGGTTTTCGCTACAATACTATATGGAAGGCTTAGCAAGTAGATAGAAAGCAGCGATAGTTTCAGCATATTTCAAACTGGTTTTCGTTCAGGATTTTCAACAACAGATCACATTTTTGCGTTGTCTAGTATTGGCAAAAAATTTATCGAAAACAAATAAAAGAATAAAAAGACGACATTTGATACAGTCAACAGGAACGCTTTGATACACAAGCTCGCATCACTTGGACCAAGAAAGTTATTTGGTTTTATATCTGAAGCTATTATTGTTTTCTAGTGCAACTGTGTGGGATGGCTCTAAGTTTTCAGAATGGTTCAACACATCAGCAGGTGTTCCTCAGGGATGTATTTTACATCCCATCCTTTTTGCATTGTTTATCGACGATATATATGATATTTTAAATAACGTGCGAATAACTGTGGTGCGTGAATTTAAGTATCTTGGTGTGCTATTAACATCCAACTTGGACTTCGGCAAACATGTAAGGGAAGCAGAGAAGCTAAGCTGGCACTAAATATGATGTGGCCTATGTTTTTCGCTAACCAAAATATTGGCCTTGCCTCTAAGTATCGAGTATTTAACGCTACAGTCAACATCTGCATGACCTGTGGAGTTCAGGCCTTTTGCGTTACCCCCTTTGAAGAATTCGAAGCTGTCCAAAGATATTTCGTCAAGCGCTCACTCCGGCTACCGAATACTACTCCGACCTCCGAACTCGAAATCCTAAATCTAAATTACATACCCCACAGGCAGTAACTCATGCAACAGAAAGGAACCTGAAAATACTTAATAGCGGTATGTATGCAAAAAACCTACTGGACTATGTAGAGAATTCCTCGCACTTTGTTTTTATTACAATGGCAACGCCGCCTTCCCTTCTATTCACCCGGTCTAATCTAAAAATTTGACAAAAATTTAAAACAAAAACAGAAGGGAACCTGAAAATACTTCATCGCGATATGTCCAATCCTACAAGAAATCCGACGTTCCGACGTATATTCAAGAAAGCTCTTTATCATTGACTACTGGCTGGTTTTGTTTATACAAATTTTTAAAACAAGAAATAGCTTTCAAAAAAATAAAAAATGTTTGTACAGTAAGAAAATTCCTCGCACTTTGTTTTTATTGCAATGGCAACGCCGCCTCTCCTTCTATTCACCCGGTTTAATCTATGACAAAAATTGGTTTTTAATTTTAATTTGAAAATTGAATGAAACGGTGCCCGGTTTTACATACAGAACATCCACATTAGAAAGAAAATTGCAAAATTATGTATATTTAATTCATAGAATTCAGAGTATTCTTGACATTATTAGCATATAAGAGATCATTACCATCGCAAGATGAAAATTGTTGTTGTGCTTGACTTTGCTGATGCTGCATTTTCTCTTGTGTTATTGTTGCTGTTGAGTTTGACGTTTCCACAACCACGGGAGCGACGGAAAATATTCTTGTATATTTTGAGGCTAATACAGGTATCGTCAGTTGATCGATGGTTGCCTTTACAGTTTGTTCATTTGGAAATGCCCTAAGAATCGCAGTCAGACGTTTTGTGCGAATCTGAGAAGTTGGCGCAGTATGTTTTTACGTTCCAATGTCTGTCACCATGGCCAAACATTTGGCAGTTGTGGCATTATAAAACTTTTGGCTGACACTCCCATCAAAACATTTGTTTATAAATCCATTGACTCACAAAAAATATTGATATCTGCAGGTCGAGATTTTCTCCTTTTCTGTCTTTCATTTATATTTATTGACTTAAGCTACTTGTGAATGTCACCTGTATTTTCCTGTAACACTTTTATTGGGGAAATCGAAAATTTTGTTGGACCTTGTTGTTGCTCGGGGACTTTAATGCTGAAGTCGGTAAGGAAAACATATTCGGCAGATTAGTTAGTAGGCACAGCCTCCACGAAACGACAACAGATAACGGATGCCGACTAATTGAATTTACATCAGCTTGTGATAAGTACACTAGATTTCCACGGCAATTCAGCAGCCTTTCGATCTCAAGACGGTCGAACGGCCGATTTGGTTTGACCATGGGCTAATCGATGCGAGGCACGTATCCAACATCCTGAACGTGCACACTTACCGAGGGGCAAATGTCGACTCTGACCAGACCACTTTCCTTTAGCGGCTATATTCAGAGCACGACTGTCCAACGAGAAAAAGCCGCGAACTGCCCAAAAGAAGAAACTCGACGTTGGACGCCTATGCATTCACCTACCACAGACGCAAGCAGCCAGTGGTCCCAGGATCGCGACATCATCAAAGAGGTAGCTGAAACCACCACAGGATACCAGCCATCCCAGAGAAAAAGTCAGTGGTATGATGATGAATGCGTATACCGAAAAAAGGTGACAGAAGATGCGCACATAAAAACGCTGCAGCGAAAAACAAAGGCAGCAAGGGAAGAGTATCGAGCCAGGAGAAGAGAGAAGAAGATCCTGCATACGAAGAAAAGACAGTACGTAGACAGTACGCAGTCTCGCAGTTTAAGAAAGCCAAGCAACTGGCTGCTGGCTTTAAAACCGGAAAGCAGGCTCTTCGAAACACCCATGTCAATTTAGTCACCGACGCGCAAGAAATAGTAGATGTATTTAAGCAGCATTTCCAGAAGCTGCTAAATGGATGGTTCCGCCACCCAGTATGAAGAGGTAGGCTTAGTCATAAAAAAGCTTAAGAACAAGGCCGCCGGTTTTGATGACCTACCTGCAGAGCTTTTCAAATACGGAATGTTTTGGCAGCGCGCATGTACCAAATCATCAACCCAGTTTCGGTGGAGGAAAGCATGCCCGATGACTGGAACATTAGCTCCATAATGTTCCATGCCCTAACTACAAGAAAGGCGATCTTATGTTTTGCAAGAACTATCGAGGCATATCCTTGCTAAATGTCGCATATTCATGTATTTACCCTTCTGCAACAAACTAATCGACATGTACCAGCGTGGCTTTCGGCCGGGCGATCGACCGTAGATCAAATTTTCACACTTAGGCAAATTCTGGAAAAGACTATCAAGTGGAACGCACCATCGGACGCTCACAGGCGAAACTAGTTGATCTTAAAGTGAATAATTCTGTTTCACAGAATTTTATGATATATTTTATGTCAACGAAAATATAAGTAAGTAAGTAAGTAAGCTATAGTTATTGTTTATCTAATTTTGTCGGCACAACATTACAAATACTGTAATAAAGGAAGAATGGGGAAAGGTTTTACAACGATCAAGAAGGTAAATACAAAGTTAATCAAAGAATGTTGAGGAATTGAATGTATCTGAAGACGAAGGACACTGATGACGTTACATGGCCCTGGTCCTTATTCCTCAAACTATTTGTTCATTTTCTGTTGAGGTTTGTAAAGACTAGCAAATGAATCGTGCGAAATGTATTGGTCTCCTCAATATTGAATTAAGTTGAATTGAGGTGAATGAAGTAGAAAAACATGCGATTGCAAGTTGGGGTGGTCAGACATGATGTGGTTTCATTTGTCGAGGGTAAAGTTGAATTGAAAGAGAGACAGTTTTTTTTACATAATAGTTGCGAATTACCACCATCTTTCCTTTTTCAAATCATCGCTCGTTATCTGAAACAGGAAATGGTATGTAAATGGAGTCGCGAAAATTCAATCTTTCGCGGTCAATTCCAGCCAAAGGGTCCATTAGCTTGCTCATGAAATTGCTTTGCAGAGTACACTTAACTGAAATTACGCTAGCAACCGTATCTTGCAAAGGGGAATAGGAATTTTTGACATTAAAAAATAATTGACCAATAAGAAATTTTCAATTGATGTAGGAGTCATGCTTTCTGACAAATTTTGAAAAATTCTAATTATACATTTCATACAACATACACAGGAATCATACAATGTTTCCAATGAAATCTGTGAAACAGAAAATTTAATGTAATGTATGATAATTGATTTGTTGTATGATGTATCTAATGTATGTGATGTATGATCTATGAAATACGCCCCAGGACGACAAATATTGGGATTTCAGAACCCCTTTGATGTAAGTCATAAACAAATGGTAAATCGAAAACCAAAAGCCATATATTTAGAAATTAGGTAAAAACCTAATCAATTCGCAATTTTAACACACTTAAATGTGTAAAATCCGACTTTTATTAACTGGATGTTTTGTGTTATTTTTCAGTAAGAAAATTAAGGTAAAAAAAAAACAATGTAATTCATAGAATTAAAATCCATGCATAAATGAAATCAGTTATCTAGGTAGGCCTCAAATAATATTTTTTTATTATGTATGCTTAATAAAAATAATGAAGAAGTTAAATGCACCCCAACGTAACTGAAATCAAACAAGTTTTTTTTTCTTTGAACTGGTTATGGAGCAAATTAAACCATTACATTGAAGTACTTCTAGTCCAAAGATCAATTTAAATATTCATCAGCTACAAAATATGCAAAGAAGAAATAAAAAAAATAAAAACAGATATTATGGTAAATATTTAGACAAGGGTGATTTCACTTTTTAAATTGCTTGTTTTGCGCTCATGGTCAAATGATTGGGTAAACAATTCGTTAAACGACTTGACAAACAAAGGTGGACTTTTATTTTCCTCGGAAGACACAAACTAAGAATCGATTTCACCCTGTTTGCTCCTTGAGTTTTGTTTTATTTTATTTCTATTCTTCTCCTCGGTTTACAATTGAATATAATTTAATCAAAGAAAGAGGGACGTACCTTTTTCGTTGTCCGTATTTAATGGTCCGACGTTTCCAAAAAAACGTTTGTCCAAAATCTGCAACAATTGAAGTGCTGTTGAATGAATCTCTACCCGTGGACATCCTGTCATAAGAAGTGTTACGTTAATAACAGATGTGTAGTGGTCGCATGGATATTCCCTAAAAGAAATAAGTTATTGTTGATAGTAATTGGAATATAAAGAAAAATTTAACAGGAGAAAAGAAAAATAATATATTATTCCTTCTCAGGAAGGAAACCGTATTGCATATACTCCTTTTTTTAAAAGATTGTTATTTTTAAAATAACTAAATGGAATGAAATCCTCATAATTTTCCTTATGCATGACCGACAATGACATGGATAGCTGAGAGCGATAGACTATTGATTGTGTAATTCAAAGCAAAACAAATATTAGCAACAATTTAGGTACTAATAACTAAAATAAAATAGTTTGCCCTGACTGATTTTGACTCAGCCCAACCTCTAAGCCCAAACCTCTAATGTTAGAATATGAAAACTACTATCTAACTAGAATCTACCTAGTAAGTCGTACATTCATCTGTACTCCCTTAACTCTGTAGATGCGCTTTAAGAAGGAATTTTTGATATGATCTCGCCCACCATATTTGTCATATTGATTTGAAATTTTGTAGTATATTTGTATATTTCTCAGCTCCAAAACCGCTAAACATAAAAAGTTGAAATCAATTTCTTCAAGGCGGGAGAAATACATTAACTACTCGAGGTCCAACGCACAATAGTGCAAATCCACTCGCAAAAGCAGAAGGGTCTCGGAGTCTAGAGGGACTATCTTTCATGGAAAATCATACTTATAACGTTCAGAACATGATGGATAGCATTTTATTACATTTATAAAAAAAAATTTTTTTAAAAAACGCGCCCAAAAAGACGGGCTTGGCAGAGAACTTTGTATGACGATATATTGGAAATAATATTGGCTAAATATCTTGTTAAACATTTTTCTCCGGTTTTTTTGAAAATGTTCGAGGAAAACAGCATTTTAGTGAAATACGCCCACAAAAAGTAGGCGTGGCACAAAACTTTATACGACAAATTTATGAAGGTGGGCAGTGCCTACATATCTTGTAACGGTTGTAATACTATATCTGTTTAACTTTAGCTTTAAAACGGTTTTCTTAAATTGTTAGCGTGGCAGTGGACGTATCAAAAAAATTAGTACACTTAACCATTTCGGATCCATAGGGAAACTGTGATCCAAATTTCAGCTTCCTAGCTTAAATTAAAGGCCTAAAAATTGCTTACGGACGGACATTACTAAATAGCCTTAGGTTTTGGTTCTGATCTTAAATATATACACTTAGGGGTCTACAATAAGTATACCCTATCCTAAGGGTATAAAAATGGCTCGCACAAACTGACGTCAAAACCGTTTTGCTTGTAACTAAACCTTCTACTAAGTAATTATGAATAAACTGTTATGTGGGAGTCATGTAAAACAAAAATATATCGCATAGCTTTTTTTCACTTTTGACTTGGCTTTGGAAGAAAAATGCAGGTACTAAGTTTATCCAATGTGCTTTTGTTACAAGTTACTTTTCTCATAATTCTCAGAATGGCTTTCGAAATACCAATTAAACAAATTTTTGAGGTTTGGGTTTCCAAAATCAAAGTAAAGCGTGTTAATGTTATGCGCTCTTTTGATAAAATTACATTTTCTGCAGATGCAATCAATTACATTAAGTAACTAAAGGGGGGTTTTTTGGAGGTATAGAACTTTAAGTTGTGGGTGCAGTGGCTTAGTGGTTAAGTGCGTTGGACCACTAAGCGAGAGGTCGCTGATTCAAATCCCGACCTGTACCACCTGAAAGTTTTGATTAGCTGCCCCACCTCTTGTGAACGTCTGACAAACATCCAAGAGTAAGAAATGTCATGAGAAGCTTCTAAAAAATAAATTGCCGTTCGGAATCGGCATTAAACTCTCCACTGGTGTCAAAAAATATAATTTCGCACACACAATGGTTGAGGAAGCTAGGCTTTAGGTCCTGCATGGGCCGTTTACGCCTAATATGTATGAATGTATGCATAGAACTTTAAGTTGGCAACACTACTTTAACTGGCGGCCATTTTGACAGCTTTAAAGTGATTTATTTTTGGTTTGTTTTGGCATGGCCTGAACAATGCTTCCAAATTATGCAAATTTATTTTGAAATTCATGGTTCTGTTCGAAATACGTATCTTGCACTACGTCCATTTTATGGTCAACATACAAATAATTCTATTAACTATGAAACAATTAATTTGATTAACTATGGAACGTTTTCGAACCACGTTTACTCTAATTGATAATACGCATCCACATAGACGTCGTACTGTGTGTACATAAAAAGTCATTGCTGCTGTAAAGCGTAGCGTAGAGGAAGACCCGAATCAGTCTATCCGCCATCGCGCACAGGAATTGAATATGTGTCCATCCACTTTTTCCAAGATTTTGCGGAAAGATCTTGGTTTGAGTGCTTACAAAATTCGACTCGTGCAAGAATTGAAGCCACAGGATCACCAAGCAAGGCGTAGATTCAGTGAATGGGCGAATAAGCGAATTTTGATTACCGATGAAGCTCACTTTTGCTTGGATGGATACAAGAGTATGTTGAGACACCGTTACATCCACAAAAACTGACTGTTTGGTGTGCTTTATCGGTTGGTGGAGTAATTGGTCCGTACTTCTTTAAAAACGATGCTGGCAAGAACGTTACAATCAATGGAGACCGCTATAGAGCCACGATTACTGACTTTTTCGTTAATCAATTGAACAACCATGATGTGCAGGAGCTGTGGTTTAAACAAGACGGCGCAACATGTCACACAGCTCGTGCCACAATTGATTTATTGAAGGAATCGGTTGTTAAGCGCATAGTTTCACGTTTCGGACCCGTGAATTGGCCTCCAATATCGTGCGATTTAATGCTGGTTGACTATTTTTTGTTGGTATATGTGAAGTCGCTAGTCTACGCCGGTAAGCCCGAATCGATTGACCACTTGGAGGACAACATTCGCTGCGTTATTGCCGATATGCGGCCACAAATGTTGGAAAAAATCATTGAAAATTGGACTTTCATATTAGACTGAGTCCGAGCCAGCCGTGCAATCGTTTTTGAATTATAATGCCAGAAGATTATCTTTCGAATAAAGTTAATTTCATGTCAATTTAAAAAATCATCTTTGTTTTATTCCATTTCAAAGTATATTTCTACAACTCTAAAAAAAAGCCTTATAAAAAGGCTTATCTGTTTTAAGTTAGATGAGATGTGGGCCAAATACGGCAAGGCGGTTTTGCTGAGACGAAAAAAAGGGCTGAGATAACAGGAAGTTATTGATATAGGGATTTTAAAAGAATTTATATAGTTTTAGAAGATCTGGCGTCTGGGTTTCCGATTAATTTAGATGCTTTTAAAACTTTTGCAAGGACTCGGGATTCGTAGAAGTAATAGTCCAAAAGTAATAGTGTATGATACCAGTATTTATACAGTCGGTAAGTATTTTTTCATAGCAATAAGTGATTGCTTCTCGCATTATTCCCATTGGTCAACTATCAGATGAAGCGCGTGATGATAGAAATAAATTCAATAACCAAGGGCACGGTAGTGCCCAGCTAAGTTCTTTACCAACTTTGGCACTACACCCTTATTTACCCGAACTAACTCAGTCAATTTGGACCCCCCTTTAACTTCGCTTAAAACTATGGAGCAGTTCCAATCATCGTAGAACCTTGGAATTTTGCACAGTAATAGGTTTAACGGAGAAACCACCATCCAGGGGTCGCGGAAGCCGCCCACTTCTCTTAACTCATCATCAGCTTCAAAACTTTGGAGCACTTCCAATCATCATAGAACCTTGAAATTTAGCACAGTAATAGGGTTTGTGGAGAAACCACAGGGAAAAATCTAACATTTGTGATTTTCCATCCCGGGGGTTCTCTTTACTCATCATCATAAAAACTATGGAGCACTTCCATTCATCGTAGAACCTCGACATTTGGCGCAGTAATAGGGTTTGCGGAGAAACGACAGGGAAAAATCTAACAAGTGGGCTCACTTCTCTTAACGCAGCCCCCAAAAGAGTTACAATTATGATTTTTTACATGAGGGTTGAATTTTAAGAATGAACACGGAAAAAAAATATTGATTATTTTTCATTCAGGGGGCGCGGTAGCAGCCCCCTTTTCGTTAATTCAGCTCCTAAAAGACCTACAATTATGATTTTTTACATGAGGGTTATATTTTAAGAACAAACACGGGAAAAAAATAAAATATTGTTTATTTTCCATTTAGGGGCGTGCTAGCCGCAACTTTGATAAAAAACGTTTCAGCAATACCACTGACGTTATCGGGTCACCGCACTATGTTTTGAAACAAAACGTCTATTATAACGTTGATACTGTATGGATGCTTCTGCAAACTGTTGATTTTGCAACATCAGGCATAGGTGCAACACCATGGTACTGGCAATGGCAACCATTTCCGAGCTAATCCAAGCACATTCGCACTTGATTTTCAGGCGATAGTGCATTATTGCGCTGTGTATTGTGCTCTAAACGAAAGCACTCCTTAAAATCAAAGTGTTGTAGTCCCGAAAAATGAATTCAGTCTCTCAAAGTCTTTGCAAATTACACTATTCAATATCAACTTTACACTTTGCACAAGAGAACGTACGTGGACAAGAAATTGCAAAAAGAATATAAAAATTGCAAAAAACTTGGCAAATTACACTTTTAATTTTAAATTATCACTTATAAAATTTTTAGTTCTGAGGAACAGAAAGTTTTGCAAATTTACGAAAAATTTGATAAGTGCAAAGTGAAAAGTTGATAAGTTGTTTTGTGGAATAGGACCCAGTTCTACTATATGGCGCTGAGTGCTTGACGATAAACAAAAAAATAGATTATATTAAGGCTACGTGACATTAAGCTTGTGTTGAATTTATAAAGGCTAGTTTTGATTTCCAGATTGGTTTCTCCTGTAAATTTCATAACAATAATTGCATATATACATGCACTTTATTAGTTAATGAGGCTACAAAAACCAGTTCGTACTTACTTGGCACTAAAAATAGCAGCTAACGACAAAAAACAAGCGTCAGCTTCTCTAGGTGTTGACGTGTAACAGCGATCAATGACCCATTCAAGCAATTGTCCCATGTCTGGATTTGTTTCAAGTAAAAGAACAACAGTGTCATGTGCAAGTTGATAAATCTGAAAGAAAAGTACATATTAAAATTGGCAATAAAGTTACCGTTGCGACAGACGGCACATTATTATATGCCAACATCTTTTTTATTGGTAAAATAAAACCAAGTAAACCAATTTTCAACTGTCTTCAACTGGCCCTATTTATTTTTTACAGAGTGAAGATAAAAAGACATTTTTATTTCGTATTCAAAATACTTCACATTATTTTTGTTACAGCACATTTTACTGGAATATTATTTTAATTTTCATTTATGCAAAGGGAACTAAGAAAAAGCTGTGATATTTGAACGATGATACTAACAAAAAACTCAAATACGAAAAAAAGAGTGAAAAAACATGTGGTATATTACGATTATGGAGATCAACAGTGTCGTCAAAGAAAATAACAGAAACCAGCACGTGTTAAGAAAAAGAGATGGACCCGTCTAAGAACCCCGAAGTCACTCATATATAACAGCAACAGCATTTGATTGGCATTGTAACATTTTCGAAACTGGAGGACAATTTTCATTATTTGATAAGACGCGCTATCATTCGAGGTAACGTTCGGCTATTGAAAATTCAGTAATGAGGTGCCAATTTTTCAATGATCTTGCCGCGGCACTCAGGAGTTTTCGTTTTCTAGATTTTAAAATAAACTTTTTTTCGGAGAAAAGTGACTAAGTTTGATTGGGTACGAAAAGTTTAAAAATGTACTAAAACATTTGAAATATTAAAACCAATTTACAAATTCGCTCCTTAAATATAAGGTCACCAAATAAATATGTCCTCTTTATTTGTATCTGTAAATTTTTTTTTCAGATTTTACGCCTAAAGTGCACACTCTTACTCCAAACGACTGTCATATAATTGGGGGGTAAGAAACCGAAGCGCGACAGGGGCATACCGCCGGTAATCGCTGGTATAGGATGTGAAGATCTGTTAAGCTTTTTTGTACCTGGTGAATTAATAAATGAATTTCAAACTCTTAAATGCATCAACATCCATCACAAAAATAAAGCAGTGAACAACCTGTACATTAAACACATCCCACTAAAAACCATTTATTACTCAGGTCATTCGTTTTTCTATTTTAATAGCTTCTTGATTTCAACCAAGAAAACTTTACAATTTGTTAACAACCCCGACAACCAACTATTACGTTTATCTCATCCATTATTAAAATTTGTATCTCGCATAAGATTATCATTACCGCAAGGCTATATTTTTATAGCATCTTCCGTGCAGTCTTGCAAAATTAATACAAAGACACGCTGATATGAATGCTGTGTAAAATTGCAATGCTGATGTTAATTTTTAATGACATTTCACATGGATGGATACGTGTGCGAATTAAAAAGTTTAATCACCAGTTTGAATTCATTTTAAATAAATGCGTATGTCTTTGCTTGGCTTATTTATATCAAAACTATTTTAAATACATTCACTAAATCGTGTTGCTTTTCTACATATGTATGTACATGTAAAACCGTATAATGTATTCTGGGAAAACATAACTTAAAACTTAAAACTTATTCTGATGTCAGCACTATATCGTCAAGTAATTAAGCGCTTCTTTGAAATCAGATGCACATGAACACACAGGAAGTTTTTTCTATGTACAAAACCGATATAAATACATACTACATACATAATATCCAAATAGGATACAAATTCCAAGACATAATATGTAATTGTTACTTATGTCTCTGAACTGATCTGTAAATATAATAATAATTATATTTTTTTATTTCTGTGAATAAATAAAAAGAAATGTGTGAAATTGTTCGAAAGAAATAAAAGCAATCGCTATGACGACTGTGCAGTGCGGACCAAACCTTTGGGAATACAGAATCCACTCTGGCATCATATAAACCTAAATGTACATATATTTTTCTGTAGTTTTAAAAGGGGGACCAATCGCATTATTACTTATTACAGTAAGCTTCTGTTTTGAGTTTTGATAATTATTCACAATTTTTGTATGGCGTGTTATTGTTTATTAAACATATAGTGCCAAAGATTTAGATTTAGTATAGTTTAAGTATTATTTTAATCCTTTGAGTAGATTTTTGTAAAGAAAAGTTTTTTCTGTTCCTAAAAAGCCCACCGTAAATATTAACAGGCCTTATTAGGAATACGAAAAATTAAAATGGTCTTTTTGGGTTGTTTTTACACAAAATGTCAAAGGCGAGCATATTAGGAGACCGAAAGCGGGTAGAATGGTCGCCAGATGATATGGAAAGGGCCTTAAAGTCTAGAGTTCTAGAGTTCAAGAGTTCAAGAGTGCTAGAAGGAAACTAGGCAGGTCCACAATGTTTATGCCAGAATAAGCAAATGATCTGTCGAGAGGTCGTAGAAGTTAGATCGAATTCTGAATTAGCTGCAATACTACAAGCAGTAGAAAAGGAAACCGTCAAATATCCACTTCAAATTAATTCTAAATAAAATGTGTTCGTTTTTTGTATTGTAAATTAATTTTTTGATATCAAATTTACTATTTTTTTTTCATATGTCTTTCTATTCATGAATGCCATGTTCGTTTATTGTTTTGTATAAGTAAATAGTTACACTGTTTTATTTGTTTCATGACAAAATACTTCTTACTTATGGTATTGCGGTCTTCTGTTACCCCAACGCAACTCATATTAAGTTAAAGTGAAATTTATATAACTTCAGAAATATTATATACAGCTACAAAAGTTGTAGAGCTGATATGAACCACATCTTTAAAAAGCCCATCATAGAATTTGATTTATTCATAATGCTATTTATATGTCCTATGAAGTTGAGTTTGGGGTCAAAATATTTGACTCGATACTCTTAATGAATGAGTTAATCCATATTACGAAACCACCAGGTGGTAAACAATTATCTCTGAGTTTAAAGTCAATATTCTCATGTTAGATTAGAGAAGTCAATGTATATACAATCGACTTCATTATTATTTTCGAAGGAATTTGAACAGACACGCAAGAAACATAACAGGGACTGTGGACCTATTTCTAACAAACCCATGTTGTTCATTACAAATAACATTGCAACAGAGAAATATAATTTTTTCACAGACAATTTGCACAAAAAGCTTATGAATACATGAAAGTTTAGAAATTGGTCTGTAATTAATGATATCACGATGTTCACCCTTTTTAAAAACGGGAGTGATGTAGGCACTTTTCCATAGAGCGGGGAATTTTCCGGTACTAATCGACAATTCAAACAAATGCTTAAGAAAGGGAACAAGGGGTTGGCTGCACTTCTTAAGTACAATCGGTGCATACCATCGGGTCCAGATGAATAATCGTTATTCAAATTTGGAAATTGTTTCCAAGTCGAACGAAAAATTACTATATGTTATTTGGGTACAACTGTTGAGGTAATTAAAATACTGGTCATCAATCTGAAGAGGGGAGTCCCTTAATGACTTATTAAAATAGTCAGCAAACATATTAAATGCAGCATGAGATTCATTTGTTATACAACTATTTTGATAAAATTAAATGGATAGCCTAATTTTTTCTTAGAGTTCACACAGCCCCAAAACTGTTTTTGGTCGGTTCTTAAACAACGTTCCTTTTCCGTACTATTCACTGTAAAGGTTAAATGATAGTGTCTTGAAATCATTAAATAATGTTAGTTATTGTTGAAAATCCGATTGACTTGTTGCTTCGGTTTGTTATCGATTTCAACTCCTTAGTATACCAGGGATGGGATATGTTCACCACTTCTGGCTAGTTTTACAGGAATTACTTTATTTATACACCATAAAATTCAAGTATAAAGCGATTCTACTGCTTCATCAATATTAAAGATTAGGGGCAAATTTAAGTCAAAAGTACTTTTGCTTCAGAAAGCACTTTGAAAAGTATTATTGAGCTTTATCGCTAAATAAAATTCGCAAATACGTATTTCGAACAGAGCCATGATACCAAAATAAATTTGCACAATTTGGAAGTGTTGTTCAGGCCTCAGTCTATTCATTTTGAAATACCAAACCAAACTAAAAATAATTCACGTGACAGCTGACAAAATGGCCGCCAGTTAAAATAGTGTTGCCAAATTAAAGTTCTATACCTCTCAAAAATACACCCTTTACTTTAAAATAAGCAGATTGGGTGACAATTTTGAATGCCAAAAAAAATCCGTCAGGTTTACTGATTTTGGTGCATTTAACTGAATCCTTATTTTCCACAAGTTTCTTTGAAACCTAATGGTGTAAGATAGCGCAACGGTTCTGTTTGGTTCAGCTGTCGCTCGATAGTACACTGGATAATGTAAAGAGTATTAAATTCATAGACTATCAGGTTGTAAGAAAGTCGTCTTGAGATTCAAAGCATGATATCAGCAAATGTGTCTCGAAAGCAGAAAAGAATTCTGAAAATCCGACAAAGTTCAGTTCAAAAACTATCCGTGGCTACCTGAACCACTCACGCCCAAATTGTGTCAAGTAGTGGAACCACGCTACAGCAACAACCTGGTAGCTACACAGGCCTCAGTGCATAAAGCACCTGAGGCACAAGGCTAATTGTTGAGCATCTTGCTCCAAATCCTGTAACAGATGGGACAGTTACAGCGCCAGTTAAATTACCACTTCTGACTGCGACTGGAAATTGTTTGAAGATCCTAACGATAAATGTGAATTCATTGATAAGGATCGAACGTAGGATCGCTCTTTATGTTGCTCAAAGACGAAATACAAAATACAATATAGAAATAAGAGACCGACCCAACTCCATTCAAGCTTGCGATCTTCTTCCGTAATGAACTCAAACATAAGGCCGAGGATATTGGTGAAGTGCGAAGGATTCAATATTGTTTTAATAAATTTTCTTAGTTTTTTTTGTTTTTGTTATTATTATTTAGTTTTAAGTACAAAAATGTAAGTTAGGTTAAGTCGAAAGACAATTTTATTAAATTTAGTTAATAAGCTTTGAGCGCCCAAATAGGGCCAGTAATTAAATATTAAGATAACATAGTTAAGTTAGTTAAGCTAGTTAGTTAAGCATTTCTGTTAATAATAAATGAATTATATTAATAAAAAGCATTGAAAATTGACAAAACAAAACCGAAACTTACATTGGAACTAAAACAACATGCAGAACCAGATATTGGTCCTTAATTTAATCGGACATACCACATTGTGCAAGGCACGTATACGTATGCCTAATAGTCTAAATTGTTTTTAATAAATGGCTTTTTATTAATTAATTGTAAATAAATAGCAGAATTATCCGTTAAAATGCCCAGCAGACCAAATTTTCATTACTATTGCTTTTCCAAAATGGCTGTGTGGCATGTGGCACCGTCTTGATGAAACCACATGTCAACCAAGTTCAACTCAGCCAACTGGGGCAAAATAAAAAAGTTGCATATCATGGCTTGACATCGTTCGCGCGTTGACGATAACGTTTCTCGTCTTTGAAAAAAAATGGACCGATGATTCACCAGCCCATAAACCACACCAAACTGTCGTTTTTTGGAATTCATCGGTAATTCTTGTATGGCATGTGGCTGTCCATCATTCCAGATGCCACAGTTTCGCTTATTTACGTATCCGTTGAGCCAGAAATAAGCCTCATCGCTGAACACAATTTTTCGATAAAACAGCGGATTTTCACATTTATTCACAGAGCACCAATTTTTATAATAAATCTCAATAACTTGCAATCGTTGCTCGTTTGTAAGTCTTTCCATGATTAAATGGGAGAGTATACTGAAAACTTTTCACTTTGACAGATGACGTTTGGACGTCATTACTAACCAGCGCTGCCAACCTAAAAAACTTAACTCTTCAAATATCACCCTTTATAATGGCCGAGTTTCGGTTTTGCTTAAATAGCAGAAGACAGCATTGCGTTTTGTACGCATTAAATTTAGCTTTACTCAACCCACGCAAGTATGCTGTGAAGATCGGAAATGAGCTTGAGATGAGATGCGTTAACCACGAAACGAATGAATAAGAAGCGTGGATAGATTTAGAGGAAAAGATAGAAAATCATTTAGAACAATGAAAAAGTGAGTCGGGGAAAAAGTGCATTTGGAAACGCCAACAAAATGCGCATCGAAGCCAATTTTATATTTCAATACAAATTTTGTGTTTGAACTTTAAACTAAGATGAACCCTAAAGATCGACTGCGGAGGGAGTACTATTCACCCTTATAGAACTTCGCGTTTATATTAAACGACAGCTGGCGTTTTATGAGTCGATTCATTTAAGTGTAGGTATTCTATTCTCTAAAAGCCTGCGCTCTGATTTATTTTACGTTCCATATAAGTACCACATCAATAACTAATAAATTAAATGTGTTTTTCAGTTTCAAATTTAAAATCTACCTAAATTCATTTTGAATTGTTCCAGTTCTGAAAAACAAATGCATTGTGTCAGGGGTAATGAAAACTACAATAAAATTGCAAAATGTATGCTGGAGTGTATCAGCACATTCATCAAATCAAATAAACTGATGTGCATTCCTAGCATGACGAGTATTGCGGTTGAATTATTGAAAGGGTGGAATGCAACTAGCTATTTCGTAAGAGCACTTATGATGGAAGTAACGATAAAATAATGACAGGCAGGAGACATTGCGATGAAGACTAAGAAAGTCAAGCGACTTGGCGATATCTCGATTGCCAATAAGTTTTATCGTGCGTTTTTGAATTCTATCAAGTAGCTCCAAATTTGTTATGGTGCACCTGACCAAATATGAGCGGTGTACTCCAGTTTTGGGGAAATAAACGCATTATAAATTCTAACTAGATGGGAAGGGGTGAACTATTTCTTGCATCGCTTGAGGAAGCTTAGACATTTCGCAGTTTTCTTGGCGACGTTGAATATGTGGTGATTCCAACGAAGTTTGTGATTAACGCACATACCGAGGATGGAAAGCCTTTCGGTTTCGTCGATACAAGTGCCATCCATGAATAATGGCAAAGTATTAGGGATTCGCTTTAATGATAAAAGACAGCATTGTGTTTTGGAAGTGCTAAATTCTACTCAATTGGTTTTACCCCACTAAAGAATGCTGTAAAGGTCAGAATTCAATGAGCTTAACATACGTTGCGGTTCTAGCTCCACGCCCGAAGATGAGGGACGTGAATCATAAAACAAATATGCAAAATTAGGGGAAATGTCATCGGCGAAGAAATGGATTGGATACGAAGTGACAGACAGGAGGTCATTGATAAAAATGAGAAAAAGAGTCGGAGACAAAACGGATAGGGGAAATACCATCTGGACCAGCGGATTTATGTATGTTGAAATCCTGAAGTACTGTACGAGTGCGGAAGTGAATTTGTCCCATTGAATGTTCTAAGTGCTCGAGTATAATGAGCAGCAAGCAGATTGACTTTATCCAAAGGGCTGATAGCTCGGGATAGATGACGAAGCCGATTTTTTAATATTCTTGACAAACGACCAAAAGTGTTTACTAACGGTGGGACTTTGTAGTATTTTTTCCCTCAACTTTTGGTCGTAGGAGAGTTTGACACGATTCATGTGGGCATTGCAGTCGTTTATGGCTCGTTTGAACTTTTTTCGGTTTTCCTCAGTTCTTCACTTCTTTACAGCTCAAGCCACACCACGCGTTTTCCTTAGGTTTTATACTCTTTATCATGTTAGGGAATAAAGACGTGGTAGAAGTGGTAGAAGTTGCTAGGCTACCATTACTACGAACATATATAGATGGCGAGACCGCGACGTGAAAAGAATAATGGCACTAAGTAATACCCAGGCAGACTAAACTCCGTTAAATGCTGACAAATGCTCAAACGCAAAGCCAAAACAGCTGGCTTGTTGTGATAAGCGTGGGCGTACAGTGGAAAAATGCGTGCTCAACCCACGAATATTGCTCGTCTACTCTAAAATTCCTACACATAACAGAAAACAAACACAGAAGACTCAACTCCGACGCTAACTAAGGAGGGCCATGCCGTGTATATCCTGAAGTCAGCAAAGCAGCAGCAAACGAGTGGAAGTGTGGCTGCAGGGATTGCACCTAGCACAATACACTTTTTGTTTTTTTTTGTTCACTGCACAGTAACGTTGTTGGTATTTATTTACCAAAACGTTCTAGTTGTCCTCTGTGGTCCAGCAGCAATCGAACAGCAGAGGATCAGTATTTTCTAAGATGTTTGTATTTAAAGACAGAAGTCAAATTCAAGAAATCTGGAACAGAGCAACTTATTTTATTTATATGATGATAACCATCCTCTCCGTATGGAAATAAAATAGGATACTGCAATGCATCGTAACAACGATTCGTTTCACATATACAGTATTGTGCAAAACCTAAGCAACTTTTCCTACTCTCATGTAAAAAGTTGTATCCCACTTTTAAAAATACTTCCCGGTAAACTGTAAATATATTTATTTACATATTTGCATGTGTCCTTAAAATCACCCAAACAAAGTTTTTAATTCTCATTTATTAACAGTAATTAAAAAAAATAAATCAAAATCAGTTCAAAAAACAGCTGTGCAAAACCTAAGCAACTCTCTTAATATTTTGTACAATATCCGTTATTTTTTTATGACTTCAGCACATCTACGAGGCATCGACTCAATTAAATTAGAAATAATAGCTGCTGGTATGTTTTCCCACTGTATTTTCAATAAATTTATCAACTCCATTTGGTTTATGCACCGTATTGTTCCAACGCGACGTTTAAGAATCCCGAATAAATTTTCAATCGGATACAAATCCGGCGACTGTGCAGGCCAATCAGGAACTTCAGTATACCAAGATCGCTGAGAGATTGTACAAGGGATATAGGCTGACCAAGGAGAAGGTATATTCGGGGAGGGGACTGGTTGCGCTTACGAGAAAAGGTAATAGATTGACATTCGGAGATGTTAAGCTCTAAGCAATTTTTGAGGCACCAAATCGAAAAATTATCAAGGTCTTGTTGAAGGAGACTAGAGTCTTGGGGGGAAGAAACCTAGGGCAGACAAATTTGAAGATGATTAATTGATGAGATATCCTATCAAAAGCCTTACTGAAATCGGTTGCAATTACATCGACTTCGTTTCCATTCTCTCAAGCAGAGAGGGAAAAGGAGACGAACTCGACGAGGTTTGTAGTAGTTGATCTGCCTTGTTGGCAAGGGGAGATGATGGACTTACATTGAAAGCTTAAGGCTTCATATAAAATACTCTCTAAGAGTTTGGGAATGTGAGAAAGTTTAGCAATGGGACGATAGTTGGTTACTTCGTTCTGATCTTTTTTGTACATCGGGGTAGTAAACGAGGTCTTCCAAACCTGCGGAAATTCTCCTTGTGAAAGAGATAGATGAAAATGGTTAGAAAGGGGAAGCGAACGGTTGGAAGAACATTTTTTAAGAAATATGGCGGGGATACCATCGTGGCCGGGTATGAATTCATCATTGAGATTTTGTAGCTTAAATTCGATAAGAGTAGAATCAAAGCTATGATAGAAAAGGGCCGAAGGAGAAGTTAAGTAGGTAATTGAAGTAAGAGGGGTCCGATACGAAAGAATTATCGGCAAAAGATTATTTGAAATGGGTAGCAAAAAAGTTGGCAATAGTGTGTGGATCGGTTGATGATTTGTTTTCGAAAGATAGGGAGGTAGGGTATCCGTCAGATTTTCTTTTATAGTTGACAAATTGGTAAAAAGACTTGGGGTCATTTATAAGATTGACTTCCGCATTTGTAAGGTAGCGCTCGTAGAGAAAATTATTAAATTGGGTAAATTGAAAGTAAGTACCGAAATAGTGAGAGTAGTCAGAAAAATAATTGGTGCGAAGGAAAACTGTCCATAACTTATTAATTTTGTTCCGTAAGGTCTGCGATTATACCAAGGAGGAGATGTAGATGCTGTTTTGTGGCGAGAAAAAGGGACATACAGAGAAAAAGAATTAAAAAGTTCTCTGTAAAAATGGGCAATCGCATCATTTAAAGATAGGTTACTAAAATCAAAGGAACACCTTTCGAGATATGCGTTCATTTTGCGAAAATTTGCTCTATGGAAGTCGTAAGAGGTGAGATCTGTCGAAGGAATGGCCTGGGTTGGAGAGTTGTGAAAGAAAAAAAAAAGAAGAAGAGGAGGATGAAAGTTATGAATAGTGGAGACAGAAGAGTTATTGGGATCTGTTGTAAAAATAAGGTCTAATTGCCTACCCATGTAATTTGAGACTCCGTTTAGTTGAGAAAGACTTGAGTCTGTTAATCGATCAAGGAAGAGACATTCTTTTGTCGAGTTGCTATAAAAGGCGATAAAAAAGGATTGATCATCTGATGGAGTCCATTGCAACTGAGGCAGATTAAAATCGCCGAGAGTAAGGATATCAACAAGGGAGTCAGCTGAGTCGATAATTTTGTCAATCGCATCAATAACAACTTGGTAGGTTCAATGGGTTGAGCTGGTAGGATGTAACAACACAAACGTACAGGGACCTACGGGGGAGTGTTATTTTAATTGAAACAAAGTCGATTTCAGTAGAAGTGGACACAGCAATGAGAGACGAGTCAAGGCTGTTATGTACAGCCATAAGGACACCTCGACAAAGAGAGCCAAGGTTACGGGGCTTAAGATCGTCATCACGAAAAACATTAAATATAGAGGGAAATAACTCCTGGTTATTAATATCAGGGATAAGACTGGTTTCGGTTAGAGCATAGATTTCGAAAGGGAGGGTATGCGTTTGGCTTAAAACAGTGCGGATTTTCGAGCGAAGTCCTCTTACGTTTTGGTAGTAAAAAGTAAGAGGAAGGCTCATTGCGTTACTGAAAAATATCTTGAGCTAGGGACGAAAAAATGTATATTGGTCCACAGGACTCCGTTGAAGGTGTGACACTCTTTTGGAGTGAACATAATTACCGCAAGCAGCAAGGTCGTCCTCCACTTTTTGAGTAGACAAATTGTCGGCCCTAGCGAGGTATCCGTCGGAACGGAAAATTCTCCGATTTCCTACGATTCGGAGGATTTTTGCTTCGAGGTTCGAGGTTCCGACAGAAAAAAACGCACAACTAATGATCTGCGTTGCAGTGCGATGAAATGCATTTTCAGTGACATTAGTGACAGTTGCATACCATTTTTTGTACGATCTCCTCCGACAGCAAGTGGTCGCGGAATTTTTTCCGATTTTCAGAAAAGCAGTTAAAAAATGTAAGCAAGTATAAATAAAAAAAATTTAAAAAAATGAATTTTTTGCATTTATTGCCTAACTTTCTTTTCAGGGCAAGATCAAACGAAAAAACCAGCACTCGACAATACGAGCTTCTGGTGAATTTTATGCATGAAATACCTCCCTCCTGTCGACATATACAAATTTAAAGTACTGTAAATACAAATATGGGTCGACATATATCGGCTTTTCGGTATATCGGTAAATTTTCTACATCTCTATCAGAATCTTACATTTGTCGCATGTCAGATCAATGCGTCGTCGCATTTTAATTATTCTTTTCCGCAATCGGATACCTCGAATGAATTTTCCGTTCCGACGGATACCTCGCTAGGGCCGTGTAAATCTCGTGGAACCTGATGTAAAGCTTTTTGAGACCGATGAGGTCGGTAGGGAGACCTTCCTGCTGGATGGAAACCATCACACTTGTTTTTGTTTTTCCCTAATAGCATACCGAGTCAGATTTGTTATGTAAATAAGCAAGAAAAAGACGAACATTCTCGTATATTTTCTTTTCTCTAAGCCTAGATAGTGTATAACGACATTCTGTGGTTTCAATGGTTTGCTGCGTTAGTTTGACTGTAGGAGGCAGAAGCGGATCGTGAATAGGGGTCTGGGAAGAAGAGGTTGTAGAGGATGGTGTATTAGAATTGGGGTTTAAAGTATGGGAACTGATGAAATTAGGGTATTTAGCACCGGTTTTGAGATCGAAATTAGGGAAAGAATTGCTAGTTGGGCAATGATCAGGATGAATGGTTGGGGTTAATTTGAAAGAAACACGTTGACGCGGTGGCTTGGGTGCTATGTAAACGGGGGAGGTTGATGGGTGAGGTTGGTTAGGGATATGGGTGGGAGAGGGCAAAATTGAGGAATATGTTAGTTTTGAATATCCAATAAGAGTCGGGGAAGAGTTTCGATATTTTGTTACTTAAACTAGAGCGCTGTTTAACACGGGATTTGGAAACGGGGTTAGGTAACTTACAATTGGATTTAATACTAAGATTAGTTTACTCCTGATTCAAGGTAGGTTTGTCCATCCATTTACACATCCGTATTTTTACAATGTTGCAATTAGCACCGGCGGGATTTTTAAATAACCACTCGTATCTAGCAGGGAGGTCGAGTTTGAAATTTCGATCACCTTTGTGGTTAGATGGCACGAACATTTTGCATTGGCTGATGGTGATACCGTAATTAATTGTGAATAATTTCGTTATCCAAGAAATATCGTTTTGGGGGTGCATTTGATAAAAAATTAAGTCATCTCCATTCATCTGGTGTCCAGTAGTACCAAATTGTTTAATGAGTTTGCGTGGGGCGGCAACGGGAGGAGTTGAATGTGAGATAGTTCTGGACTCTTGGATTATCATCCGATTCAGGGGAAAAGGGGGTTGTGAAACTGGCTCTATTTCGGTTTCCAGTAATTCCGACAAAATGGATGTTTGGATTATACATTCTGGTGGTGTTGAGTGTGTGTATGTAAATCGTCGATTTTGATGCTAACCGTTTCAATGAGGTTCTCGACATTCAAAATAGTTGATTGTGTGGCAGTTAGATCATCGCCCACTCCATTGATTCTATCAAAGATTACTTCGAGCAAGTTTGCATATACCTAACCTCGCGCCTACTCCCAATCTAACACTGAAACAAATCAGAGGGGTTGCATGGCTCCCATATTCCATTACCAATACAAAATCATTAAGAATTTTAAAAAACAAATAAAGCCAGGCGGGCCTTATTTCGCAGTATTTATTGAAATAAGACCACATAACTCATGAGGGTTTCGGGATCGTTAAAGTTTTATGTGTACATAAAATCTTAAATCATAATATTGAGATTAGATTAGATTGGGGGTTGGAGGTGGTGTAATTGTATCCCATATCATTGCGGCCTCAAAGGGCCTATTGTGATATCCTCCATTTAAAGCTCATCCGTGATACCGCAATTGGTTATAAAAGCAAACCCAAAGGTTGTAGTTGTTTCGTTTTTTTGTGGGAACTGTTTGGCATGTAGTTTTTTGCTTGTTTGTTTCTTTGGGTACCCTCCAGAAATGTAGCTTTTTCTAATAGCCAAGTTTTGATAAAACTTTTTGTTGTGTTCATAGATAGCCCGCAGAATGGTCTTGGCATCATAAATTGGGATGCGGATCCTGTTCTTCGAACCCTGATAAAACCGAGCGTGTAAACCGAGGGTTCTATTATTCTCGAATACGTGCGAATACGAGCGATATGAACATGAGTATTTTAAAATGTATATAAAGTTATTAATAACGGGTGATTTTTTAAGCGTAGTTTTTTTTAAAAATTGCATCAAATATTCAAAATTTTTATTGTAATCGATAAATAGGCATTTGCCATTTACGTTTTAAAGACATCTTCATGTAAATGTTGTCTGCGGCTCCGTTTCAAATGGTCTATCTCGTCACTATTTCGGGCATTTCGGCCTGCAATCCACGAATTACGCGTGTTATATTATCCTGTAAGGCTTCAATCGTGTTCGGTTTGTCCACATAGACTAACGATTTTACATAACCCCGCAAGAATTAATCAAGAGGCGTTAAATCGCATGATCTTGGCGGCCAACTCACAGGGCCATTTCGAGAGATAAGCTGCACACCAAATTCATCCTTCAACATTTCCATTGTCTCACGAGCTGTGTGGCGTGTGGCACCGTCTTGATCAACGATATCGTTCCCCGTTGAAGGTAATGTTTCTTCCACGGCCGTCTTTGAAGAAAAGTAGACCGATTTCGTTTTTTCGGGATGCATCGTAATTCTTGTATGGCATGTATGTGGCTGTTCATCACTCCAGATGCGACAGTTTTGCTTATTTACGTATCCGTTGAGCCAGAAATAAGCCTCATCGCTGAACACAATTTTTCGATAAAACAGCGGATTTTCACATTTATTCACAGAGCACCAATTTTTATAATAAATTTCAATAACTTGCAATCGTTGCTCGTTTGTAAGTCTTTCCATGATTAAATGGGAGTGTATACTGAAAACTTTTCACTTTGACAGATGACGTGTAATCAATTTCAATAATTTGCAATCGTTGCTCGATTGTAAGTCTTTCCATGATTTAATAACAGAGTGCACTGAAAACTTTTCACTTTGACAGATGACGTTTGGACGCCATTACTACAGAGTGCTGCCAACCTGAAAAACTTAACTCTTAAAAAATCACCCTTTATAATACGCCTATGAAGGTTTACCCGGTAGATAATAAATAGAGAAATAATTTATTAATAATACTTAATGTACGGTTATTTCAATAATTTACCAACCTTTTCATCTTTTGAAATCAGAAGTAAATCCAACCACTTGTAAATTATGCCGTCGTCGCCAAGGTAAGCAGTATGAAAAATTTGCCCACAGCACAGCACTGCTGACATTGCCTACAAAAATATGAAGAATGAGTTAATGTCATGAACTTACATATTTTTTATCAGTTTATTTTAATATTTTATTAAAAATATGGTGGTTTTAAAAATGTGCATCAAAATAGATTTTTTAAAATTTGTTGCATCCTTTAATTGTCATTGTCATTTCGCGACTGTAATTTAAAAGTCCCAAGATAAGGCAAAAGTACATTATTATCATTAATGTTATTACATTATTATTCCATTATTCTCACTGGTGCACCGAAAGGAGAAGAAGTTATGATTTCTCGCGTTCCAATAATTCAAATTATCTACCAATTTTTTTCTTAGGCACATTTTAATTATTTCATCAGACCAAAGAAAATAAGCATTACGTTATCCAACAACACATACCTGAAGTGAACTAAACTGAAGTTTTTCTTCATCAGCGGTTGAACCGATTAAAGATGATATCCCAAGAGGCTTTGCAAACACTCCAGACCAAGTTGCAAATAAGTTAAAAAGATTTTTTTTTAGATCTCGTGATAAAAGAGTTCCACAAGCTTCCACTAAAAATTTTAAGTTTGTATAGCTAACAAATAAATGTAAAGGTATTAGTATATGCTTACATGAGAAGTTCTTTATCATTTTTCGGATAAAATTGCAGAAATGTACTTTAACTTCCCGTATACTGGTATTGTCTTTGTCAGTTTCTGCTTCCAAATAGACACGTGCACCTTCTATATATTCCACGAAGGTAGGATGCAAGGACATTGAATCTCTTTCCAAAACGCATGTACTTAATGCAAAGATAAATAAAATTTTTCAAAGAAAGTTTATTTGATATTTTAGCTACTAGTACCTGACGCCAAATGTGCCATTTTCCGCTATCTTTTCTAATACTCTAACTAACTGAAGACGCAATGCATCACGACGTCTTCGTCTTCTCATATTCTCTTGTTTTCTGTCAACTGCTTCACGGATATAGAGCACAAGTTCTTCCATTAAATCTCTGCACGTTGAAATGTTTATTTGATCATAAATGTAATATCCATATTCAAAATGTGTATATTTTACTTCAAGGCATCGTGATTTATCAACCCTAGGGCATTGACTGCTGCATCTCTGACTTCAGTTACTTCACATCGTAATAGAGGTACAACAAGTTTGTAAAGTGCTTGCGGGGAAGCTGATCCGATGCCAGACTTATCACTTCGGTCTGCAATTAGTGAGTCCGGCGATGAACTGAAATGTTTTCAAGCAATTTATAGCTAGAAAGTCATTTTTATCCGACCAAAATCATATTTTCAACAATTGTTAACAATTCTTATTTTAGGCAAGGAACACTTTCATAAAATTACGCAGTTTTCTCATTAGTGCATATTCTAATTGTTAAGAGATACAAAACGAAGCATACTCAGAGTAAGCGGCGTTTTTTTATTACAATTTGTTATTCTATGTTAAGTTTAATTGCAGTTTATTATTGCTCCATAAATTCATTTTGATATTAATTTGGTGTGAGATTTGTAAAACGAATCACATGTACATGTGCAGAAAAAGCATGTGGAAGTAGATATTTCAATATGATTGGAAAAAACATATTTTCATAGTCGGATTTATATGACTACCTAGAAAATAGTTTATCCTGCACAGCTGATTAACTAACTGACAAAACGCAAATGGTAAAATCAAATTGATTTGAAATTTTGCATGTAACGCTTGCGTAAATGTTAGGGCTTTATATATAAAAAGTATCATACGCTCTCCGGACACTAACATGAGTAGTTCCTGGGTTACAGGGCCCTAAAATTGATAAAAGTAGTAACTCACTTACTCATTGACAAATCAATAAAACTATGGAGCACTTCCAATTATGAACTTTTTGATATTCCATTCAGGTGGCGTGATATCCGCAGATTTTTCTTATCTCAGCCCCCAAAAGACGTACAATTATGAATTTGTACATGGGTATTGTTTTTTTTAAGAACAAGACAGAAAATAATTAAAATATAGTTTATTTTCCATTTATGGGGCGTGGTATCCGCGTGGCAAAAGAGATTTTTCAATAACAGAACTTGGCTCTCCTTTAACATTTATGTTTTTTGTGTGATATCTAAGGAATTCTTGTGATGCAATCTCTTCGAAGCAGAAAAAATAAGTTGTAAAATTCAATGAAGAAAAAATACAATAGCTTAAAAAGAGTAGAAGAGAGTATCGAAAAAACAAAGTAAAGTGTACGCTTCATGTTTCATTGTCAAGTCAAACCTGAATTACCTGAATACCGTGAAAGCCCTAAATTATAAGTCATTAGTGTAGTATTTTATGCTATAGTAACTAAGTAAAAACAAGTTTGATTTTCATAAATATATGAAATTAAAAAAATAGTTCATAGTCATAGGTGAGTATTCACTTTTGCGTGTTTAAAAACTTGTAACTCCTAGTCTCGAGCCGTTTGTTTTTTATTAAACTTTTTATTATTGCGGAATGGATTCTAATAAATTTTTGGATAGTTAGTCAGGAATCGTCTCCGGTTCTATCTGAACACAGTAGTTTTCGTTTCGCAATGGCTCACAAATTTTCTATTGGATTCAAATCCGGAATTAATAACATTTAATAAATGTGTATTTTTTATTGTCCTGCGAACTGTTAGCTAGCCGCTTCTTATTTAACCTTCGATTTTTTAAGATAAGATATCCACTCTACAAAAAGTTATAGATCGTACAAACTTATATCAAATCCTCAGAAGAAAACGATTGTTTTTAATGAAAAACTTTTTCAATGTCGCGGCTGCAAAAGTGCAGGGAGACGTGTGAGTGTGCACAGATGCCTTTTGCCTTTTGCACCACGTAACTTTATGTGCAAATGTTAGTTCTTAATGGATGGGGATTTAAGAAATTAAGTGTAAAATATTTTGCGCGTCGACAAAAAAAATTGTTATGAACAGGACAATAAAGTAAATAAAAAATCAATCAACCACACGATTGGAGATCGCCGGGGTCATAAAAGTAAGATTAACAAGAACTTATATCAGGGCACTAATTGAACAAGCAAACTGGCTTAACCTAGCATTATGGAAATCTATGTTCAAAGAAACACTACCCCGCTAGGCACCTCTAATGCTACGCATGGTTATGATCCTGGGACGAGCAGAAATGCACGGGTCAGAGCTATTCGGTTTTCCGGGGATAGCAAAATAATGCAAAGACTTAGGCAAAACCTAAGGGTCGCGAGATGGAACGTTGGAAGTAAGAGTGGTCGCAGCTACGAGCTGGAAGAGATGATGGTAAGAAGGCGATTGGACATCTTTTGTGTCCAAGAAACGAAATGGCGAAACACCGGAAATCGGGCGCGATTCTTGGACGTTAAAACAAAAGCATACAAGATGTTCTACTACGATAAAGAACAGGGTAAGAGTGGTATTGTTATCATCCTTACGGCAGAGTTGCTTAGGAACGTATTGACCATTTCAAAGTCCAGTTATCGTTTGATGTCTTTCAAACTGGTGATTCAAATGAATATTGTCAGTGTATATGCTCCACAAATCGGGTGCGAGCAGAGGGAAAAAGATGCATTCTGGCTTGATTTTCACAACCTCATCAAGAGTATCCCAAAGGATGAGCTTTTGTTTGTTGGCGGAGATTTGAATGGACATGTCGGGAAGTCTAACGAAGGCTATGAAGAATTCTCCTGGTGAAGACATCCTAAGCATGTGCAAGTCATACGGTCTAATGGTTTTAAATACAATGTGCACTTGGATTGACTACCATTTGATGGCAAGTTTCATGTTGCCTAGGGTTAAATATTGCAAAGTGATCTTGGGAGAAGCAATCACCCGGCAACACCGTGTTCTCCTGACAGAAATATTCATGGAGAAGAAGAACACAAAAATAAACAAACAAAGGTTTCTGCGAAAATCAATTGGTACAACCTCAACAAAGAAAAAAGCGAACCATTTATTATCAGCATGAAAAAATTCCTCCGTAAAAACACCAACGAAGTTGACGAGGAAGAGGGCAGCGCACAAGATATGTGGGATTCCCTACAACGAGGCTGCTTAGAGAAAGCTAAAGTACTGTTTGGAGCCTCGAAGGGTCACTACCAGCACGGAAAGGAAACTTGGTGGTGGACAGAGGAAATTCAAGCAGCTATAGTCGAATAATAATATAGTCGAAAAAGCTCGCCTTGAAGTGGAATACAGACGTTGCAAAAGTAGCGCGAAAAAAAGTGTGCCGAAATTTTGCTAAGTGCATGAAGAGTCTGTACTAGGAGCGGGAGGAGGTATCTTCTTCGCCTGCTGATAGGAACCAGGTAACCCACGAGCTTCGACAAAACAACAATTTTCAAGATTGCCGCACAGAGAAGAAGAAAAACTCAGGAAATTTGTTCGCCCAAGTTCATTAACAATGCGAGAGTATTGCGAGCAACTTTTAAACGAACAGTTTCCCCGGCTAAATTTTCCAGTCGGGAAAGCGGTCAAGAACTCCAAGAAGAAAAAGCGGTTGGGCCGGATGAGATACCAGAGTTCTAGAAAAAGATGGGAGACATCGGGCTCAGATGGCTCATGATTCTTATCTCCAAACTCATGAGAGGTGATCCAATGCCCAACCAGTGGAGGGAATGTTATCTTCTTCATTTGCACAAAGGAAAGGGAGATACGCGAAACTGTGATAATTACCTTTCAATTAAGTTGATGTCACATACCATGAAGATCGTTGAGCGGTATGTGACATCAACATGGTAGCCTAAGACTAATAATACGGCTGTCTGATGGCCAGTGCGGGTTTGTAGGGGGTAAATCAACCACAGGTGCAATCCAAAGTATAAGGATCATAATGGAAAAGCATCGTGATTCCTTATAGGATCTGCATATTATTATGGTTGAATTTAAAAAAGCATTCGATAGACAACCAAGAGATCTGATATGGGTAGCGCTAAGACAACGAGGAGTTCCTGAAACCTACGTACAGATATTCATGGACATGTACGAGGGAGCGAAGACAAAAGTTATGTCCCGCAGGAATCACCGATGAATATCCAATAAAAGTTGGTGTTTACAAGGGAAGTGTTTTAAGTCCTTTGCTCTTTATTACGGTGCTAGGTTATCAGTTATTCTTTGCTGACGATAGAACCATCATAAGTAATGATCAGACTTTTCTGCAACGAACACTTGATGTTTAGGTAGATGTTTTAGAAGGGATTGGGTATTAGCCAAAAAAAAGACAGAGTATCTGTACTGCCCATTCTCTGACCAAGTCCACTCATTCCGGATATTTATTTGAATGGGGTGGTGGTGACAAGTTCAAATATCTGGGATCAGCGATTAACAGAGAAGCAACCGTTGATGACGACGTCAATCATCGTGTACGCGTAGGGTGGATGAAGTGGCATGAAAACTCTGCCATCTTCTATGACCGAAAAATGTCCCCTAAGCTGAAAGGAAGGCTCTACACCGCAGTTGTGCGTCCGGCGTTGGTATTGTCATGTTCAAAGGAATGATCCTACGAACCCCGCCAAAAAGGCAAGGGCAATCAACGTTCCCTTACAATCGGGTAAAAGTGGCAGGCTTAAAAACTCCTGGATCAGAAAAATGCATACACATCAGCATTTGATTGGCTTCAATAATGAAGCGGACCAGTAGGAATGCAGTGGAGTAGGAAGGTTATGATCCCTATAATCCTGATCATAATTTCGTCGTTAAACGGAGAGAAGAAGAAAAAATCAATCAACCACTATCTAATATATGTGGCAGGCAGGCAAAGCAAGGCGAAAACGGACCAACTAGTTAAATAATAAATGGATGTGCCGAGTGCTCGTCCTGGCTTTTGGGGTATGTGTACTATGCCTTCGACATTCTTATTGACGCTCTACATAATTTATATACAACTAAAAAAAACTAAAGTATGCATTAATTATTCACTCACATTTCTTAACGCTTTCTGCTTATTAACATAATTTCACACTGACTGTACATTATCGATTAAAATCACTTACAAATCGATAAAATCAAACTGTCGAACACGGCAAATTAGAAATGGAGAGCACCAGTTCTTAATTTTGATCGACTGACACTGCCATCGAGAAAAGTTTACATGTTACTAATAATATCGGCTTTTTCTTTTACATTGAATACCGATATAAAACAGTTTTTTAAGAGCTCGCCTAGCAGCCTTTGAAAGTCTTTATTTATATCCCTAGATGCAGCCTTTTGTGTATTGATCTAAGCACGCTTTGACATACATGACACGAGCATCGCCTCTATAACCGGGAACCCAATCAATACTCAGAGAGTTCTAACCACTTCTAAGTTAGAGACTTGGTAAAGGCTTTAAATGCAGCCGTCATTGCAAACACAAACACTTTGACTCCTCCACCTGTTCTTCACAATAAAATATAAAAGATCTAGCATAAAGCATACCTGTTCTACTAACTATATTTGCTTAAATCCCATTATTGTTAAATATAAAAAAGTTATTTCACGTTTTTATTTTGAAAACTTAGCATATTAGGTGATATATAAGAAAAATATTGGCTAAATATCTTTAAATTTACCAAATTGTTGTGTTCGCCTACAAAAGTAGACTTTAACTAACCTACAAGTACCACTAAGGGTTTCTATCTTTTCACAAAGATCTCTATAAAAGCCATTTTTCATTTTTCGAATAAATATCTTATAATCTTCTTCTACAGACCCAAACTGTAAAGATTCCAGACTCCCAGTGAATTGGTCTTGAGTGACCTATTCAAATACCTTCTGACATCTTTACGCATTCTATACAAGTATCAGGCAAGAGTATGAAAACAGTCCGGAAGGCGGGTTGGTTTCCACGCGTATTGCACTTTCTACTGTTCCGAAAAATATTTTGAGCTTTAGCATCGCAGGAAATAGAAGTTCGCTAGTAAATAAAACACAATAAGAAATTAAAACGAATTTCTAATTAAAATCTTATAACATCATTCATAACAACACAAATTAGCTGTACTCTCAGCATAAATTACACTCAAAATGTCTTCGCCAGCCAGATTGTGCTAATAAACATTAAACATCTACTAGTCACGCAATGAAAAACTTCGGTTTTTCTTGCAACCAGAGGTTTTTTCATGTAAAATTTCAGTTATTCTTTAAACTGTAGAAAATCTTCTGTTTTTTAGCGACATAATTGTCTTTAGTATTACAAAGACCTTTGATTTCTTAAATATATGAAAGTTTTAGTCGTTCATACATTAAATTCAACACTTAGCTTCGTCAAAATCTTCGACAACATTTGGCCGAAGCCGAATGTTCAGTCGGTCACTTAATTCAGGTAAATTAATTTGTGTTTTACAAGATTCAGCATTTGGCTTCAATGATCAAATTCAATTTTACTTTCCTTAAAAAAGTAAAATTTATCTAAATTTGCATTTCCTTATTTCTCATAGTTTATTTTATGAAAGTGAATTTAATAATTAAAAGTTTAAAAAAATAATTCTAATCTATATTAAACACGCAGATGAAATCTGTTAATTTTTTTTAATAAAAATTAATAACAGCAAAAAGTGAAAAACAAAACAATTTATTAATAGAATTGAAGTTGTTTGTTGAAAACAATTTAATTAAAACTTTTTTCACTTTACCCAACTCTTTTCTGTCTTGCTTCTTTGCGCCCGTGTGACAGTGGCAGTGTAAATCTTGTGACGATTCCCTCAGGTCCGAAAACATTGGAAGGAATATTGTCTAAGGAATCAGACAACGACCGTGAGTCCGATTGATCTTGTAAACTGATATCGTTCAATTCATTTTTATACATGTAACAAATAAAGTCAGCATTCAATGTTTATAAATAAATATATGTATATAAAGGGTTTAAGTATATGACATATGGTTGCTAATAGATGAACAACGAAACTGACTGAATGGAAGCAATGAACCGACTACATAGCAAGGTATGTAGATGAAACAATTTTTTTTAAGCCAAGTGCATAATGACTGCGAATGAATCGTGCAACCAAACATTTATCTTACCTGTCGCTTTAAATCGTATAGTAAATTATATTTTGTAATAGCATTATACAGTGTCTTAGTGCATTAGTGTAAGCCCCAGTACCACTTAAAGTTTTATTCGCATTAAACTATAAGTGCCTTCCATTTGTGGCAAACTATATTTCGACCACACAATAGTTGGAGAAGCTATGCTTAAAGTCGTTAACTCCTAATATTTATTTATTTAATATTTATTATTTAAAATATATTGGGGTGGCAAACAACTTGTTTAGTGTAAGTTAATTGTATTCACTATTGATTATATCTTGAATAGTTCTGCGTTAATACCCATGACAAAGAACAACTTGCGATTTCTACCACGTGAAACGGATGCTACAATTACATGTCTAATTCCGCTTGCCGGGGCCGATCAACAGTTTTTTTGTTCTAGTGCTGATGTTTTTTTGGTTAGTTTTTCTCGAAAATCGAATAAGCTGTTGGTAAAAAAAAAAATCATAGACTAACATAACATAACGTAACCAAAACAGTCTTGAAACCCCAAAAACTAGACCCACTGTATATTTTGTACATCCTTACAATACCTAGGCTAAATATGTGTTTATAGTTTGAAGCCACCTTTACTTTATTTGTTTTTCAGTAGGTCTCTCTGTTCTTAACTTCGGCCTTTTCATTGTGTACACCGATACACTAATACTATGTTTGGTTACCCGTATCCGCGAGAAACCGAGAGCTAGGATGGTTACACATCAAAAATTTCGACGATACAAATTGTATTCGTTAGGGAATTTTATATTTTTAAAGAAAGAAAAAAAATCTTTTTTTTTAATTTGTGAACAAATTTGTACGAACCCTAAAAGAATTCCATTCTCGAAAAACACCGAAGTCACTATAAAAGAATTTTAGCATAGGGTGCGCAGTAATAATGTTATTTTTTATTTTATTGATTAGTGAAAATTAATGAGTCCTGAATAATGTAATGTTTAACAGAGATAAATAAAAAAAATACAATATAATTTACCTTAGACTGAGATCGGGTGAAGCACAACGTACTGCAACGCTTGGAATCTGTGGAGCCAATCGCATGGCAAAGGCAACTTGATTTCGCCACAATCGTAGATAAAAATCTTTTTGGCCTTCGGTGGGTACCTTTTTGGTAGGTGCTGAACTTCTTAGGAGAGATGCTCTATTGTCGCTCACAGGCCTAAAAAAAACATTTATTTAAAAATAACACAAACATTAGTAGTAAAGAAAAAGCACTCACGTAGGATCAATGACACTGTAAAGGGTTGTAACACGTGAATAACAAATTGGCCATGCTTGTGCTACTGCTGAGGGACATTGTTGTAAAATACGGTTTCTTTCCATAAATCCAAACAAACAAATCGCCCAAGGATCAAATTGCTGATGGGGATTACTAGTCTGTGACAAATTCAATGTTGATGTTGACGATTTTGAGGATTCTACAGTTAATAAAATTCAAGTAAATTCAATTTAGTGAGCATTTCTTAACCGTATATATTTTTAAATTACCTTCAGTATGTCCTGCTAACCATACACAACTGGAACGGTCAGCAATCCATTGTAAGTCAATAGTATTTGCATTCAAAATGGCCGTTTTTTCTGTTTGTGGTAGATGCGGCAAGCATTTTTCTAAAACCTTTTAAGTAAACAACACAAATTTTAAAATAAAAAATCTTGGGTTAACAAACTTTTTTGTTGTTTTTTTAATCATATAGGGTGTTAGTCATTAAAAAAAATTGTGATCACCCATAAATTTTATTTGTTAAAGATATATGAATTTTTAAGAAAATATCATGGTTCTCAGAAACATGTATTAAAAATATACATTAAAAAGATTGATCTATCATTTGATTGTCCTCTATCATGGACCCTCTTCGTCCGGCAGAAGTCGACTAACATCCTTGAGGTCCATATCCTGATGGAACCTTTCTCCGTGCTTATCGCTT
Organism: Ferdinandea cuprea; assembly: GCA_963576555.1. NCBI lineage: Eukaryota > Metazoa > Arthropoda > Insecta > Diptera > Syrphidae > Ferdinandea > Ferdinandea cuprea. The sequence continues at coordinate 52,135,537 of OY754960.1, forward strand.
ACAGCGCCCACTTTCCAGTGAAAAAAGTCAGATGCAATTCCGTAAGGTGAATTTGAAGAAATATATTGCAAACCAAAGCTACATATACATATATGCCAATAAAACCCTTGTTTGTATAAAATGAATGAGATTTGGTGAACAAATTGTACTTTGCCGGAGATGGAGAAGAACGAATTCTTTTACTAAAGGCCAGAATTATTTATCGGGATAGAGAGTAATGCATTAATGTATAATGAACATCGGAATCTTCCATCGAATCCATTCCAATCCAATTTAAATTTTGTTTTTGAAAAATATGTTTGAAACATAATTTTGCACAACTAAACCGATGGAGTACTACTAGTTTATCAATAAGATAAGTAGCAGCGGGCACAAAAAATATAGACAGATTTAAGGTCGAAGGGAAGTATAATTAAGAATGTAAAGTATAATTTATAGTGTCGCCTTGCGCCAAGTATGTTATCTGTAAAAAAGGGATAGGTAGTCTGGTTTTATGAATTTTTAAAGTTGGGCACCTGTGTATCAAGAACACTAATATTAACACAACAACAATTCAAATGTTTATTAATTATATAAAACATAAACAACTTGACGTTCTTTTAAAATCTAAATACTTTTTGGAAATTTATGTTTTTGGTGTGATTTTAGTTTCTTTAAAAAAGCAAAGCTGAATTTTCAGATAACATAAACTTCTACCCTATTTAATTTCTTATTTGCAAAAGAACCTATGTCACGACAAATTTAAAAGATGGAAAAAAAGATAATGTAAATTAACTCAGTTTAAATTCGCAAAGTTAAACATCGCTTCCCACGATTCGTCTACGGAATTCGCTGACAACATGCAGACAACATGCAGACAACATCCAGCGTCCTGGTACCCGGAACCTAAAACCTGCACGCGCAGCAGACGACATCCAGCGCAGACCAGACACCCGAACACGAAACCTGCACTAGCAACATACGACAATAGCCGCACTGAAACACGTCTGTGTAATACAATAACACCTGTGGGAACACGCCGAATATGTTGGGATAAGAAATAGTATTTAAGCTGTAGATTTTAAGTAAATATTGTTCAGTATTTTAAGAGGCAGAATCGCTGGTAGTTTGAAAATAAAGATTATTTTTAGCATTGTTGTTTTCCGTATACGTGACAGTGACCTCAAGTAGTTTGTGCGCCGTGTAAAAAGGGCAAGCGACCTGAAGAAGCTCCCATGTCCTAGAGAAAATGCGCGATACACCTCGAGTTGAAAAGAAAACCAAGAGCCAGCGACCTCAAGAAGCTCTATACCAGGTTCAAGGAAACCAGACCATACAAGAATTTTATCATGCCATTACTTCGCAAGTGACCCTGATTGTCAACAATATCTCATTCATGGATATTGGCCCTGAGTCAATGCGACTATTGCCCAAGACTTACCGAGACAAAGCCGTGGATATATTTATAAGAGGTCTGAAGGGTAATTTATCAGATCTCCTGGGTATGAAAGAGCCCACAGATCTGCCTCAAACTCTGCATTTATGCCTTAGGTACGAGAACCAACACTTTAGGTCTCAGTATCTTCAGTCGAACCAGGGAGCAATTAAAAAGAATTTCGCTCCACAACCTACGCGCCCAAAAACCCAAACTCGTTCCCAAAACAAAAATTTAACGCGGGTCCTTCCAATAGACAGTACCCCACTTATCAATCGTATCCTCCCCAACAAATACAACTGTCTTATAACTCATTCCCACATAACCAAGGGTTTAGTTGCAACCAAAATAACTATCAACAGAGATTCTTTACAAATCGTAATCAAAATAACCAACAAATGAGACCTTCTCAGTCCGTTCCAGTCATCAAACAAGAACCTTTGACTCAAGGACATAATGCACAGGCCATTCAATACCAAAATCGACAGGGATTCAACGGTAATCCTTGGAGAACAAACGCACCCACACATCAAGGACCTGGAATAGACATCCCAATTTTCACATTCATTCATCTCAAGATCAACTTTGTTCAAGCTATCAAAATCTTAGTTTGACAAGAATCTTCCGACGTCAATAAATCTGAAATTGAAGGCAAGTCGAAGAGTGGAGATATTTAGAAATTCCTGATAGACACGGGCTCTTCCAAAACCTACATACAACCACGTTTAGTCGTAAAACCTATACAAAACGAAAAATCCTTTCGTGCTAAATCTATAGCTGGGGACGTTCGTATAACACAACATACAATAATTAATATCTTTAATACCGAGGATATAAGCCTCAAATTCTACCTTCTACCCACTTTACAAACGTTTGACAGCATCATTGGCAATGATAGTCTAAGGGCACTATCTGCTGTAATAGACACAAAAAATAACTTTATGAAAATTTTAGATTCCGTCAAAGTCAAAATCAAACAATTAAATTCTCAAACAGTAAACGTACTTAATGTCAAAACTAGTAATAATAACACTAACACAGCAAAATCTTTTAAATCCGGTCGTTAATAACTTCCCAATCCTATTTTGTGAACCTAACGAGAAACTGGCCTTTACTACAAAGGTCGTTTAAGAAATCTGGACTTCAACCGATTCACCCATTTATAGTAAATATTACCGCTTTCCAATGTCGCTCAAATCCGAAGTAGAGAGACAGATTAAGGGCCTGTTGGAGCAGGGAATCATTAGACATTCCAGATCCCCATATAAGTCTCCGGTATGGATCGTACCGAAGAAACCAGACTCCACAGGAAAAAAGCAATTCAGAATGGTGATCGACTATAGGAAGCTAAATAACCTTACTATAGCCGACCATTACCCCATTCCTGAAATAAGTGAATTCCTAGCTCAACTAGCCAAAAATAATTTGTTTACCGTTCTTGACCTAAAAAGTGGGTTTCACCAAATTCCATTGAAGGAATCTGACATCGAAAAAACAGCTTTTTCGATAAACAACGACAAATTCGAATTCACTAGACTTCCATTTGGCCTTAAAAACACGCCATCAATTTTTCAAAGGGCACTCGACGATATCTTGCGAGAGTATATAGGTAAAACTTGCTATGTCTATATTGACGACATAGTAATATTCAGCAAGACTGAAGGTGATCATGCCCGGTACATAAATGGCATTTTTAAAACACTATACGATGTCAATAAATGTCATTTTTTCAAAAGGAAGTCAAATTCTTGGGATTCATTATTTCATTATAACTTTCCAGTACCCCAGACTCTGAAGGATTTATGCAAAAATTGCGAAACCCCTGACTACGCTTTTAAGTAGTTAGGAAGGACGTATGTCCAAAACACAGTCCTCTGAAAAACAAATTTTTCTCGACCCTGCAGCTATTGACGCGATTAAAAAAAAAATAAAAACTCCCTTATTTCTAAAGACATAATGCTTACATACCCGAACTTCAATAAACCCTTCGAATTGACCACAGATGTATCCAATTTCGCTATTGGAGCTGTTCTCTCCCAGGAAAATAGACCAATAACATTTGTTTCATGGATGCTTACTGCAACCGAAGAGGTTTAGGCAGCCAACGAAAAACAAATGTTAGCAATCATATGGGCATAGAACTCCCTGCGAAACTACCTCTACGGATCAGCACATGTCAAAATGAATGCTGACCACCAGCCTCTCACTTACGCTCTTAGCAATAAGAACAATAACAGTAAGATGAAACGGTGGAAGTCAATACTAGAGGAATATCATTAAGAATTTCGATATAAGCCTGATAGAACAAATATCGTGGCAGACGAACTGTCACGCCCTCCTCAAGTAAATTCTCAAGTACACTCCCTTACACCTACAGAACATAGCGATGAAAGTTGATCGAAAGACATTATACAAAGTATCGAAGTTCCAATAAACGCGTACAAGAATCAGATTATCTTACAGCAAGGCGAAATTCCCACTAACAATTTCGAAATAATATTCCCTACCTACCATAGGCATACAATAATAGAACCTGAATTCAAGAAAATCTTAAGGAAATTCTTAAGAAGGTATTAAACCCTTCAGTAATAAACGGTATCAAAACAGCAGAACATATAATGGGTATGATACAAACTGTGTATGCATCCCAGTTCAACAACTACAACAGATAAGGTTCACCCAGTTACAGGTTGAATGACGTAACTGTTGAATCAGATCAAGAAGATATTATTATGAAAACACACAAACGAGCGCATAGGAACGAACAGGAAAATAGAAATCAGATCCTCAGACAATAGTACTTTCCAGCAATGAGAAACAAAATCAAGGGATTCGTCAACTTGTGTAAAGAAAGCAAGTACGACCGCCACCCCCATAATCCAGAGTTACAAGCAACCCCAATTCCGAAATAACCAGGACAAATTGTCCATCTTAATATTTTCCTTACAGAAAAACAAATAGTTTTAAAATTCTGAAATCCAGGGATGCAGAAGATATTAGGTAGCCCCTAAGAGAAATTCTCATGTCATTCGGAATACCGGAAACAATAGTCATCGATAACGAGAAATCTTTTAGTTAGATGAGCTTGGAATACGTATATTCAAGACGCCACCGCAAACAAGTTCAATAGTTCCAATAGTTCGGTGATTCTTTACATTATAAGTCTACCTACTACATCGAAAGAATTGTGTAAAAAAACTTTAATTAAAGCCGTAAAAAAGGGCAAAAACAAAATTCCATATTAAAATATTTTAGAATTTAAAGACAAAATGTACGGAGCTTCTGTTTAACTTTTTACAGATTATCTGTATGTCCTAGAAATAATATTATAGATATAAGCAATTCGTCGTGTAACCCATACCTTCAATGCAGAAGTATTCACAGAAAACCCAGTGCAATTGGGAAATCCTTTACCAACACCTAGAACGATAGGAGTAGAAGAAATCCAACAAAATTAGACCGGTAAAATCAAACGTGGGCGTTCGATCTTAAAAGGCGGAGGAGTTAACTCAGTTTACGTTCGCAAAGCTAAACATCGCTTCCCACGATTCGTCTACGGAATTCGCTGACAACATGCAGACAACATCCAGCGTTCTGGTACCCGGAACCTAAAACCTGCATGCGCAGCAGACCACATCCAGCGCAGACCAGACACCCGAACACGAAACCTGCACTAGCAACATACGACAATAGCCGCACTGAAACACGTCTGTGTAATACAATAACACCTGTGGGAACACGCCGAATATATTAGGATAAGAAATATAATATTTAACTACAGATTTTAAGTAAATATTATTCAGTATTTTAAGAGGCACAATCGCTACTAGTTTGAAAATAAAGATTTTTTTATCAAAATAAATGTGAATATAATTAATTTCTCTAATTGGTGACCTATTGTCACTTACGACGTATCACTTACTTTGGATTTGGATTTCAAAATTAAAGAACATCTTAATAACTTCTTTTAAATGTTCAATAAATAATGGAGTACGCTAACAGAAAAAAACGGGTATACGAGTGGTGATACATACCTGTGGCAAGCACTTGTCAATGACATCGATTACAGGTGGCTCCGTTTCTGGAATACCTAAAGCCTTCATTAGATTTTTAGTCTCTTTTAATATCATCGCAGCTAGTTTTCGCAAGAACGGTCGACAGTTACAAAGAAGCACTAAGGCGAATCCTTCAACGAAATGCAATGTCGTACTCAAAGGTACTTCGTTTTTCTTTGTGCTTTCAGATAAATTTATCACAGTTGTCTGAGTGATGCTTGACACACCACTTGAAGTTATAGTTGAGGCTCCACTAGAGGTTGTGTTTTTTAGATTGCTTGCACTTGATATTTGACTATTTGTTGTCTCTTTTCCACTTGCAGGATTTAATGACAATACAGCAGTGGGTGTTTTTATGTTGATAACTCCAGCAGAGGCATTCACATTGCCAATTGCACAACGCCAAATATTTAAGAAAACAAAAAGCATCCTAGTACAATTTTCTAACAGTTGGGGAAATGTGTCCAGAACATCGCGTACCAAAAATTGTGTATATCCATGGACAACATCTTGTCTCCAATCGGGAAAGTCAATAACCAATGTCTGTAAGGATTGATGAGTTAGCATTCGAAGTTCTTCATCCATGTGAACTGTAAGTCTAGAGAGTAAATCAACCAATTCTTGTGCGGTCATTGTATCCGGAATAAGACGAGGAACTGCCGCAACACATGTTCGAAATAAGTCAATGCGAGGTTTACGTTCACCGGTCAACATTTCATCAGGTTCTTTGTATTGATTTTGTGTGTTCGTCATCATCAACGGGCGCCCATAATGAACATCCAACGCACGTAAAATATCAACAAACACGCGACGCACGTGTGGAAAATATGTCGACATTCCAATACTTCGAGCTGTGTCATCAGTCAGCATTTTATTTATGTATGTTTTCTTTACGCGAAGCGTGTTGCCTGAAGGAAGAACGCCAACAGTTCGTGGCATTGGTGGCTCTCCATCCTTTTGTTGCAAAGAATCAGCAACAACCAAAAAAGCTCTTAAGCCAATACTCATACGCTCAGGGTTTAATATAAGCTTAATTGATCTACCAACACAGAGCAAATCGTAGACGATCTCGCGCATTGCAAAATCCAATCGTTCCTGTGCAATGAATTGAATGATCTTAACGAAGATATTTAATGGTGTGTCGCGAGGTATAACGACTTTAGAGCCCCTGTAAATTAGTAAATATTAAATATAAATAAATATTATATAAAAAAAAATTGCTCTTATAAGTTAACTTACTTTGGAAATAACGAATTTACAATACTTTGTAGACGAGAATGTGTTGCGGAATTTGATTCGCATTTAATACGAATCATGTAGACCCATAGTAGGCGGTATAGTGATTCCAAGGCTACACGGCTCATTTTAGAATCACGGTTCTTTAAATTACTCAAGCACATTGCCAGAAAATAATGCCAATTTGTCAAGAAAAACGTTTTCTGAGATACACAAAGTAAGCATGTTACCAGCGGAAAAAGAGCTAATTTATGCTTAGACTTTGTTGAGGCGTCCAAGGTTTGCATATACAAAAGTTCAACAAAATTCTTCACACAAGGTACGTTGACCTCGTTTTTGACGGCCTAAAATTAAAAAAAGAATGCAAGAATTAATTATTCCATAACTATTACAAACAAATATAAAAATATTAAGGGGAGCCACAGTATAACACCGAGTCCGAATCTAAATTTAATTTTTGAGAAGCTTCTTATGACGCTTCTAACTCTTAGAAGTTTGTCAGACTTTTGCAAAAGATGTGGCAGCGAATAAAAACTTTTAGGTGGTACGGGTCGGATTTGAACCTGAGACCCTCGCTTAGTAGTTCAACGCACTTAACACACAAAACATAGCATTTGCAGCTCACTAAGGCACTTCTCCTGTTTCCGAACGGCAGCGGAGTAATTCTACGGATGGATCAACGGCGGCGTCCACTGTTCCAGTTAGGTGGAACAACTGATCTCCCTATATGAGCTGCTTCAACTTATTTGAAGCCCATGTCTATAGAGAACACTAAGCCAGGGTGTTGGAAAAGAGTTTGTGGCGGATGAGCCCTTGATGGGTCAACGGCAGCACTCACATTCCCGTAGTGGGTTACTGGCACCGGCATTACCGTCTCACTGTTCTAGGGTCAAGAACATGGCCTGGCCCTCCAGGTTGGGGGTTGTGCCGTCGGGGTAATTTCCCGACCACGTCAAAAACATTTAGTTATGGGAGAGACTATGGCAGCCTCGGATATAAATACACCTCAAAGGCAAAATAGACCCGGAACGTTAACGGACATGCGAGTGTGTACCTGGAATGTACGGACACTCTACACTCCAAGTGCTGCTCAAAAACTTGAGTCTGTCCTCTCGAGGTACAAGGCCGACATTACCGCGATCCAAGAGATACGAGTGATAGGATCAGGAACTATGAACAGACAAAATTGCGACATTTATTACAGTTGTAACAAAAGATTGCACGTGTTAGGATGCGGATTCGCGTGGGATTCGCCAATAAGTGATCGCCTGGTCGTGATCCGCATCAGAGCTACATTCCAAAACATTAGCCTAATATGTGCATACGCCCCTACCGACGAGGCTGAGGACCCTATCAAGGAGGAATTCTATGACCTCTTGGACGGAGCCTACGGAGCCTGTCCAGAGTACGATGTCAAAATTGTACTCGGCGACTTCAATGCTAAAGTCGGCAAGGAAAATATCTTCGGCGGATTAGTTGGTAAGTACAGCCTCCACGAAACGACAACAGATAACGGCTACCGACTAATTGACTTTGCAGCAGCTTGTAATACGGTGATAAGTAGCACTAGGTTTCCGCGACTAAGGATCCACACAGCAACCTGGCGCTCTCCAGACGGTCGAACCGTCAACCAAATCGACCATGTGCTAATCGATGCGAGGCACGCATCCAACATCCTGAACGTGCACACTTACCGAGGGGCAAACGTCGACTTTGACCATTTTCTTGTTGCAGCTAGATTCAGAGCTCGACTGTCTAACGAGAAGAAGCTGCGAACTGCCCAAAAGAAGAAATTCGACGTTGCACATCTGGAGTCGCCAGAGCCTACAAAGAGCGCCTGAGTGAGAAACTCCCCACCGTGCATTCACCTACCACAGACGCCAACAACCAGTGTTCTCAGTATCGCGACATCATCAAGGAGGTAGCCGAAACCACCCTAGGATACCAGCCACCCCAGAGAAAAAGCCCGTGGTATGATGATGTATGCGTACACCGGAAAAAGGTCACAGAAGATGCACACATTAGAACGCTGCAAAGGAAAACAATGGCAGCAAGGGATGAGTACCGAGCCAGGAGAAGGGAGAAGAATAAGATCCTGCGTAGAAAGAAGTCTCCCAGCTCAAGGAGATCGAAGAGTCCCGCGACCGAAACAACATCCAAAAGTTCTATAAAAAAGCCAAGCAACTGGCTGCTGGCTTTAAGACCGGAACACAGGCTCTTCGTAACAGCGATGGTAACCTAGTCACCGACGCGCAGGGAATAGTAGATGTATTTAAGCAGCATTTCCAGCAGCTGCTAAACGAACAAAATATAGAGAGACTGATGGGGCAAGAAGAGAACCCAAGTCCAGTCAATGAAGAACTAGTCACTCCGCCCAGTATAGAAGAGGTTGGCTTAGCTATAAAAAAGCTAAAGAACAACAAGGCCGACGGTTTTGATGGTCTACCTGCAAAGCTTTTCAAATACGGAGGTCTCACGGAGGTGATGTTATGGTGGGGCGCATGCACCAAATCATCAACCAAGTTTGGTTGGAGGAAAGCATGCCCGATGACTGGACCATCAGCTCCATATGTCCCATCTCCAAGAAAGGCGATCCTATGTCTAGCAAGAACTATCGAGGCATATCCCTGCTTTATGTCGCATATAAGATCCTATCCAACGTACTGTGTGAACGTCTCAAACAACACACTAATCGGCACGTACCAGTGTGGCTTCCGGTCCGGCAGATAAACTGTAGACAAAATTTTCACACTAAGGCAAATCCTGGAAAAGACCCACGAATTTCAAGTCGAGACACACCATCTCTTCATCGACTTTAAAGCCGCATATGACAGCATTCATCGTCAGGAGCTTTTTGTGAATTCGGGATCCCGTCCAAACTGATCCAGATGTGTCGCATGACACTAGATAACACGCGATGCAATGTGCAGTTTGGCAGCAGCTCTTCTGAACTCTTTCAAACATGACCTGATTTCGGCAAGGAGATGCGCTGTTGTGTGATTTCTTCAATATTGTTCTTGAGCTAGTGCGCAGGGCAGGTGTCAACACGGAAGGCACTATTTTCAACAGATCAGTCCAACTGCGAACGATATAGATATCATCGGTCGATCCCAGCGTGCCGTGATAGACCTTCACGGCTATTGAAGAACAGGCGAAACTAGTTGGCCTTGAAGTGAATGAGCACAAGACGAAATATATGCTATCAACAAACAATCATCTGTCCACCGACTAGGACAAAATGTCACTGTTGATAGCAGCAACTTTGAGGTAGTTAAGGAGTTCATCTACCTCAGGGTAAACATCAACTCCACAAATGACATCTTAGGGTAGATCCGTCGAAGAATTACCCTAGGAAACCGCTGCTACTTCGGTTTGGCAAAACAAATGGGTTCAAAACTCCTAACTGCATGCTCTATAGAACCCTTATCCTGCCAGTTCTGCTATACGGCGCCGAGTGCTGGACGATAAGCAGGAAAGAAGAGTTAATACTGGGATCCTTAGAAAGAAATATCCTTCGAGGGATATTTGGTCCTGTGTGCGAGGAGGGCGAATGGAGGAGAAGATACAACCGCGAACTCTATGAGCTGTACCAAGATGTGGATGTAGTCCGAAAAGCTAAAACTCGTCGACTACATTGGCTCGGCCACATCGAGCGAATGGACAACAACGCTCCAGACAAGAGGTTGTTCCAATCCCAGCCCCCAGGTTCGAGACGACAAGGAAGACCGAACCTCCGTTTTGAAGACCAAGCCATCGCGGATGCCAGAGCGCTTGGTCTGGACAACTAGAAGCGGATGTGTTATAACCACATATGAGTAATTATACAGATAGTCGACTCAGCATACTCCTGTCGCACCAACAATTTTTAAAAATGGCTGCAAAATCCTCTCTCTGAAATTACTATCTGTGAATACATGTGAGCCAGCCAGCCTCATAATGCAACAATTCCACATGGCAACAAAAAACAGCTGATTATAGCGGATTTTTTTTTGGAAGTGCTGTGAAGTGTTGAGTAGTCTAACTCTAAAGATATTTTAATGTAAATGTTTATGAACAAATTAGTCATATAATGAATATGAAGTTGTTGCAATTAAATTAAATTAAATCTACCTATTTATCTGATTTTAAAATAAAATGTAGACATACCTACTTGGAGGTATTGTATGATTGTATTATTGCATTAATATTAATAAATTATTAATGTAATGGATTGAGTTTTTTTTTATATGTTTTTACATGCAAATCAAATTAAATTGAGCCAGCTCACGCACAGTTCTCACGCAGTTCTGCGCCAAAGAATCCATTTTGAAAAAAATTGTCATGTAGACATATTAAAAGTCAAACTGGACTGTGTCCAATATCATCGTAATAATATGCGACGATTTATGGTGAATTTTTGGAATTGTCAAGATTTTTGCCATTTTTCGCAAAAAACGTTTTGGTTTTTTTTTTCCCAAATCGCAAAGGAAAAAACGCCAAAAACTTTAATAGAAAAGAAAAAAGATCTAGAAAGTTGCATTTTATGACTCCCTAAAATTTCGCCAAAGCAAATTTCTAAGGAAAAACGCCAAAAAAATTGTTTGGTGTTTTTTTTATCAAATTGAACAGGAAAAAACTCCAAAGAGTTTTACCCTATCGATGCAGGTAATTTATTCTACAACGAGTTTTGGGCTCAATTTACATATCAAATTTGGAAATTATGGCAAAAAAAGAGCTTTTTCTGGCGTAATTTCTATTTTACTTTTTGGCTCTTTTTCATCAAATTTTGGCGTTATTTTCTAACTATCTGGCGTAATATCAGTGAGCCATTAAACTAAACCATACGATAAATAAAACCATAATAAAAATTAACGTGACTAATATATACTAAACAAGTTGATAATACATTTTCGGTTGGCAATAAATTTAAGTATAACCATACAAATATTATTTTTGGTACATGAGAACACTTTTTTAACAATATTTGCAATCACTTACTAGTACTAGTAGTAGTAAATTGTGTTGTTTATTTTCATAAAAAAAATTACAAAACATTATAACTTGACAATGTTATTACAACTTGGCATTTGTACTCAACTACCAAGCATTTTCGATAGGAAAATATATATATTTGTACTACCCTTCCAGCTACCATGAATAAAGCATATTCACATAGATTAAAAATTTTCAAAGCCGCATGTAAAAACAAACAGATAAGAAAATTCAATGACTAAATGTACAAAGTAACACATTACTAATTTAGTAGTATTAATGCAATAATACGATAAAATGTACATTTTATCTCATTTTACTAACCCAAAGCTTTATGTGTCTAGCTCACACGTATTCACAGATAGGAAACTTGAGAGAGGATTTAGCGGCCATTATTAAATATTTTTTGCGGGTTGAAAGTGATAGGAGATACAGAGGTCTGGTTAATTAATTATCTGTGGACATAACAAACTCTAGCGTGCTTTTTCGTACCATGTTGGGTAATAAAAAAAAACTAATATGTTACTGTAGGGATTGATTCCAACCATTTACTTTTAAATAAATAGTCAAACTGACTGACCACTTATCCACTGCGCACTAATAATATACATATCTTAGATTTGTTAATGGGTTTGTACTTACAGCAGCCACTGGGACAAGTATTTCCACGAAAAGGCCAGCCAACGCATGTTTGACATCTTTATCCTTAACCTCCAAGAAATACTGTCCACATTCATGCATGAACTGAAACGAAGCTTCAAACTCCTCAATTGGCACCATCTGCACAAAAAAAAAAATGTTTATAATAATATTAATAAATTCTTTCGCATTTGGTGCAATACAATTAATTTCATTTACTTACTTTAACTCGAAAAAACTTCATTCCCATCAATAAGCTTATTATGCTTTGAGTTGTATGTGGACTAGGTTCTTTAGTACGAAGTTCTTTTAATTCACTCATAAACCTTTTGCGGACAGAAGCAAAACGACTTTGTGCTAGTGCTCCTATAACTTCCGCGTAAAGATCAGCTATCATGTGTATATTATGAGCATTCGGATTGTTTTGAAGTCCATCTTTATATTTAAAATGCTTAAATGCCAAATTTTCAATATTCCTTATGATATCTTCATGTCCTGGATGAACTGGGAGTTGTTTTAATATTTCGATTAGGGCCAAACAAAAAATGAACTCCACTGCTGCTTCTCGGCGTTGCAATTGAAAATCCATGTCTATGCTTGGTTTTGGTGCATTATTTTTATCGATTCGTTTTAAATCATTTTTTATTTCTGCATCCGCTAATTGACGTCTATGCCACGCAAGAATAGTATGTAAAAGTGACGGCAAGCAATGTTCCGCTACAGAACCGAGGGCAGAAAGCAACTGATCAAACTGTTGATCTTCGCCGCGTTGAAGTAATTTTGCAAGGTTCTTATCTGCGCTTTCCATCATGACCAACTCAATTTTCTTTTCTGCCTGCACAGTAAAATCAGTAAAAAGGTTTCTCATTACTATTTCACCTGGTCGTAATGCCATATCACCCAGGAATTGCGGATCAGTAGTGTTAAATGGGATTGTATTGATAATAGAAATACGAGAAGGTGCACCCCAAGGAAGTAATGCGTGACGTGTGGATGTTGGAATTAGACGAGCATTTTCTGTAACATTGCTCAATGCCTGAGCTTCAACAAGAGATGTATCCGCTGGTGCAATAACTGGTGTAATAGAAGTGTCTGTCAAGGAGACTATTGTACCGCCTTTAATCTGTTTTGCATGTGGTTTGCTTTCGATATAATCTAATGAATTTCGGTTTGATGGAGATACTTGGGTACTCTCTGTAATCACGGAAGTATCCTGCTGACTTCCATCGTCTAACAAATGACTTTGCATTTTTTTTAGGGTCTCATTGGAAAATTCAAGCTCTGCAACAAAAAAAAATATATACTATTTTATAAAATGTTTTAATGTTTTTATTATTCTCTAATGTTTATTGCATGTAAATAGTTCTTTAAAAATACATCTCTGAAGAAAGAATAATTCAATAGAACAACTTTAAAACTAATTTAACGATAAATTCTTACAATGTCTTGATTTAAAATGCTAGTTTACTGCAAGTTCACTCCAAGTTACTTATCGAAAAGCCCATGTTAACACTATTCAAAATCAGACAGGCCAGACGAGTAGAGGACTCGCAGTGAAATCGCAACTTGAACGCATAAAATAACAGAAAATAAATTAAACCATTCATACAAATTCAATCGATACGAATATGTGGCACATTGAACTTGAAAAAGAAACTTGGCTAGCAAAATAATTAAATTAGTTAGAATTACACGAATCATTAAATCGATTTAATCGATTTCAATATTTTAGTACACGTAAAGGTTATTCAAATCACATAAAACATTTTAACTGAACAAGCAGAATCATGTGCCAATTTAATGATAACGAATAGCGAACTCAAATCGAAAGCAAAGTGATTCATTGCCACTAGTCTAACCGCATTGCTCAAAGCAACAAAGAAAAGCAAATAGGTTAAAAATCCTGAGGAAAATACCTTCGACTCAGCCGATTTTAAAAGTTCTTTTAACGTTGTAATGGTAAAACTGTGGGAATCAGTGGAGATTAATTTAGTATATCAGTATCAGTACAGCTTAATTAAGAAATAGGCAGTAATGGGTAAAGGGAGAAAGGAGCTATCTCTGGAAATGGTCTATCAGTTTCAGAAAAAACACCCTCGGATATGTATAGGTTACCAAAGGTGAAGGCGGAAGGTGATGTAAAGAGGATAGGGACTAGACATACACAGCCGATAGTATAGCTTACTTAAGAAGAGGGCGGTCGAATGGGTATCTCTGCAACCCTGCAGATCAGAAGAGGGTACTACTAAACGCGAACAAAGCCGTTGGTAGAGTCTTGTATTTTATAAATAAATATAATATAATGAAATACAAAATATTGGCTAATTCGAGTGAGTTCTTGAATTGCCAGCGTTGTGTTGGTTTATCTGAAGTTAAGGTTTGAAGGCTCACTTCCTGTAAAAAGGTGGCTATTGGTAACATTAGTGTTACTTTTTTTGCTGTGATTTCCGTTCGGTTAATGACATTTTGGACGGATTTGATTACCAAGGGATTTCTTTAAAATTTTGCTTTAAAAAAAAGTAAACAACACCTGCCAAAGCAAACGCAAATTTTAACGTATTATGTATTGCGATTTCAGGAAAACATATGTTATACCTAGGCAGCTCTAATTTGATTAAACAATAAAAAAAGACAAATCAACATAGGTTGTGAGATGCATTTTTCAAGTTGCAGTGGATATTTGACAAAATGAAACTTTAAAATAGGTACTTGAATCCTTAAAAAACACATTTTTCGAAAACAACCTTAAAATCAACTGACAATTTACTGTTGCTATGAATTTTTACTGTGGGTCCTTGGAACATTGCAAAAATTACATACTTGAATAGTTGATAAGGAAATTTTTAGAAAATATTCTTAAAGTCACCTGACTATTTGCTGTTGGTCTTTGGAACATCAAAAAAGGTCCTTGAATCCTTAAATCCCCAAAAAAACGTTTATTTAAGAGGCCAGCTATAGCTATCATTGAAATCCATCATAGAACATTTTGTTTTCGTAATTATAGACGACTTACTTTTTTCTGAATTAAACTTTTCTTTTAATCGATTTTTATTATTTCACTGATTGAAATCGATTTCAATGAACAGCTGATAGTAAACGTTAAATGTCCATACAGGACCTAAAGGCTAGCTTCTTCAACCATTGTGTGAGCGAAAATATATTTTTAGCACGAATTTGTCATGCAATGCGACAAGATGTACCAATGATTCAAAAGAAATATTTATACCTCTTTAAAGTTAGTCATAGTCAGACAATGTGATGTACTGAGCTGCATTAAAAAAAAATTCCCACGGAAGTCGCAACGCAGCGAACACTATTTGTCTTCATACTCATGTCAATACATTCCTTTTGACGCATGACTTAGTGTTACACTTGAGCAGTAGCTCTACAGATGTACGATATTTACTACCTATCCATTTATTCTATTTGCATTCTTTACAACTCTCAACTCATCCGAACCTGTTTGAGTACGGTAAAATCCTATCACATCCAACTCGAACTCATTAAGAAATGGCATCTTGTATTCCCCTCGCCTAGTGAACCAACGCTGAGCAACGTTGTTTAACACACTCAAGAACTGCCCAAGAAATCTGGAGCACAGCTTTAGCTGTCAGATTTATTTTTATTTAATTTTGATTCATTCAGCAAAGCTTATTTAAGAAGTTGTAAGTGTTTTTAATAATGACCTCCGGAGAGAAATTAGAAAACTATCTGCTGCGTAAATGACTTTGTGAATAAAAATAAACGCGGCCGATTAAAAAAGGAAAATGTGGCTTGGGTTCGGCAATTTTTTTTAATTGGCAGGACGCTATTGATCAAAATAAATGTGTGTGTGTAAGTTGATCAATAGCGACTCCTCCATTTGTCCCGGCCCGCAATTTCATCGCACTCAAACCAACGAAAAATTAAAAAGTTAAACAACGCTTTGAAAAGATTATGTGTTCCACATTGTTTGGAATTCGTTAAATTTGTTTGAAAAGGCTTAGTGGTTATGGTGTAAGAGGTAAGGAACAAGTTTGGTGTTCATCTTACCGTGAAATAGAATACAAAAAAATATCTATGAATGGCATAATGTCCTCACGAATCGATTCTGTGCGTTCTGCTATTTAGAAGTTCTTAGTTATCCCCAAACTGTATTTTGATGCACTAATTTTTATATCTACAAAATAAAGCGGAAAAATGTGCGAATCTAATACGAGAACACCAAATACTGGCATTATCTTGCATTTAGATCTAAATATTCTGCTGGGACTAAAAGGAGTGACTTAAGATTCTGGAAAATGCCAAGACGACATCACACATTATCTGTTAATGTCCGACTTTTCCGAGAACCAGATTAGCTATCCTTGGCAATCACTTCTTACATGAGGATGATCGGAATCAGATTTTACTAATCAACCTCCTTCGCTTTGCCAAATGCACGTTCAGTAATCCGATTTAATTTGTGAACTAACTGTTATGTGGTAAATTTGGGCCAACATTTTCTGAAGTACAGATGTGTTAAGCAAAGAATTTATGTTAATGTTTTTAAAATTAAAAATAGTCTTCTACCTAAACACTTAAGTAAATATTTCAGATAAGTGGGGGATTCCCATATAATAATATAGTATTTTGTATAAACGAGGTAAGTTATTTAACACACTTCAGCAGAGCGAAAAAATTAAAGAAATTTAACTCTCGGCCCGCGTACTGTAAAATTTCATCAAAGAGAAACATTTTTTTTTATTTAAATCCAGAATATGTACATATATGTTACTACTTAAGAAAATAGTAATACAATATTTCGTGTACTTGGTCATTTTTCTTGCATGTCATAGACCAATATGCATGTAACTTAGATTTGAAAATAATTTTGGGCACTAAGTGACCAGTGCATGTGACCAGTGCACATCATTGGAAAGGCATGTAAATAAATTCATAAAATGTAAACATCTGCATCTATCTGAATTTAAGCTACCTCTAAATGTTCAAACGAGTAGTTTCCTAGAAACTTAAATTAAAAGGCAGTATAGTGATGTCGAATTTTCCATGCGAGAGTAATCGAGCGGTTATGGTAGGTGCTACTGCTCCTGCTTCTGATATTTGCATGACAATACTAACTGAGTCGGTAGAGCTCCAATTTTTTCGAGATGGGTTCTTTGACGCGAAGAATTCCTCGGATTCCGGAACTTCTAATTCGATCAAGATTTGTTACTCCTGCTGTCATGCGGACTCTCCATCAGTAACCCATCACACTATTTACTGAGCCACATTATTACCAACGAAAGTTTTCATGACATATTATGCTCATGACAAATGAAATTTCCAACCCAGGTATATGAAGTTGACCCATTTTGACTAAATGAATAATCCAGAATAATTAGATTGGAATTATGGTTTCTATATAGCTATTTCTTGTAACTTTGTGTAGCCGTGCTCTCTTTAGAAACCAATCACACAGCAAAGTAACTAGCCGAATTTTTTTTTTTAACTTACATTAGAGATGACAAGCATTACAAGACTTCGTTTATTAATTTGATGAATTAAAATGTACCTATCTAAACATTATACACTAGTTTGGTAATCAAAACATATTTATGATGAAAGTAGCTATTTAAAATGGGCAGGTATATATGTATATTATTGTGGAAAAAAATAACTTTGTACATACAAATTGGTTAAGTATATATAATGTAATTAAATATTTATATAAATAAAAAATAAGGTGTTATGCATTTAAACATAATTTTTATAGATCAATACTGCACTACACACACAAGATGTTCAGTTCTCATTCTAGTTGACAAAATTCAGGATAAAACAAAGAATTTTCTCCTTAAAAAACAAATTGACAATTCACATTTTACGACCGGCACACCCCTACGTCGTATGAGCATTTTTATCGATATTTACCATGAATTTCTTCGGCGTGAACTTCCTCTAAATCTTGTTCATTACTTTCCATATTCAATTTTATAAAATATTTATTTATTGAGAATTTAATAACAAACAACAATTTCTGCGGACAAAGCGGCAGCCATATTTTTTATCTGTAGTTGACATTTATATTTTAAATGTCAGTGAATCAGCTGATGATTTGTTGTTTTTTTCTTTTTATATTTTATTTACTGCAGATAAAACTACGGAAATTGTATATGCTGATAATAATTCATCATTAAAACACATTTTCCTTTTTAAGTATATTAAAAGAGGAAAAATAACTTCGCAGATTATTCCAATCAAAGGTACGCGAAAAATGTAAACAAACAACTGTTGAAGTGTAGTGTTTCCATATGTAGTTTTTAAAGTCCATATGGATACGGAAAAAACCCTAGATATTTCTTAAATCAAAAGATAAAATAAATTCCCAGTTTTTTTCAGTTGTCCTTAAAAAAAATATGATTTTAATGATAATTTCTTGTGATGTAGACACTCGACAGCTTTTATATGCAAATATATGTAGGGGTCGGAGGTCAATTGTTTACAAGAAATACCTCTCAATAAATAATTGAAACATCGGTGGATTCTTTTGTGTTTGGTGTTCCAAGTTTTCACTTTTACCACAATGTGGTAAATCTACCATGTCATCTAAATATTTATCCAAACTACAACTTTTATAATAAATAAAAATTCTAACCACTATCTATAATTTTGCTTAACAGAGCCTCTCTAAATGCATTTTATTAAACGTTTGTGACGTCCATCAGCATTAGATTTGTATTAAAATTGTGAAAATTTCGGAAACGGAAAGTTTTCCGGCCTTTGGGAAGCATCTTTTCGTTTGGAAATTGTTACAACTGAATCAATAATTTGAATTTTGAAAATAAGTAATATTGTTTTTGTTTGGTAATTTTAGATTTTGATTTTAGTGTTTATCATAAAATGTAACTATAATGTGCAAATTCAGCCAGTTTCTGGTTAAAGTATTCACGTGGTTCTTTATGATGCTAGGTGATTCGGGTTGCAACAAATATTCCCACCGATATTTGATTGTTCGGCGGAGGCAATATATTTCGTAAATGTTTTTATTAAACGCGGAGGAATCGATTTTCTGCATACAAAGTTGGCATATATTTTTTCATAAACAAAAATTCACTGCAGAAAAAATATGTTTCCGTTGGAAAATTATTGCTTGAGGTGGTGTTTTAAAAAAGTAATTAGGTCAAGCTCGATCGTTGTAATGCAGATAGGTCTTTAAAGTAGTCAGATAGTTTCTAAAATCCATCCATAATAACTCTTTATCATCAACATCGTGACAATCCTCATTCATTTTCAGAACTATAGTATCTTTCCTGGTTTGAGGAACTATATATATTTGACGGGTCAGGTGATTGATATGACAAATCTGCTTTATGTTTTTATAATAGGCTATATTAGAATTATAAAATATGATTGACATGATAATTATAATATGATAGACAGATTATAGTACATCTACAACTGCTTCTTGCCACCAGAAGTCGCAGAACAACTAGTTTGGTATGGACGGTTTGGGTTGGTTATTAATGTTTGAAGGGGACTGATTTTAAAACGTCATCATTCGAAATGTCAAAAGTGACGTTTGTTTAGATTTTCGGCAGAAAAATATCGCAATCAATTGTTTTTCGTGGTTTATCTGTATTAAAAGGCAAATAATAAACAAATTCCAAAGTTGAATCATATGAAAAAATGTTAACTATAGGAACTTTAGCAAATATAAAGCATATTCTTCAAAAAGAAGTTTTTAGCAGTACCGCAGAAAGAGTTTTATCTGTAGTTACCGTAACGAAGGCTATAAAGAAAAAGAAGGCTTGTTATCTCTGCATCGTCACAACTCCTCCTCCTATTCCTGTGGTGACGATGTGCCTTATTAAACAAGTCGAAAAGGAAAATGACTATAAGAAAAAGCGTGTTTGGCAACTGGACGAAGTAAAATTGTTAGACGGTAGAAATGAACAATTCGAAACTCACGAGCTGGATATCCAAGTGGAGAAACTCTACAAGTGGTACGCCATCAACTTGCATGAACGGCAGAATTTCATAGCGGTACTATATAAACAAATTAACAAGTATGTACGATCTAATCGTGCCGAATTTCGAAATGTGCCTATTGCATGGCTCACAGAGAAATCACCTGAAAAAGTAGTGGCTAGAAGTGACGATGAAAAAGCTATTCCCGATGCAGAGGACGGCGAAGATGGAGAAAGCCCAGAATTTCAAATGGTTTCTGACAAAGAGGCCACAGAGTTAATGAAGCTTTTCTCGGAATGTGACTTTGCCATTAAGGATGCAGAGACGTTTATTGAACAATTAAGTAAAGAGCTTCATGATTTAGATGGGGTGAGATGTCTTACTTGTCCTGCTAAAAGTTGCGTTATCATGTTATTGTATTTTTATGAGTAGGCAAATATTCAGAGCGTGCTGGCATCAGAGAAGCAGGTAGTTGTACTAATGCAACACATTGAAACTGCTGTTGTAGAAGCAGAGAAATTTGAGAATCGTCTGGATGCGTATGAGGAGATTCTGGGTCATGTTCGAGAAACAATGGAGAAGATTGGTGGAAAAAATGCAATGATAGAGATTGCCAATAACAACAACATAAAATTAATGAAGGAGTTACATCGAGTAATTGTAAGTTTTTTCCTTGACTAAATCCTATGAATACATGAGAAGTGTTTTGTGTAGTGCGCCTAAAGAAAGTGGTTGAGAGTTGTGCAATTTTAACTTAATTTCCATTTCATTTCGATAGCCAATTTTGATCGCGCATCATCATTTTCTCACGGAACGGCACATACTAGCTAGCCCGCTACCTGTGTTCAGAAGCTGGTGCACCACATGAAGTCCGAAAATTGTCTTTTGATTTCATGACGCGGTTTGAACTTAATTCATTAGTTAGACATCATTTCGATGTCCTTTTTGGTACTTTGGTGTCGTCTGGGAATTTAAATTTGATCTAAATTAGACTATTACTATTTATTTCTTAAATTTAAGTTTGACTCAAGTCTTTAAATTGTTTGGCCGAAGATCGTCTACCTGATTCACATTTATATTATAATTTACCTAAGAAGAAAAAACTATTTTACATTTATTGTTTACTTTCTGCAAATATATATTTATTCACAATTTTCTGAGAAAGATTTTCACATTCCTTCAGCAAAACGTAAAATTTTGTTTTAATTGAATCTGAGTGGCTTGTATTTATATCCTTATGTAGATTTAGGTTAGAAGCAATCAAGCCTCCCAATTACTTATACTCCCTAATTATTTTTATTTACTCCTGTTCAAAAGTCCACTTCTTCCCACTGCAGTATCTCCCACCGACGTTTCTGAATTTTATTATTTTTGACTTGAAAAGATTAACTGATAGATTCCGTTTTGCAGTCGAGTTGGAGCCTTTTCATCTTCAGCTCAATTCCATCCGTAAAATCAGTTAGGAAAACTATATCATCTGCGATCATCAGTCCTGATATCATGATACCACCATTCACTGTCATTCACTGAATCAGCATTGTCATTTATGTATACAATAAAGTGAATGGTACTTAGAACACCGCCGATCAAGAGTACCAAACTCTTTTAGAGATTAGAATAGAGATTTTTCGTCCCATAATGGTGCAACATTTTCTTCGTAAATTGCTCTAATGACAGATATAATCCTTGTTATTATTCCATACCTGTGAAGCCGTCCGTATATCCACAAAAACGCATACACCATTTTTCCTTCGCTTTATTGATAGTCCGAAATATTCATTAACGAAAAGATTTGGTCCCATGTCGATCGGTTTTATCCAAACTTCTTGAAAATCGTTTAGGATCTGGCTGCTTCTTTGTGAATCGTGCATCTTTTTATACTCTCAAACAATGGCCATTTAAATAATTCGACTGAATTAGTGGACTCACGCGCCAAAATTTGTTGAACTGTCACCCTAACTATTTAAATTTTAAACACTTCGGAAGTGTAATTGTTATTGATTCTAATCGAAAACTTAAAATACATACTTCATTTGTAATAAATAGTAAATATTATATACTAAATAAACGAATACATACATCCGCACATATTTAAGATACGTTAGTATTAATATGTACAAACAAATTTTACATTTACAGACTCAACTTGATCTTCCGCATACCCACCAACAAGCCCTTGATGACCCGGATTTAAAAACAGCAGATGGTAGAGAAGCAGCAATTACAGCTGCCAAAAGCTTACAACAAGCAATGAACAGTGACATTGACCCATCTCTGTTGCGTCTCGAAGCCGTCCAAGATCAACGAAAACGTTTTGAAAAATGGAAGGCAAAGTTTTCCGTTACTATAAGCCGTTATGTGAACAATTTATTTATTCATTTGGGCAATGAGTTTGGAGACGCATCACTCTCTTCAACTGAACTTGTTCTTCCGAACCATTCATCTGTTCACAAAGAACTTGTTGCGTATACAGAACTCATGCACTGGACAAAAGCTATGGATCGCAAAACATATGATGGACTCACAAGAGTATACACCCAATCCCTCAGTAAAATCTACGAAAGAGATATTCATAATTTTTTTTCCTTGGTAAACTTTAATCCTTTATGTGCTAAAATTGATTATATTTTAATCATTTTAATATCGTTTTAATATATTTTTTATAACTTGTAAAGGCCCGGCAACAAATTTCAGAAAAGTTACGAACATCCCGAGAAGACTTAGACACTTCAACATCTTCTAAAAAGTCGGCGGTGACAGTGCCTTACGGAACATTAGGAGTAAACAAGGAATCATGGGCGAGTGGAGTTGATAGTTCCGATCGAGAGCGTTTCGACATGATTCTTGAAAAAGTTCTTGATGAACTGGAACCAGTCGCATTACAGGAACAACTCTTTTGTATAAATTTCTTTCAAATGGATGTGATAAGTCCAACGACAAAAAATACTCAAACAACTTTGGATGCTTTAGAAAACCAACCCGAACCAAAAGAATCGGATATGATGAGTTAGTTTTTATTGTCATTATGGGTATATTATTATATTTTAATCTCTTCTTTATTTATTTAAGGTACTCTTATACCTCAGAAAAAAATTGATCGCCAAATCAACGAAGAAGTTCGTAAGTTAATGATTGCCTTATTTGGGTGTTTAGAACCAGAACTTATCAGCTTTATTCAGAGTTTTGAAAAGATGGACAGTTTGTAAGTAATATAAAAATACATATGTTGTTTGCTTCAAGAATTACCTACGTAATATTTATTCGGAATTTTTTTTCAATATCTGAATTAAGTTAAAAAATCATTCGTAACGGAAAACATTCCATAATATTTATTTTACATATAAAAATATTTAACTGTCCTACCTTTAACGTATACCAACTGGCCCGGCTGTAAAGTTGCTGGTCTTTACTTCAAGAACTTTCTATTATCGTAGTATTTGTCACTAAGGCCAATAATGAGTCCTTAGACCTCGCATTATTTGCGATTTTTATTCAACACGTACATGCTGCTGCTATTTTTTGCTTGATTGATTGTCCTCTTACGACACTAGTGATCTCAAGTCGTGACAACCCTTGGACTCGCATGCACACTCATTATCAAGCATTTCAACTCGGTTTAATATTATCTTAATTGTAAAAGAATACATTTTAAAGAATTAAAGAATCCCTCTAACTTTCAAAAAAAATTGTGGGAAATTAATTGTTTGACTTTGATCTTTTGGTGTCAATGCAACCGCTAGTTCTTCTTCATTATAAAGGGTGATCCATTTCGAGGTTCCCTACTTTTTTAAAGAAAAAACACAGAAAATTCAAATTTAATGGAGAATGTTTATTATCATTTGAAAGAACATTCTTTGGCATTTATTTTTTGAAGATTATGTCTATCAAATGTTGGCCGTTGCTACGTCGCAGATGGTCCATCCGTTGAGTCCAATTTTTTTTTTTTAACTGGCGAATGACACGCGTGATTTTTTCCTCCAAGGCCTGAATCGAAGCGGGTTTGTCGGCATAAGCTTTTGACTTTACATATCCCCACAGGAAAAAGTCTAACTGTGTGATATCACACGATCTTGGTGAACAACGTTGTTCACGCGTAAGTCTTTCCATTATGAAATGCCAAACAATACTTAACAAAAATAACATGAAAGCATGACACGACTCACACGTGATCTGTCAAAAAAGGCTATTGAAAAAAGTATCTCTACTTGGATCACCCGTTACCTTAGCTAAATGTGTGGTGACACCGTCCATTAAACCTTTAGCGTCGTTGATAGGCGGTTGCACTTCGCTAGTAGTTGGTTCTGTTAAGAACATC
This sequence comes from Ferdinandea cuprea, assembly GCA_963576555.1. Lineage (NCBI taxonomy): Eukaryota > Metazoa > Arthropoda > Insecta > Diptera > Syrphidae > Ferdinandea > Ferdinandea cuprea. The sequence goes on from OY754960.1 coordinate 52,160,096, forward strand.
ATCTTCCCGGTTCTTTTCACCCTAACATGTCCAGAAAACAAAGAAGAGTAGAAGTTAGTGATGATGTCTAGCACTGTGTTACAAAAGGCAGTCTGTAACACGTTTCGCGGTTACAAGGTTGGAACTGATTGCTTAAACTGATTGCTGCTTGACTGTCCTCACATATGTTTATTTTCGTTTTTGGTAGTTTCATCGATAGGATGTTCTGTGCTGCTTTCTTAATCGCATAAATCTGAAATTGAAAGACACTACAGTGATCAGCCAGTCGATAAGTCTGTTTAATATCAACTTAGAAGACGCCATCTTCTGTACCTTTGTCTGTATTTGAATCTTCCTGTAGATGGATATACCTCCGATTGAATAGTGCTGGGTGAGCCCCTATCCTGTCTTCCGGGAATAGTAAATCTGAAATTCTGTTATATCCAGACAAGCAATTCTTTGCGCCTTGTTCAGGTTCTTGAGATAGGATTTGGTATTTTCCGCCTCCAACCAGACTAATTTTGGTCGTCCACTACGTGCTCAACTCATTCAACCAACTGTCCAATTCTTTATTCAGCTCAAATATATTTATGGCCTCGTACACCAGTTTGTAAACTTACGTTACTCGCGCTCAGCAACGCAATTCGGTCAAATTCTATCATGTTTGTGGTAAACACATTGCGGCCCCGTACACTTAGTTGATCAACTCATCCAATTGTTGAATAACCTCGAACATCTAGTCGATCAAAGCATTCAATTGTTGAATAACCTCAGCTTATTTCGGAGAGTTTGAGCATTGAGTTGATGCATTTGTAGATGCCCTCGTACTCTAGACCAAGAATCGCACGTTGTTCAAAGAATAATTTTTTATTTATTTTGATTCATTCGGCAAAGTTTATTTTAGAAGTTGTTTTTAATAATAATAACTCCGCAGAAAAGAAAAGAAAAGAAAAGAAAAGACAACTGGCTGGCTTGTTGCTATGGGTCGGTTGTTGTTGTTTTGAGTCGGTAATTTTTAACTTTCTCGTTTAAATAAATTACTTTAAATTTAAAAAAGTGTATGAAAAGACAATGGCAACATTTATAAAGGAGTGTTATTGAAGTTTGAAAGTTCTTTCGTTCTTTCATATTTGTTTTTAAATTAATGTCGATTTTAATTCACCCATTCGCCATGTTGGAACTGTTCCAACTGCTGTCAAGAACTGTTCCAACTGTAAGTTATTCCCATCAATAGTTTTTGAAGAAATTCGCGATTCATTTACAAAAGATTAGATATACATATGTTTAAAGAATAAAAAACACAAATAAAATTGGAACATATTGCAAATGGTCAAAGCAAATAATGCAATAAGTTTTCCCAACCCAACATAATATTCTTTCATGTTTTTGCTGACTTAAAATCCTTAGTACGTAAACCCTGTAAGAGCTTTTGTTAGAAAAGCACCTTACGGAAAACAAAAAAGTGCGAATGAGAGGCAAACATCCCTAACTTCCCTGTACTGCCAATTTATGTTGGACAGAGTATAGAAAAACATAATTTGACAGAGACAGAAAAACGAAGAAAATCGTACATGCATTTGCACACATCACATACATACATTCCTACATGAAACTCACTTCCATGACCGAAACAAATGTAACTACGCTACGAAGATTGATAACGATTCTGTTCTCTGTGTGTTGTGTGCCATCGTGTTCATGTGCGCCAAATGAAAAAAGCCTCTATATTTTAGTTCACTTTTCTTACTGAACTACATGCAGTTTGAAGTTTATTTTAGTTTAATTACATTTCACGAAATTGATTCCTTTTAAAAATATAGGACGTTTTTTCCTATAATTCGAATATACACAGCTAGGGTCCAGAAATCGAGTGCAATGGAATCGAAATCGATATTGCAAATCGAGTGAAATTCTTTTGAGTGTACTATATTTCGACCGGTTTGGTAACTAACATTTTTAAATGTTTTTGCTGGTAAATCATTTTGTTGTGCGTGCATTTTAAAGTATAATTAATGAGTGCTGTGTTTAGGACGAAAGCTGAGAGATATATCTAATCCCTTTGAAATTGGAGAGGCTGCAAGCTGAAAATTAAAGTTCAATTGTTATTAATTGTGAAATTAAATATTTATATTCTACAGTCTAAATGAATGACATTCACAATGGTTCTGCAGTTGTGGAACCGCACCTTGAGCAATCTTCAATTACTGTCGCGTTGTAGCTAGCCAATTTTGTAGCTGACAATTTTTAATTTTCTTGAAATTATACTTCATTCGTCGAATACTGACAAAAAAAACGATAGATTCAACTTTAGATTCTCGAAAAAGTTATCAAACAATACAAATTACTAGAAATGAAAGCGTAAACTCTATTGAAATTTTAAAGGTTATTATGACATTAAAGACATTCAAAAGTTTTGGTACGAGGTGGACAATTTAAAAAAACCATTTCGAAGAGTATTTGTTTCCACATTTATACAATTTTGTCATTAAATAATGCTCTGAGACACTGTTTTATAAATTAGCTTCAACCAAAAATAAATTAACCAACCGACTTAATGTAGAATCTTGTAAGTCAATGTTCTCTGCCATATATTTATTAGATGATAAGCAACTAGAAGACCGAGTTCCTGACTTGAATTTAATTAAGCAGTACATAAGCATTCCCAATAACTAGATAGTATTTGCTTGCATATTTCTGTTACTAGATTTATTTTAAATGAATATTCTGCAATCTGCAACAGAAAAACAAACTACGACATCGAGTTTTATAATTTTCTAAATTTTTTCGTCAATGTGACTTTTGGTATGTTCAGACTGCTCAGTCAATTTATTCAGGGATCAAAGAGTTCGCTGTGAGCATGAAAAAAAAGCAAGAATTCTTATCACTGATGTGTCTGAGCTAAAAAAAGAACGCGAAATTTTTTTTCACAATTGAAAAACACATCCTTCACAAGTTTGTCGTATAAAGTTTTGGTGTATTAAAGTTTTTGGACTTTTTAATTTTTTTTTTTTGCACATCTTATAATTTATAATATCATTGCATTACAATATGTCTTTATTAGGTAAAACAGGTTTTAGAACTCAAAATGGCGACTTTCGAATTACATTGTCGGTTTTGTTTTTTTTTTGTCGGATTTAAAAAGTGTTCTATTTACAAGTAGGAAAAAGTTTAAGCAAAAGAGAATATCTTAAAGTAATGAGTGTAATTCGTTACATGAAAAAATAATGTTTTTTTAGATATAGTTTATAGATTTTTTAATACAAGAAAAACTCAAATCCATTTTATTTTTTTAATACTAGTATTAATTTGTATGCTTTTTTTTAGCTATTCGTTATATGTGTTTGTTCGACTTACCCAGCATGTTATGTCGGCTCAAGATACTCACTCATTCCTTAGTATGACATTTGCTTCAGCATTGGTTCATGTAAAGCGAAATTTTGATCGATTCATGCAGCAGCAATTGCAATCAATTAAAGATGCAAGAATGCCAAAACGTTCTAAATGTGGTATTTTACCATACGTGGACAATTTTGAAGACTTTGCTGAGACATCCGAGGGAATCTTTCGTAAATCGGACAGACGAGGTGACATGGAAAAGTGGTACTTGCAGTTGGTCAATACAATATTTGAATATATATCAATCCATTCCAATGAACACCCGAAAACACCGAGTCAAGTTGTCAAGATGGAAAACTATCACCACATGTATTCTTTGCTTGCTCAATTAAAAGTGCCTGGCCTGGAGCCTTTAAAAAAAGAAGCTAAGTCTAGGTACAATGACTCTTTAAAAGCGTACGTCACAAAATACTTTGGTCGTCCATTGGAGAAACTAAATGTAAGTTTATAAAAGTAGTTATAAGTTAAAATGTATTTAACTTTATATTTGCACATTTCTTTAGCTTTTCTTTGAAGGTGTGCAACAAAAAGTGGCACAAGGTGTTAAAGAGACTGAAATAAGTTATCAGATGGCTTTCTCAAAACAAGAACTTCGAAAGGTTATTGGACAATATCCTGCCAGAGAAGTGAAGAAGGGCCTTGAAAATTTATATAAAAAAGTTGAGAAGCACCTTTGCGAGGAAGAGAATTTACTACAAGTAGTATGGCATGCGATGCAGGAAGAATTTATTGCACAATATAATTTCCTGGAGGAACGAATTCAAAAGTGTTACGCAGGAGCAATGATCAACCTAGAATTTAGTATTCACGATATTTTAACGTTTTTTTCGGATATTGCACGATCACATTGATAATTGTATTGATATATTTATAACACATAATATTAGTGCTTTAGCGTTAACTGTTATCACAACAAAATATTTACTGTTAAGTGCAATAAAAAAAATAAAATATATATAAGATTTATTGCTACGAAAAAGAAACATAAAGTTATTTTTAACTTACTCTTTAAAGAATATAAGTAGGCATAACTCATATCTGTTTTTTTGTTTATGCAGTATTTTTAATTTTTTTTTGACGAAAGTTGACGTATTATTGAAGTTGGTGTTCGGGAATAGAAAAGAATGCGTTTTTCCTAAAAGTAAGTGAGGCGTAGAATAGGTTGTGTGGTGAAAACGAAAACATCACACAGCACTAGGCACAAAAACGGGCCCATCGGAATCCCTGGAAAACCAGCTGAATTAACATTCAAAAGCCAGAAAAGCCTAACTTTGTTTGCTGGAAAGTAACCCATTTCCTTTTAAAACCCTAGAAGGCCTCTTTGCATGTTTCCGCAGGGGACAGTGCCCTATAAGAATTCCTATTATTGTTCTTATTCCTGCTCAATTTTAATAACTTCATAGATCCTTTACTATCGAAAAGTGGTCATAGAGACTTACAGCTAGGTTCCTGAAATCGAATGAATTGAAATCGATATTGCAAATCGAGTGAAATCATTTTCAGTGTTCTATATTTCGATCGATTTGGTAACTTAAATTTTTTGTTCGAAATCACTTTGCTTGAAATTGAAAACAAATGTTTTCTGTCATTTGACACATTTTTCAAAGTGTTTTTATTTTGGGAAATTGTTTGCTGGTAAATTATTTTGTTGCTCACGGGTTTGGAGTATAATTTATAAGTGCTGTGTTCATTGGTGCGAGGTTGCAGACTGAAAGGTTTAAATTCACTCAAGAAAAAATAAAAAGACGAATGAGACGCTGAGAGATTTTTCTATCTTCTTAAAGCTATAAACCAAAGTTCAATTGTTATTAATAGTAAAATTAAATATGTGTACGCTACCGTCTAAATAAATTACAATTAATAATGGTTCTGCAAATTGTGGAACCTCACCTTGAGCGTAAATTCCTGTTACGTTGCAGCTAGCCGCAGTTTTGCGTTTTCCTGGCAAAAAAAATGTCCAAAGGTCAATCGGAAAAGATGCAGAAAGATGCGTTCTCAGTGGTGAACTATGATAGTTCACATCTTTTCTCAAATTTTCCAACAAATCTTCTGTAATACTCGATCTCTTTTCCTAAAACCTTGGATGATCTTCAGATTCCTCAGACTTGAGTAAAATTTAATTTCTTCATGAATTCTTCATGAATTCTTCACAATTTCACTTGAATGTCATAGATCAATTTGAGATCACTTTTAAATCGACAAAATTGAATTGTGGAACACAACAATTCCACTTTGGATCGATTTCGAAAAATTTAAAATCGAAATCGATTAAAGTGAAATGCAGAACACACAAATTCATTTTCGATCGATTTCGATTTCATTTCGTTTGAAAGTGAAATGTGGAACCAAGCTGTTAGATTCCACGATTCACTTAATACTTGACCACCTTAGATTTACAGATCTAATGGTTTTTCCACGGAATGTTGAATTCAACAAAGGAAAGAATTTCATTTGTTATGATTGCCTGGCAATAGCTGCGCTAGGACCATACTATGTCTGAAACTACTGCTTTTGTTATTTGAGTTATTCAACAATCGAATGCGTTGATGAACCAATTCTGTCCAACATAAATTGGCGGTACAGGGAAGATAGGGATGTTTGTCCCATATTCGAACTCTTTAGTGCTTTTCTAACAAAAGCTCTTACAGGGTTTCCACAGTAAGCATTTCAAATTAGAAAATTCGTATTATGAATAAGATCTTTTTTCAAAGCTCTAAAACCAAAAGCTACTCAACAGAAACCCAAGGAAAACAAACGGACACTGGTAGCAGCCACAGGCCACAGCCAATCAGTGAACACTTAGATGTGCGCTGAATAAGACGTGTTGGGTCTACGTCAGATGCGGTTGGAAATTCACTTGCAAGTAAACACTTCTTATGCTATATTAAAAATATAGCACGTTACTGATTTTGAAAAAGCTTTTCCATTAGACGTGTACTGCCATTTTTTTTTTTGGACTGAGTGTAGGTGTAGCGTACGAGGTTATTCAACAATTGAATGCGTTGATGAACTAGGCGTACGAAGTTATTAAACAATTGGATGAGCCGTGAGTATTGTTCGTCAGTCGGTTTTGAGAGAGATTTATGGCTATGCAAAATGCGTACAAAACAATTTGAAGTTGAAATCTTGTATTAAATATCGTAACAGGTGGGATTTGGGTAAATGTCTCCTTAAAATTGTTTTTCCATTATAGAGTAAGGTATTAAGAATTACGAATTTAGACCTTCAGAGAGCTTATATTGAAAATCCGAAGGAGAACTTTAAGATGCATAAACCATCTTCAGTTCTAGAAGTATTTAAATGTTAAAGAATTCGTTTTTATTGTATTCGGTGGGTAATAACGCAAAGTAGAAAATAAAATAAAATTAAGTGTTAATACGCCTAACAATAATTATGTTGCACCGGAAACTATAATAAAATGTTAAGCGGAAAAAGTCCAGCGAATATAAAACGTAACTATCAATTTCTACATAACAAAATATAGGTGTTGAAAGTGACAACAGCAGCAATAAATCTGTGTCATTGAAATCCAGGACAAAAGAAAAACAAACTAGCTGAATGCAATGCCATAAGAACCAATATAAATATAAATAATAATGCAGCTAAAAACAGGATATTCCTTCAAGAAGCATACCCCCCCTTCCAAAAAAAGTCAACCTCGATCTGTGACCGAAACAAGACTAATGTCGTTTTCGTTTGGTCATACGGAAGAGCTCTCCAATCCGGGATGCCAATCGAACAAGCAATAACATTACATTTGAATTTGAAATGTATTTGTCGCTGTATTTGCGTATATTTATTTCCAACCGTCTGACTACCAATCTGATGGAGATCAAGGGGATGGAAGAACAATAATATATATATATATATAATCAATTGAATTTGGCAAAAATTTAAAGCAAATCTCGACAAAATCGAAGAACTATCAATTACATCAGCAACAAAATTGGCAATTGTCGGTTATGACGTTTGTGACATTTGAATGTGTTAGTGCTTCTGGGTTTGATTCTGAATTCGAAGTCAGAAGCGAATTTCTCTTCTTTCCAGGAGAGAAACTACCATTTTAGTACCAAACAAACAGTTTCAGAAGAGTCCGGAAGTCTTCCGGATTACCAAACGAAAACGACATAATTTTCATTTCCACACCACCACGTATACCACTCAACATCGTTCCATGCTGCTGGCAAAGCATACACACTTTATGAAATTTTCCAACCTTATGTACTTTCATTTCCTTCAGGTAAAATACTATCGGTGCACCACCTACCTCAACATTAGCTTTATTGAAACTTGTCCATCGTGACAAATTTGTCGATTCTGTTGGTGTTCTTAAAGAGAGGTCTGGATGCCTACGAAAAAAACCAAATAGCCACCCCCTACCGAAGCTTCATTTTGATTCCATTGCTCTGGAATATTTATTTTGCAAGCTTTAGCATATTTGAACGCGAGATCCCGTGTTTGTGCGGTTGTGAGGCCGTATTGCATTTTTGAGCAAGTCACAAAATACTTAGCCATAAGTACTTCTTGGTCATAGGAAAATATTTGGCGTGCCTTGGTATTTGCTGTATATTTGTAAATTTCTCAACTGTTTAATTTAGCCACACTCACGTGACGAGCTAAAGCTGATTTTGAAAGTTTATATGCCGGAGCATCATTGCGGTCAGTAATATGATGCTCCGTTGGTAACTTCCTTTATGGCCGCTTGTATTTGGGTTTCATTGTCTCTTTCTCTGGCAATTTTCCGCTTCCAAACCCTAGGCATACTCAACTAAAAAATCAAAAAAAAAATAAAATTACAAAAATGTATATACCAAAAACTGATACACGAGGATTGGGACAGTGTACCTTTTTTAATCTCCTTTAAACAACTTTTTTAATCTTCACTGCGTAATTTATACTGCGCGAACTACGTTTTAGATGGAATTATGCAATTATGTGAGAAAAAATCAAATCAAAACCCCAACCTTCCACTTGTTATAACAAAAGTGGGAAATTTTTGCCATGTGAAACCACGGACATGCCAAATGAGAAGGCCCTTTAGTTGACGCATATTCGCAACCAGAAGTGCTGCCACTAGGCTTATCAACACCCACCGATCCATTGATGTTATCTGAAAACCCTGTTTCGAAAATTAGACATAACGATGCGCCAACATCTTCAACTTCTTTCCAGAAGTTTTTTCCATCTCATATTTTACCAGTTCCCAAAAAGTTTACCAGAGCAAAAAAAAAATCTAAGCGCCGAGGAAAGACCGCGGTAAGGCAGGCTCTGCTTACAAGGTGCAGGTTGAAGGTGAATCCAACAATTCCAAGCCCCTCACTATAAAAAAGAAAAAAAGGCACTCCAAAAAAGAAAAAGAGCAGGAAGGAAGAATCTTTCGAAAGCGAACAGGATAAAAAGTGTCTATATTGTGGGTATCATTACTCTCATTTCACAGTCTCAGTAGAAGGATGGGTTTCCTGCGAAGTGGAAGCGCATTGTTCTTGTGCTGGAAAGGATGATTTTGACGATGAATCCAGCCACATTTGCTAGCGTTGCAACCGAGTTTACCCCTGTGCCCATTATGCCCCACCCATGTTCATTGTGCCCCAGCACCGGGGGACAATGGGCAAACTTAATCATTTATTTAAATCCATAACACATGCTGAATTATTAATATTAATTTATATTTCTTTTGTTTAATAATGTATTAATAAATCCTTTTTCTAATAAAATTATTTTGGAGATAAAAAACTCGTTTATGATGTTTTTATTTAAAAAAATATCCTTAAGAGGCCCGTTATGCACCGGTTTCCCCTACTACTACTAGTAAGTGATGGCAAATATTTAAAAAAAAGTGTTTTCGCGTAACAAAAATAATATTTGTTAGATTTTGGATCACGTTATATTAAAAAGCGTCTTAAACCAGTGCCCATTTATGTAAAAGTACTTAACTGCAATTTACAATAAATTGGTTAAAACATTGATTTATAATCAATAGGTATTATAAATTACCAATTATAATATTAGTTGTGTGGTAAGTATGTTTTTATAAATCCATATTCACCTCATATTTTGCATGTTTATTTTACACATCCAAATTGAAAGGTGTAAACTGCTCAAATTCATCAATTGTTTCCATTAAAACCAATAAGCCCCATATAATTCGATTCATGTGTGCGTGATTCCCATTTGATTTGCACGTAAAAGCCCATAGAAGTGCAAATTATGTGGGGCTGATCAGTTCGTCTTAGCTTGTAGGCAAGGTGAGAGATTCTCTCTCGAGTTGACTATCTGGTTTATTCCTCATCTGTGGATACTAAACTAAAGAACACATTTGTCATCAACAGAAATAAAAAAAGGATAATGTGGTGGGAAAAATGCTTGTGTCCCATTCCACCTGTGTCCAATACACACCCACTCACCCCTATAATGTTGTGTGCCACCGGGGTGAGTCGATATGAAACGCGTGAAGTCCGTGAGACGATATAAAAATGTAGATAGCGAACGTCTCACGGACGCGTGCGCTTTTCTAATTTCTCATTTAAAAGCGCACGCTCGCGAACTGCTCGTTCCGTACCCTTTAATATTTTTGAGTTGCATAAGGACTGAGAGGATTTTTGGCTCTCCCGCCTATCGTTTTTTATTTGCTTTAAAAAGGCGTAGTACTGTTTTCGGATTTGTTTTTATCAAATTGATCCAGCTCACGTACACAATAGCAGTTTTCCGCCTAAATATATATTGTGGAAAAAATCTCATGTTGACATATTAAAAGTCAAACTGGGCTGTGTCTAATAACATCATAATAACGTGCGACAATTTATGGGAAATTTGCAAAAGAATACAATTACGTTGAATGATTTCAATTATTATGTATTAATTTACAAAACATAATAAAATAACCAAAGAATTTAATATACATATATAAAAAAGTAATCCAAAACTATTTACTATAAATATTTTACACCCAAACGTTATTAATTTAGTAATATTAATGCAATAATACAATAATATATACATTTTATCTCATTTAATTAACAAAAATGGAAAAAATATAACAACCCAAGTATGTTTATTTTAAAGCAGATAAAAAATGGAGAACTTTTTCTTAAAAACACAAAAAATATTCGCATTTAATTGCAACAACTTCATATTTATTATATAACTATTATTTTTTTAATAACCTTTTCAATTAAAAAATCTATTAAACTTAAACTACGTTAACTCAATACTTCGCATCATTTCCCCAACACATCCGCTATAATCAGCTGTTTTTTGTTGCCATTTGGAATTCTTCACGTATTCACAGATAGAACAATTGAAAGAGGATTTTTTCGCCATTTTTACAAAATGTTGTCGGGTTCAAAGGGACAGAAGTATGCTGAATCGACTATCTGTATAATAATCGAACACAGTACTACGCCTTTTTGAAGCAAATACTACTTAGACTACTTGTAAATAACTCATCTGTGCTTTAAAGCAACCTCGCAATGGACTAAAAATAAAACCGGCTACTATTTTATTCTGAACACACTCAGAATCAGTGATTATATACGTAGAGAAAAGTCCCTACACGTAGGGATTTTCTATTTGAAAATGAATGCGTAGAAAAAAAAGGACAGATTTTTCTAAGGTAGTGATTTTGAATTAAAAAATAAATACAGTTGATTTTTCCAAAAATTAAACTGCACAGCCTTAATGCAATAATGTGTTTTCATCTTAATGTTTCTGTTTTGGAACGAAATATGTATGTCCACCTTTTTTAAGTAAAAAAATGATTATTATATTTGTTCACTACACGTTCGTCGACATTCGGTAAGGAGTGAAACGACATGACATAATTTTCCAAGTCAAAAAGAAAAAAAATCCTTCTGTGCCTGAGGTTGTGTATTAGAAGTACGATAAGATTTATTTTATTTTTTATTGTATGGATAAAATAATTATGTAGACAGATCGTAGGGAAATTATTACGGTTTAGGAAAAAAGTAGGGATTTTTTGTATGTTCCGTAGCGGTTTTTTATTTTTTTTATGTTTTATCACTGCTCAGAATCCTTCCTAGAAATATAGACTACACCATACCCCAACAGTAGTTTGATAAAAATTTATAGCTAACCATCTCCCCCAGATCCTTTTGGGAGGATGGTGCTTTGCTGGAGGAAGAATCCACTTCTACACAGACGGGTGAAAAACAAAAGATGGGATGGATTAAATATTAGTTTCTCTTTCCGTTTCCCTAACCATTGTAGTGTTTTCCAAGCAGAAATTATGGCGATCATGAAAGTCTTGTCCTGGCTTAAGAATATAGTAATGTCCGTTAAGGATAATCGAATCTTTTCGTTCAGGCGGCCATCAAGTAGTGAAAAAGGCTCCTCAAGCATACCAGTTTACACGTGCAAGCTCTTTTTAAAAATGGATGCAATAGAAAAAACGAACCTTAGATGACAGGTGGTACTACAGACCTACTTTTTCACACAAATTATTGTCGCTGTCAAGATCATAACTATAGACATATAACTACATATGTCTGTAATGTTTAAGATGATAAAATAAAATTAATTTATCATTTTTTAATCTTCACTCCGTATTAATCACTTTGACCCAGTGAATGCGTATTGGGCAAGTATGCAACTTGCCTCGGGTTGGATTCCTGGACAAGGCTAGGTAATTTTCCAATTTTATAATAATTTATTTTCCTCTTCAGAAAAACTTTCAATAAACTTGACGCATTCAAATGATGGAAAATATTATATTACCAACAATAATAATCGAAAAATAAGAAAAACATGTAATATGTTGGGAATTTTTTTTAATTTCGTTTATATATCCGTAATAATTCTGTAAGTCCTTAACGTAACATCTAAGAAGAAACTATTGCTTTTATAGAGTCTGGAGCAAAGGTCTTAAGGAAGTAAATAACTTCGCTAAAGTGCGACAAATTGGTCGCCATACGATCTCTTACAGTTATTATGGAAATAAGAAAATAGCTTTCCTTGGCCCTTATTGAAAATAAATTGTTACATGGGATTTGTCTAGCAATGAAGTCGATTTGGTCTAAGCTGAATCTAAAACGCTGTAAGCGTTTAACTACCCTCAATAGATCGCACATTAGTGCTGCAATAAGTGCATCATCGGATACTGCTTGATAGGCAGGCATGCAAAGAGGCTTGAAGCTTATTCAAATGACTTTTGTAGGAGCTGCAGGGATGAGGAAGAGGCAACTCTATACCAGTGCTGTCGTTTTTCCATTTCAAAGAGGAGCTCATTTGAAGATTATGGGGAACCATTCAGTGAAAGAGGAGCCACCGAAAAAGTTTTAAATATTGAATTGAATTTCTTCACATTATTGACTAGTTCTGAAAATTCTATATTTTAATTCAATTTTCACAATTTATGAACAAAAAGGTGGTTTACGTAGGCACAGAAACTTTTAACAATGCGCGATGTTCAGAGAAATTTCTAATATTGTACTGAATAGTAAATCTTGTGTTCCACCGAATCTTGTGTTAACGAGAAACCCAAGAATCGATAGAAGACATGACTTAAGATGCAGGCAGACCCAACATAGGTTCGGGTCGTGAGAAAACTTCTTCTGAACCTTGCCTAGCAAACTCATCCGATATCTCATTTCCCTGGATGCCTGTGTGACCCAGACAAGATTCACTGTGTTCAGTCTTCCGACCAAATTCAGAGAAAGCTTAAGTTCTTTAAGCGAAGATGGTTTTTAGCGTACACCCCATGATATATAAATCGAGGGGGGAAGATTCATCAAAGCATATAGAGCAGAGCCCGGGGTGCTAGGGAAGGCCCCTGTGCAGCCGAGACATTCCGTTTTTTTGAGTTTGGCAACAGAAGCAGTAACACGTCTCTGCGAAAGCCTGTTCCACCAAACAACTGATGCGTATGAGAGTAGCGGTCTAATCATGGCCATATAGATCCAAAGGAACCGTTTCGCAGACAAGCCCCATGACTTACCAAAAGCGGCTTTACATTGCCAGAAAGTCGACAGCGCTTTATAGGTTTTCGATTCGACATGTTTGGACCATAGACGTTTTTTATCGAGAATTACACCCAGATATTTGACTGCATCGGATAAAGGGATGGTGACACCTATAAGCACGAGATGGGACAGACCAGTGACGATTCTCCTTCTCTTGAAGAGAACTACCGTGGTTTTAAGAGGATTCACTGAAAGCCCATTACTAGTGCACCAGACATCGATCAAATCCAGGGATCTCTGCGCTTGAGAACTGATAGCCCCTAGATTTGAACCGACAGAAAGAACGGCGACATCATCCGCATAGCTTGAGTGGAGTTTCCAGGAAAATTGAGAGCCATAAGCAAAGAGTCTACCACCATACACCATAGGAGGGGAGACAGAACACCACCTTGAGGGTAGCCCCTATTTACCAGAGAGAGAATGTGATCGAACCAGTCTTTCCAAACTTTTCAGTAAGAAGGAAGAAAGACTTATGGGTCTAAGGCTTTTGGCTAGAGTATAGTCAGACTATAGGCCAAGGCCAAGCTCGCGGTGAAAATTCTTTTCAACATTGGCGAAACCAGACTTAAACCTTGTTTCAGCAAATCTGGATAAATTCCATCCGGACAAGGTGACTTGAAACTCTTAAAAGATGCAATAGCATATTTGATAGCATCATCAGCCACCACTCCTGATGCGATATACCAGCTGTGCCGCGTGGTATTAGTCGGTACAAATGTAGCCACCGTCGTTTGAAGGGCTAAAGAACACGTAGTGACCTGATTTCAAGGAAAGTGAGTCTCAAGTAGAAGACTAAAAGTCTCCGCCTTTGTCTCAGTGTGCGTGCCATCAGGTTTAAGGATTGCATTCAGTTTACTTGGTCTTTTCCTTTCGAGGACTTTAACAAGCCTACAAGTTGCACTTAGAGAGTCAACCTCATCCCAAAACTTTTTATAGAAGTCATTCTTCGACTTGCGAATAAGTCTCTTAAAAACTTTTTGTTTCGATCGATAAAGATTCCAGTCTGCCACTAAGTTGGTTTTTAAAGACCGATTTAATAGCTTCTTAGTTTCTTTACGAGGACACTGCAGTTCGGAGTTCCACCAGGATACCGATTTTCTGCGGTGGGGTTTAAAAACAGGGCACGAAAGTTCAGCGGGTGGGGACGTTGTTCAGATCCTGAGCAGACCTCTACACTCCCTGTCTTGATCTAAGTTTGAGTGGAACTTTGAGAGAGTTGGCATCTCCTCTCTAAATCGTGGCCAGTTCGTTTTACTCGGATTTTTCCTCTCTTGCGAAGGTGAAAGTTCGCAGTAGATTTGAAATTCGGTGTATCTGTGATCTGATAAGGTGCTATCTGGCGATACCTTCCAATTTGTGATAGACTTCAAATGCCTATTTGACAGGGTAACATCAATTACTTGCTGTTTTCTGGCTGTAACAAAGGTAGGTTGATGGCCTACATTGTTGATGGTAATATCAGACGTTAAAATGAAGTCATAGGGGAAATAAGCCGATGCAGCGACAAAGGTTTCCCAATATCAAAATTTTATAGCTGTTTCTATAACTTGCCATAGAAACAGCTACCAAATTTTGGCTACAAATACTTTTGATCATAGTAGCTGTAAAAGATTTCGATACAATAAGACAAGTCTAAGGTCATTTGGATTGCTCATCATAAAGAACGTGGTATAAATCACTCAAGCAACCAAGACCACATATGCGATTTTTCCACACCCATGGTTTCTGGATGGATAATTTATGTGATTTTGTTCTACAAGCCATTAGCCTGCTACTTAAAAGGGCGGCACATGCAAACGCTTTAGCACATCCACCGATTTCCCTAGTTTTCCAGGGATCCAGCAGACAGTCCGCGTAAGCTTCGGTGGTTTGTAGACCTCAAAAAATTAAGTCCTAAGCGAAGGGATTTTCGGCACCATACTGCTAATCCATTCAGAGGTTTTCTGTGATGAGGTCTTCACCATGAGGGTGTCGTTTAACACACAAACTCCACCTGAATGCAAGCATTTGTTGCAGCAGCCAGCTCCAAAAGATGAGTTTTGCAGTGTTCGGACTCTGCATCACTCATGCTAGTATCACTGCCCGCTTTCCCAATGCGATTTACTAAAGAGCAGAAAGCAGCATCCTTGTAGGAATGCTTCTTAACTCGCACTTTAGCTGTTTTGCGTTCAACACGTGGTTTTTTAGATGCACACCTACCATGAGAGCCGTCTGCGTCGACAAAGTTCTGCCCACTAGTATTGTATTGGTATTGGCCACAGCACCAGCATCATCAATTTCCAGTGCACGGGCAGCACCAACAGTAGGTGCACTTCCTCTACTCATACTCAAGGGTGAGTCCACTACAACCAATATCCGTCTATCAATGCTACTACCTTTGCTGGTAGAAGCACCGACTTCATTTGGGGACAGAGCGTGGGCAGACACAGGAGCTTGAGGAGGGTTGTATCTCTTAACTAGCTTGGGTCGCTTCTTTTTGCCTTTCGGTTCAGCAGAAAAGGAGGCATTGCCTGATGAAGGGGTCAGGTCAGCTTCCGTTTGTGAGACTTCCACCGAACTATACCGTTTCATAGACGCAACCGAAGAGCCAACCGGAGTGCTTGCGCCTTCAGGATGTGGAGCTTGTTTGATCCGCTGATCGCTCAGCTGCTTCCGTTTCCCCTTTCGCTGCCCTTTAGAGAGGTGCACCACAAAGCCAGCCACTTCAGGAGCCTGTTCAACCGTAGAGATATCATGGGTCAAGCTGTCAGCGGTGGTGTAGTGGGTGGCAACCTTACTCATGCTCAGTTTGCCCAAAGAATCGGACATAGAGCCACTAGAGTCGCTTGTATGTTCAATAATCCGGATAATTCCTCCAGAATCCGAGCCCCAGCCGCAGTCAAGAAGACCACGGATGGATTTTGGCTATTGCCAGTACCACCTGGAGTATTAACATCCTTAAGGTTAAGTTAAGTTTTAACTACTACTCCTGTAGGTTAGAGTACACTAACGGATTATTTTACAGAGGATAGGTTAAACTCTACCGATCGACTTTATAAGCTGCTCAAAATGGTTTAACGGGTAGACATGAACTTCAGATCCACGTGGTATCACATTATATCCGGCTGCCACTTTAAATTAACCTAACCTACATCACTGGGCATCGCCAAAGAGATACTGATCAGTGTCTACCCTACTCTACAACTCCCAACAAGTGCTAGTTTTGTTTTTTAAAGCCCATGAAGTTTTACAGTGTACATACAATATTTAAATTCGAACATTAAGATTTTGCACTTGCAATTGAAATATTTGACCTGCAAAGACTTTGTACAAGTCTCTAATATAATACCAGCGAACTTGAATGAGGTTCATTGAATGAATGTTTTTAGTTGTGAAACGAACATTGAAGTTGGATAGAAGTAAAAACACAGGCTGAATTCCAAAACGCAGTACTTCTGCATTACTACTTAATCAAGCGTTCCAAAAAGCAAACTGCAATACAATGCATACTTTTCTAAAACGCATTGTGAACGCATCAAAAGCCCAAATAAGAGCAAACATAGCATGGTGAATCATTATGATGCATAAGAAATGTGTGCATTCATAATGACCATTTTTTTGACGTTTTGGAATTCAGCATATAAACTGACACTTCGAAGCAGGCGTTACCTGTCGTATAATATTTGGGTACCTAAAGTTGTACTTATGTAAACGTATTGAAACGTGCCACATTTATAGCAATAAATTGAAATATATATTGATAGTTTTAACGCAGTTTATGTCAACATTAATAATAATTAACAAATCAATTGTTGACTTAAATTAACAACTAAAAAACTAATATTGTCAATTAACTAATTACTATTTTATATGTCATAAAATAATCTATGTTTTACCCTGTCCTAAGGTTATATTAGTTTTGACACGTAGTTTAGTAGAAAGATCAAAACTAAAACTGTTTAGCAATATCCGTCCGTCCGTCCGACCATCCGAACGCAATTTTTATGCCTTCAAATTTAAGCAAGGAAGCTGAAATTTGGACCACATATTCCCTGGGATTTTGAAATGGTTATGTGTAGAACATTTTTTAATATGCCCACTGCGACGCCACAATTTAGAGGAAACACTGGCCTCCTTCCATATTTGTGGGCGTTTTTCACTAAATTCTGCTAATGCTGCTTTCGAAGGAAAATGATTATAGGAAACAATAAAAAATGTATAACAAGATATTTAGTCAATATTTTTTCTAATATATCCCTTAACATAATGGACATAATGAAATAAAATGCCATCCACCATGTTCTAAACGCCTTTTTATTGGAGGCATATAGGGATGTGGTTAGGATATCATACTGTTCGCCCCAAGCGGACTGTGGCCTTTCAAATTGTGGAAGATCAAGAAGTAAGAAAAAGGTTTCAATCGAAGTAATACTTGGTGCTGAAAAGCCTACTGTCAAAAAACCGATATTATTTGAACGGATGTATATTTTTACCGGTGTCGACTAGATTCATAAATTGTACTGGAAATTGTAGTAGATTGAAAGAATGTATAAAGGTTATTTCATGTATAGGTAAAATTGTTTATGGTTCTTTTAAAGCTCACCGTTATATTTTAGCCTTGCAAATAGCTAAGTCAACATTTCTATCTAGTTATAAGTAAGACCAATTGTGTCACAAAAAAAATTCTCCTGAATGTCCAAATTTTTATACTGAAATCCAAAATATTTCGAAGTGGCCCATGAAAAAAAATTTACTCCAATGAATCGGTTGGACCTTATCAGAACTAAATAAAGGAAAAGATTTTACTGTTTCACTTTAAAAATCGAAAATAAGCACATTAGGGGCTAAGTGTAAATGTACTACTGAATCTATTCAGGCTTATGCCTGAAACAAATGTGCATTAATTTTTTATTTTATTTTTCATTAAATTTTGTATCCCTCATGAATAAATTGTTATACGTTGAGCAGGTTTTATTATATAAAAACCTATTTTTCTTTAAAAACTCAATTAAATCTTCTTCCAAATTGTTTTTGTTTACAACATTACAAAAATAATGACGGATTCTGTCAGTAATGCCAGACTCTAATTATTTAAGTAATTTTTTTTGTGTAGTGGCTACATTGATGCAGCGCAGCCAATTTAGAAATAGAGACAACTTGCAGCATGAATTGACATGCAGCCAGCTATTTGTCATATTCCATATTAAATCAGTTCGCTGCATGGCTTGCGCTTTAAGGCTTTAAGAAAGCACTTAACTACTAAGCTATTATTTTTTTGTTTTAGTACAAAATTTTGAGAAATTTAATTAAATACTTACTGCATGAATAAAAAAACAAAATCAATATTGACACTTTTCCTGCCAAAACAAACGTAAGTACATGTTTTCAAAATTAACTTCATAGAATTATTGGAAATGGCGACCCATTATTTCAACCAAAACATTTTTATAATGTTGAATTTTTTAATTTTTAGAAATGTGTCTCGGTAACCATGTTTACAAGTTGGTTAGTTTTTATTTGCTGTTTCGTTGCATTCGTATATAGCAGGTAGCAGCACTACATACATACCTTAGCGAGCGATTGTTGTCTACCGGTTCTGGTTCAGTGCATTTCAGTTCGTTCAGTTGGTAGGGTTGTTTCGTTTTGATCTATCAACATATTCGTAAAATAAAGTAGAAGGTAGTGATCGTGGTTCCGCCACGCAGCAGTGAAAATAAATTCAAGTGCAATTCTAAAATAAAAGGGGCAAGTGTACCTTCTGTTATTTTTTTTTTCTAAAAGAGGAAGAACGATTGTAACTTAATACGGCATATTAATTAATGTATATATTTTGAAGACAGTGACCGGTTTTTTTTTTTCACCCGCGCTGTTAGTTTCAATCCACAAGGAAAGTAGTGTCTACCGTCGTGTTCACGTTATATGTAGTTCTTAAATCCTACTTGTGATTCGTACTGTGCTGTACTGTACGTACATATAGTTGACTTAGTGTGAGTTGTTGTTAGTCTCGTAAAAAGTGTTTGTGTTGCGAAAGGTTCAAACGGTTCGACATCTGTAGCTCTTGAACTTGGTTCAGTTGAGTAATTCGGTAAGGATTCGTCCTACTTTTGTTATTTCTAAAACTGCAGTTTACCCTCTTCTAGGTATTAATTAAAACTGCACTTAAGTCGTGAAATATGAATGGATTGTTTGTTTTATTTTGTTGTGCAATATAGGTACCTATGTATCTATTGTGATGAGTTTGTCTAATTAATGTGAGAAAACCCCACCGTTCGCTTGTGCTACTTAAATAACCGCATAAATTTCGTCGGTTTCCAATGCGACAAAAGTGCAGAGTGCATAAATTATAAATTCATACTTTAAACAACTTTTTTAGACAGATTTCTTGCTCGCTTTTCTACCGTAATATATGTAAAACGTACCTTATCAAGAACTAAGGTTGAATTTTGTTCGTTACATATTGGAGACAATTTTGGAGTTTGCAAGCAATTGCGAAAGCCAAACAAACTAGATATATATACCTACGACACTGGGTACGTAGTAAAAATAAATGTAATCTAACCACATACGCTTAAAACGTATACTAAGTGGTAACTAGTTCAACTTGTTTTTAAGTGTTTAATATATGTCCTATATAGGTAGATACGTTCTTAAAAAAATTTCGACAAAATATGAACAAATAAGAGAATTGGATAATGTACAGGGGCTCAAACGAATTATTGGACAAATACGTAAAATTTTACTTTATCGGAACACTCTCCAAAATCAAAATTTTTTTTGGAATCCTGTTCGTTTTTATGCACTGAATTTAAATCCGTAAACATTTTTTGGGGCTCTCTTATAGCTTGGGCGTGGCCCGGCCCCACAATTTGAAAAATGACATGAAGTATTACCAAAATTTCTTAAGTGGCAAGTCCAAATTAAAATAATTAATTCAGTTTTACTCTTAAATAAGTGAAGTTAATTGATGAAAAAAGTTTCATTAAAATCGGTTCATAGGAAACGGAGATATAGTACGACAAATATTTTTCAATAGGAAGGTAGCTCTTAAAATTATTTTATATTGTACATACGCTAGGGGCATGTGCTTTTCGTCAGGCAGGCGTCAATGACAACTGTTTCATATGTAAATAAAGTAATTTTAAGAGGAACCTTCCTATTGAAACATATTTGTCGTGCTATGTTCCTATGAACCGATTTTAATTCCGAACCGAACTTAACTTCAAGAGTAAAACTGAATTAATTGTTTTTAAATTTGGACATGCCACTTAAGAAATTTTGGTACTACTTCATATGTAATATTTGAAATTTTGGGGGTGGGCCACGCCTAAGCAATTAGAGAGCACCAAACTAGCGGACAACCTGAGTTTGGCACCACAAAAATAAATCTGCTAATCGGCCATGGGAAATCGTGAAACAGCGCTGTAACTAGAGCCTTCGCTTTACATGGTAGTTATTTCTTGTTGTTGTTCATTTAAAGCATTTAGAACTCTAATCGATTTCTTGTTTATATAAGTAGTTTCCTAAAGGGAATGTTATTGCAACTTCTGATTATTAAAAAAGCTTATTGGTAAGGCGCAGTAATTTGCTTAAGCATAAGCTATTTTTCAATACCTTGGCTTTGTGAAGATAATCCTTATAGGCCTGGGATTACAATAAGTCAAAGCAGCTTATATAGGGATATAAACATTTCGATACCGTTGAGAAACTACCGACTAGGTACTGCTGGCCAACTCCGATGTGAGTAGTATGTTCTGTACAAGGCTATCCCATATTTGCACACGATTTGTGAAATATATCGAATTTTAAATTTAAGAAATAAAACGAAAAGCCTAATAATAAATAAAGTAGTTTTCATAATTTTCAATTAAGGCAAAAACTAGAAGCAATAAAACAATATGGTTTTGAATGTTTGATTAAGAATTAATAAAGACTTTAAATACTGAAAGCAAATTTGGTTAATAGCACTTAAATATTATAAAAGAAGGCAATTCCATTTCTTTTTTTCAAAACTGACCAGAAAATATTTGGGCGTTTTGTTATAATTTATATACAGCCCCGACGCCCAATGTCAAATCACCCAAAAATATTTTTGGCCGATTTGTCTTTATTTTTTTTGTGCCGCACTAGAAAGTTCTACTTTGTTTTCATTTTGTCAAAATAGTATTCCAATTTATTATTTTTTATAAGTGTGGATAGGGCTTCTTAGTTCACAAAGCCAAGCAATGGAAGGTGAAGGCCATTTTTTTATATCACTAACACGTGGAAGCTTTCAAGATACTGAAGTTGCTGGTTTCCATATTTCCAAGTTTTAAAAGTTTTTGCGAAGGGTGACAATGAGAAGTAGTGTGGGTGTGCCATTTTCATTAAGAGTGAATGTAGCTATATTTATATTTGTGATTTACTCTTGTACTACATTATTAGGCTTATGTTTTAATTTTTGCAGGCACAAAATTAAAGTACATATTTAAAAAACATACGAATAAGACAGATATAAGTTTCTTTACTACATAAGAATATTATATGCAAATCTGCGATATCACCTACAAGTTCACATTGTTTTGGTTTTTGTAAATGGCTGAAGAGATTTTTGTGAGGGTGACGTCAGAAATATAATAAGATCAGTAAAACATTTCGGTATTTTTAGATCAAGGTCTTAGTTCAAAGTCTTAGGTCAAGTTCGGAGATACAGCCGTAGAAGTGTTTGTCCAGGCCATGGTCTCATATCTGTCATCAAATATTAGCAGTTTATACATTTGTGTTATTGTATTATTTGAAACAATTGCTTTATATTTATGAAATTACTAAGCGACCTTAGTTTGAAACGCGATTTACCCAATTGCACAGAATGCACCACGACTGAAACGTTGCCATTCTTTTTGAAGAAAAAACAACACAATTTCATTAACGATCAGTTTTTTTTATAGTAAGTTATTTCTGCTAATTATAGTAACTTTGAATATATTTTTTTAATTACTTTTGTTTGACATTTTTGTTATAATGTTAGTTCAAGTTTAAGGTTGTACAACATTGCATCTGCTTTAGCATTATAATTTCAATGTTTTAATTATTTTTAAATGAAGTCGCTATGCATTTATATTTTCTTTATTCCAAATCATTTAAAATTGTAATTACTTTCTCATAAAGTGACATAAATGAAAATTTTAACGTAATTGTTATTTGAGTCGTCTGTTTTAAAAAAAATAGGCTCAGCGTAATGTGCCACAAGCAATATTTTTCCAAAAAGTGGGCAGAATAGTCCCATTTATATATAAAAAAAATTATCAAATTCCGTACGTAGCTATGATTGCCTCTTTATACAACTGGAACCACTGTTAGATGTGATGGTGTAAGACCATCAATTAGTTAACACATGTAATCCGTACTTTCACTAAAGACCTTCGCACAAAATCTTTTCTTCGAAGATTCAGCATTGGAAGTATTTACACAGGATCTTGCTAGGACTTAAGTCAAATAAATTGCTTAATACTTATCAGTATGATGTCGTGAAGACATTTATCTTAAATTTTTCGCTGTGGTTTTATCATATCGTGTACCGAAAATAGTATCTATACTTATTGTGGGCTTCCGGAGGATAAAATCACTAGATTGTATCAACGGTGTTATCAATGGCAGATACCTTACGTGAGCTACTTCGACATATTTGAAGCTAAGGTCACTAAGGATTGTCAACACTAGTCAGGGTGTTGAAAAGTAATGTTGGCGGATGAGGTTTTAATGGGTCAACGGCAGCGCTCGCATTCCAGTAGAGTATTACTGGAAATCCATCCAAAGACTTTTTGAACCTGGGCCTTTAGGTTGGGGGTTGTGCCGTCGAAGTAACTTCCCTACCATTGCGGTTAAAGAGCATGGACCGGAACGTGCGTACGCTGTCCTCGAGCGGTATAAGACAGATATTACCGCGATCCAGGGGATACGTTGGATAGGTTCAGGTATGGAAAAAAGAAAAGCATGCCAGATTTATTACAGCTGCCAAGAAAGGATGACCAAATCGGCTAATATCAAAAGTCTTTGACTTTAAACCGATAAGCGATCGCATCCAAGTCACGTTTTAAAACTTCAGCTTAATATGTGCTCACGCTCCTACCGATGAAGCTGAAGACCAAATCGGAATGTATGTACATCTTAAGGGTGCATACATTTTGAGGGGCAAACTTCGCCTCCGATCACTTTCTTGTCCAGCTAGAGCTGGACTCTATAAGGGAAAAAAACTGCGAACCACCCAGAAAAATAAATTTAACGTTGGATGCCTCAGCACGATTGGAGTCGCCAGAAACTAAAGCGATTGCCTGAGCGAGAAAATCTCTGCTGTGCACTCATCACCCACGAAAAACCATGTGGAACAAGCTATCAAGGATGTAGCCCAGACCACTGTAGGCTACCAACCAACGGAGAAAAAGAGTTCGTGGTATCACGATGAGTGCATCGACCCGAAAATGGTGCCAGAATGTGCACATTTATAAGCGCTGCAGGGCAAAACAAGAGCAGCAAGGGAAGAGTACCGAGCCAGGAGAAGGGAGGAAAAGAAAACCCTGTGTTAAAAAGAAGAAGGAAATCGAATATTCCCGCGATCGAAACAATATCCGGATGTTTTACAAGAAAGCCAAGCAACTGACGGCTTATTTAAGCCCGGGACCAGGGAATTGTAGAGGTGTTAAAGCAGCATTTCCAGCAGCTGCTAAATGGACATCATGTTGAGAGAGCGACAGGCACTGTTCCAAACATGTACCGGATTCCGGCAAGAAGATGCGCTATCATGTGACTTCTTCAATCTTGTTCTTGAGCAGTGCGCAGGTCAGGAGTCGACTCGGAAGGCACTGTCATCAACAGACTCGTCCGTTCCCAACGTGCCGTGATAGAGGATTTTATGGCAATTGAAGAACAGCGAGTTTAGTTGGTCTTGCAGTTAATTAGGGCAAATCCAAATACAGGCTTCGAGGTGGTGATGCAGTTTACTTGTAAACCACCTTAGTGGAGATTCAACGAAGAATTACCATAAGAAACCATTGCTACAACCATTTGGCAAAACAAAGGGTTCAGAGCTCCTTACCCGTAGGAATAAGTGTAAGCTCTATAAAACACTGATCCTGCCAGTTCTGCTCTGTGGTGCTGAGTGCTAGACGATAAGCAGGAAAGGTGAGCAGATACTAAACTCCTTGGAGAAAAAAAATTCTTCGACGAATATATGGCCCTGTGTGCGAGGAGGGCGATAGAGATAAGAAGATACAACCGCGAACTTTATGAGCTGTACCAAGATGTGGATGTAGTCCGAAAAGCCAAAACTCGTCCACTACATTGGACCGGCCACATCGAGCGAATGGAAAACAACGCTCCAGCCAAGAGGATCTTCGAATCCCAGCCCCCAGGTTCGAGACGACAAGGAAGACCGAACCTCCGTTTTAAAGACCAAGACATCGCGGATGCCAGAGCGCTTGGTCTGGACAACTGGAAGCAGCGTCCTCGGGGTCGTAGAGGGTGGAAGGCTGCCGTATCTGAGTCAGGGACTCTTCACGGGTCGGGAGCCCGTTAAGTAAGTAAGTACTTTGCAAGTCGAAATAAATTTCTGGTTCTTCAGGTGATGACTCGTGTTTCTCTTACAGATTCCTCATAATTGTTTCATCTATTGTGTAGCAATATTTTATTATCTATTTGATACTAAAAAAAATATACCATTAATTTTTCGACTTAGTTTAAGATTATATTACTGTATAATTATAACTGCAAACCTGTTCTAGCTTAAGCCTGTTAAAAACTTTTATTTATTGAAGAGTATATTTATTATATGCCAGAAAACGGTTCCCAAACTTGTTATAAATGACTCGAGACGACAAGGAATATGTATGTATATGTTCAAGGTTATGAAAAATGCATAAAAACACATTTGTATTACTTTAAAAATATGAAAATTTGTTTGTTTGAAAACTATTAATTTATTTCTGCTTTGAGTAAAACCAAAGCGCTTCGATATTTGTCATTAAGACTTTTGTATAAACTGTGATGCAATGTCACGATTAGTCTAAAAATAAATGTGTTACTCATAAAAACATCTTCGCACATGATATCTGGTTAAATGAATACGTATTGATAATTATTATCTTAAATTTATTAAAAGTCAACTATGTATATTTTTTGCTACCTATGTATATGTGTGAAAGTAAGAATCAACAATGTAGTAATTTATTTTATCGTTAAGGGGCTGACTATTTCCAAAATGTATGTCTGCCAATTGGCTGAAAAACAAATTCTTCTAATAAATGGACACAAAATAAATTATTAACATTAAATTCTGTTCTTAAACGAAAATGTAAATACGTAGATTTTGCAATAAAAGTATATTGAAAATGTTGCACTTACATGATCTGATTAGTAGTTTTGCTTGCAGGTACATGAGTTCACTAACTTTTTAGCATAATCCATATGCGTTAGTGCGAAAGTGACGAAAAACTTGTTAAATCGTTTATATGTACGTACGAGTTGAGTGTAGGTCTGACAAAGAAATAACAAATATTGTGCATATTTATTTCATAATTGAGGAGCTGACGAACAAAAGCAACCTTGCCTACTACACAGAGCTTGAACGTATGAGCAACTTGTACTTATGAGCATTATTCATAGCAAAATAAAACACCTACACCAACTAAGCATTTACAATTGCCGACGGCAAAACACTCATCATCCCCTCGTCAACAATTCACAAAAAAATGCTTTCCAATCATTATGATTGATATAACTTTATTTAATACTAGCTGCTTGGTTGATGTGTCAGCCAACCTTCCGCTTTTTCATTGAATTGTTTTATTGAATTGCACGGTAAGAGGTTTACCGTGACGACACATAAGTACGCCAAAAAAATATTTTTTTAAAAAACGCCCCCAAAAAGTGGGCTTGGCCAAAAAATTTGTATGGGTGATGTATTGGAAAAAATATTGGCTTATTTTTTTCGGTTTCTATGAAAATTTGCAAAGAAAACAGCATTTTAGTTAAAAACGCCCACAAAAAGTTGGCGTGGAAAAAAAACTTTATATGACAAAGTTATGATCATCTCTCTTAGATAGATGACTGATGACGTAGCAATTGTTGTCAATGGCAAATCTGAAAGCACCGTTTCAGAAGTAATGCAATACGTACTATCCACAGTACAGAGATGGTGTAATAAAGAAGGCCTCCCTGTAAACCCAAAAAAGACGACTATTGTCCCTTTTACAAAGAGGAACCTTCTCATTCATCCCATTATGTATGGCGAAGCAATCGATTTCTCACGGGAAGAAAGTACCTGGGAATTGTCCTGGAATTCTCAAATAGAACGTACCGTAAACAGAGCCACTAGATCCTTATGGATCTGCCGACGAGTCTGCGGTAATAACTGGGGTCTTAGACCCAAGATATTTTACTGGCTCTATTCGCTCGTGGTTCGACCCGCTCGTGGTTCCACCCCACTTAATGTCATATTGGGCTTAACACCCATACAAACACACATTCAAATGGAGGCAAGACTGAGTATTCATCGACTATTCCCTTGGAATAACATTAACCCCTACTCCTACCGTGGAGGTCATCTGTCTTTGCTAGACTCTATGGAGCCGGAAAGCTCATTCAGCATGCTTCTTGACGACATGTTACCGAAATACGGCTTCCATAAAAACTTCTCTATCGTCGTCCCGCCAAGGGAGGACTGGGAAAAATATAAACCTAAACCGTCAAAACATGATCTCGTCTGGTATACGGTTACGGATCTAAGATGGAGTCAGGGACTGATTCTGGAAACCATGGAGAGTCGCCTCGAGCGAAATTTTCAGTCAGCCTTGGCAAGAACTCATCCATATTCCAAGCAGAAGTCTTTGCCATTTACCAGTGCGCTAGAATTAACTTAAGCTCACTCGAGGTAAAACTATATTTATCTTTTCAGATAGCCAAGCAGCCATCAAAGCTCTTGACTCATCTGTCAAAAAGCTTGTTCTGGAGACCTTCATGGCTATCTATGAACTTGCTTCGAAAAACTTAGTCATTCTTCACTGGATCCCAGCCCACACGGGTTTGGCTGGCAACGAAGCGGCTGACTCACTGGCTAAAGCCGGCGCAACAACACCACTTGTCGGCCCTGAACCATTATGGTGTCAGCAAAAATCACTTCAGGAACTTTGTTAAAAGCTTATCCCTGATCGAATCCAATGAAGTCTGGCTCAATTTACATGGTCAGAACTGTACCAAACATTTCTTCCCCAAATTTCACCCCAGGAAATCCAAATTCCTAACTAACCTGGACAGGAATATTCAGTGGTCACTGTCTCCTGAAAAAAACGCCTTCACCGCATTGGCCTCTCACCGGACCCTACATGTAGAATCTGTTTAGAGAGTGACGAATCCTCTCTTCTCATACTCATGGAGTGCCTGGCTCTCTTTCGTCTCAGGAAGGACATCCTTGGTGAGGAAATAATATCACCAAATTACCTTGCTACCCTGCATCCAGATAAGATTCTCGTCTTTTTGACCTCCTCCGGAGTCAAACATTTGCTCTAGAACCCCTCCAGGGAAGGCACAATAGGCCCTATAAGGAACAGCAGTACCAGAGCCCCATGTAGGCTCTCCCGACTTGGCATCTATCTAACATCTTTCTTACTTTAGCTTTAAAACTGTTTTTTCTAAACTGTGGGCGTGGCAGCAGGCGTATCAAAAAAATTGTACACTACCATTTCGGGACCCTATGGAGTATACATATGTTCCAAATTTCAGCTTCCTAGCTTTAATTTAAAGGCCTAAAAATTGGTGACGGGCAGACATTGCTAATTTTGATGCTAATTATGAATATATAAACTTTTAGGGTTCTACGACGAATATTAAGGGGTGTTACAAACTATGTGCCAAAATTAATACACCTTTAGGATGTGGTATAAATTTGCTTGTTTTTAAAAAATTGTTTAAATTTAAACTTCGTATTCTATACAAATGTTCATGCTTTCGAACTAAATTGCGCAGTGAATTTTATTTTCAGCAAACTATGAGAATATATTACAAATTTAAAAAATAGATAATTTATATTTTTGAATAACTCTTAGAAAAACTTTTCCATCTGTGAAATTTTAATTTTTACAGATGTTTCGAAAACAGTGGAAGGAACTGGTATATATAAGACTACTGGACTCCAGTAGTGTCTTCCATCTGATGTTCTGAAACTGCATAAGACTGCAGAAACTTCAAGGGCCTGCTGGGCTTTTGCAAAGAAAATTTACCTTGTTTAGGTTTTTTTCGCCATTTTGAATATAAATTCAAATGGTTTCCCAGAGATCGCGATGGGCCCGTTTTTTGTGTGTTGAATTTTTTTTCACCATACGCTTATTTCATTAAGCTAGTTTTAATTTAAAAAAACAATTGTATTAATTTAATTGAAAATCTTTTAAAGCCCAAATTAAATTAAGCTCCATATAAAATGTATTGATACAGCAAACCAGCTATATCAATGTAATATATTTAAAAGGTTTTGCTGACCAATTATGCAGTTCATCAACCCGGTTCTGTGATAGGCCAATTAAATGCAAGCAGAAAAAGATTACCCTTATTGACATTTGATATTTTGAAAACGTGATCGTTGCGTTATACAAAAATTTTAGAGATAAACCACAAGCGGGTGAGTTGGTTTGACAGATGCGGTATAAAATTCAATATGCAAATGTGTTCTCTCCGTTTTTTAACACTTACTAGATAATAAAGTTTTGTTACTGTTGTAAGAAACTTAAGTTTCACTCATATCCCAGCACGTTTCGGAATCTTGCAGTCCAGGATTGCAATTAGTACGAATGTGATGTAAATATCATAAAGTTTGAACACAAAAAAAAACCAAACCCATTGTTATTTATCATAAGCAACATTTTGTTTAAACAGTCTCAATATTTTGTACTGTTTTTTGATTGACTGACTAAACTAAAAATGTTCTTTTAGATCTACTCAGCTCTGGTACTCCCAATTCTCACTTATGGGTCCCTGGTATTTTGGCCTGCCTTAAGCAAAGGTTGTAACATCACGGGTAACACATTCTATGTTATATTGGGCATCCTACACCTGGATCTGCATATCCTACAGGCATTGCAATATCCTTGATTTAAGTACCCAGGATCGTAGGACCAATATCTACGGACAATTTTCCACATAAACTTAATTTCCAGAAAACATTCTCTGCAGAATTCCCTTCCAGATCGGAATGGGAGGCAGACTCTGTCATTAAAGAGTTCGCTCTAACCATCTTTACTGACGGGCCCAAAATGGACTGTGGACCCCTTAGGTTTTTTGAAGGGTATAGTTTCTTCACACTTTACGGCGAAGGCAGAGTCTAGGTGGAGGAACCCTAAACCTCATAGCCAGAACTCGTGCGGACGTCGTTAGGCTGGTTGTTGTATAGAGGCCACTGCGCAGTAGATAACCCACGTTGCCAAGTTCGGCATTCCCCATAACACCCACTGCCGTAGTTGTGAATGAAAATTTAATCGTATTTCACCTCCTATGCGGGTGACATCTCAAATCGTAGAGTAATGAAACTTTGAGGTTTCTTCCTCTAACTCTGTAGACGCTCACTTAAGAGAAATATTTGAACATGACCACCTCCAACCATTTTTCTTAAGCATGATTAGATTTTCATGCGTTAGTTTGGAAAAGACCATCACTTACCACTCAAAACGTTTTTATTTAACAAACTTATAAGGCAAGTTATATAAAAAACATAAATAAAAAAATAAGTGTTTAGTTCGATTTAAAACTCTAGAACAAATTTTCTACCTTTACTTTAAATTTGCAGTTTTACTTAAACTAAAACGTAACTTATGCTATGTTATTAAAACAATTAAATGCGCTGAAAAGTTGAGTGGTGCGTGCCGGAAGTGCAGTGAAATATATTTCGGGTGCGGATGTACTTACGAATAAGGTGAATGTGTTCGGGGTTAATGTGCTGTGAAAATTGTTTAGTAAAAGTAAATCTCGCGTTGCAAATTTGTATATCTTAATTGGTCTCAGCCAAACCGTCAAATATTTTATTTTAATTCTCTGTACTCGGTTATGCTGCGTTCCAAACTTTTTTTTGTAATGTTGTTTGAATATCCGTCAAGAATGCGAGGACCTATCGCCGGAAGTTCTGGTAAGACTGATGGAAAATGCCATAAATCGGTGCTGAATGGTCCTCAATTCTGTCGGCGGCCATTTAGCCGTTATCATTTACTTGACTTAAGGGGTTACATGGGTTTCACAGCTTTTTTTATTGTCTTATTAATTTCTAAAACATCTTGAGAATATTATTCTAAATTTTCCAGTCATTTCGAGTAAAAGTTTCGGAGATACAGCCTTGGGAAGGTGCGCATTCAATTGAATCACCAGGTTTATTTAAAGTTTTTCTCTGAACTGTGTTTTTCAAGTCAAAGTTATCGAAAACCACTCAACCGATCTTGATGCAATTTTACAGGTCTTCGAGATACAACTCACGAGGTCTTAGACGAAGGATTTTTTTTAATCACAACTTATTAAAACAAAAAAAATGTTGAGCAAATTTTACCAAAATTATAATTTTTTTTTAAAAGGTCTGATGTCAAATTCTAGTTTATGGTCTTAACTTCAACACGATTTTTTTTTGTTCACTCCTGATGATCCTGTCACGAGTTCTACTGATTAAGACAGTATAAAGTTTGAATGAAATATTTTATTTTTTATATAAAAAACAAATTGTTGAAAATATAAGTTTTTTTTCCCGAATAAACCCATGTAACCTCTTAATGAAACAAAATTTAAGACGTCAAGTAAAAGTAATTCAAAAGCTTAACCAAAGTGTTTCATACACACTTTGTTGCAAAACGCAAAAAAAAAAATGTTCGCTATAAAAAAAAATTTCGAAAACATTTGTTCACATACAAAAAATAATTAAATCGCTTTTTTAAATTTTAGTTACGACTTAAGTTGAGACGTTTATATGGCAATTCTGTTTTTTAGAAAATCGATTTTATTTAATGTTAAGAACCAGTCTTAATATAACGTAATGTAATTCAACGTTATGATATAAGAGAAATCATATATTTTGATATTAGTTTTTAAGATATTGGCGTTTCTCTTTACTGTTCAAAACGTTTGCACAAAATGAAGTCTGCAGTTTTAATTTCCTCACTACAAGTATCCCAAATGCAGAAACAGACCAAAACAGTATGACGAGTTTTTGATAAATTAATGTTATTCCAAGAACTCGTGAACGGATAGCCGGATAGAAAAACCGACGCGCGTAGAGAATTGTATTTACTTTGTCACTGTAATGGTGTATGTAAATTTTTCACCGCGTAGCGCACCATACAGGTGCTGGTTGATTCTCCGTTAAGACTGGTTGATTAAAAAAATAATCAGTTTTGGAAATTTTGATATTTTTTATTTACTTTGTCACTGCAATGGTGCATGTAAATTTTTCACAGCGTAGCTCACCATACAGGTGCTGGTTGATTCTCCGTTAAGATTGGTTGATTATAAAAATAATCAGTTTTGGAAATGTTTGATATTTTTTAATACATTGTAACATTTTAATACATTCTTACGTTGTAAATACGTAAATTTTTAATAAAACTGTTTTTTTTTTCAGTTTCAATAATGCTGTCGTAAGATGAAGTGGCAATTAAATAGGGAGAGTTCTCCACAAAGAGAGGTAAGTCAATAACACCTTATTCATGTTTCGTTGAATACCATAATTAATAAAGTTCGCATTTTAAAATTATTTATTTAATGAAGTTTTGTTGCGGCGCTGTCAATTTTATTTAATCAAAAAATGATCAAAACTCATTATATTTTGAAAATCACGGCAATGGAAGGGTCTTTTTTTTTAGTCTTATTGTGGATTCGATTCACCGTTCTTGCCAAACAATTACTTTACATTTTACTTAACGGGCTACGACTCGTAAAAAGTCGAGTCTAGTTTTCCAGGTTAAGCGCTCTATGGCATCCGCGATTGCTTAATCTTTGAAACGGAGGTTAGGTCTTCCTAGTCATCTCGAACCTGGGAGCTGGAATTGGAAGATTTCCTTTCCTGTTCATTCGCTTTATGTGGCCAGATTGTATTACATCCAGATTTTGGTACAGCTCATAGATTTCGCTGTTTTATATTCTTCTCCATTTCTTCTTCTCGAACACAGTACCAAATATTCTTCGAATAATTTTTCCTTCAAAGGATTTCAGTATTAATTTTTTTGTCCTGCTAAGCAATTGGCGCCGTTTAGCAGAACTGGTAGAATAAGAATTCTGTAGAGTTATCACTTTGTTCCTAGATCCAGGAGTTTTGAACCCTTTTTCCTTCGCCAAACCGAAGTACCAGCGGCTTCCCAGGCTTCTAGGGTAGTTCTACGCCGGATCTCCACTAAGATGTTATTTATAAAGTTGATGTTTAAGCCGAGGTAGATGAAGTCCTTAACTACCTTAAAGCTACAGCTATCAATAGTGACATTTTGTCCTAGTCGGTAACCAGTTGGTTGTTAGTTTGTTGATAGCATGTATTTAGTCTTGTTCTGATTTACTTCAAGGCCATCTAATTTCGTTTGTAGTACAACAATTGTAGTACAACAATAGCCGTCAAAGCCTCTGATGCATTTCCAAGTGTTATAATGAGTTGTTGCCAAATTGCGTGTATAGTGTTTCCTAAGGCCACGCGATACAGCTGGACTAGGGATCCGGTCCCACATTCGGCCATCGCCATGAAGAGCTCTTGACGATGAATGCTATCATATGCGGCTTTGAAGTCGATAAAAAGATTGTGTATCTCGACTTGAAATTCGTTTAGTAAAATTTGCCCAACATTTTTTTTTGTTTTAAATTTTTTTGTTGGTGTTAAAAATACATACATAAAATATATATTGATAACACAAATACAAGAGATATAAAAAAAATTATATAAGACACTAGAACTTGATTACGCAAATAT
The DNA here is from genome assembly GCA_963576555.1 of Ferdinandea cuprea. Lineage (NCBI taxonomy): Eukaryota > Metazoa > Arthropoda > Insecta > Diptera > Syrphidae > Ferdinandea > Ferdinandea cuprea. The sequence continues at coordinate 52,193,366 of OY754960.1, forward strand.
ATTTTCAGTTTAAATTTACTAACATGTAAATCAATCACATGATTATTTATGTTATAAATTCTACTCACGCAAGTAATTGGATCATTCCCGACGAATCCGCATCCTGACACATGTAATCTTTTGTTGCAGCTGTAAAAAATATTTCAGTTCAAAATTCTTGATCTTATCCATCATATCATAAATTTTTGAGGGACCGTTATCCGCTGCCACCCAGAAACATTAAAAAGTGCCTTAGTGATACGGCTTTCCTCCACCTCTCTCGACAGCTTTCACAGTGGCTGGTTATCTCATCTCTAGTTGAGGTACTAGGAACCTAACTGTCACCAACGCGAACGTGAGTAGTAGTTGATGGTGAAAGCCGCTTGTGTTCTCATATAATCGCTTTCATGATCGTTTAGACCACGTTTTACCCCAAACAGACAACGACGCACTGGTTGGGTTTACCAATACTTAATGATAATAGGCTAGGTTAGGTAAGGTTGAAGTGGCAGTCGGATAGTGGTCCGATTCACGTAGACCTATGTAAGGTCTTTTGATAGTTCCAAATTTGGCCAGTTCATCAGCCTTGCAGTTATTCGAAGTGTCTCTATGCCCCGGTACCCAGCACAGGTGAATGTTGAACTGCTCAGCCACCTCCTTTAGAGATGATATGGCAATATATGGCTACTAAAGAGTTAATAAAGACAGACAGAGGCCACTGGATAGTCCGAAAAGATTCGAATATCCTTTACGGATACAACGTTATTCTTAAGCCAGGACAAGACTTCCTTGATCGGCATAATTTCCGCCTCGAAAATACTACAAAGAATAGGAAGACGAAATGAGAGACTAAGATTTAGTCTGTAGTCCAGCAAGGCACCATCCTCCCAAAAGGATCTGGGGGGAATAGTTAGCTGGAAGTTTTTATCGAACTGCTGTTGGGGTATGGTGTAGTCTACAGTTTTTGGAAAGATTCTTAGTGTGTTCAGAATTGCAGAGTGGCCGATTTCATTTTCGGTCCATTGTGTGGTTGCTTTGAGGCGAATGGCCGCGGTCTGTCTGCTAAAAATATCTAGGGGTATTAAATGGATCAGAATGTCCAGTGCAGCTAAGGGAGTGGTGCGAAGTGCTCCACTTATGCATATACATGCTGATCTCTGGACCTTGCCTAGTTTGTCGCGATTTATCGTTAACGATAATAAGTTGTTAAGCTTTTGCTGGGCAATATATACAGTGCTTTCAGGATATGGTGTAGGATGTGTGCAATATCTTATAGTTGATTGATATGGAAGAAATCGCGATAGTCTTAGTATTTTGTTGCGGCATACTTGTGGGTGCTGAGGCTTAGTGGTTAAGTGAGTTTGACTACTAAGCGAGGTACGATCCCTGGTACAAACCCCGCCATGTACCATCCTAACGTTTTTACTCACTGCCCCACCTCTTACGAAAGTCTGACAAACATCCAAGAAAAAAAACTGTCTCTAAAGCTTTTCAAAAATTGATTTGACTTTCGGAATCGGCATTAAAGTGTAGGTCTCTTTCAACAAATATATCTTCGCCGACACAGTTGTTGGAAAAGCTAGGCTTTAAGTCCTGTATTGGCCGTTTACGCCTAAATTTTTGTTTTGTGTTGTTGCATTCAGGAAAACAATCGCATATTGATATAAATAGGTTTAAACGAAGTTTAAAATTCGCTTTTGGTCAATGTAACATTAACAATGGTTTTAGTAATTATTTATGATCGGAACTCTTTCTCAAATATATTCGTATGCAGAGAAACTCGATTTAAACTAAAAACATCGTTCATATCCCCAACACAGACATAAGTCAACGGCCAAGATAAGTAATTATTATTTTTTATTAAGAACTAAAAATGCAAGGTCCATTAACTGTGTTGTACCTACTCGCACTAAAAACTTTTTCCAGATGCAATCTTAAATGTGTAGATACTATAATTTTCTCTTTCATTTAACTCTAAGAGTTATTATGAAATTGCTGGACCTTAAATGTTAATTTTATTTGGTTGAACTGACTTACGTGACTGATCGAATTACCTTGCAAGGTGTAAAGATATGGACATAGTATAGTACGTGCATTATGGGACAACTTGTATTGCCCCGTATTGAATAGTACTGAAAAAAATATTAGCTTTCTATCACCGAATTTGTTTAGTTGCAAATACCACAATTCCAATAAATAAATCAACTTTATTTAGTAATACAATGCCAAGTGTCGATTTTGCTGACTTTAATGTATGTCCATTTCTGTATCGGTTACATACTTCGTATTTTTTATTTGTTTAGTGTTTATTTATAGGTGACTGAAGCTTTTGTCGTGTTGGACTTCACTTAATCCAGATAAGGATTTTTGTTATTTGCCTGTACAGCGACGCGATTTACTATTTAGTGTAAGCACATGAATCTTGGAGTTTTTGTTGTTTACTATTTTGTGTGAAAATTTAACTGTGCTTTTGCATTATATTGGACCTGATAAATGTATTTTTTGGTGGCTTATTTTAAACTGTTCGACTGCGGGTAACAATCTTATTTTGTTTATATTTACGCTACTGTGCAATTAGTACTTTATGTTTTTTTTTATATTCGCCGATTGCAAGCAATTATTTTTAATTATATATTTTAACCTAAAATTACAAATTCAAAAAATTTAACACATTTATTTATTCATTATACAATTATGTATACCTGCCTATAAATCATTAATATTTGTTAAAAACTACAATTATTATTAAATAAAAAAAATTATTTAAAGAAAGATAAAACTATTTATGTTGAGAAGTGTACGTGTGAAACGCATATGTAGAGTTCCAATTCATTATTTCAAATGGATAACTTTGATCTAATATTGTTGTTTCATGTAAGAGGTGGAGGATGTTGAAGTCCTTCCTTTTTCCTAATAACTATAAACCATTCTCTTCGAATTTGCACTCTTCACGAGGTAAGACATCAGCTCTGTAATAAAGATTAAAAACTTAACTCCGTCTTCTTTCTCTTTTTTTTTCAACTCCTCCACGATCAATACCAGCGCCTTTCCATGGGTCTACCCTAAATAACCCGCACATTTTGGTCCTTCGAGCCGGATACTTTAATAGTTAATCGATTATTAAATATTATACGTTGGAATTATTCCCCAACTAAATTCACTATCACCACTTAAAAGCGCAAGTACAACTACAAGTGCAAAGAGGTACATATCAATATAAGTGAAAAAGAAGTATACATGTTATGTGCTTTTTCAATTAAATACCATTAATAGTATTAATTCTGTGTTGTGTGTGACACCGAAACCTTTAATGGCGATTTATGTACCGTCTTAAACTCGTACTCGATTGCGTATTTGACATATCTTGTTGTGACAATACAATTCTACTTCTTGGCGATTTTAACTTGCCTCATATATTATGGGAGCCTTCTGAGGATAAACCTCACTTTATCCACACCATCGACTCTGCACAATTAGAGCTATCGCTACTTGACAACAATTTATCTTTTGACTTACAGCTGTATAAAAAACTATAAAAATCGAACTCTCGATTTATTATTTTCTTCTGACTCTGTTAGTACTGTTTTTGATGAATCGATGAGATTTTTTTTGACATAGGCGGACATCTTTACGAAAACAGTAATTCGTATCGTTCACTTTCCTATGACTTTCGGAAAGCAAATTTTCAGAGGCTTTCTGAAGAAATTAATAACATACAAATAAAGATGAACAATTTCACTGATATTGATGTTGCAGTTGAATCATTCAATGCACTAATAAATGAATATTTTACCCGTAAAATCAGACAAAAGAAAAAATCGGATGGGTATCCAGCTAATTTTAGTTACTGTAATAGTAACACCTCTGATCCCTTTGCTATTAGCAATATGATTGCTGACTATTTTAGTAGATGATTTCTTTCGATTTGGAAACTATTTCGAAATTTGTTTCCCTTTTGAAAAATGACGACTCATCTGGACCCGATGGCATTGCACCGATTGTTCTTAAAAAATGCAGTCAAGCTTACTAGCTCTGGGAAATCCTTAAGCTTTGGAAAAGTGCCTCTATCATGCCTGTATTTAAAAAGGGGAAGCGCATACCATCGTTAGTAAATTGTCGCTTACCGCTGACAATTTCGATTTTTTTTGGAATGCTCTCTCTGAACAATATGAGAACAAGCGAATTTTAATAAACAACCAACTGAAAACACTTTTTAATCTACCGATCATCAGTGTTGATACTGGTAAAAATCTGAAAAAGTTTTAAAGTGATATCAACGATTGTCTTTCAATCTTTAAAGCTTATAAAGTAGATACAAAATCGTGTCATCCAATTCTAGTATTTTTTAATTCTAATCGCCTTCCTGAAAAGACACTTTCCATTTGAGAACAGTTGATTCATAAGGCGCGCAATCTCCCGAGCTGGGCAGAAATTGATTAATTTTTAACCAAGCAGTATCAGATCATGGAATCCGTATCTGATTTAAATGATTCTAATGGTAAAGCTCAGAAAATAAGACAAAATCAGCAACAACATCGTGCCTTTCATACTAAAACTCAAGAGTTTTAGTTGTTGTTTATGTACAGCTTATTATCCTCTTCGACTATGTTCGAAATTTTTCTATTTTCGATAGGATTTCAAAAATTACAATGTTTAATTAGTGTGGAAATTGTCTTTCATCAACTCCTCAACATTTGCAAGTTGTGTCGCAGGCAGGGTACGGAAACGCACGCTAACGGGCAGTTCGCGAGCGTGCGCTTTTAAATGAGAAATTATATCGTCTCATGCACGCGAGCGTGCGTTTCATAACGACTCACCCCGTGGGCGCACACTAATGTACGTTGACGAAAAGTCTCATTCGCGTGCGTGAGACATATGTTAGTCGTTTTTTTGACTCGCGGGCGCACGTAACAGGATTATACCTAAAGGAAATGGAAATAGATAAGGGTAGGTAAATTTCATAAAGTGTGTATACTTTGCCAGCAGCATCGAACGATGTTGAGTGGTGTGGAAATCAAAACTAGTCTTGCTTCGGTCACAGATCGAGGTTGACGTTTTTTGGAGGTGGGGGTATGATTCTTGAAGGAATATCCTGTTTTTAGCTGCATTATCATTAACATTTATTCATTCTTATGGCATTACGTTCAGCTAGTTTGTTATTCTTTTGTCCTGGATTTCAATGCCACAGATTTATTGGTACTGTTGTCACTATCAACACCTATATTTTGTTTTGTAGAAATTGATAGTTACGTTTTATATTCGCTGGACTTTTTCCACTTAATACATTATCATAGTTTTCGGTGCACCTTAATTATTGTTAGGCATATTAACATTTAATTAATTTTATTTTCTACCTTCAAAGGCTACTTTTCGCAATTACCCACCGTAAATTTTAAATACTTCTAGAACTGGAGATGGTTGGTACATCTTCAAGTTCTACTTTGAATTTTCAACATAAGCCCTCCGAAGGTCTAAATTCGTAATTCATAACAGCTTACCATGTAATGAAAAAAACAATGCACCCATTACTAATTGCAAGGAGACATTTAACCAATTTAAACCGTCTATAGAACCATACATTTAATACAAGATTTCAACTTCAAATTGTTTTGTACTTGTTTTGCATAGCCATAAATCTCCCCAACTAAATTGAACAATTTGCAACCAAAAACCATACGTAGCATATTTATTGTACGGACGCAACACTCGAATTGCACAGAAACATTTTTTTCCTATGCCAATCCAATTCCTTATAAACCACGCGTAACATATCTATTGCACTGCCGCAGCGCAACACTCCAATTACACAGAAAACATGTTTTTCTTACTCCAATTCAGTTCATTATTCCTGAAATTCGAATTTCAAAAACGACTCACGAACATTACTCACGTCATTTCTCACGCGGACATTTTCTGTTTTTGCCAAAACTCACTCACGTGCGCGTGCGGTACGAAAAATATAAATCGACTTACGCACGCGCACGCGAATTTTAAAAACTGCGTGCGCACGCGAGTAAAAACTGAGACGTGAGCTGTTTGCGTGCGTACGCGAGCGTACGTTTCCGTACCCTGGTAGCAGACGACATTACATACTCTTTTATAATCCGGGCCCCGTAGCGATGCATCAAGTTTCATTTTTTTCCAATTCCAATATTCCACATCCATGTTCTTCGCAACAAGTTTCTGAACTGAATATACTATATTTTTGCTACAGAATTTATAAATATTTCTCACCTTGGAAAAGGATTTACCCTGCGAGCAGGGCTAGTTTTATCTCTGAAGATGCGCAGCGAAGGTTACTTCTTAATGTAAAGCCCATACAAGCTAACATTCCAAAGTCTTCAAACGCCTTACAGCCAATTAAGCTTCATTTAATATTAGTCGCGATGATTTAGGGCGTTTCGAGTTTGAATTAGCCGATCCTTTCTTCTACCAACATGGATTTTATTGTTGGGGCAGAGTTATATCCTTCGATTGTTCTAAATGGTGTTAAGCCGAATGTTTTTTGTTCCCTGGTGGTCCAAAACACTATCTTTGGATGGATTTTATTTGGCCCATTATTCCCAAGGAGATGGAATAATATGAATAATTTTCTGAGGTTTCTTTGAATAAACAGGTTTCTAGATTCTGTAATAATGATGGAATGACAATTAATGGTCGCTATGTGATTCGTCTTCCCTTTAAAGATAATGTTGCACTGGTGTGTGATTCAAGAGCGATACCCTTTCAACAGATTTCGCGTACCGAGAGATCGTTATCGAAAAAGATAGATATACAACGATGTGCTATAAGAATACTTAACCCTGGGACATATGAAGAAAGTTCAAATACATAATAATATTATTTATTACTTGCCCCATCACGTGGTGATACCACCACTTGATACCACTAAACTTAGAGTGGTATTCAATGTTTGAAGTTCTTCAAGCAACGGCAAATCTGGGTTCATCTTGAGCACATATCACACCAAAGAATCCTTTTTCGAAAATCAGTTTTAGATGAGTGCAAAGAGTACGAATTGAAAACAGTTACTTTTGGTATCAACTGAGCACCTTACCTTGCTATTCGTAACTTAAAGCAACTGGCTCTTGACGTAGAAGCTGAATTTCAAGGAGCCTCGTCTAGCTCGAAGACCGATTTTTATATAGAAGACGTTTTGTCTGGTGCTCACGATATCGAATCCTGTTTGCACGCACAAAGGGAGTTGACAGCAGTCTTAGATTCCGCAGGTTTTTCTTTAAGGAAGTTGATATCCAATAGGGTCGACTTAATTAAAACATTTTCACAAAGATTTCTCGATGACGAAGATTTGCCCAGATTTGAAGACAAAAGCCTGACAAAGGCTTTGGGTATATCTGCAGCGTGACTCATTCCAATTGTTTTCAAACATATTCAAACGTATGATTTTTGTCAGTCGTTGCACGGATTTTTGATCCGGCAGAATGGTTAGCCCCTGTTTCTACTGTAGTTGTAACGGCTAAGCTAATTTTGCAGCAAATGTGGCGGAATGGGACGTGTTGCGGCACATCACTCATGCCACTTACGTATTAACGCTGAACAACGTTCTTTGCTGCCTTACCAAACATCCAGCACATTTAAGTTCCCAGCTGAGTTGAATATACCCCTCATACCTCAGTCCAAGAACACGAATTTTACGGTGCTTGCGAGCAGGCCTTATACTTGCTTATCCAACACGATGTTGGAACTTTATCTTCTTATCTGTTATGCGCTACGAGTAAGGTAGCCCCCGTTAAGCAAATTCCTTTACCTAGACTTGAGCTGTGTGGTGCGTCACACCCTACCGCATTTAAAAATGGCTAATTACGAACATTTTCTTTGGGCAGATAGCACGATCGCCTGATCATGGCTTAGCTAGCAACCAATACATGGAAAACTTTTGTTGCTAATCTTGTTTCCAAAATTCAAACGCAATTTCCTGACTCCCAATGGCGTCATGTCTGTTCCGCAGATAATCCCGCTGACTTAGCAACATAAGGACTACTTTCTCCTGACCTCCAAAATACCAATTTGTGGTGGAAGGCACCCCACTGGTTAATACAGTCGGAATCTACTTGGTCACAATCTCTATACCAGGTACCGCCAGAAATAGAGCAAAGGTCGATTTAATCCAACGTTACGATACTCGTACATAATATTCAAACCATAATCTTGGTCAAAAATGGTTCATGAAAAGTTTTACATTTCTTCCACAGGACACATTCTCGACACAAAAACGCTTTTTTACATAGTTCGATATATCTCTCTCATGCCGAAGTCAAGAGTACGAAGTTATTCATTATGGAGGTCACTCAACGTCTACATTACTCAAGTGAATACATTTTCCTGAGCAAGGAGAATCTGTATCGAAGAAAGGATCTCTTCTTAAAATACCATATAACTCTCACATCTCTTTACTTTTTCTATAGTTCTACCATTCGTTATCACTACACGGTGGTAACCAGCTGGTGATATATGGTTCGGTGCGAGTTTTAAATTACGCGCATAAAAGCCCTGGTCAAGAAATATATTCGTTTATGTAAAACATGCACTATTCAGAAAAAGCAACTGAGAACTCAAGTAATAGCTGCCCTGACCATTGAATCGCCAGAGCCATTCACCTGGTGATCCCACGACCGTATCCTTCATCGCTGCGTTAAATGTATTAATTTTTCGACGTGGGTTACCAACTACTTTTAACTCGGACAATGGTACAAACTTGGTTGGGACGAGTAATATCATTGCCAACGAATTTAAAGTTTTCCTGCAACATCTGTCTGTAGACGTTGCGGAAAATAGCAAAGATCACAATTTTCAATGGAAATTTATTTCGCCCGGAGCTTCACACATGGGCGGAAGCAGCGGTGAAGAGCTTCAAAGTCCATTTCCAAAAGATTTTAAAATTTCACTTTGGAAGAGTACACGACTTTTTTGGCGAAGTTTGAGGCTTGCTTCAACTCGAGACCGATTTCCCTAATTTCTGAAAATTTCAATGACCCATTACCTTTAACCCCGGGACATTTTGTTCGTGGTGGTCCGCTTTTAGCCACTCCTGAATCCTATATTTTTGAGAAATCCCTTAGTTAAGTTCCTCCATCAATAGTTTTGAAACCGTTGGAAGTATTTGTGCGAAATGAACAAGCAGTGTAAATGGAAAAATCCACAAAGAGATGTTGTAGTTATTATCTGTGAAGAGAAACTTCCTTCAAAATTAATCCGAGTTTTGAAGGTAAAATACTCGTTGCAGCATTAAAACGCAATTTGGCATTCCTATCCGGCCAATTGTAAAACTTTGTGTTCCCAACGGAGCGAGTGAATTCTCTTCAAAAACAAAAGAATCTCAATACTTACACGCTAATTTTATGAAACAATTAGGATTTTCATCAATATATTGTATCTTTTCCTTACATAAAGTGATTTTGCACTGGTTGTTGCAACTTGCAAGGCGGCCGGCAATGCTCATGTGAAAAGCATATAATTGCAATTCGTTATCTAAATCGATAACTTTAAACTAATATAGTCTTATATATTTTTTTTTGTACTCCATGGGGAAAATCAAAACCATCACCTATCCAAAAGTCTACCCTTAAGCACCCGCACAATAAGTTATATCTCCATATTTCTCTAGTAGAAACTCTTCTTCCTCTAATAATATGCTATCCAAAAACAATTTGAGGGAAAATGCACCCTAAATAGTAATAGACTATTGTATTGGTTATCGATTGTTTATGAAATACAAACGTTCATTAAACTCCGAGTAGTTTTGAGATAAATACATGTTTAATTATTTGAACAGACAAAAATCTTCTATTTAAGACTACTAAGACTACTGTTATTACTACAGCGAATCGGAATCTAACATACTAGAATGATTCTATCAGATCTCTAAAAAGTGGGGCCGCTTATACGAACACTAAGGTGGCCGACGTCATCACGCCTGGATGACTCGGTTATAAATACTTATACAATTGTATTTTAAACTTTCTTCTCTCGAGGAGAATTAAAATTTATCAGCACACAGCACAGAACTTCTTTACAGCAATGAGAAAAAATGTACGTAACAGGTATGTTTTCTAAACAGTACTCAATTCAATCGCAAAACAAACCCAAATCTATTGAAAAACATTTCTAATGCCTGAAAAAAATGTAAATGCTCGTAAAATGAAAACTTGGGGTGGAATCATCTAAGTTGATGGTTGATTGACTGTACTCAGTAATAATATTTATTATAATAAATTAAGAATTTAAAAGTATTACTTTAAATAAGTATGGTATAAATAATTTTGAATTTAATATGTATCAATTAATAAATTTGAGTGGCCATAAATGGGAATAAACCCTCAAGGTTAAACCAGACTGGCTCTCGGTACGTCAGATCGATCGTAGTTCAGTTTGACAACATTTCATCTGAACTTCTTCAAAATTCAACAGGATTTCGGCAACCGAGATACGCTTTTAGGCAAAGAGAAAAGGCAAATGCAATTCGGCATACAAACTTTTAAACGGATTATATGTTTAAGGCGTTCTGAAAATTGTTCCCATTGTAAGCTAAGTTCTCAGCTAAATTCTCTTACAAATGTGGCGCAAATTTAATTTCATTCTGCTCACTTAACTTATAAAAATGGAATTTCATTATCCTACTTATCTGCAATTACCTACATTCAATTCTGTTGAATCAATTAAGAGGTAAATTATCTTCATGAAAATATAAACAAACATTGACTGTAGTTTGCATTTTGTGATTGTTATTAAACCAAGTTGGCTACCTTATCGGTGCCTCTAATGGTACATTCCTCGAAAGCATTTTAATCGAATTAGGTAATTATTTGCTTTTTAGATGTATATATGTCTTGATATCGATTAATTTTGGTTGGTGCTGACACAACTATATCATTTTCTTATTTATCTTAAAATACATATTGAAAATAAGACAAAAGACAGTGCAACTACATACCCTCCAAAGATAATTATTAAAGTTGAGAGTTCTGTAAACATGAGATAAGATAATAACGTACGCATAAATTCTTTTGTTTAACGAATAATTTCCCATCTGCGACAACATTGAGCATGATGTGGTTTCATTGTGAGTAACATTTGGCGTATAAGCGTATAAATAGCAAACTTAATAAGCAACGAAATTTGATTAACCAACATTTTAGAAAAGTAAATTCATTTTGCTATTAATGTTAAATCATCGTTTAGGTTAATTCTACCTCATTTGTTTTCCTTTTTGTTTTAAACAGAGATATACAGTCACTTTATTTTATAAATAGTTATAAATCGAATTATCAAATATATCAAATATTGGAGGATCTTTTCGTTATCTATATTTCTTTTGGGAAAAACTGGGCCGACAAAATGAGTGGACTACACTTTCATCAACATGTTCAACGAATTTGTTATATTTTGTTTCATGTACTTATTTTTTGTTTGCATTTGCATAACCGAGACCGAAAGAGTTTTCATTCTCAGTATATGTGTTAATGACAAACTTCATTGGAATGATCACATACTCCATGTCGCCAAGACCGCTGCGAAATGTAAAATGTGCTTCTCCTGAAGAAATTATTTTATCCCATCTGATCTGGCTAGAATTTTTAAGGCATTTATTCGGCCTACTCGGATAAAAAAGTGCTAATATCTATATCTGGTAAGCTGCAGCGATTAAGAAAAGTGCAATAAAATTTACTATCAATCGAGACATGGCAAAATCGGTTGCCTAACGTAAAAATCTTCGTAATATCTCCTGCATATAGTACTTACATCACAAGGTTTCCAACACTCCGTTTTTCCTAAATGTGCGATCAGACGGTCTTCGAAACTTGTCATCTGGATGACATCTTAACGTCACTATGACGTCGAATTTGTACTGTATGATCACTTAAGTAAAAACTCTACGACATAGTGACGTCAGGATGTCATCCGGATGACAAGTTTGGATGACCGTCTGATCGCATCTTAACCAACATATTTTCCTAGCTCATTTAAAACATATAACCCAATGTGGAATCGATTTCTCATCTGTTGAATCAAAGGCGACGATATGTATTTTTTTTATTCAGCAAATATTGCTGCTGGCTGCGTATTTGACTGATATTGCAACAAATACTATTCCTCAGAATAATCATGCAGATCATCAACGAAAAGTAAACTTATGTACTCTCGGCCTAAGTATAAGCTCACAAGTACCATGTGATAAGAGTTAGTGAATGTTTTATTGTCCAAATAACCCTGTTTAATTCGTAGAACACAACACTAGTTCCCTTCTTGTAAGCAGTACAACGTGATTGAAATGTACTTTTAAGTGGAAAAAATATGGTTTCAGCTTGCTTTTCACAATACGATTAATTTTGGCAATTAACAAATATTACCATAAAAATGGCTGGGCCAAACACAACTGCAATAGTAGCAACATAATGTTAAAAAGTTTTTTAAATTAATTAAATGAAAGTAATGTCATTACCGCTTTATACATTTTTTTAAGGTTAAAAAACTCTTAGCACCTAAGCATATGCATATGCGGTACAGTAATTAACTCTTATAAGAATGTCTGGGTAGATACTGCTTTCTTAAGTACACACTTCTACATCATTTATATAAAGTCAATTAATACAGTTATTATTTATATGTTACCAACGTCATATTCATAAAACAAAGGTATGTTTTTACTTTCTATAAAATTGTGTCACTTCCGCAGTAGAAATTTAAATATAAATACTTTGCTTGTATAAAAAGAGTGTGACGTATAACTAAATTAGAATTTTAAAAAACCTTAAAAGGCTATCACCGAATTTTTTTTCCTACCTATTTTAAAATAGTAAATTTATTTACAAAACAAAAAATGCAAGTTGCTTTTGACACATACATAATGCACGTAGAGACTGAACTAGGAATTTTAATTGCAATTAGCAAACACTTGTAATGCTCAAAGAATGTGTTGCTTATTTATTTTAACTTGAAAACTCAAATCATCAATGAAAAAAAAGTTTGTCTAAATTTGTTCATCGATTAGCTAGCGTAGCGTACGGTTTATGTTTACTGTTTTATAAATAAAACATTGTTAGTCATATCCGTTGATGGATTTTAATTTGCATTAATCTTTTCTTAAATAAATAATAAACACCAATCATCTTCCACGTATAAGTTGATTCATCTTGTGTTCTTTTTTTGTTCTTTAAGGTATATGACAGCAATTCAATGACGTTTGTAGAAAATGAACGACTGAATATAAGCTCAAGTTACAGATTTACTCCGAAATCTAAAACGTATAATGATGTTGATCAAAATCAGCTGTATAATCCAAGAACTAGCAGCACGGTGCTAGCTGATCATTTGAGAAAACAGCAATCAGTTACTACTCCAAATCTTAGTGAAAAGCGTTTTAAGTCGAATCGTTCTAGTGGTCGTCTGCGTCCATCTCCTGAAGAATCCAATAGTGTTGGGATTTCGAACAGCAACTATAACCATATGCACAGGACTGGCGAGGATGGTATTTACATTATAAGTGGAAAAAATAATTCGTCTACTGTTGAGAGGAAAAATCATTCGGCGTCTCAAAATACGGCTAGTTATTCTTCAGCTACTGGAATGTCATCGGTTTCATCAGCGAATGGAATCGGTAGCGAAAGTAGTCATACCACAAACGATGTCATATCGGAATGCCAAAGTAACTATGCTGGTAATGAAGTAGCGAATGGAGATTTTCATTTTGTAACAGCTGCAGATTCTTCGTCTCCGTCGAAAAATCTCTCAAACGGTGGAAGTTTTAATCTAAAGAGTGGTTCAACTGTGAAATTGCTGCCAGCAGGAGACGAGGACTCAAATACACAGGTGAGTGATTCTTATTTATATGACTAAACTTTGAGGAATTTCTTCAGTGATAAGTAAGCGGATATTTGTTGTTTCGTTGTGTAAAAATATATATATAATAACTTTAAGGTATAAATTAGAAATTCTGCGTCGTAGAGTGCGTCATAGAAATATACGTGCATATATGTACATATTGATTTGATTTGGACACAATTTCAAGATTTTTCTTCTCTTTATATAACGACTACTCGTCCGGTCCCGATGGTATTGCACCGATTGTTCTTAAAAATTTAAATTTATGGAAAAGTGCTTATATGAATATTAATGTGTAGAGGTGAGTCACTAAATGACTTACTGAAATAGTCTGCAAAAATATTACTTGCAGCTACAGAGACAGAAGTTGTACAATTCTTATAAGAAAAATTAGCTAGGTACACATCCGATTTTTTCTTTGAATTCACAAAACCCCAAAAAAGTTTTGGGTCATTTTTAATACGGGGCTCCATTTTAGATAGTCATTGTATACTGCGAATGATAGTGTTTTGAAATCATTAAAAAAGTTAAATACTGTTCAAAATCAAATTGACAGAGACTTTTTATATACATGTATCTTCCAAGCCTTGTTACATTGATTTCTTATAGATTTTAACACTTAAGTGTACCAGGGATGGGAAATTTGGCCATAGCTAGTTTTACAGGAATCACTTTTTTCATGAGAGTATAAAACTATTTTACTGCATCGTCAATATTTGAATTAAGAGAAAAATTTGAGTCAACTTTGTTTATTTCTTTAGAAAGCCCTGAAACATTTGCCTTCCGAAAGTCAAAAAAGTGCGAATGATCATACGTATTACTATTTTCGTTCAAATGTCCGCTTGGGTCAATAAACACATCCAGGGAAGGATGATATCTGTCTATGTTAGTAACACTGGAGTCAGCAATAGAAAATAACAGCGTCGGAAGAAATCCTGACAGGGCATTCCCTCTTGCGAAAACATGCAAAGTGGCTTAGACTGTCAGATACAGACATGAGGATATCCCGCACATACTGTGTGAATGCGAGGCAATCTTACGTAGTCGTAGGAAATTCTTAGGACGATACTTCTTCGAAGCTTTGGAGGAACGATACAACGGACGGTACAAACTCCATCTTAGCTTCTATAGGATAATTGGTTGCTTCAAAAGGGAAAGTGTTTAGGTTCGTTTTGATTACAAATGCAGTTGGTTACCCAGGGATAGCGATGGGCCTACTTCGGTGCCTAGTGTTGTGTGATGAAATTTATAAAGTTTATACAAAAAAAAATATTTTTTGAAAAAAAAAAGGCCAAAAAAGATTGCCAAAAACTTTGTTTGGGCGATATATTGCAAAAAATATTGGCTTAATATCTTGTAGGTACAGAATTTTTGTTCTATGAAAATTTGCGAAGAAAACAGCATTTTAGTAAAAAAAACGCCCACAAAAAGTAGTCATAACAAAAAACTTTATTAATCAAACTTGTGAAGGACGGCAGTGCCTAAATATCTTGTAAAGGTTGTAACACCCTATCTCTCTAACTTTAGCTTTAAAATTTTTTTTTCTAAACTGTGGGCGTGGCAGTGGGCGTTTAAAAAAAAAATTGTACGCTCTACCATTTTGCGAACCTTTGGAGTATATGTTCCAAATTTCAGCCTTCTAACTTTAATTAAGGCCTAAATAGTCTTAGATTTTGATGCTGATCATAAATAGTATATACTTTTAGGGGTCTACGACGTATTACAAACTAAGTGTCAAAATTAATATACCCTAAGGATAAGGTATAAACAGCAGCGAAATTGTTGAAAATGTGGGCCATTATTGATATTTTTGGGCCCATATTTTATTTTGTTTGAGGTCATTTTTAATTTTTTAGTTTTGGGTGAGTTGTCATTATGAAAAATGAAGTAAACTTTTAGAAAATAAATGAAAAATTACCCCAAATCAAAAATTGAAAATCAACCCAAAAATGGGACTTATTTTTCATAATGAAAACAATTTAGTTTCATATACGGTTTACGCAACTTCGTTGCTACGTTGGAGGTATGTATGTAGGTGCCACATATTTTTTGTCTTGGAAATATCATTTTGAAAATTTATGTCATAGACGCCTGCCTAACTTAAAGCACCTACCCCGAGTTGGGTAAGCGGGGCCTTCTGCCTGCGGAAATATAGTTGAAACCGCTTATTCCCGCGAAGCAGTATATCCAGGTATTTTTATTTTGGGAGACTTCCATATTACTTATATCACGAAAAACTAAAATTGAATGGCCCAAAAGAAAATGAAAAATGTCCCCAAAAATATGAATGACTGCCCCAATTCGTAACAGTTTTTTTTGTTTTCTATATCAATTTTGGGGGCCATTTTACATGCACCCATATACATTTGTACATAAATTTTTGTCATTATTTAGTCATTTGCCTTTTTTGTTCATTAGTTATTCAAAGAGTATAATTAAAACATAGATACCAGTAAAGATAATTATACATCTTAATGATGTCTTGGATGATGATTTAAGCGTACGTAAATCAAAATCAAAATGCGGTAATGTTTATCCGCTTTTAATCACAGTTAAAATCTTTCTACACAATCAAAAAATATTGAGAAATTAAAATATGGTTTTCGTAACACTAAAATTTGTATAAAATCTGATTCTGTAAATACATTGCGATATTTTCAAATATTAAATAAAGAGTATCCATATTAATTTCATGTTTCAAGTGTAAACCAAGACTTCACAAGTTTTATTCCGGAGTCTTACCAGTAACTCATTGTTGAAGAATCCATATTTTGGCTGTAATGTTTAACTGGATAATTATTTATCATTTTTAACAGGACTGCATTTCCTGGGGTTTCAATGCTGAAGAAACTATTTCGTTATTTAAAGGTTAAAGATTGTGACGGTGACTATTATGACCATTATTCGGAGTTAAACATTAAACATTTAAACATTACTAATCGTTTTCATCTACCTATTGTTTGTAAATTGCCCAATGTCTGAGTCAATTATATCGTAAAGCGATTATCTAATACAAAATATTTATAAATTTGCTTACTCAATCTCTGTTAATGAACTTCAAAACATTTTACAGTGGAAATTAATGTTTTTACAATTATTTACGTTCGCCACATTTTGGCGTTGTTTTCGGAAAACATGAACTTTAAATCAAACTTTTGCGTAAGTATTTATCAATACATACACCGGTAGAATATTTCATGACATTGATTGTATCTGTCGCGTCGACTCTTTCATCTCTGACACCATAAGCAGAGAAATAATACCATACCACAAGGGTCTTTTTTGTTCATAGCCAGCGAGTGGTTTGTGTGGTTGCATGGTTCCGCATTCTGTTATATGGAACCTAATGCATGATGACTTGCGTCTTCTGCACAAAGTGTTTACAGATACGTTTTCTTACAAATTTTATACGGAAGAGGTGTACATTTCTTAAACCAAGTCGATACCGATAAGCTTGCGTTTTGCGTGACCTTGCTATCAAAGGTGTATGACTTGCCATCTACGGAACCACAAATAATTTATTTCTTCCAATATTACTCGTGTCATGTCGTATTAACCGGCAGTCAATATATTTCGTTAAAGGTATTTATAAGAAACAATGGCAGGAATTTACATATGAGACTCGCACGCTCATCAATTTTGCACAGTTCTTATTGCAATAGCGAAATAAAGTGCAAAACTGGGGATGTTTTGATGCTTGTTGCTATAGTATTGGACGACACTATACGTGTCAAGATCTAAAGAATTAAAATAAGTGCTCTTTCAAGATTAAGACAGGATGCAGGCGATGGTTCTATTACGGGATAGGTAATAATACTTTACTTGATTGAGTAAATAGAACAAGAAATTTATTAATCTGCAACTGTGATATTATGCATGCGC
This sequence comes from Ferdinandea cuprea, assembly GCA_963576555.1. NCBI lineage: Eukaryota > Metazoa > Arthropoda > Insecta > Diptera > Syrphidae > Ferdinandea > Ferdinandea cuprea. The sequence goes on from OY754960.1 coordinate 52,211,066, forward strand.
AGCCTAGGTACAGTAATCGCCATACTAAATACTATAAAAGGCAAAGTTTGTCTTTCCTTCTGTTACTTGTAATTAATTTTCGATTTTTGTGTTATATTTTTGTTCTTTAAGGCTTTTTCTCTTGAGTCTTAAGTGGAGGACTACTCCATTAATGTCTAAAATTCTTTCGACGTTGTAATGGTAGGTTATTATTAGGACGATCGCAGTCGTGGTCATAGTTATTATATAAAAACCTCATTTTATTTTATTTATGTTAAAATCAATTATGTGTATATACTTAACGTGACATAGTAGATTTAATATCAAAAATATAATGTTAAGTAAATCAATGGAAAGTTATAAATGTATAGTTACTTAAATTAGAGACTTTTGTTAGGACTGCAGTAATACTTCATATAACATTTCTTTGGGTAAAAACCGATTAAGTGGCTTCACAATACGAGTTCTCAATGATGTACTGGGTTGTCTACTTAAAACAGGTGGTGTTGTGCGGGTTCCGCAATACTTGACGGCTTTGACTATGTATCTGGAATAACATTGACTTTTTGTTGTTGTTGGAATGGCAGCAGTTGTTAGTTGTACGTGAACTGCGGATTGTCGAACGATTTTACTGTCAATTGCTTTACATAGTATGAACATGAACCTCTGCAATTGTTTCTATTTCACTTCAAATACATTCTCTGTTCTTGGTTTGTAAATGTACTCTATCTCATGATCACAGATGAGTAATTATATAATTATCCACTGCCACGCCCACAATTGAGGAAAAACCGTTTTAAGCCTAAAGTTGATGGAATAAAGCACTAAGGGCCTCACAGGCCCTGACCTCCTTAACAATTTTTCCATACAAAGTCTTTTTCCACGCCTACTTTTTGCGCCCTTTTTTAACAAAATGTTGTTTTCTGCGAAAATTTCCTTAAAAAACAAAAAGAAATGTATAAAATGTCATTCAACATATTTTCAATGCATTTTTCATCGGAAAAACTATTACTTTCTCAAATTTAAATATTAGAATAATTATGGAAACGCTCGAACTATCCCCTTACAGCATTGTAATCACTTCAAATTGTGTTTGAACTGCTATACAGGATTGTCAAACAAATATTTAAATAATATTAACCGATTTCTTTGGCCCTTTTACAGGCGAATTGTTAAAAGTACCAACAAAGCTTATTGTTTAAGACCGTTATTCGGAGCATGAACATATATTCTACACTTTATTTTGTTAATAAGTGATTGACATCGAGTAATCTTAAGATAGCTTTCTTAATTTTCTTAACTTAATATTTCCATATGTTCCTAAACAATTAAGATTTATTCTTGGGCCATTGATGTTTGTAATGTTCATTAATTATCTCCTGCAAGTAGTAATTAATACTCATCAATACATGTGTATGCCAATTCAGTTGGTCTGCAAGTTAGAAATCCTAGAACATGGAGAAGACAGACTTAATAACGACGTAAAAACAAATCTCGAACTGGTCCGCAAAATATGGGTATCCCAAAAATTAATCCAAAGAAGTCAAAATGTTAAGTAGTCCTTGACAAGACAGAATCTATTTCTTTAACTTTATATCGAGGTGACAATTTTCTGGAACATGCGAAAATCATAGGTACTTGGTTTAATTCAACACTTACATGAGATCAAATAGTAATAGGAAAAATGTACAGACATTTGCGTGCCCTCTTAAAGTATTTTATACCTCAGCAAATAATCTTAAAGGTTCACCATGTGTCGGTATTCTGGGCTGTAACTTGCACACTTTCAAATAACACCTACATTTAAAGGAAGCCGCAGTATCTGTATAATAAAGGTCAGTTTCCAATTTAATCTTCTTCTTCAATTTTTATTCAACAAAAAATTATGGGCAGGAGCTCTGATCACGTATTTCTTTCCTTTTTTTGTCAGATCCTCTTAGTTGAAGCAAAATTATCTATTCGGTGACCGATGGGACCGAGCCAAAGTAGTCGACGTGTTTTGGCTTATTGGACTACATACAAACCTTGGTAAAGCTCAGAGAGTTCGCGGTTGTATCTTCTCCTCCATTCGCCCTTCTCGCACACAGTACCAAATATCCGTCAAATATTCTTTCTTTCGAAGGTATTAACTCTTCTTTTCTGCTTATCGTACAGCACTCGGCGCAATATAACAAAACTGACAGGATAAGCTAGGGTTACCATCAGAGGTATTTTGGCCCGGAGACTCCGGGAATTTGCTCAAATCTCCGGGCTGCGGGCCTAGCCGAAATTTCTCCGGGCCACCAGGTTTTAAATGTTTATAATTTCTTTAAACCTAAAAACCTTTTACAGCGATTAAAAATTTGTTAGCATTCGTTTAAAGTGATAAATAGTTCGGCAAATGTACAGAGAACAAAAAAGGCAAAGGGCGCATTAGGTCTTATTTAACCTAATCTTATATCATTTTCACACCGCATTGAAATCTGAGGTTTTGCAAAATCTCCTAAAACTCCATCGAAATCAGGAGGTTTCCACAGAAGCCGGTTTCAAGGGTAGGGCTGTCGAAGCAAATTCATCTTTTAACACATACTACAAGTGTATGTGAATAAATGTTAGGTTAGGATAGTCATAAAACATATGGACGGAATACGCCAATTTTTGGCAGTAATCAGTGATCTGTTTATTTTGCTGTGGCTGCTGTGCTATTCTTAATAAATTTCATTCTATCCCCAAAAAATTTTCTATAAAATTTAAATAAGAATGTCATACGTAGGAAGTAAAGGTTTTTTTTTGAAAATTTGATTTTAAATAAGAAGTTGTAAGCGTCGATTGTTTTGTTAGGTAGCCATGTAGCTTCTTGTAAGCTAGATAAAATCGCATGATGTGCGCAATTAAACTGGTAAAGCTTTCTGCCAGTTTCACTCGCCACTCTATGAACCTACCTTCAATTTTTTTAATTTTTTATTTTGTTATAAAAGAAATTATAATCAAAAATTAATGAAAAAAATATATTTAATATCTTTTTGGAAAAAGATAAGCATGTATTTTGTCCTTTGAGTTAGGAGTTTTGAACTCATTTGCTTGCCAAACCGAAGACGCAGCGGTTTTCTACGGTAATTTTTCGTTATTTCTCCACCAAGTTTACACAGAAGTAGACGTACTCCTTAATTATATCAAAGTTGCTGCTATCAATGCTTGTTTGTTGCTAGCATATATTTAGACTTGTCCACATTCTTGTCTCAGCTTGTAAATGAGCCGACACTAATACCGGACATTAGTGGTCAAAACGCTAACACTCTGGACTTGTTTCTTACCTCCGACCCTGATAAATACAGTTTAAATGTATTATCGCCTCTAGGTTGGTCAGACCATTGTATCATATCGGCGAATTTCTTGTACTCCAACCACACAGTTAAATAACGAGCTCCTAAAAGAACCGTATTGCAATACGAGAAAGCCAATTGGGAAGCTTTAAACGGTTTCTTCAGGAGTTTTAAATGGTCGTTGTGCTTCCTCGACAACGACGTGGTTGCCGCTGCCGACATGATTACAAATATAATACACCTGGGTATAAAACGCTTTATCCCAAACAGGATAAAGAGTATCAAACCTAAGGAAAACGCGTGGTGTGACTGGAGCTGTAAAGAGGCTATCAGGGCTAAAGAGGTAAGTTTTCGGTCATTTAAGGCCAACCCAACTGAGAAAAACCGAAAAAAGTTTAAACGAGCCAGAAATGACTGCAATGCCCACATTAATCGTGTCAAATTCTCCTACGACCAAAAGTTTGAGATACACACTGGCAAAACCACTGCGTAAGCTTTTCTATCTGTCCTATTCTTCAGGGCTCTTTCCGAGAAGATGAAAAAACTGCATTTATCCAGCCCGTCCCAAAAAAAGGCGAATCCTCATCTGCCTCCTCCTACCGACCAATTGCACTAACGTCCCTTCTATCAAGGTCATGGAAACGCTTATAAATCCTCAGCTTATTAAATATCTTGAATTCCGAAAACTTCTTAATGACCGGCAGTACGGTTTTCGCAGCAACAGATCCACTGGTGATTTAATGACATATCTTACCAAAAAGTGGAATTAATCTATTCACCGTGGTGGTGAAAGTAAGGTAGTTGCGCTTAATATTTCAAATGCATTTGACAGAGTTTGGCATCAGGCCAAAATGCTTGCATTTGGAATCGATGAAACATTTCTCCAATGGATTAGAAATTACCTTACGGACCGTTCAATTCAAGTCGTTTTGGACGGTTTCAAGTCTGCAACTCACCAAATAAGTGCTGGTGTCCCCCAAGGCTCCGTTCTGTCTCCGACTCCCTTTCTACATTTGTATCAATGATCTCCTGTCTGTTACTTCTAATCCAATCCATTCCTTCGCTGATGACAGTACCCTTAGCTTTGCATATTACGATTTCACGTGGGGTTACGATCTTCGGGCGTGGAGCTAGAAAGGCAACGTATGTTAAGCTCATTAAATTCTGACCTTGAAAGCATACTTAAATGGGGTAAAACCAATAGAGTAGAATTTAATGCTTCCAAAACACAATGCTGTCTTCTATCATTAAAGCGAAACCCCAATACTATGACATGGATGGCACTTGCATCGCCGAAACCGAAAGACTTTCAATCCTGGATATGTGCGTTAACGACAAACTTCGTTGGAATGACCACATATTCGATATCGCCAAGAACGCTGCGAAATGTCTAGGTTTCCTTAAGCGATGCAAGAAATATTTCACCCCTTCTGATCTGGCTAGAAACTACAAGGCGTTTATTCTCCCAAAACTTAAGTACAAAGTTCATATCTGGTCTGGTGTACCAATAACATATTTGGAGCTACTTGACAGGATCCAAAACCGTGCGGTAAAACCTATTGGCGATCGAGACATCGCGAAATCACTAGAATCTCTTAGTCTTCGTCGTAATGTCTCTTGCCTGTTATTGTTTTATCGGTATTTTCACCACAAGTGCTCAAATGAAATAGCCAGTTGCATTCCACCCCTACAGCAATTCAACCGCAACACTTGCCATGCTAGGAATGCACATCAGTTTACCCTCAAGCCTGTATTCGGACGTACAATGAAATACAAGGATTCGTTTCTTAACCGTACAATACGAATGTGGAATGCTCTACCCGGCTCTGTTTTTCCAGCACGTTATAGTTTACAGACATTTAAAACCAACGTGCATCTCCTTTTTTCTAATCTTTCACTTCCCTAATGCCCTCACTGTGTTACTTCATTATAAGGGTGTCCAAAATCGCTTTAGTGCGCGTACATTATAAAAAAAAAATTCACTTCAATATCAACTAACTTTGCCTGTTCTTTAATAGCCGTTTAAGCCTTCTGTGTTGACATCTGCCCTGCGCACTATCTGCTCAAGAACAAGATTGAAAAAATCATATTACAACGCATCTCATTTCTGAAGTCCGATAATTGTTTGAAATTGTTTTTGTTAAAATCAGAAGTATTATGGTCTACTCTCTGTAGTAAAAGTTAAAAATGTTTAGTAGTTGCATGTACATATGTATCTATAAATATGTATACACATAAAAACTGACCTTCATTGTGGTTAATAAAAAAGCGCATGTAGATGCAAAATAAATGGTTGATGTGAACGGCCTTCTCACAGTGACATTGAATTATCTTGTAAACATTCATGCATTACATTTTTTTTTAATATTTTAAATGTCGAGACGTCATTCTTCTAATATATGCAATGAGTGTAATGCAACGTTTAAAATCTTATGTTTGAATTTTTATATAATAAATTTTATCGAAGTAGGTACATCATATTGGTAGATGTGGTGGGTGCGGTTCTGAAAATTTTGTACGTATAGGCTTATATTCCAGGAAAAAAAATACAGACGGATTTTTTGCGCCACTTCTAGAAAGTACGAATTTGGACCCTCAACCTTTGTAAATGTATAAAGTTCTGAAGCCTTATATCTGAAAAAATACTTTCCGTAGTTCATCAAGTTTATTACCAAGTTAAAACTGTATCTTCAGCCTTTTCAACGAATTTAACAAAACGTATTTGTTTTACTTAAAACCTATGTATCTTAGTTTTGATATATCAATTGCCGAGAAATAAAGGAATTAGGATATAACTAAATTATTAAATTAAGTCGTATCCCGCTTATAATTAGCGAATTCGCTAGAAATGTTATATTGCCCTCAGACCATGTAAATAATAAACAAAAAAAAAAACAATCATGAAGTGGATTTAATCAAGGGAAGAGTGTAAATTATGAAAACTATTGTCATATGTGTCTGCCTGACGAAAAACGCTATTTACAGCAGACTGCGAAAAGACAGTTTCAATCTCTTAATCCTGGGAAGCGGTATAATTGATTTTTAAGTAACCTGTTAATTTATGTTATTTTCAAATATTTTTGTTAAGTACTTAGCCTGATATAAGTTAATGTACAATATGTGCAAATGCAATCAAGAGCTAATAAATGAAGTATGTGTACACACTTATAGATTTTGTTATGGCAAACAGGTTCTTATTGATAAGAGTAACTAACCAGGAATCCCAAAAGTATGCTATTATTTTTCATATTTATCTTAATTCACGCCAACGCAAATACTACACTTTACGGACCGAAACTTAAAAACAGTAGAAAAGAAGAGCAAGCATACCCTTAGGTGTTTAATTAAGACACTGTAGATAATGTAGTAAAGAAAAAGGAAATGAATGAATGCAGGCTTCCCATTTTTCTGCTTTTGTATGTACACTTGCGAAAGCACCAGTGGCAGCCAGCTGTGTTCTTTTTTAATATAAATATAATATAATTAATATAATGTTGACAGATTTGTAGTTACGGATTATCGAGTTTCGAAAGCTCAGCACTTGCCAAAGTTGGGCGCTTACAATTAATCTGCACACACAAATAGATGCTTCTTTTGTAAAACAACCACTGTAATGGCAGCTTGGTGATGAAAACAATGTTCAGTTTTAGTTTAAAAACATATGGAAAGGCTTCAGTCCGCTTGGAGAGAACTGTATTACCTTATCCTTATCCCTATATGCTCCAAAGAAAAAAACGTTAAGAACATGGTGGATGGCATTTTATTTCATTCATTTCAATTTTTTGGAAAAATGCCCCCAAAAAGTGGGCGTGGCCAAGAACTTTGTATGGGTTATATACTAGAATAAATATTGGCTTGATATTTTTTAATAAATTTTTTTTATTTTCAATACAATTCTTTTAAGAAAACCACATTTTGTTAAAAACGCTCACAAAAATTAGTCGTATCCAAAAACTTTATATGGCAAACTTGTGAAGGAGTTCGGTGTCTACATATTTTGTTAAGGTTCTAACCCTTTATCTCTTCAAATTCAGCTTTAAAACGGTTTTTTTTCTTGTGTTGGTGGCGGTGGGCGTATTTAACATTTTTTAATAATACCATTTCGGAACTCTAGAGAGTATATGTTCCAAATTTCAACCTCAAAAGCCTTAAAGGCCCCAAAAGTTCATACGGACGGACATTGTCTTAGGTTTTTGTCCTGATCATAAGTAAGTGGAAAAATAAAAAACTTTCCGATCTAAAAAATATAACGAAAATATGTATATGTATATATATTGTACATATCTGTAAAATTAATGTTAAATAATGAAAACACACTTACCTGAAGAGGTTAAAACTTCCTTATTTTCTTAAATAAGAATAACTTGAATAACATTTAAAATCACTTAAATTTATATTTCATTAGCAATAATCGAACACGAAAAGAGAAATGAACATCAAGTTTATACAAGTCTCAGTTTTTAGATACATATAAGAATGTTTACATTGAATATAACAATTAACAACCGACTTCCGTCAATATGAAAAAAATTTTATATAAAAAATAAAATATTTTTTTAAAACTTTTTACTGTATTAAAGATATACATTTGAAAACGAATTTCTAAAATTTTCAAAGGAAATTATTCAAAACTCCGGCACTGTGGCGTCATTTCCGGTAATCCCTTGAAAAAAGGTGCGTCCATGCGAGCTTGTGGCAGGATCATCAGAAGTGAAAAAAAAGTTCGTGTTTTAGTTAAGACAATAATTAGAAATTGAAATTGAAAATTGAGGAAAAAAAAAGAAGTGAAAATTGGATTTTTTGCAGACATTTTCACAAAAAAATGCTAATTTTGGTAAAATTTCCTCAACATTTTTTTTTAAATAGTTGTGAAAAAAAAAATCCTTCGTCCAAGTCCTCGTGAATTGTATCTCGAAGACCTGTGTAAAATTTCATCAGGATCGGTTGAGTGGTTTTCGAGAACTTTTGACAACCGACTTTGAAAACACAGTTTCGAGAAAAACGCGTTTAAAGTTATGATAACCTCAAATAAACCTTGTGATTCAATTGAGTTCACACCTTCCCAGGGCTGTATCTCCGAAACTTTTATTCGGAATGACTTGAAAATTTCGGATAACATTCCCGAGATGTTGTAAAAATTAATAAGACAATAATAAAATCGATTTCCTGAAGCTTTGAAACGCATGTAACCCCTTAATCTTGGTATTCATATTGACAACTGCAATTGTTCATCTTAAACATTTGAAGTATGTACTAAAAATTAACAACGTAGTACTACCCCAGAAAGTTAGCAAGACGGTAAATGGCCGTATGGCATTTGATAAAGCCTGTCCAGTGAAAAAAAACGCCTAAAAGGGCTCAGCCAAAGTGGTGGAATAGGGAATTTGGTTCGAAGAGGAGAGGAAAGAGGTCAGAAAACTCTACAATAGGCCGAAACTTTTCAAAAGTGACAGTACGTGGAATGAGTACTACGAATGCAAAAAGCAATTCAAATACTTGGTCAGAAAGTCAAAAAGGGCTTCATGGCAAATATACTGCAAATCTATCGCAGCAACAGACGCGACTTCGAGGTTACGGAAAATCCTTTCAAAGGAAGCGAGCGTTCCAAGCTATCTCAAAAAAACGATGTCTGAAGAAGTAATCCGACATATAATGGAAATTTTAAAACACAGTCTAAAAATTGCGTATATACCTAGCTTGGAGAGAAGTTAAAGTGGTTTTTATAGCCAAAGCGGGGAAACGGGGACATATTACAGCTAAAGACTTCAGACCAATTAGTCTGTCATCATTCATGCTGAAAACCCTAGAACGTTTATTGGACATTCATATTAGGGCAAAATGCAACAATGGTTTTTTGACCGAGTCACAACATCCATACATGAAGGACAAATCTGTTGAAACCGCCCTACACAAGGTGGTGGGAAAAATAGAAAACAGTTTACACCTCGGTGAGTTTGCGATGGCGGCCTTCAAACCCTTCTAAAACGGAACTGGTTCTTTTTACCAGAAAATATAAGATACCGCAATTCAAGCTTACAAAACTCAATGGAGTAGAATTATCCCTTTCGGATAGCGCGAAGTATCTGGGCGTAATTCTAGATAGAAAATTGAACTGGAATCTTAATGTAGCGGAAAGAATTAAAAAGGCTTATAATGCTCTTTTTATCTGCAAAAAAACAGTGGGAAGAACCTGGGGCTTAAGACCTACAATTGTGCACTAGGTGTATACAGTGGTGGTAAGGCCCATACTGACATATGGCGCACTACTATGGTGGAAAGCAACAGAAAAGAAAACCATACGCGGCCGTACCACCCCTACAGCGTCATTGGACACGTTTCTGAACCGAACACCGCTTGACACACTTGACACACGCAGCACGACTGACGTTTTTGGGTCACTTTAAGAGGAATAGTTTCGCACATAGTACGGTCCTTTCGAAGCCACTGCCAGGAAATCCAATCATAAAGGATGAGTCTTGAGGGACATATGGTTTCAAAAGCTCTATGGCCACTTCTCGAATGTAAGAAGTCCAGGAAGCTTTTAAAAATTATCAGGGATAAGCTAAGAATAATAGTAGGAGTCCTGACAGGGCATTGCCTATTGCGAAAACATGCAAAAAGACTCAGGCTGTCAGATACAGACATCTGCAGATTCTGTGGCGATCTTTAGGCTGTTGAGGATATTACACGTATTGTGTGAATGCGAGGCAATTTCACGGAGTCGTAGGAAATTCTTAGGAAAATACTTCTTTGAATCTTAGAGGAAATAGATGGTACAAACTTCAAAGGCCTTTCCGGCTTTTGTAGGGTAATTGGTGTGTTTTAGGGAAAATTATTTTTGTGTACCGTTTCGATTTTTAAATTCAGCCGGTTCCCCAGGGACCGCAATGGGCCCACCTCGGTGCCTAGTGTTGTGTGATGGTTTTACATCACACCCCTGTGTTAACCGTATCCCGTGTTGGTATGTCTTTGGACTGGTTTTTCCCACGAAAACAAATTTTGTTTTCCCTCTCCGTTCGACCGAAATTCCCATAATTTTCCCACAATGATATATTTAAATAATCGTAAATTAAAACCGAATCAAAAAATGTTTTTACTACTCTTCTTCAACTATTACTAGTTGATACATTATGTATTATTTGAACAACAGTTGCTTTATATCAATAAATTACTTTTACGACCTATAGTTTCAAAGGCGTTTCACCTAGATTCTGCTTTGGAATGAGGTAACGATAAGGAATATTTGACAACATTCATTAAATTTGAAAAACATTAAGACCCATAATGTTTTTTAATTTTTGAAATCTTCCTCCAAAAACCTTCTACTTTTTAGGTTTTCAACAACAATTTTTCATCATTTGAAATTCTACAATCTTCTACCTTTTCTGCCAAATCATACATGGTACATGCTACTGCTGTTCTTGCCCTCGTTAACTGACTGACAGACTTTAAGATTATGAACACCCGTCCTTTGGTATCTTGATGTGTCTGTCGGACGCAACCCTCTTAAACTGTTGAAGGTTGTTATTTTATTAATTTATTTTTTATAATTTAACAAGAAAAGATATTACAAATTAAAAAAAAAATTATAATTTAAACTAAGTACCTATTGAAAAGATAAAATATCTTCTTTGAAAGATTACATTCAAAATATCGATTTTGGGAACGTACCCTAAAAATGATTTTGAATTATTATGTAGAAAATTGAATGTGCTTTCTTTTTTGACGAGTCTTACTACATGACTGCTGAACTTTTGCACATGTGTTTTAAATCATTGAAGGCACGTTCACAAATTTTTACAGACTATTTAAAGGCCTTCATGCTGAAATGATGACTGTCGAAGTTGTTCCGCTGTCAAAGGTGCCACCTCTACCGCACAAGATAGTTTAGGAGCTGATTCATTAGTTTATGTTATGGCCAAAATACGTGTTTTGTATGCCTTTATCACTAAAATAGAATACAGAATATTTGAGGAAAAAACGCCTCAAAACAGTTGTCATCTTTAAAAACTTTGTAGGCATGTGTGAAATATTAAAACGAATATAAAAAACAAAAAAATAAATAATAGACTATACAAAATGAACTACACTTAAGCGCTTCTCACAAAATTTGTTAACGTAAAAAAAAAAATATTAAATTTTCTGTTTAAATATGAAAATCTTCAGATAAATTTAAAATAATTGAATTGTTTATCCACGACAACGCCATAAAATTCATGTGCTCATTCCAATTGTAAGAAATTGTAAGCTGTTCCTAATCTAATATCGAAAAACGTATATCAAATCTTTTCATGTTTCTTTCACTACACCATTGCAACTGGAGATTTTTATCGTCACACCTTGTCGCACAATGGGGAAAATGGATTTCAGTTTCAGTATTTCAAATCTTGTCACTGTAACGTCCGATGATACACATTCTTTAAAACTGTTGAAACAATACGTTTCACATTTCCTCCGAATGCGTACGCGTAGTGTCCATCGGGTACATTCATGATCTGAAATACCTCCGACTAGCTGTTGACATAATAATGTCATGCATAAGTGAGTCCGACACTCGCTACTCGCATGGGATACAGCCCGATTTGCAAAAAAGAAAGAAATCACATTGTGTCTGTGGATTCGTGGCCAGAAAAAAGTCGAGGAATATATGATCATAAAGCATGACGTCAGTTGTTTCCATTGTTTTTAAAAGGCGGTGGTAATCTACTTTGCGTTACACCGACTTGCAATGTTAGTAGGTACCTAAATGTAATTTGCATTTAACTTCTAGGTGCAATTGCAACCGCTACTCAAAGCTACTTACCATTGACGTCAGAATTATGTACATAAAAAACATACTTATGTACTTGCAGTGATCTTCTTAAGCAGTCAAATGGAAAATCTGAAGCAATCATAACACAATTTTTTTCCTGTTTAGACTTTGCTCTGCTGCTATATCTCCGACTCTTTAGCATGTATGTTATATACTGAATATTTACTTTAAACTTCTTGTTGTAACTTATCCTCTTCAGACCGTAGGTACATATAGGTATGTGCACTTTTAATAATTTTTTCTTAAAACATTCCAGCCACCTTTTGGCAATTAGATGTACATATTTTAATATAAAGTGTAGGGGTTCATATTGCTACAATAATTTTTAGGTGGCACTAGGTGCTATGGTCACTGCCTTAGCTAATTTCCTCACAGCGAAAAAGTAATTATACAGGTAAAAATGCAAAATTAAAAGTGGTAATTTAAAAATTTTGTTAATAAAAGTTCTTTATATTATAATAAGTAAAGGGTGATCCATTTCGAGGTTCCCTACTTTTTTAAAGAAAATAACAATAGAAAGGTTTCAGATATTTTTATTGATTTGGTAGGTATATTTCTTTCATAGTGGATTTCTGATTTGGAGGTATTATACGCTTAAATAATCCGTCAATTGGATAAAGCCGGGAATTAATGGAATCAAGCAATGTGACTGTAATTCAATACTTCCATACCATAACTTTTAATAATAATTATTTGTTTATGGTGCTAAAATGTTTTGTTATAATATTTTATCGCTATCACATAAAACTAAACTTTAGTTTATGTATACCTATAATAATATTGTTGGATATACCATTCGATCACATAAAGTAGGTTTCATTTAATTTATTTTGTTTTCATTCCTAAAAAGGCGCCGGACTTTTAATAAGTTCTAAAATATTTATTCCATAAAATTTTACAATATAATGATATGTAATACCTTATATCATTATCAGTTACTAATATTGTATGTAAATTTGATAAATAACTTAAAAAATGAATAAAAAAAACACTAAAGATGCCCTGCCCCGTTTAATTGCTCAAACACTCATTTATATCATTAAATACAGTAAAAGACACTCATTAAGCATTCATAAAGTGTTCCTTCTTAAATTAATAATTGTCGAATATCTATGGCATTATATCATATCCACCTACACTCTATTGGCTCTATTGGTTGCGAAAAGAAGAATGGATAGTTGAAATAAAAAAGAGAAAAGAAAAACAACGGAAAAATTGACTAAGCAAGTGAGAATACAACAGCTTATGAACATTCTGCTGCAAATAGAAAATCCAAACATGGCTGTACCACTTGGGGCTTATAGTATACATTTCTTTACCCAAGACTGTCATTGCTTTTATCAAATACAAGCAAGCTTTACGCACCTCCACTTTTGTAGTATAAGTGGAGTAAAGTGATGTCTTGAGAAAAAAAAGTTATGCTTCCGCCGATGTTAGGTTGTATATTTTCCCATAAGTAACAGTTGTGTTTAAATTTTAACTCACCAAATAAAATATACCAATATTTGATACGAAAAGAAAAGACTAGTTGCAATTTCAGGCATACCCACTTGACAATGTTTTTGAATTACTATGTTTTTGGTAGAATGGGAATAGGAATGGGTAAAAACTTGAAGACTTTAATATACAAATTTAAAAGTAAGTGGAGATTTCTTGTATATTTTGATTAGGGCATGTTTAAAGAAAAGGTTCTGCTTTACAAACAGCGTTACTTTTATCCCAAGCGGATGTTTGGAACTCCCCATATCTATCGCTGCTTTTCGCCATCCAAGAATGGCCGTGCTTTACAACTTTGTAAAGGTGAAATATAAAGAAGGATATTTAAGTTAAATAAGATTTTAGTAAATAAGTAGTAGACTATGCATTGATGTACATTTCTTAGATACTTGCTTTTAAAAGATAGAACCGTCATTTTAGGGTAAAAGAATTTTTTGCAATTTTTCTGGGCATGAATGTATGACTGACGGACGAACGGATGGCTAGATCATTTCTGCTCACAAAAATATATTTTTGGGATAAATTAAAGCCTAATATTTATTAATAATAATATATATTAATATCAATACATAGGGTAATGTATAAAACATCTCATAACGTATTTCAAATGCATGTACGTATGTAAGTTTTCATTACCAAAATAATGATAGTGATGTTTTGTGGAAAGTTATTGTAAAAAGAAAGTGCCCAATATAATTTATTTGCGTCACATTTAAGGAATCAATTAATACAAAAAGATAAATATTCACAAAGAAAAAGTTCCTTGCGCCAAAGTAATTTTTATTAATACTCAGCCGATGAACAATAGTTTTTGAAATAAAGAATTATAGTCCATTAATTTGTGAGCGTGGAGGCCTTTAAATTTATGCTAGGAAGCTGAAATTTGGAAGATATACTCCCTATTGTTTCAAAATGGTAAAGTCTTAAAAGTTTTTAAATACTCTCACTTCCACGCCCACAATTTAGAAAAAAACCTTTTTTAAAGCTTTAGTTGAAGAGATGATGGTTATAAATAACACAAAATATATCGACACTTAACTTTTTCTTGGGGGGTGTTTTTCAAAAAAATAGTTTTTCGTTATAAATTTCATAGAATAAAATAAAATGTCATCATTAATGCATTTTTCCTTGGGGCATATAGGGATATGGATAGGGTGTCATACTGTTCGCCAAAGCGGACGTTTTCCTTATGTTTTTTTTTTTATTTTCATCTATTTTGGATCTATTTTTATACTTAACGATTTAATATTGCTGCTATACGCAAAAAATACATATACATTTTAGGTATATGGTAAAATTTTGACCACTTGTTAAACACAAATTAATCTAAAAGAAAGAACGGGTCGCTGCAGAAACTAGAGCATTTAAGTCAGTCTTAAAAGCACGGAAGTGTAATATCGAACTTCAAATCAAGACTTATTTGAGTTCATATGAATTACAGATATGTGATTGCGCAATAATGCCCGAAAATTCTGCCTTTTGAATTAAAGTAGAACGCCCCATGATATAAGAACACGGCATAAATAAGTATCATTTAAGCCACAATTTGTGACAAATACATAATGTAAATATCTGTTATTCTACCCACATTGTAATGTAACTTTTTTAATTACGTTGCAACTGTGTATCTATGTACATATGTTATCAAGCCAACTTAGACACGATCTTCGGGCGCTTCTTTCAAAGACACCACCACTAACAGGTGGCGATAGAAACTAAAGCGTTGAACAAGAAAATCACTCAAATGGAACAGAAATACATGACCAGTAGGAAAACTGAACAACACCAGTGTTTCCCACCCATACGTGCGCTACGCTTAGCATTTCAAATCGCCAAGCGCAGATTTTAGATTCGAATTTTTGTAGACAGCTTTAGTCTTTCGTTTTGCATTAATAAGACCGCTTGGCATAAATGAAGTTTCCTTCTGTCTTTTTCACTTAAACCGCAGTTATGTTTATGAAGTGCTTTAGTTTGATTAACGACTAAGTAATACGGTGTTTTTGGATTTTATTAAGGATTGTCACAAATCGATTCGAGTCAGGCATACCAACTTTAACTGATCGTGGAATTGTTGACAGAATTTTTTTTGGTTTCAATGAATGCAAATGTAAATTTCCGATAATTTTTTTGAAAATGATTTCTAATTTTAATTTCAAAACGTACACATTAGGGAGATGAATGTTAATGAATTTTTTTTTCTGTATGTCAAAGTGAAAATAGTTTATTCCTTTCATTTCTGAGAAATTTTTGAATGACAAAACTTATATTTTAATCCCGTCCCAATGTGAGTGTGCAAAGAATAAAGTGATAGAATCAACTACAATTACTTAGTAGAGCAACGGTTTGTTCCAAACTTCCTTTGTTTGGGCAAATGCGGTCATAGACACAGAAGATTCGTCGCCGCGGCTTTTTATTTTCATATTAGTTTGCCAACAAAATTGTAAAGCTTAGCTTGGAACAATATGTGATCATTGATTTGAAATCGATTCGGTTGAAAGATTTATTTATGCAACGTTAGTTCGTTACTTGTGATAATATTCTCAATTTTTTACGGAAAAATTTGCCGGGTAACATACACTTAAATGCAAGAAAATGAAAAGTTCTGCTATCCATACAAGCGTTGTAAGATCTGCCCAACGATGGAGATACCAACAGCAAAGTATCTAGCAGATTACCTATATGTCGTTCATGAGGATGTGCCATTTAGATACTACGGAAAAGTGAGTATGTATACTTATTTAGATTATTATATGTAGGTAAATGTGTACGTTCATTTAAAACCGCTAGCTGAAAAGGTGATCCTATTATTAGTGTCTTCACTTTTGGTTTTGTGTTCGTTGACTTCTACTGTATGTAGGTATTTATCTGCGGTTTTCTTTTAATTACATGAATTCTGCAATGTTATATTCGCTTATGTTTTTTTAAGTATATGCATATATGCAAATACCCACGATTATTGTATCGGTTGAAGGTATGAAAATTAGGTTTTTCACGAGTGTATTCAAGATGTGCACATTGCGCACTATGTAGCTATTGATTAATGAACTTGTACAGTGAGGTTTCGCTTTCTTAACACAATTAATGTATGAACCTATGTATGTACATAATATCAAGTTGCGTATCGACGTCCCCACAATTTATTATTTGCATAATTTGCTTTTACTTTTCATTAAACGATAAGTCGATAAAAATATTACATATGTATGTTATTCTTTATTATTTGAAATCAGGCAATAGGTGCTAATGGATTCTATTGCAACTAACTGGTGTCATTTTACAGTATGAGGGGGTACTAATTGTATTTTTATGTATACATAGGTATTTTTTGTTTATTTTTCTTCATTTTGGAAGCTTCGCTGGAAGGAAAAATCATCGAAAGACACTGCAGCAAGTTTATACGTGAGAGGGCACTAAGCAATAGTGAGCGACTTTAACTCGATATAAAAAAACCTTGCGAAGACTGACTAACGTCTGTCTTAAAAGTATAGTGCACTCTCATAAGCGGACACTGACGGTACCGAGGTGTCCTCTG
Organism: Ferdinandea cuprea; assembly: GCA_963576555.1. Lineage (NCBI taxonomy): Eukaryota > Metazoa > Arthropoda > Insecta > Diptera > Syrphidae > Ferdinandea > Ferdinandea cuprea. The sequence continues at coordinate 52,228,188 of OY754960.1, forward strand.
AAGACAAATTGAACCATTTAAAAATGTTCCTAATTCAGTTGAGCTACAGCTCGCTCGGGTCGAACACTTTTATACCCAAACAGTATTAAAAAAAATGTAGAAAGGCTACAGTCCGCTTGTGGGCGAACTGTATGATACCGTATTCATATCCCTCCCAATGGAAAAGAAATTGAAAACACGATGGATGACATTTTATTTTGTTTTGGCTAAAATCATTACATGGCAAATTTGATCAGGAGGTAAGTGTCTACATATTTTATGAAGAGCTTAGTACTTTATTTCATCAACTTATTTGGATAAAAACCGCCCTCAACAAGTGGGCGTGGGTAAAAACTTTGCATTGCAAACTTGTTGCGGAGGTAAAAAAGTTATTTCTTAATTCCTTGCGGATTTTGAACAGTTTTGTTTGGTATTGTTTCTTAATTTTTTAACATGTAAAATACTAGCTAACTATTATAAGTCAAAGGGTTTTATCAGTCTTAGACGTCTGACCATATTGCCGGTATTTACAATTTTTCCATTGACATAAGGAACCCAGCTCTGTGTCCTTGATCGACTTTTTATACCCTATCTTACATGTTACAAACTACCCTTTAATATTCGTCGTAGACCCCTTAAAGCATATACATATATTCATGATCAGAATCAAAAGCTAAGATGATTTATTAATGTCCGACTAATTTTTAGGCCCTAAACATTTAATTTAATTATACTCCCTTTTCCTAATTCCAACCGACATTTATTCATTTGTATGGGATATTGATTTTGCATTTTAAATAAATGCCAATATAGTGGCTAATCATTCGTTTTATAAGTCGTAAGTTGTTATATTTTCCTTAAACCTTTTGGTCAAGCTAGCCACTTCTATGACTCCAGTGCTTATATCTGATAAATGCCATATGAATTGTTTTGTTGATCTGTACTTTTTATACCCTATGCTAAGGGATTATTAGTTATGACAAATAGTTTGTAACACCCCTTAATATTCGTCGCAGATCCCTAAAAGTATGTATATTTGTGATCAGGACCAAAACCTAAGACTTTTGACCCACATTTTGAAAAAAAAACAAGTTCATATTAAGTTTTTGCCACGCTTACACTTTGTGGGCGATTTTTAACTTTGAAAATTTGTATAGATAACGAAAAAAAATGTAAATAAAAAAAAATTTGATCTAGTGTATCACCCATACAAAGTATTTGGCCACGGCCACTTTTTATTTTTCGATGGCTGAAATAAAATGCCATCCATCATGTTCTTAATGCATTTTTCTTTGGGGCATATATACTGGACGACCAAATTGTAAAATCTGTTTGTTTTCAAATGTTGACGGCATCGGCTCTGAAATCGAGTTTCTTTCGTTTTTCATCTTAACCTTAAACCAAGTGACGCACAGCAAATAATTTCAGTTGCTAATAGACAAGCGATTATGTTTATCAGCTTCTTATTAAAAAAGGAAATTCTATAACACACAGAGACATATTTAGTTACTTCCCAGCGGGAAAAAGATTCGTCCGATATGCATTCTGAAGCAATCCTAGGAAGCAGAGAATGCATTCCCCTAGGTTGCGCATATAATTTCCTTTTTATGTAGGCATGTCCGCTGACGGAAGCAATACAAAACTGGTTTTCAAAATATCTATAACACCTGATTCGGAATGTTTCTTGAATGCATCGCAAGAATCAATCCAGAATGAATCTGGCAGTCGTAGTTAGAATGCATCCAAAGGATGTATCCAGAATGTATTGTGAGGATGAACTTAGAATAAAATTTAAGAGAAATAACAAGTGCATTTTTTTCAATAATATTTTTTTTAATTCTTATTATTTATAAACTTATTATATTGAAAATAGTATCTAAATTGACAATTTTTAGAAAGCTGCTTCTCACTTGGCAGGATCTATAGAAAAATTAAAATATATTTTGAAATCAACTTATGACACTTAGTTATATATGTATGTATAATGCTACTTACCTAAAGTGCCGTGGCATCTGGGGAATAGGGCACAGTAAACTTGGTGGCTGCATTAAAGCTTAAGTTGTAATAATTCATAATTGCTATTAAGTAATGAGATGGCAAAACATACTTGGCGAATTTGATCACTTTCATTATTTTCCAGTACATTTATTACATTATTATTATTACATTTATTAAAACTTTGAGATTATTTATATTTGAATGAATATAACAGAATGAACAGCCAAGCAACTGCGCTTTACAAATAACACTGAAGTGAATCGCAATATCCGAAAGTCATAATAGAATGCAGGCACAAACCGGTTACGCCAAGTACGCGACAGATAATAATATGCGTTAGCAAAAATTCTACATGTCCAACAAATTCCGTAGACATCAAAAACTCATTACAGGGAATTCTTTTGATTTAACTTTAAGGGTAAGTCAGCGATTTCTTCTGAATGCATCGTTAATACATCACAGAGAATGTTTTTGGTATAAGAGTAGAAACTGCCATAAAATGTATCTTCAAATGCCGTTAGAAATTACCTAAATTGTAGGTGCCAGCGATTTGTACCAAAAATATATCTACGCACACACATTGGTAATGTCTTATATAGTAGGTCAGACTATTTTCTTAAAAAAATAGATTGTTTGGGATGAATTGAAATTTAATTTTTTGATCAATGGCCAATAACTTTAGTTGGCACATATAAATATAAATATTAAATGTAATAATGAAAAAGAACCATGATTTTATAACTTAAATATCAAATAACAAATAATTACTAAATTCCGAAATATAAAGAGTCAAGTTTATATTGCAAAATAACCTGATATAAACTCGATTCACTATAGCTGGATTAATTAAAAAGTACAAAACAACGGAATATATAAGTGACCTCATCAACATTAATAACAAAGCAGCCGATATTTGTTATCTCGTCGGGGTTTGACTGTCTTTCATGAGTTGTATACAAAGACTGGAAAAATTTGTAAAACGAGTTGCAGATTATGCACGGATCTGAAGAAGTAGTACCTAAATATTGTATGCAGTTAGGAATACCATTAGAGTCCTTCTTACTTTTAATAAAATCCCAACCAAATTTTTTGTCCGATTTAAGTTTACACTCAACAGGCAGTATTGTCGAAATCCTTTTGAAACTGTAAATACCTTTGATGTTGCTCAACATTGTACATTATTTTTTTTATTTTAAAGATTCTGGCGAGAGACAGCCTATTGACAGCGTTTTTGAGTGGATAAAAACTTGTTATCCTTGATGAAAGAAAATCAACGCATCTTAATTTTTTTTTACCGAAATTTAAATACGCTATCAATTTTTATAGACTCCGTACAAATTTCGAATGGCATACAGATCTGCACCAAGTACAAAAAGTAACATAAATATTTTACAAACTTTACAAAATAAATTTGCTAAGATGAATTGTTAACGCCCGTGGTATATCCGAGACAGGGATATCCACCGAGACTTAGCTATGGCTACCGTCGAAGACGAGATAAAAGCATTTGGCGGTGAGCAACGGACTAGGATTCATGGTCAGTGCAATAATGCTATGCTGCAAATTCTAAATGAAACGAATCTAGTGCGCCGACTACATAGGATAAAACCATTTGAACTAGCGTAATAAGATATAACCGCGAGCAATTATCGGAAACGGAAATTAAAATTACTAGGTAGGATATAACCTAGTTTTAGTACAAAGGATTTTGAAAGGAGGCATATTTATTGAGGATTAATCTCACACTATTATTAGCACGTGTGACCGGTGCTCTAGTGTCTCATGGAAGATTTTCTGCCTACCCTCGGGGAGATCGGTCGGTATCGGATGCATCCCTACTTTTTTTTAAATTAAACGGAAAGGGACATAAGTCAGGGTCAAAAGCCCAGTAAACATTACATAAATAAATATCACTAAAATTTTCAACATGTTGATCGTCATTTATTACGGAGATAAAAAAGCAACATGAATATTATACACATTAAATCAACAGAACTACCAGGGGATATAACCAAAAATAAAGAATGTGTCACGCATGTTATCAATAGAAGCTTTAATTTAAATTTGATCAATGTCATATATTGAAGAAGAAACATAAGGAAAAGCTACAGTCCGCTTTGGGCAAACAGTACGATACCCTATCCATATCCCTATATGCCCCAAAGAAAAAATCATTAAGAAGGTGATGGATATCATTTCATTCTATGAAATTTATAAAAAAAAACATTTTTTTTGAAAAAACGCCCCCAAAAAGTGCGCGTGGCTAAAAACTTTGTATGGGCGATATATTGGAAAAAATATTTTCTAAATATCTTGTTAAACATTTTTTTTCAGTTTCTATGAAAATTTTCGCTGAAAACAGCATTTTAGTGATAAAAGCCCACAAAAAGTAGGCGTGGCAAAAACTTTTATATGACAGACTTATAAAGGAGGGCAGTGCCTACATATCTAAGTATGGGCCGTTTACGCCTAATATTTATTTATTTTTTACAAACTATGTGTCAAAATTAATATACCCTTAGGATAGGGTAAAATCAAGTGTTGGTCAGAAATTCAAAACAAGTAAGTTAAAATAGGCACTGTACTGTCAAAAAATACATTCTCCCAACAATATTTATACCCGATTCTAGGGGTATATTAATTTTGACTCATAGTTTGTAAAAAATAAATAAATATTAGGCGTAAACGGCCCATACTTACTTACGTACTTAACCGGCTCCCGACCCGTGAAGAGTCCCTGCCTGAGATACCGCAGCCTTCCACCCTCTGCGATCCCGAGCACGCTGCTCCCAGTTGTCCAGACCAAGCGCTCTGGCATCCGCGATGGCTTGGTCTTTAAAACGGAGGTTCGGTCTTCCTTGTCGTCTCGAACGATCCTCTTGGCTGGAGCGTTGTTGTCCATTCGCTCGATGTGGCCGAGCCAATGCAGTCGACGAGTTTTGGCTTTTCGGACTACATCCACATCTTGGTACAGCTCATAGAGTTCGCGGTTGTATCTTCTCCTCCATTCGACCTCCTCGCACACAGGACCATATTCGTCGAAGGATTTTTCTTTCAAAGGATCCCAGTATTAACTCTCCTTTCCTGCTTATCGTCCAGCACTCGGCGCCGTATAGCAGAACTGGCAGGATAAGGGTTCTATAGAGCATGCACTTTGTGCTTCGAGTTAGGAGTTTTGAACCCATTTGTTTTGCCAAACCGAAGTAGCAGCGGTTTCCTAGGGTAATTCTTCGACAGGTCTCCACTCAGATGTCATTTGTGGAGTTGATGTTTACCCCGAGGTAGATGAACTCCTTAACTACCCCGAAGTTGCTGCTATCAACAGTAACATATTGTCCTAGTCGGTGGACAGATGATTGTTTGTTTGTTGATAGCATATATTTAGTCTTGTGCTCATTCACTTCAAGGCGAACTAGTTTCGCCTGTTCTTCAATAGCCGTGAAAGTCTATCACGGCACGCTGGGATCGACCGATGAAATCTATATCGTCCGCATACCCCAGCAGTTGGACCGATCTGTTGAAAATAGTGCCTTCCGTGTTGACACCTGCCCTGCGCACTATCTGCTCAAGAACAATATTGAAGAAATCACACAACAGCGCATCTCCTTGCCGAAATCCGGTGCATGTTTGAAAGAGTTCAGATGAGCTGCTCCCAAACTGCACATTGCACATTGCATCGCGTGTTATCTAGTGTCATGCGACACATCTGGATCAGTTTTGACGGGATCCCGAATTCGGCCATCCCCACAAAGAGCTCCTGACGATGAATGCTGTCATATGCGGCTTTAAAGTCGATGGAGAGATGGTGTGGTGGGTTCGCAAGTGGCGGGGCAGCGAATAAAAACTTTCAGGTGGTACTGGGATTTGAACCAGTGACCTCTCGCTTAGTACTCCAACTCACTAAACACTAAGCCACCGTACCCACATAGTTTGTAACACCCCTTAACATTCGTCGTAGACCCCTCAAAGTAAAGGCTCCACCAAATAATTTTTTTTTTGAAAATGCTATAAAAAAAAAACTACTGAATATTTTCTCAAATTTCTTTTTTTATTTGAAAGTACAATCCTTCCGGTTAATAATAGAAAATAATTTCATTCAAATGGCTGCCTCGGTTGGCCATGCAGTAGCCTACACGATCGGTCCAATTTTTAAACACATTATCGATTGTGTGCAGCTGTATTTCACCAATGGCTTCACGAATATTGTCCTTTAAAGCGTCAATTGTCTCTGGCATGTCGGCGCAGTACTTATCTTTTACGGCACCCCACAAATAATAGTCCAACGGTGTCAAATAGCAGCTCCGCGGTGGCCAAACGACATCAGCTCTGCGGCTGATAATGCGATCTTCAAAAACAGGGCTCAAAACATCGTGTGTAGCTTCGGCTGTGTGGCACGTAGCGCCGTCCTGTTGAAGCAAAATGTTGCCAATATCCTCCTCTTCAATTTTTGTGAACAAAAATTCGTTCAAAATGGCCCGATAACGATCGCCATTGACTGTAATGGCCACTCCTTGCTCATTTTCTAAGAAAAATAGCCCAATTATGCCTCTGGACCAAAATCCAACCAGTGACTCGTTTTGGGTATATCGGCTTTTCAATGTATGCATGCGGGTGTTCTGTGCCCCAAATGCGACAATTTTGCTTGTTTACATACCCGCCAAGATATCAAAATGAGCTTCATCTGAAAAGATGATTTTTTTTGGCAAAATCGGCATCTTCTCTAAGTCGATCGCAGGCCAAGGTCTTTATACAAAATTCGTCTCAATGATGTCTCCGAAATGTTCAATTATTGAGAACGACGGTGAATTGATGTTGATGGGGCTTCACGCACACTTTCTGCCACAGCAGCAATTTTCTCGGGTGTACGCACTGTTTTTGGCTTTTAACGCTTTGGTTTATCGATGAGAATGCCAGTTTCTTTCACAAGATAACGAACATACGGAGCTGACGGTGCTTCTCTTCTTCAAAAATCCGTACGCAATTTTCGCACATATTCTGCAACATTACCATGATTTTCAAAGTAATGTCGCAATATTTCCCAGCGTTGTTCAAGCGTATACACAACCATATTCGTTCAGCGGAAGGTTAAAACTAATTATCTGTCAAATCAGACATGAGCTAAGTGTTACCATTCGCGAAATAAGCACTAGTTGAAAGAAAAACGTTAGATGGCGGACCCTTTATGTATATTTATGATCAGCATTAAAATCTAAGACTTTTTAGCAATGTACGTCCGTCCGCCTGTCAGCAATTTTTAGGCCTTTAAATAAAAGCTAGGAAGCTGAAATTTGGAACATATACTCTCTAGGGTCCCGACATGGTAGTCGATAGGCCCACTTCCACGCCCACAATTAATACATAACTGTTTAAAGCCTAAAGTTCATGGAATAAAGCCATTAGACCTTCACAGACCTTGTAGACCGTGATTCCCTTAACAAATTTGCCATGCCTACATTTTAAGGCGTTTTTTTACTAAATGTTGTTTTCTTCAAAAATTTAAAAAAAAATGTCTAACAAAATATTTAATTTGCAACATGCTACCCATATAAAGTGTTAGCCACGCTAACTTTTTGGGGACGATTTTTAAATGAAAAAATTAGTTAAACATAATATTTAGACAATATTCTCCTAAAAAACAAAGACGCAAGATGCAAGTTGTCTCTATTTCTAAATTGGCTGCGCGGCATCAATGCAGCCACAACGCAGAAAAAAATTACTTCAATAATTATAGTCTGGCATTATTGATTTTGACAGAATCCGTCTTTTTTTTGTATTTATGTAAACAAAAACAATTTGCGAAAATGAAAGAAGAATTAATTGAGTTTGTAAAAAAAAGTAGGTTTTTATATGATAAAACCTGCTCATCGTATAACAATTTATACATGAGGTATACAAAATTTAATGAAAAAAAATAATTAAAATTAAATTAAATAAAAAAAAAATTAAGTTTTAACAGAACTCGGGTGCAGCGATGCGTGCATCCCTTCTCCACATCAGTTTGAGGCATATGAGTTTTACGAGCTGTCTTACTTCTACTTCTAAAAATTAATAGCTATCTAACTATTGACAGTTTATCAGATGGTACACTCAGTTTATAATTAACAAATTTTAAACGTATATAATACAGCTTCTTTTTTAAGGAGCCCAAAACATTTAAACTGATCTGGTGGAATATTATTAGTTTATACTGAATCTTTTACTAAAACATATAAACCTGTTTGATGATATTGTTTCTAAATCTGTGTCATAATGCAGATTCAGTTTAAATTGACTTCAGACCTTTTGTAACTAATGCGTCAGCGCTAGCCAGAATAACAATATGGAAAATGGAACTATTTGAAGATCAACTTTTTCCCTATTGTCAATAGGGAATATGAAGAGATTGCTCTAGAAGATGCTAAGACGCAATAAAATCAGAATTAGGTATTACTACTTTTGTTTTTGTATTTTTACTTGTGTTTTGTGCCCCCATAATAATAAACCACTTTGGCTTGGTAAATGTTTACTTCGGTACATGAAAAACTCTTCAGTTGATGATTAAGTTTCTTGGAGTTTTATGTTTTATTTTTTGTCTCTAAAACATTCCACTTCTTGCAAATTAGGTTAAGGCAATTAGGTTTCAAACAATGAATGAATTGCCTTGAGCGAGTAAGTAGATTGGGAACCTGTGTATGAAAAGCGAATATATTCCATTAACTTAATTTCTTGTAAAGTAAATACTTTTTTGTTGTTTCTAAAACTGGTTTAATTAAAAAAATTTTATATTTTTTTGCAGACAAAATGTTCGGTATTTCGTGGTCTTGTACTGTGCATTTGCCTCAACGTCACATATGCAAATATTGTTCGGTTTCCAAGGGAACTGGATAGATATGGTTCAGCGTATTTAATACCATATTTAGTACTACTTTTTCTAGTCGGTCTTCCAATAATCCTATTAGAAATATCTATTGGTCAGTTCTTGGGCCAGGGCGCCGCGCACACATGGCGATCGTCTCCTATTTTTAAAGGTAAGTGTGATCAATATATATCGATAATAGTTATAACAACCTAATATTGCTTCTATTTTTTGATACAAGTTCGCAAACTTAATTAAGAAAATTGTATACGAAATTTATTATCAAGGCTTTTTGTCAATTGCGTTATAATCGAGAATTAAACCACCGGCTAATATTTGACAACTTTCCAATAGCGTTGGTAATTGAATGTATAGTTTTTTTTAGAGCTATAGAACTTGAATGAAATGAAATGTACTTTATACAAAAGATAATCTTCTGGTATTATAATATAAATATGATTTAATTTAGTCTAATCTGGAGGTCCAATTTTCGATTACTTTTTCCAACATTTGTGGCCGTATATCGGCAATAACACGCGAATGTTGTCCTCTAAGTGGTCACTCGTTTCGGGCTTATCGGCGTAGTCTACATTTCCCCACAGAAAATAGTCAAACGGCGTTAAATCGCACGATATTGGAGGCCAAGTCACGGTTCCGTAACGTGAAACTATGCGGTTGCCAAACGTTTCCTTCAATAAATCAATTGTGGCACGAGCTGTGTGACATGTTCAATTGATGAACGAAAAAGTCAGTAAAAGTAAGTAGTCAGAGCTTTCCAGTTACTAAAAAAGTACATAAGATGGATATTCCCAAAGCTGAGACAAAAAAAGGTGGTATAGTAGCGGAATCTACCAACACCCTAACTCAAGGTTTATCAGATTAGAGTGAATACTTCGAATTTTGAGGTATAACTATTCGAAATGATACGACAGAAATATTAGACATGGGTACAAAAATTACTTAATAAAATTTGTAAACCTGATTTAATAACGCAAGAAATATTAACAGCTATGTTATTCGTAAAAAAAATATTCAAAGAAACAATATATTAAATAATTACAAGGAATGGTAAACGTTTTAAAAAAAATAAATTTGAAATGTAAAACCAAAAAAAGTAGTTTTTTTTTTAATTTTTCTGGATTTATAGAATCACACGATCTTAAAAAGACCTCCCGATGACTGACTAACTAGAATTTATTGCACCTTGTTGTTAGACAAATTTTTAATATTAATATTTTAAATATTTGTCCATCACTCTATATAATTTTAAAATACTTGATAATAAAAATGAAAACTTAGTTATCCACTTATCCTACCAAACCACAGGCGGTCTTTGTAAAGCAATGAAATATGTATTGCTGTTCTTCTGGCCAGTATGACATCGTCATTAAAATGGTTGCTCGGAGATAACCCAGAATGAGAGCGAATTTGAAATAAAGCTGTCCATGCCTCAAGGCAGAGTTATAAAATGTTAATACTGCTCTTGCTGTGAACCAAAAAGCTGTTTGCATTAAGTATAGGATAGTGCTCTTTTTTTCTTTATTTATATAGCTTAAGATTTTACAATTAAAATTGTTATTTTAAAATTATTATTATTTGAAAATGTTATTTTTCAATGTTTAATTTACAGGAGCATGTGTAGTCAGCAGATTCGCATCGTGGTTGGCATCAGTATGGATATCACTTCAAGCTGTTATTTCCGTGGCCTACGTTGGAATGTTTATATTTAAATCGCGACCTTTTAACGATTGTGTTGGCGACATCAAGTTAGCTTTAGTAAGTACCACCCGCCATGACATAAAACATTATGTTTATATACAGAGTAATTTAAAAACTATTTCTTACAGAACGGATATAAGGTTGTTGGCAACAATGGAGTTGAATGTATCCAGAAAACTTTTCTTACACCTTTTTGGGAAAACCCACTTTATTTTGGACTTTTGGCAATTGGATTAATATTTATCTGGATGACTGTCATGTTTTGGTAAAAATTAGCAAAATCTTTGGCGATTTTTTTCTGTAATGATTTTCTTTGTTTTTTACAGCACACACAATGCGAAAGTTTACCGACGCATATCGTTTTTCTTTGGATTAATTGGCTTCGCTTTGCTTTGCTCCCTTACCAGTTGGGAAGTGCATTCTTCCCTTCAAAGACAGTATTTCCCCGATTTATGGCCATTCAACAAATCACTGCTTTTGGATAGTTCAATTTGGTTTAATGCACTTGTCCAAGTCATTTACGCCACCAACATTGGATTTGGAGTATTACCAGTTGTAACGGGAAAATTCCTTTACAAAGGTGATGCAGTTCGTACGTCCGTCGTATACCTGTGTTTTAATTTACTAATCAACGCCATCGCAGTGACACTTTTTATGGTTCAATTCGATAATTTATCATCGAGAAGTTTGAGCAACTTGGAAGCGTTAAAACCACTGACTGCAATCTACGATCGAGTATTAAACGAACCGAACGACTTAATTGCCAAATTAATACCATGCCTGATTTACGCTCTGATTGTAATCTCAGCGATCATATCGATCACTGTTGCAATTTACACTTCAACGCGTCTTGTTCCTCGTCATCCAAACTACGTTATGAGTCTTATTGGATTTGTGATTGCCGTTGTGTCACTTTCAGCACCAAAGTTTATTATCCCGCGTGTTTTAGATACAAGAGTAGTGGGAACACTTGCAATAACAGCTTTAATTTTTGACCTAATAGCTACAACATGGATTTACGGAGCAAAAAACATTTATACCGACCTAGAGTTTTCCATTGGCCGACCTATTTTCAAAGGCTGGGTGTACCTTTGGTGCCTAGGTCCAGCTTTCCTAACTGGCATTCTTGTTTGGTGGTGTGCTGATGATGATCAAGGTGACCTGCTATCAAAATACATGCCGCGTTGGGCCCCCATACTTTTCGTTATTTTTGTTATACTTATAATTGCTTGTGTAGAAATATTTAAGCAAGTGGATTACAACTTCTTCGGAATGATCTGCGAAGCAGCAAAGCCAGCAAAAGAGTGGGGCCCTGCCGATCCCTTGGCTCGACACGCTTGGAAGCAATGGCGGTCTGTATGTCAGGATACCGGTAGAAAAGATTTTACTCTTCGTCGGCGTGGTACACGGGACTACACACATTCTATAAAGAAAGGCCAATACTCCACTTCAAAGTATGGTACAAACAATTGGAAATCCTCAACACCTGGCAACAGCTCACCTAACTACAGTGGATCAGTGTTTGGTGATTCTGCAATTGAGGAGGACATTAGTGTTGAAAAGTATTCCGGTATAAATCATCAATTCACTGCGTTTCAGGGAAATGATTCAAAGGCATTACGATATTCTAATAGATCAAGACATGCAACTTCTAATGAACGGCGTAGCACTCAGATTACCTCAAATACAGCTCCACTCAACGAAAGGCACAAAGAAGTAGTATACATTCGCCGACTCTCGAACAGCGATGAAAACAATCATGCAACCCGAATTGAAATAACCCCATCTAAGGAATCTATTACCTATGGCACACGAAATCCAATGGGAAAAAACTCTAACCAAACATACAGCATTCCAAATCGAACCAGCGTAAATGCAAGTAATAGGAACATATCGAAAGGAAATGGGCAGGCACCAGCTACAAGTTTGAGTGAAGTGGCAGCTGGTAACGGGGATCATATTTGCTGGCGAAAATTCTCCGTAAATGCCGAAGAGTATTCCACAGAATTGTGATTACACTAAGTTGTACCTAGTTAGAATTTATTTCGTTAATTAAAAGACTTATCTCAGTTCAAAGGGCTTGCATATTCCCAGCGACGCTGTGTAAATAAATTATTTTTTAATATAGTAATAATAAAAATAATAATGATAAACCAATCATAGCAATGACTTATTTGAGTAGATTTCGTAGGCAAGTTTATTAATTTGTAAGTAATTTTTGTAAATATTGTTAGAAAACAAATTTAATAAAAACTGGAAGAAAATATTAAATTTATTAGACGTTTTTCTATAATAAATTTCAGTTAATTACTTTTAAAACTAACACAAGAAATAGGTAGTTTTTTTGTTTTTAACGTGGAGCAGTGTAAATGTAGTCTGTTCTTGTTTAGGTCAAGTATTTGTATTATCCTTTATTGTCTTGCCCTATAAAAAAACAGCTGCTTTCTTCTGGCATAATTCTTCGTCGGCTATCCACTGAAAGTTATTCGTAAATTTGTATCTGCGTAATAATGAAGAAAAAGACCTAGTAGTGTGTTGTATAAAGTAAAAACAACAATTACAAGGAATTCATAACAAAAAAACAATATATTTGTAGTAATTAAATATTAAGTCGCTGTTTATTGCTACAACTATGGACTGAACCGATAATAGAAAATATCAAATAATTATTAAATTTCAAAATAGAGAGAAAGAGTAAAATTTATATTGCTATAAAGATGATATACAACGATTAACTATATATCGATTAATTTAAAAGTATAAAACATCGGGATATATTAATATAAGAACAGTAAATTTGGGTGGTCGAACTCGTAAAACGTCGGAGAAGGTCGATTGAAGAGTTTGTCTATTATTAAAAAACAATCCATGTATCTTCGAAGAAAAGGTGGCATCACTAAAGGTGCGATCAGACGGTCATCCAAACTTGTCATTCGGATGACATGCTGACGTCAGAAAACTTGTTTATTTCAGACGGGATGATCACTTTAGAATAAATTCAACGTCAAAGTGCCGTCAGGGTGTGTCATCCGGATGACAAGTTTGGGTGACCGTCTTATCGTACCTTTAGTTTTAGTGTCTATCCAAGTACGGGTCGAGGAAAAGCTTTGGAAAATCATTTAAAAAGTTACAGGAATTAATTAATAATTAGTAGACAATTAATCCACTACTTTTTCATTTACAGAAGCCCAAATTTTGACCGAAATCTTACTTTTAACGATTTTGTTGAGTTGTCCGATTCCATTACACGTATTGTAACCCTTTATCCTGACACTGAAATTGTTGTTGCGGGCTATTTCAATGTTCACAATTAGAATTGGCTTCGTCATTCTGGGACAACACCTGAAGGCATGCTGAGATCTTTGCTAAGGTAAACAACTTAGCCCAGCTTGTAAATGAGACGGCACGAATTCCGGACTATAATTCAAACCGCTAATACACTGGACTTGTTTATTACCTCTCACCCAGATAAGTACACAATGAACGTATTATCGCCTCTAGTATTATCGTCAGAACCGTATGGCAATACGAGAAACCCAAATGGGAAGAATTAAACGGTTTCTTAAGAAGTTTTAACTGGTCGATGGCGATGTGGTTGCTGCTGCCGATATGATAACAAACATAATTCACTTGGCTACGAAACGTTTTATCCCTAATAGGAATAAAAGTATCCAACACAATGTGAACGCATGGTGTGACTTGAGCTGCAAAGAGGCTATCAGGTTAAAAGAGGTAAGCTTTCGGTCTGAGGAAAACCGAATAAAGTTCAAACGAGCCCGAAATGACTGTAATGCCCATATAAAGCGTGTCAAATTCTCCTACGATTAAAAGTTGAATCAAAAAATACTACAAATTCCCACCGGTAGTAAAAACTTTGGTCTTTCGTAAAAAATATTAAGAATTCGGCCTCTTCATCTATCTCGGCACACAATGGCAATCGCATTCCAGCTGTCAGCTATTTGGATAAAGCCAATCTGCTTGCTGCTCATTTTGCAGCTAGCTCAACGCTCTCAGATTGTGCTTTATCTCCCCCTGTGCTTTATCACCCCCCTGAGCGCGTAGAATATACTATTGAATCTATTCATTTTCGCACTCGTACAGTGTCAAAGTTCTCCGAGATCTCAATATACACAAATCCCCTGGTGTAGATGGTTTCTTCCCTATAATTCTGAAGAAGTGTTCTTCCACGCTGGCAAAACCACAGCGTAAGCTTTTTTAACTGTACTATTCTTCAGTGCTCTTTCCGAGAAGATGGAAAACAGCATTTGTCCAGTTAGTCCCAAAACAGCGAATTTTCCTCCCCCTGCTCCTACCGACCAATTGCACTTTCGTCCCTTCTTTCCAAAGTCATGGAAACGCTGAAAAATAGTTTCAGTGATCCTCTTATTTTCTCGTCAACACACGCGCTTATAAGTTAAGCAAGTGAAGTTTGGTTGAACCAGAGCAGTACCCGGTGGCTACCAACACGGGAAGGTAAAATAAGCACAATTGGTGTTAGTTCTACTTACATCACTGAGCACCTCCAAGTTTATACCGATCAGTGGCTATCCTATTCTAGAGAGCTGCATTCAAAATGTCGTTTGAGTGATTCACGGCGAAAATGAATAAGTGGGATTTCGCCACTCTCTCTAAAGAATGGAATGAAAGTGAGTTCCGCTTTGAGAGAATCATTCACACCATTCAAACGAATAGGGTACGAATTGAATGAATGTTAATATGAATATAATATTCTGAACAAGGCGTTCAATGCATTGTTATCATTTGTCTCATTTAATTACCCAGTGTACGTGTTTCTGTTATTAGTTTTGCGCCTGAAAATGCTCTTTCGGAAGCTGCGCTACTTGCTGAAATACACAACACTTTGCAACTGGTTTTAAATAATAAAGGAAAATTGTTTTTGTGCAAATTCCACCATTGAATGCGATTAAATTCCTCGGTAAAAACATTTATATTACAATAGCTATTAATTTCTCTTTCCTTTGGTCGTCTATAACATTGCCTATTTCGTGTCTCAATGACTCTTAAACACTCGTTCATTCATACCGATCCCCACATTCACTCACATACATTCATTTCTCTTTGAATGCTCGAAACATTCATACACTGCACACTCAAAATAAGGTGTACTCAATATTCATAGCATGCTGTACCCGAATTTTCTTGTATCACTAATGAGTACACTGAGAGCAGAAGCATTTGAGTGCATTCCCAATTGCAATTCCCACCGAATTTATTAAAGTCACTTTTCAGAGTTGGATTTAAAACAGTTGATAAAAACTAAGTTAAATACGTATCCCAAATATTATCTATATATATATTTTTTTTATTGTGACATGGAAGCCTCTAGTTTTCAAATGCTTCACAAAATTTTGAATTGACAATAAAGTGAATGGTTTTTTCAACTTAAAAAACAAAAAAAAAAAAAAAATTTAAATTTAAAACTAAATTTAAATAGCAACCCTGGCCCAGATGGGATTCCTGTGGTAATATTAAAAAAATGTTTATCATCCGTTTTTCATTCACTTAAAATTATTTTTAACCAGTCTCTTGTAACTGGGAACTTCTTAAATGAATGGAAATATTCGTTCATAACACCTATTTATAAAAGCGGTTTAAGGCAAAAAGTAGTAAACTATCGGCCTATATCAAAGCTTTCTGCAATACCAAAATTGTTTGAAAGTATTGTTAAGGACAAACTCTTTTTCGCGGTAAAAGAAATTATTTCAAATAGTCAGCATGGCTTTGTTCGTGGTAGATCATGTGCTACTAATTTGGCTTTGTTGACTAATTATATATTTAATAGTTTTGATGAACGATTACAAGTTGATGTACTTTATACTGACTTTACGAAAGCGTTTGACAGGGTGCATCACACACTTCTTTTGGCTAAGCTAAAGTCTTTGGGTTTTCATTCATCAATGCTAAAATGGTTTCGTAATTACCTGACTAATAGAAGGCAAATGGTTAAAGTCGATGGTTTGACTTCTCGCGTTATAGAAGTTACTTCCGTTGTTCCACAGGGCAGTCATTTGGGCCCGTTGCTATTTATATTATTTATAAATGATGTTCATGAAATATTTCAATTTTGTAATGTTTTGACTTTCGCCGATGATTTGAAATTATTTTCGCGGATAAAAAATGTATCTGATTGCATTCGTTTTCAGTCAGATATTAATAGATTGTCGGAGTGGTGCAATCGTAATGCTTTGGAACTTAACATTTCTAAATGTAAAGTTTTTTCGGCATATCGTATTAGTACTACAATTTTGCATAATTATTTTGTAAATGATCTTAGACTTCAGCGTTTTGATGAAGTGAAAGATCGTGGTGTCATATTTGACAATAAGTTAAGTTTCTTTTTTCATTATGATTATGTCATTGCCAAGTCTGACTCATTGTTAGGCTTCCTTAAACATAATAGTAAAGACTTTAGAGATATAAATAGCCTTAAAATTATTTATTGCTCGTTAGTCAGACCTTATTTAGAATATTGTTCCGTAATTTGGGATTCGCCATATGCAGTTCACGAACTTAGATTCGAAAGAGTCCAAAAAAACTTCACGAGGTACGCGGTTCGTAAATTAAATATGTTTGATGAGCTTCCTAATTATGGCAGAAGGTGCAATTTAATTGGTCTGCAAACCTTAAGTTTCAGACGCGATGCAACTTCCGTCATGTTTATTCGCGATATTCTTAATTATCATATTAATTCACCAGAATTGATCTTTCTTTTAAATATATATGCTCCCCAAAGGTCACTGCGGGTTAGAAGCTTATTTTATACAGATAGGCATAGAACCATTTATGGTAATAATGAGCCTATTACAGGGTGCATAAGCACATTTAATGAATTCTGCAACGAAATTGATTTTTGCTTGTCGCGAGCAGATTTTAAAAAGTCCATTAATGCATTACCTTAAATTAATTATATTTGTAATTACTTGAAATAGTCTATAAGATGAAGATCGGTAGATGAAGCTTAGTCGCGCAACAAACAACCGTTGCGTAAAGCGATACTGAGAGCTTACACTTAGAGAACGTAGTGTTTTGTGTTTTGCTCTGTGATGATATTAATTTAAAAAAAAAAATAAATAAACAAAATAAACATTGCCCTGAGTATTTTTTTTTTATATCAAAGGGTTTTATAACGTTTTCCGCAAAAAGATTAGTTCATTGCTAAAAATTCGATCTGCAAAGAGCTAATACCACAGATGAGGAATTAACCAGATAGTCAACTCGAGAGCGAATCCAAAGATGAGGAATTAACCAGATAGTCAACTCGAGAGCGAATCTCTCACCTTGCCTACAATCTAAGTCGAACTGATAAGCCCCACATAATTTGCACTTATATGGGCTTTTACGTGCAAATTAAATGGGAATCACGCACACATAAATCGAATTATATGGGGCTAATGGCCGCGCCCATGAAATGTCATTTTTTATAGCAAGAAGTTGGGAACAGCAGAATACAACTCACAATTTGGGTGTGTAAAATAAACATGGTCAATATGCGGTGAATATTGATTGATAAAAACATACTTACCACACAACTAATAACATAATAAAATATTATAATATTGAGAATAAAGCTATGTTTTAACCAATTTATTCTAATTTTTAATGAAAAATAATCAAAATAATATTGATTAACGTGACTAATATATAATAAGTAAGTTCATCATACATTTTCGGTTGACAATAAATTTAAGTATAACTATACTAGCAAGGATTTCGTAGATTATGGATGATTGAACACTGGTTTTAAACGCTTTTTAATAAAACGTAATCCAAATTCTTACAAATATTATTTTTGGTACATTAAAACACTTTTTTAAAAAAATTTGCAATTACTTCCTAGTAGTAGTAGTAGTAGTAGTAGTAAATTGTTTTGTTTATTTTCATATAAAATAAAATTACAAAACATTATAACTTGACAAATAATGTCGGCTGTTAAAAAAAATGGCTAATTAATTCAATATATATGTTACATAATGTGCATGCTTATTTATGATATGTACTCAAATACCAAGCATTTTCAATAAAAAAATGCACCCCCAATATATTTATGCAGTGCATTTCAGCTACCTTTTTTATCGTTCTTCCGTCTATCGCTTACTTTAAATTTTAAAATAAAGCATATTAACTTATATAAAAAATTTCAAAACCGCCTTAGAAAAGAAACAGCTAAGAAAATTGATTGACTAAACGTACAAATCTTGTAACACAACATAATTTAAAAAGGATTACAAATGCTTCTTTTTCACTTTTTTTTTATCCAATGACGGAACCCGAATATGTACATATATTCATTCAACTTTCATATGTTGAATAAAAACAATCAAATAATAAATAAGTAATAAAACAATCAAAGAATTTAATATATGTATATATAAGAAACCATTGCAAACTATTTGCTACAAATATTTTACACCCAAACATTACTAATTTAGTAATATTTATGCAAAATATGCATTTTATCTCATTTTATTAACCAAAATAGAAAAGTACAACAACCCAAGAATGTTTATTTTAAGGCAAATAAAAAATAGAGAACTATTTCTTATAACCGCAAAAAATATTCCAAATAAATTGTAACAACTTTATTGGGTAACTAATTTTTTGTTTCTTTATAAACATTTATATTAAAATAGCTATAAAAGTTGAATCACATAAACTCAACACTTCGCAGAATTTCCTATTTCCCAACACATCCGCCGTGACCAGCTGTTTTGTTGTGGCAATTTGGATATATTGCAAAACTCCCCACAATTATTTGTCTAGTAAATCTAGTAAATTAGACCTAACTTCATGTGTCTGGCTCACACGTATTCACAGATGGGAAAATTGAGAGAGGATTTTTCGGCCGTTTTTAAATATTTTTTGCGGGTTGAAAGTGATAGGGGATTGAAGAGTTGACTATCTGGTTAATTCCTCATCTGTGGCTAATACGATTGCACCAAGTTGATCAGCAAGCGCGACGGCAAGCGGGATTTGTATTCAGCTGAAAATTTTTGGAAGCGTTTAGTCTAGAAATACCTAATAGTTTGTTCAGTTTATTTTATATGTGATCATGTAGTGTAAAGTTTGTTATTACATTTTTGTTATTCAAGTTTTCGACTTTCAATGAGTATATATTCCTCTCAGAAGTATATATTTTCAAAATTAGGATTTAAATTTTGTTTACAATATTTCCTTCGAAAAATTAAACAAGATATAGTTAACATGTTTTTGTGAAGCCACTTGAAGACAAAGCTACTGGAGACAGCGCTGTGGGCAGTCGCGTTCTACCAAACGATCCTTCGCCGTTGATCTTACTCAGCAAGCCGCTTTGATCTCGATAAAAATTCCACCTTTTTGGAACAACAGGCCGGTAGTTCTTGCAAATCAAAAACGAAACCCGAATAAAGAATATCAAGGCTTATAATACTAAGTGGCCTCACTAAATAGCCAAACAAGAAAAATACGAAAAATTGAAAAAGTTTTGGTTGGAACCAGAATAGCTACAACGCTCTGCTAAATAAGGTATAACTTGTCGATATAAAGCGAGCGGAACTGTTAAGGAACATGAAGACAGAAAGTCTGCAAGTCGGAATAATTAAGTGAATTCCCCGCTTGTAAAGAAGTTTGGATGAACTGGCTTTTGACTACCGATTGTGGTTTAAAATTATTTATCAAAAATTCCATGACTTCTCAATAGCTTCTACTGCACAGATCTCCCAAGTTAACAGCTATGTTCAATGAGGGTGTCCAGTTCAGTTCAAAACATGTAAATAACGGGTTTTCGTGTTCAATGAGAAAAATGTCTGTCCAGCTCATGTTTGCTTTTTGTTCAATGACTCTGCCTGGACTCTGCTCTGAGCAGAATTTCTGCACTTGCTTTTGAGGTAGAACAGATTTGTGAGAAACGTCAAAATCAGATGTGTTTACAAATTAATTCTTTTTTCGTCGAAGTGAGAAGTTGTTTCTTGATTAATTAAATGGAAGAAATCGAAATATCTTCTAATAAAGGGCAATCGGTCATTGTAACATTAAGTACATGATTAATGTTCATTAATGCACTATTTATACTAAACTTGTAAACTCAAATAATTATCCAACAATCGAAAAAGAAGTTGTCATTTTTGACAACTCACATATGGCTGTATTTTTCTGTTCTACCTTTGAGCTGACATTTTTCACAAATTTGTTCTGCTCTGCCTTGCCTTTTTTCTCATTGAACAAAGCTAACATATCTCAAACTTCTACTTCGAACAGTGATTTCTTAGAGAAATTCACCGCATCGAACATTTGAAATGCAATAACCAAAGACAAACATCGAGTATAGCAGAGCGTCAGAAGCTTTACCCGGGATAGATCGAACAACAGATATCTACCGTTCGCAAAGTAGGAAAGATGATAACATACTGATACTTGTTGGTTCATTCGGAAGTTCGGGTATAATTTAGAATCTTCTCTTCATTTAACGACGAGATTATAATCAGGATTAGAGGGATCATAACCCTCCCACTTCACTGCATTCCTACTGGTCCGCCTGTGAGGTTCGCCGGTTCGACCCCAAAAATATTTGCAGACATCCCGATTTTGGATCACTTCATCATTGAGGCCAATCAAATGCTGGTGTTTTAGCATTTGTTTGATCCAGGAGTTTTTAGGCTTGCCTCTCTTACGCGATTGTAAGGCAACGTTGATTGCCATTGCCTTTTTGAGGGGGTTCGTAGGATCCCTCCTTTGAACATGACAATACCAACTGAGTCGGTCGTGCTCCAATTTTTTCAAGATGTGTAGAATCTAGAATAAATAATTTTAAAATTCAACGTGAACAAAAATGCAAAAAAAACTAGTGCGCCAGATCTTAAACGCGTCTATTAACGAGGCAAACTTCAAAAATTCAATTTTTAATCGACATCGGAGCAGAATTTTCGATTTTTCCTCGAAAATTCTGCCAGCATATCGAGCAACCAAACGATTTCGTTCTCATTATCGCAAACATTGAAAGATTTAATACCTAGATGCGCGCAGAAATCATAACAAAATTGTGACGGTGGACATATTTTGTACAAACTAATAGCACTCGTTACAAATTATATTGAAATAATGGCCAGGAAAATTAAATAAATATTAGGCGTAAACATACAGGCCCTAAAGTCTAGCTTTTCCAACCATTGTGTGTACAAAGATATATTTATTGACACGAATGGAAGGGAAATATAGTTTTATGCCGATTCCGAACGGAAATTTCAGTTTTGAGAAGCTTTACATGACAGTTTTAACTTTTGTATGTTATTCAGACTTTTGCAAGAGGTGATTTCAGCAAATAAAAATTGTAAGATGGTACGGGGTGCGACTTGAACCAACGACCCCACGGTTAGTAGCCCAATGCATTTAATCACTAAGAAACTGCAAAAAGCTTAAAAAAAAGAAAGAAAGAGAAGAAAGCTTCGAGAGTTGTCTGAAATTAGTGAAGTCCTTTATATCCTATCCTAAAAGTATATTATATTTTGAAACATAGTTTGTAAGAGCCCTTAATATTGTCGTAGACCCCTAAAAGTATATATATTTATGGTCAGTACCAAAACCTATGACTATTTATCAATGTCCGTACGCCCGTCCGTCCATATCCACTTTTGAGGCCTTTTAATTTATGGAAGCTAAGATTTGTCACATATACTCCCTATGGCCCCGAAATGGCAGTGTTATATATTTTTAAATACGCCCACAATTTAGATAAAATCGCTTTAAAGATGATGTTGAAGAGATAAAGGGTTAAAAAATTTACAGACAGTGAACTCCATTACAAGTTTCCCATGTAAGGTTTTTTTGCCACGCCTACCTTTTGAGGGCGTTTTTTTAAACAATATATTGTTTTCATCGAAAATTTCAAAAGATAATGAAAAAAATTGTAAAAGAAGATATTTAGCTAATATTTTTTTCAATGTATCGACCGTACAAAGTTTTTGGGTGTGGGTGTAGTGGCTTAGTGGCTAAGTGCATTGGACCACTTAGCGAGGGGTCGCTGGTTCAAAACCAGGCCCGTACCACTTTAAAGTTTTTATTCTCTGCCCACTTTTTGCGAACGTCTGATAAACATCCAAGAGAAAGAAATGTCATGAAAAGCTTCTCAAAAATAAATTGCCGTTCGGAATCGGCATTAAAATTGAAGGTCTCTCCATTCGTGTCAAAAATATAAATTCCAAAACACAATGGCGGGAGAAGCTAGGCTTTAGGTCCTGTATGGGCGTTTACGCCTAATATTTATTTATTTTTTTACAAAGTTTTTGGCTATTTTTTAAAAAAATATTTTTTTCATAGAATGAACTAAAATTCTATCCATCAAATAGGCATAAAGGGATATGGATAGAGAATCATACTGTTCGCCCCAAGCAGACTGTAGCCTTTCCTTAGGTTTTTTTTTGGTATGACGGTACCTGTCATACAAATGGCCTTTAAAAAAAACACTCATCAATAATTTTCTTTAAAACGGCCAACGATTTCGATCTGTTTTTTGTATTTTACTTAGTTAAAAGTGTTCAATATGCAACATTTTTAGAGCCATTTTTGATAAAATCGATTGTTTCAAAACTTAAAAAGAGATTAAATAAAATTGTTTTGAAGGCGATTCATCAAAGAAGCATCTTATGTAGCCAGTAAGCTTCGTATGAAAAAGTCGTGCAATTTATTTTATTTTTAGTGTATGGATTTTATTTTAAACGAAATAATTGTAAATATTGGTAAAGCTACTAGAAGCAAATACCCAAATTATATTTCGTGGATATCTTCCAATGACATTATAAGGGTCCTTCCAATTCAGTTTACATAAATCTCTGAACTGGGATAGTTTTAATAAATAACTGCATTAAAACCATTTATGTTTTTTCCAGTAATATTTATGTGTATAAATGTAATAAAAATATGATTTTCAAAATATAATTTACAATCTAATTTTCAGAGTGAACGTGTTATACTAATCTGCGTCTGATTACTTTGAACTTAATGAGTTAAACAAGACAGAATAAAAAATGTCCGAACGTCGCTTTCAGAAACTAATTTTAAACTCGTTACTGAAGCTAATTTGGTTTAATATTTCAATTCTGAATTATAATATTTGTTCCCAGAAATTTTAAAAGTTGTTTTAGGTATGTTGTATGAGCAAATGGTAATTTTGAATATAAACATTATAATTATGTACATCTTAAAAATAAGTATATATTTGCTGGCTTCGTACATATAGCTTTTTCAGATTTTCTGCGAATTTTCCCAGTTGCCAATGAATAGTCTACAAACTCCAAAATATGTGTAAAGTATCGTCTATATAATAAATCAAAAGCACCCAGATTAATAGCTTGGCATGGCATTCATTAATTATGTTATACTTAATAAGATATACAAACAATAATTAATTGGAAATGTGTGTGATATCTTTTATGAGCCATTAGGTTTCAACTACATCCATACATATATATATTTCGTTAGTATTTTTTCCCCATCGAATTTTTCATTATCACTTTTCAAGGTCATGGACTTGTGTTTTTTTATTCAAATTAATTAAGATGGACGGTTACTAAAGTGTGTGATGGTGCCTTTCTTATTTTTGTCATAGTTTGAAATATTGTATCTACATATAAACTGACTGATTCCAGGAATGTTTTACAAGGAAATTAAAAAGTCAAAAAGTAAGACTATTTCGCAATTTAACTCCAGTCGGATCGGCGTTATTATCTGTTAACATTCTGGATTTCATTCTGTTTAACATTCGTTGGCCATGTTTCAAACTAATCTTATTAAAGGAAGAGTAATCTAATTCGGATTTAATGAAAATCGCACTCACAGCTATTCATGGACCTTAGACATTTTTACTATCACAAAGATATTTAATGCAAAGCGCATACAGTATAACTCTGTTTTTACGCCTAATCGTTTTGGATAAGACTAAGATTTTATAAATAACTCTAATTTTAAACAAAATACATGCAATTTTATGAAATGAGTCTGTTTTTGTTGAATTTTCAGCGTCTAGTAGCGACTTTTCGTATCTCGAGAGGAAATAATCAAGAGCAATTAACAATGCAATTAGCTGATTTTTTTTGTTTGTTGTATGGAACGTACAGGCATCATGCTAGAACCACACCTTCCATGCCATGCAACAAAAAGACATTAATCATGGTTTCATACTGAATACCGTTCACCGTAACACGCTGATAACCATTTGCAAAAATTATTTTCGAATGACGGGTTAGGGTCAAAATTCTGCTGTTTAATTGTGTTGTTCATAATTCTGTTTTACAAAACTTAAATAAAAAAATAATAAAAACAGGTCTACAAAATCCTCTCACTTATTTAAGCCGATGGTGTAGAGAATATTTTCTTTAATTTGTTTTAAGATTCTCTTTCCGCTCCGCTCGCATTATATGCTTTTCGTTAGTCAGGTGCAGTGTGGCCACTTCAGAACAATAAAATGTGGTAGATAAAAAGAAAAAAAGAGTGGTAGATTTTAAAACAGGGTGGTAGATTTCAAATTGTATTGCATAAGCTATTTGAACTGTATTAACATTAAAATCAAGCGATGTATTTACAACAATCAGCTTATTAATTATAAAAGAAAAGCTTTGGAATTCTATTCTATTTGGTTAAAAAGATGGAAAAGTGACTTCACGTACAAAATTTAAATTTTGGAAAAAATTAAGAGAGAAATCTTGTGAAAGTTTGCTACATGGAAAATTCAATGACGTGGAATCGACAGACCTGGATTTTCATGCACTCATTAAGCTACAGAAACAATATGTTTGCGGGAATTGATGTTCTTCACATTAACTGGTTCTGATTTAATTTTAACAATTTATGAACAAAAAGATGCTTTACGTAGGCTGAGAAATTCTTAACAATACGTCATATTCAGAGAAATTTTTAATATTGAACTGAATAGTGATTAAAATTCAAATACACACAAAAGTACAGTTTTTTCTTTACAAAATTGTATCTTAGGCTGTGTCGTTCACAAATGGTTAATAAAAATGCTTTCAGACATCAGAAAGGCTTTGTGCTTAATTATAAGTAGATTGAGAAGCATGGACAAAGCTGTTTAAAGCAGCTTGATAAATAGTGGTAGAATTTTCAAGCTCAGTGGTAGAAGTGGTAGAAATGTGATAGATGTGGTAGAAGTGACAAGACTGATCAGGTGCCTATAGCGACAGTACCTCGGTGGCCGCGTGATAAAGGGATTTCAACTCTTTCCTTATTGGTGGCAGGTACCCGTCAAGCAACTTCGTTGCTTGGCTTGGGATATTTGCTTGTTATGAGGCAGACGCGTATGACAACAGTTTCATAGTGCTTCTTCCATGTAATATTGTGAGTGATTTCGTTGCAAAAGTGGTTAAGTCCAATTTAAAATGTATGTACTATGTCAAAATGTTTGAGATAGACACAAAGTGGATACGTTTTAAGACACTTGAACATTGGAGTTCAATTCACTTGTATTTTAAATGACTTAAAATCCTTACAATTAATATTTTACAACTAAAAAATCGGGTTACTTTCCCCTATCAGATTTTCACTAACAATTCGTTGGTAAACTGATAGATGATAAAACTTCTAAAATCTTTGAGGTTTTTAGCATTAAACACAAAAGTACTGTATATAATATAACTTAATTTGTTTTGAAATATAAAAATACACTCACTGTTTATCAATATCGTGACAATCGTCACTTTCGGAACTATATTTTCCTTTTTGGTTTAATGATTCAGGTATATATTTTCCTGGTCAGGTGATTAATTTTGCGGCGTTCTTATGACAAATCTACTCATTGACTTTTGACTAAGCCTATACTAGAATAATAAAAATTATATTAACTTACCCTTTTTGCAAAACTAATCTTTTAACACCGAAAAACAAACCACCATTCGAAAAGAATACGCAAATAATAACAACAGAGCAGTTTAACCATTTAATGCTCAAATGACGTAATTTCGACATCTACATATGTTTGTATTTTTGTCGTGATAACATGGAAAATAAATCTATAACTATAGCACCCTCAAAAACATAGGAAACAGTGGAAACCAATATTTTTTTTCACTTCATCATATGGCAACAACTTAGATGTCGAAATTGCATAATTTGGGTGTTAACCCTTTAACCAATTAATCAATTACATCTTGTTAGTAGTACAGAGCCACTGTACCTGCTGATGATTATCAAATGACTTAAATTGAAGACCTCATATATTGTCATAAATTGGGAAAATAGACATCATACAAACATAATTAAATAACGCAAATTATGATGACTTCATTGAACATCATTACATCATTTTAAAAACGGGAAAATATATGGCAAAATGTAAAATTTGCAGAATTTTAGATTATTAAAAAAAGTATCAAATCGAACAAAATCGAAAATAAATCTATGTACTGCCGGGGCGAAAGCAACATTGTTATATGTCGATTTACGTGTTTCAAAAGAGTTTGAGATCTTTGCACAGTACATTGGATAAGATTTTATATATGACATTTGGCAAGCATATGCCTCGATAGACGCAATTTGCTCTCGATAGCCAGTTGTTTTTGTTTATAAATCCCGATGCACACGCTCGCTTTTCACTACACGGCACTGCTGCGTCCGCTTCTACGCTTCCAACAGTACACACAACTATATTGTGATATGCACACATACTTGCGGTGATGCAGCGGTGCTGCACGTCATACTATACACCAAAGACCACCCATTGCGGTGTTCTGTACATTGTTTGTAAATGGACTCGTTCTTTATTGACTTGAAGTGGGTTCGGTTTTTGCCCAATCTGTCTCTCTATTTCGCCACATCTCTCGACTTACAATTAATTACCAATTATACTTGGTTTAAAATCCATTTTGTCTTTATTTCTTCTTTAAATAATTTCAATTAGAAAATGGGACGTCCCCTGTATACAAATTTGCATAATGTATATTCATAAGTTCCTTCGTTTTAAAATTGCTGAAATAGATTTCTGTTAATGAAGGTGTAGTTTCAAAGTTACTAGAAAATTTGGTTGCGCCTCTTGATAAGATAAATAAGTGAATATGTTATTTAACAAACATTTTTAACAAGCGTGTTGGGATCACAACAATAATAAAAAATTTTCAAATTGATAATTTTTTTTGGCACGAAAATGTTAACACTAAAAACAAAATACCTACGAAACAGGTACAGAACAGGTAAATTTCTCTAAAGCTGTAAATAAATAAGATATGAATATAGATGGACATCAATTAACATTGCGGTGCTTTCTGCTTTTTCAGAGGAACTGAAATGTCAATAAAATTACTTCAGATTTGACTAACTATTAATTTTTTTGAAGTAGAGGTAGAAGTCGTATAAGCAAACAATTTAAATTATTCAGGAAAGGGAAAATAGCATTCATATTATTTTTAGTTCAAACTGTGAATTTTCATTTTTATAGAAATCTGAAAGATACAAAAATATGTTCGGATATCGTTATATCGGTAGTATAAGTTACTAGGTTATACATGAAGTTTTTTGCCTTTTCCTTTAAATTTGATATATTGCCTTACCTGTACTTCTTATACAGCTCGTCATACTTAGTAAGAAAAGTATTGGTTTCGCGTATACAACACTGAATAACGAAAAAAAACAATATAGGTAAATAAATAAAAAATAAAGGAAACAAAAAACCAGCATACTTAAATATTTATACATTAAATAAAGATATTGCAAAAAGAAAAAAAAAGCATATTATAGAAAAATAAGCTAAGAAAATCTGATAAACATATGCACATTCTAAAGTACAGTAGAGGTAATACTTAAGGACTACGAGCGAAGTGCATTTACTGCGCACTTCTGCAACACGTTCGCCAGGGGGTCAGGGGTAGCTCTGATGTAATATTACATATTACATATTTGATGATAAGTGGTCGTCTATCAAGGAGTCACTTTCTCTGAATTACGTAGATAAACGAGACATGCGTAAGCTGGAACATCAGCTGAACCAGTTGTCTCAAAGGAACTAAAAAACTGATGAATTCTACGCATATTAAATAAAATTAAAACTGAAACGTTCAGTCAAGAGACAGTAACAGGCTCTGGTAGAAACCTACCAAAACAGAGCTTTGCATGTATTCATTCGTTGCTTGAACGGCGATATATCTAGAATGCTTATCATTTAGAAACCTAGACCTAGACAATTCAACAGTTTGTGCAGATTCAGCACTAGATAAATTTGCCGTCAATGATTGCATATACAGGCTTATAAAGGGAGGTCTAACATCTTGTTATTCCGCACGAACACGGAGAAAGTCATAGAATTGATAAAAGAAGATAGAATTTACCTAGCAAATTTTAAAGGTGAATTGATACCGGGAAACACTTCAAAACCATTTGTGGGTACTTACGTAATCCACATAAACAATGAGGGGGAAGAGTTAAAACCATCGTCCAAGGTGAAGAGCATAGAAAAGTACAGCCAATCATATGCGAACACCGGTATCAACCGATATCACAGCGATTCACCGTGTCTTTGGACGCGCGTTCGCATTTTTTTGGTATCCTCCTAAAGGATATCTTTGACTTATATTATTATTATTTCGTTATTGCATATGCGAACACCGGTATCAACCGATATCACAGCGATTCACCGTGTCTTTGGACGCGCGTTCGCATTTTTTTGGTATCCTCCTAAAGGATATCTTTGACTTATATTATTATTATTTCGTTATTGCAGCAACCGCGAAGGTGTGTCTGTTGCTTAAAGTGTAATCAAATTTTTATCCGAACTCTGTCATTCGGATGACATGCTGACGTTAGAAAACTTGTTTATTTCAGATGGGATGACCACTTTAGGAAAAATTCCACGTCATAGTGAAGTCAGGATGTCATCCGGCTGACAAGTTCACAAAAGATTTTATTACATCTTCGACGGTTGCCACATCTAAATCTCGGTGGATATCACTATTTCAAATATACCAGGTGGCGTTTACAATTCTTTATAGCACTTTGTTTTTGAAAAGTTTGTAAAATATCTATGTTATTTGCTTTGGTACAACCCCAAAGTATTTTGAGTTTGGCAAACCGACCAAGCAGCCAATGAATTTGATTATTATTTGGTTTCAGCAAGACGGCGCCACTTCCCACACATCGCATCAATCAATGGACTTATTGAGAGAACATTTCGGTGAGGACATAATTTCACGTTTTGGGCCGGTCGATTGGCCACCAAGATCGTGTGATATCACACCGTTAGACTTTTTCCTGTGGGGATATGTAAAGTCAAAAGCTTATGCCGACAAACCCGCTTCGATTCAGGCCTTGGAGGAAAACATCACGCGTGTCATTCGCCAGTTACCAGTCGAAATGCTCGAACGAGTGATAGAAAATTGGACTCAACGGATGGACCATCTGCGACGTAGCAACGGCCAACATTTGATAGACATAATCTTCAAAAAATAAATGCCAAAGAATGTTCTTTCAAATGATAACAAACATTCTCCATTAAATTTGAATTTTCGGTGTTTTTTTCTTTAAAAAAGTAGGGAACCTCGAAATGGATCACCCTTTATTTAATAACGAGCTCTTTCCATTTCTTTTTAAGTGCGATTTCAATTTTAGTTTCGCATCTTATACCGTTCCCAAATATTTAGCATCATTTGCGTATGGAATTTGTACGGAGTCTATGAAACTCGGTAGCATAGTTAGATTTCTGTAATTAAAATTAAAGTGCGTAGATTTTGTTTCATTATGGACAGTACGCCAAGTCTTTGTCCACTCAAAAACGCTGTTGATAGCCCGTTGAATCTTACTCGTTTCTGATTCAACCGTATTACCAACAAACGCAGCAACAGTTGTTCCTTCTTTCTGCGGAATATCTCGAGTAAAGATTAAAAACAGAACCGGGCTCAGGACGTTTCCTTGTGGAACTCCTGCCGGTTATTTGATAAACCGATTGTTCGATTGTAGAGTGTTTAGTTCTAAGCTCGAATTGGTGATCAGGTATTAATAGGCGCTGTTCGATAATCAGATGTAGACGTTTTAGTAATTTTTTTTTTCAAATACTTTGGACATAATTGGTAAAAGTGATATTGGTCTATAAAATTTGTTGCCAAATGGAGGTTTTCCCGGCTTTGGGACCATTATGACCTTAGCTACTTTCCATTGTCGCGTAACGTATAATAACCTAAACGAAGCATTTATGAAATAAACATAAAAAGTGCTTTCCCAAACAACTGTTTTAGGACCTGTCCTGTGATTATGTCGTATTCAGGAGCTTTGTTTATTTTTGAATTTTCGTATTTCATAGCACAGTTAACCAGTGATATACTCTTAATGTTTAAATTATCGGGTATCCCTGCTAAGACCGTATCATTGATTAGCTCTTGGCGGTCAAAGTGATCGGCAAAAATATCTGCTTTTCCTTTGTCTTTTTCGGATTTTAAAATCCTTTTATGCTACGGAGTGCGAGATTGTTGCCATTTTTTACGCGCATTTCTTTTCTCCTTTACCAATTTAGTTATTGATCGACCTAAAGTTCAAGTTCAAATGGCGTTTGAATAGACACGTTAAAATCAATTTTATTTT
Source organism: Ferdinandea cuprea (assembly GCA_963576555.1). NCBI lineage: Eukaryota > Metazoa > Arthropoda > Insecta > Diptera > Syrphidae > Ferdinandea > Ferdinandea cuprea. Next base: position 52,259,281 of record OY754960.1, read on the forward strand.
TGCAGTCTTTTCTAAAGGGGTGCCAGTTAGTTGATACGCTTGTAAGTCTGGGTCGGCGCTCCTTTTTCAATACGCAGACGCTTTTATCGGGCGAGTGATCAGAAGTCAGATTGAAACATTCTTCAACTTTGACATAGCTTTCGGAAATCCCTTTTAAAATGTAAAAATCTATAAGGTCTGCTCCAAATGCATACCGGATTCGTAAAGAATTTTTCCTTCTTGTGAAATGCATCGTGAACCCCAGAAGGTGTGTTTTGCATTAAAATCACCACCGACAACAAAGCTCTGTGTCAGTGAGTTAAAAATACTCGCAAAATCATTTTTTGGTGAAATTTATAAAAAAAAAATATATATTTTGAAAAAACGCCCTCAAAAACTGGGCGTGACCAAAAACTTTGTATGGGCGATATATTGGAAAAAGTATTGGCTAAATATCTCTATTTTTTCGAAAAAAAAGAAGAATTTTAGTGAAAAACGGCCAAATAAAGTAGGCGTGGGAAACAACTTAATATGACAAACTTATAGGAAAGGGTAGTGCCTACATATATTGTTAAGGTTATAATACTCTACACTATAAATCTCTTCAACTTCAGCTTTAAAACGGTATTTTCTTATTAATTTTTTAAACTTAACCATATCGGAGCCCTAGGGAATATTTGGTCCAAATTTCAGCTTCCTAGCTTAATTGTAAAGGCCTAAAAATTGCGTACAAATGCAATACACTTTTAGAGTTCTATGATGAATATTAAGGGGTATTACAAACTATGTGTAAAAATTAATATACCCTTAGGATAGGGTATAATGAGCAATTTAAATACATATATATTTTATATTATGTTTTTACGTTTTAATAAATTCGTAAAAATTTGTGAAGTAATTTATGTTTAATTAACTGATGTAATTTTGAAACTAAACAAATAGTTAAACACATTTTAAACTCTTATATATATGCGGTTTGCTAAAATAGGACTTTAACGCCTTCTGAAAATCGAGGCGTTAGAATTCAATAATTTTTTTTACGTGATGTACGATTTTACGTGCCTTTTATGTACGTGATATTAACAAATATTTTTTTCACAAACCGGTGACTTTGTGTCCCACTTAAGTCTTCTGCAATCGTTTAATACATTTCTGGTTTGTTTGTTTTAGTTAAAGTTAAGCCTTTCACCAGGTTATCGGTTGTGTTTGCCAATATTTAATAATATATATATTAAAATCGTTAACACTGTTTTTATAATTCAGTTTTAATTTATGGTTATAGTATGTGAACTGAAGGCAAAGAGGTATTTAATTATTGTTTCCGGTAGAGAGAGTCTAGAAAATATTATTGCTATTATAATTATTCAATTTATATGAAGGACATAATGTGCTTTTTGTAATGTACACTTTGTTGTTACTTTATAAACAGCTAACAATTTAAATGTATTTCGAACATTTTAATGCATTTTATTTATTTATTAAAATAAACTTAAGTATTTTAAGTTCGTTTCAGTCAAAGATAAATATTATGATAACAAGGAAATCTCGATTACAATGATTACAATACAAATCATTAATGCCATTAAAATAATGACACTTAATAATACTGGGGAATAGTAACTCTGTGGAACGAGCTTCGTAAGTCGATAATTGTGACCTGGTGGACATAAACATAAAACAGATTTGCTGTATTAACTGCAGTTTTCGAAATAAAGATGATGTTCTCGTTATCATCATTTACATTAGGTATATTAAGATTATATATCCCTTTCGAGGCTTTGGTACCAACAAACAGATTAACTAAATTTGATGATGATAAAAGTGGAGGAGAAGATCTAATTTTCTTATGCAACCATTTTCTGAACCACAGATGAGGAATTAACCAGATAGTCAACTCTGCATTCCCCTATCGCTTTGAACCCGTAAAAAATATTTAAAAAATGGCAGCAAAATCCTCTCTCAATTTCACTATCTGTGAACACGTGTGAGCCAGATACATGAAGTTAGATCTAATTTGCTGAATTGCCCGCCAAAAATAAGTGTGGGAAGTTTTGCAATATTTCCAAATGGCAACAAAAAACAGCTGGTCACGGCGGATGTGTTGCGATATAGGAAGTGCTGCGAAGTTTTGAGTTTACGTAATTCAACTTTTATAGCTATTTGTCATATGTCGATTTCCATTCACCCATTCGCCATGTTGGAACTGTTCCAACTGTTGTCAAGTACTGTTCTAACTGCTGTCAGTACTGTTCTAGCTTTTTTGTTCCTGTTCTCACTACTATCAACACGTTTGACATATGCAAAATTTTAGAAAGAGTTCAAAAAAAAGAATCCCGGATGAAGAAACTAACTCTAAACTTGTATTTCAAATTCAAGTAGGACAACAAACTTAAAAAAAAATAAAATAATAAATACTTAACAAAAATCAGTTAATTTAAGTTAAAACTAGTCCAGAACCAGTCTTCTATTTAGTTGCTGTTATCATTAACTCAATTTATTGCAAACAACATTGACTAATAATTCGGTTGGCTAGTTTATTTTGAGTCAAAGCTAATTTCTGTACACACAAGGTAAGGTTTATTTTTTAAAGGGGGAATAAAATTAGCTACAATTTGGTGTTAACACCTTGTTTCTAGCAATTCTGTATTCGATTTTCATATAAAATATTGGCTAAATATCTTGTTAAACATTTTTTTTTCGCTTTCTATGAAAATGTACGATAAAAACAGCATTTTAGTGAAAAACGCCAACAAAAAGTGTCAAAAAACTTTATATGACAAACTTATAAAGGAGGGCAGTGCCTACATATCTTCTGAAGGAACGCTCTATCTCTCTAAGTTTAGCTTTAAAACAGTTTTTTCTAAATTGTGGGCGTATTCAAAAAATGTTTACACTTAACCATTTCGGAGCCCTAGGGAGTATGTGGTCCAAATTTCAGATTCCTTGCTTAATTTTAAAGGCCTAAAAATTGCGTACGGACGGACAGACATTGCTAAATAGTCTTAGGATTTGGGCCTGATCATAAATATATATACTTTTGTGGGTCTACGACGAATATTAAGGGGTGTTACAAACTATGTGTCAAAATTAATATACCCTTAGGATAGGGTATAAACAGACTATACTACATTTTGCTTTAAAGGTGCAGAAACTCAGCTGCTTTTGACAGATTTTTGCTTATTTACATTGAAATATTTTGCGTAGCATCTCCAAAAAATAAAGGAAAAAGGTCGGAAAATTGGGATTCCACTGATAAGATACTACAATTTTGTTATGAAATATGTTACAAAGGCACACATATGTATATATAATCAATTATACGATTTGAATTGTCTCGGGTTAGTTTGTTGACTAAAAAAGTTTATCGATATCCTTAACAAAAGCCGCATTTGAAATGACATTTTTATATCTCTTTATACCTTTTTAGAACTTTTTTGTTTAATGAAAATATAAAAATGACATTTGCAATCAAAAACAAATTTTACACACACCTTACCTTACGCAGCCTCTAAGCGCAAATTTTGGCGTTTAGGTTACGCATCTTATCAAGGGTTTCCATGACATTGGAAAGAAGGGATATAAGTGAAATTGGTCGGTAGGTGGAGGGAGAGGAGGATTCCTCTTTTTTTGTGATAGGCTGGAAAAATGTTTTTTTCCATCTTCTCGGAAAGCGCCCTGCAGAAAAGGACAGATAGAAAAGCTAACGCAGTGGTTTTCCCAGCGTGGAAGAATACCTCTTCAGAACGATAGGGGAAATACCATCTGGACCAGCGCACTTTTGCAAATATATTAAGATCTTGAAGTACTCTTCCACTGTACGAGTGCGGAAGTGGATATGTCCCATTGAATGTTCTACGCGCTCGAGTACAGGGTTGTCAAAGCACTATCTGGGAGCGTTGAGTTAGCCGCGAAATGAGCAGATTGGCTTTATCGTTGTAAATGAATTTTTGATATTTCTTACGAACAACCAAAAGTTTTTACTACCAGTTTGTAGTATTTTTTGCCTCAACTTTTTGTCGTAGGAGAATTTGACACGGTTAATGTGGGCATTGCAGTCATTTCTGGCTCGTTTGAAGAACTCCTTTCAATTTTCCTCAGTTGGGTTGGCCTTAAATGACCGAAAACTTATTACTTTGGCCCTGATAGCTTCTTTACAGCTCAAGTCACAACACGCGTTTTCCTTAGGTTCAATACTCTTTATCCTGTTTGGCATAAGGCGTTTCATACACAGGTGAAGTATATTTTAAATCATATCGGCAGCGGCGATAAGAATAATGGCACTCAGTTATACCCAGGCAGACTGAACTCCGTAAGATCGGAATCAATGGTTGTACTACTCTATCTCTCAAACTTTACCTTTAAAACTTTTTTTTCTAAATTATGGGCGTGGCAGTGAGCGTATTCAAACATTTTTTACACTTAACCAATTTGGAGCCCTAAGGAATATTTATATTCTTTCAGCTTCCTAGCTTATTTTTAAAGGCCTAAACATTGTGTACGGATGGACATTGCTAAATAGTCTTAGAATTTGGTCATGATCATAAATATATATACTTTTCTGGGTCTCCGACGAATATTAAGGGGTCTTACAAACTATGTGTCAAAAATAATATACCCTTAGGATAGGGTATAAATATTAGATGCTATTGGACTCTCGTCTGTGTTCATTAAATTATCGTTGATATTCATGTAGCTTAATGGATTCATATGCCTCCAGTTGTAATAGAAAATGTAACCTTTTATTAGCTGGTAGTTTTCGTTGAGAGGTTTTATATTATGACATATTGTACATACATATGTGAGGCTCCGCGTAGGTTAAATCAAATACATGAGATGCAAATGCCTAGTTTGGCCGATGTACTACAATCAATGTAGGACAAATGATTTGGTATTTGGTAAAAATAAATAAACAGGCGTAAACGGCCCATACCGGACCTAAAGCTTAGCTTCTCCAACCATAGTGTGTGCGAAGTCATATTTTTGACACGAATGGAGGGACCTATAGTTTAATGCCGATTCCGAACGGCAATTTACTTTTGAGAAGCTTCTCATGACATTTCTTACTCTTGGATGTTTGTCAGACATTCGCAAGAGGTGGGGCAGCGAATAAATGGTATTTGGTATTTAAATGGAATTTGGTACTCGAGCAAATAGTATGAAAACGGCTAGAGCCATATACAGTAGGAAGGGCAGGACTGTCTAGACGACAATACGACTTCAGAAAGAAGCGAAGCACTATAGGGACAATAAAAGCAATGTGCACCTTTGACGCGCAAAAAGCAATTGCGGCAATAGATTGCGACGATGACTAAGAAAGTCAAGCGATATCGCAATGTCTCTATCGCCAAGAAGTTTAAAAGCACGTTTTTGAATCCTGTCAAGTAGCTCCAAATATGTAATTGGAGCACCGGACCAGATATGAGCGTTATACTCAAGTTTGGGGCGAATAAACGCCTTATAAATTTTTGCCAGATCAGAAGGAGTGAAATATTTCTTGCGTCGCTTGAGGAAGCCTAGACATTTTGCAGCGTTCTTGGCGACGTCGAATATGTAGTCATACCAACGAAGTTTTTCAGTAACGCACATACCGAGGATGGAAAGCCTCAGTATGCATTGGTTTTAGCGATGTAAGTGCCATCCATAGATAATGGCAGAGTATTGGGGATTGGCTTTCTTGACAGTTTAATGGCAAAGCAGTGGTGTTTCGCTTTTGAGGGATGTGAATCATAAAACGAAGGTTAGCGAAGCTAAGAGTACCATCATCAGCGAAGGAATGGATTGGATTAGAAGTGACAGAGAGGATATCATCGATGCCAAATGCGCGCATTTTCGACAAGATAGCTTGATGACAAACTCTGTCAAATGCCTTTGAAATATCAAGCGCAACGACCTTACTTTCAGGTTACTTTTCGGTAGATATGCCATCAAATCGCCAGTGTATCTGTTGCTGCGAAAACCGCACTGCCGGTCATTAAGAAGTTTTCGTGATTCAAGATATGTCCTAAGCTGACGATTTGTCAGGGTTTCCATGACATTGGAAAGAAGGGGTATAAGTGAAATTGGTCATGATTTTCCTGATAGGCTCTTGCATACCTCACCTCATTGACCGGTATCAGTGTCGTGCCTGGCAATCTGATTTCTTTGAGTCTTTGAAGTTTCCTTTTTCTTGTGAATGGCATTATCGTAGCTTAAGCCGGATTGATATTCATTCCAGCCAAGAGACACCATTCTTCAGTTACCCTTAGACCTCATTGTAAGATTTCGCAGTGAATTTCTTCAAACTTTCCTCTGGCAATTAATACAATTAATACTATGTCATCAGCGTACGCCTGACAGCTAATGCCAAGTTAGTAAATTTTCCCAGCAGTTCGTGCACAACTTGGCTCCATATCATGGGTGATAATACCCCTCCTTGTGGACATCCTCTTGTAGTATCTACTTTAATAGTTTCAGTGTCTCTGCAAATCTAGTGCTCAGCAGTTCGCACATCCATCTGGATATTGTGTTGTTGGCTCCTTTTCGTTGCAGAGGTCGTTTCATGGCCTCATGTGAGGTGTTGTCAAACGCGCCCTCAATTTTAAGGCAGGTACCCAATGCTATCTTTTTTGAATTCAGAGTACTTTGAATAATTTCTGTTAGCTGATAGAGGGCATTTCTTCCACAACCTTCTCTATTGTTTTCAACAGAAACGAAGTAAGGCTGATCGGTCTGTACGATTTTGTCTGTGTTGAGTCTTTTTCCCCACCTTTGGTATGAACCCAACCTTCGCTCGTCTCCATTATAGTTGTATGTTCCATAAGGAAATACTACTCTTCGCCAATTTTGCCAGGTAAGGTAATATTTGCTGCCCTGTCTGTAGTAGAACGGTCGTACTACCATCCACAGCTGGAGACTTGAAGGGGTGAAAGAAACCTATTGCCCATTCTAGCCTTCCCCTAGAGCAGATAACTGACGCATTTTCCAAGTTCTCCTTACGAGGTGGAATGGTTCTATTCTCCAAGCTAGTGCTAAGTAAGCTTCCTGGAAAGTGAGTTCGTAGTTCCATCTGGTTTTTGAAGCGAGGTTTGTACTCCTCCTGTCTTGGCGCTGTAGGGTTGCTTGAGATTGCCTCGCAAAAGTTCCTGAAGCTTTGCCTTGTAGCCGATCTGAGTTTGACAGGACGCATCCTGCTGCGTTTTCCAGCTCCAGAAAGTGTCCCGGAGATTTCATCATTTGGAGTTTTCCTAGATTGTCTTCTAGGACTTTTTGGAAGGTATCCCAGTTAGTTTTCCAGCGGATCCTCACTGGATTTCCTGTGATACGGCGCTGCTATTTTTAGGTCTGTGGATCTCGCAGTCCACCAGCCCCGCATTAGCGTGGTAAGGCCATGGTTACTCTCCGAGGCGGCCCTGGAAATAGTTTTAATAAATATATGTAGCTACCTCAGTGAGAGAAGCCTAAGCTATGATAGAGAACAGGGACCTAAGAAATACGAAATTACTGGAGGGGACCCTTGGGGTTCAATGACATAGCATTGGAATGGAATATAATGTATAAAACGATCGGAGTTGATATAGTCCGACCGGAGTGGATATAGTTGGATACGCTGATGATATTGCAGTCATCGCAGTACCTAAAACGATCGCCAAAGTAACTGTAAGCTTCAGTCAAGCTATTAAACAAGTAAAGGAATGGCTGCATGACGCTGAGCTAGAGCTGGCAGACCATAGGCCGGCAGCAGTGCTGATAAGCAGGAGGAAACATAAGGAAAGGCTACAGTCCGCTTGGGGCGAACAGTATGACAATTTTAACACTTTACCATTTCGGAACCCTAGGGAGTATATGTTCCAAATTTCAGCTTCCTAGCATAATTTTAAAGGCCTCAAAAGTTGATACGAACGGACGGACGGACGGACATTGCTATATAGTCTTAGATTTTGGTCCTGATCATAAATATATATACTTTTAGGGGTCTGCGACGAATATTAAGGGGTGTTACAAACTATGTGTCAAAATTAATATACCCTTAGGATAGGGTATAAAAAGAAAGAACATATAAGACGGAAGCGATTAGTGTAATTCCTGGTCAATTGCACATCGATCTCGACATTTAAAGGTCTGTGGCGCTTATTGCAAGCCAGTCAGAAGAAATGAGGGTAGTAACCGATACATACAGAATGGCAGCACAAGTGGAACACTACAACTAAGGGAAGATGGACATATCTGCTGACCCAAGATGTAGCGCATGGAACATGGGGAAGCTAACTTGTACCTGATACAGATTTTGTCGGGACAAGGCTTTTTTTCTAGAGTATCTCCATATATTTATAAAAGCACGTGGATGACCCATGCACTGCGAAGACAAAGTTTAGAATGCAGAACTGATTCTGACGGAATGCCAGAATTTTACGTATAGTTAAGTAAGGGCCTGTAAGGGCCGTTTACGCCTAATATTTATTATTTTTTTTAGAATGTTTCTGGAAGGAGAAGTAACGTCGAGAGCAATAATAGTATTCATGGTCACGGAGAACGAAACATGGATTACAGTTAGCAAAGTCATAGCGAGCATGATGCAGAGGAACGAGCGAGCGTGGAAAATGTAAGACGTAATGCAGAGAATGCGCTTGGACACAATTATCAAAACTCATCTGCACTACCGTCTAAGTAGAACGTAGCGAGGACATAGACGCCAATAGTCAGTGTTTCAATTGATTACAGACTTTTTGCACAAACGAAAGTGCGACACAATAACAAACAGTTTTTCTTCTTTATTCGATCAGTATGTTTTTTTTTTAATTCAGCGGTCGATGAGTGACTTTTTATAACCATTGACTTGAGCTAAATGAAGAATTGGTTGGTTTTCGTATTCGCTTTTGTAATCAGAAACACAAAACACAAAACATGTGTCGAAATCATCGAACTGAATGATGCGATTTAGATTTGATAAGAACAGTAGACATATTTCCGTCAATTGAGAATTACAACAACAACAAAGTCACCAGCAGAGTTCATAAAATAGATGGCAGTCTTCATATAAAATGCTGTCCAAAGAATTGAGAAAAATATAACTATTTTATGTTGCTAATACAATTAAAATCGATTTGAGTTTAAACTGCTTTTATCCATTTTCTCTAACATTTGTAGGATCATTAAATTATATTGTAACTTCTCTTGGATATATTTTTGTTTGTTCAGAATATAAATTTCAAAGTAACTGCGGATATGAAGCTAGTTGTCAAACCAAACTTAATAATAATCGTAAACACTTTTATGCGATTTCCAAATGATCTCATTTACTCATAGGAAATATTTACGGTATTGCGGGTTACAAAAAAATGGAACTCCATTCATAACGGTCGATTAATTTAATGCCAAATTTTGTATAATCTTTCAAGGTCAACAGTTATGTAAGTATTGACATTCCTCCGTGTGATAAAATAATACTTAAATGCAAAACCTGAAATCAGACCACTGAGTTGTGACAACAAATTAAACTGGAAAAAAAACGGCAAAAATATATGTAAATTTGCACGTAGGTACATAATATGTATGAAGTGTATGCAAAAATCTGTGATCAGAGCAGTTTGAAATAAAATTTGTTCTGATTATTTATAACTGCTTCTTACTTGCCAATACTCAAATAATTCTAGTTCAATACAAAATAAGTCGGTGTTGTCAATTGCCTTTAGTCTCTTATTACTTTCAGCTAAAAATCGGCTATCGGCTATGGGTGACGACATCAGGGTAAGATAAATTTGTCCCTTTATGGCGATGCCACGGCTTCACTTAAACATTTGCTGGGTTTATTGTGCCCAAGACAATGTTGTGTATAAAAAAACATAAGGAAAGGCTACAGTCCGCTTGGGCGAACAGTATGATACGCTATCCATATCTCTATATGCCCCAATGAAAATAGCATTAAGAAGTGGATGGACAGCATTTTATTTCATTCTATTATTAAAAAAAAAATTTTTTTTTAAAAAACGCACCCAAAAAATGGGCGTGGCCAAAAATGTTGTATGGGCGATATGTTGGAAAAAATATTGGGTAAATATATTGTTAAACATTTTTTCTCGCTTTATATAAAAATTTTCGAAGAAAACAGCATTTTAGTAAAAAACGTCCACAAAAAGTAAGCGCGGCAAACAAGATTTGATAATTTGACGGACGGACGGACATTGCTAGATAGTCTTAGGATTTGTTCCTGATCATAAATATATATACTTTTATGAATCTACGACGAATATTAAGGGGTGTTACAAATTATGTGTCAAAATTAATATACCCTTAGGATAGGGCATAATAAACTACTATGACATCAATCATCGTGAAAGTGTAGGATATATGAAGTGGCAGCAAAAACTCCCCCAACTTTAATGACCGAAAAATGTCTCCTAAGCTCAAATTAAGTCCCTTACCGCACATGTTCGTCCGGCGCTCATATACGGTTCGTAATGTTGGACAATATACAAAAAGTATGGGGGCGAATTGAAAGTAGCGGTGATGACAATGCATCGTATGACAGCTGGAGCTTGATTACGACCGACTCAGTTGGTATTTCCGTATTAAAAAAAGGATTTTTAATCGGCCCTTCTATTGATAATCATCATAAAATTATTCGGTGATCATATTGAAATAGTGAATGAATATTAATAGCTGGGGAAGTACATTACAAAAAATTTAAGTATTGAGAAGCTCAGAAGGACAAAAACGGCCATAAATACAACATTATGACAGTATCAAATACAAAGTATTTGAGGCAGAATCAATTCCTTTGCAAGTCTGGTGATCTAGAGGTTCGATACTTGTTAGAAATATTCAAGAAACACCAGCATAACTATGAACCGAAAACATGGTCTATTTCTCAAAAACCTGACATTAGAAATAGGATACGTTCTGAAGGTTCTTAAGTTGGAATAATATTGACCACCAAAAAAAGTTGCTCCCAGGACAATCGGTAATAGATGTAGCTGGTATGGGAAAGGATAAAAATTGGGACAAAGTTATGGAATGGAGCTAAATTTTACTTTGGAGACACTATTAAATTGTTGCTGTAGAAATTCGAATATGATTATTTATTTTGTATAATTGGCTTTATGATCTAGGATGACCTAGTCTATGTACAGTGCAAGTCACATAAATAGGAAAAGCTCCTTTGTAGCACGTAATGTCTCGAAATATAGAAGCACATGTACATCAGATTGTATAAATAAGAAGTAACCTGAATATAATATGTTGATATATATTAAGGTACTTCCAAATTGAAGTAAAAAGCTCTTCAAAGTGAAAATTTCTTCAAAGTATAGCAAAATGTGTATTAGCAATTATGTATCTAATTGTTCGCCCTTATCATATGTCTGTGTTATAGTTGTTAAAATATGTCAACAAAAGGCTGGCGAGTTATAATTAAAGATTTATTGAAACCGTATTTAAAGACAACAAAATTAGGAATAAAAAATAATCTGAAATTATTTTACATAGGAAAAGTGAAAAAGTAAAAGGTGGTTTGAGGCTTTTAAGTTCATCCATAAGTTGCTTTAAAGGAAGCAATTGTCTGCAAGCTTCAGAAAGCGAAATATACTCTGCTTCTGTGGATGACAGTGAAACCGAATCTTGTTTGCGACAGCACCAATTAATATGTGATCAACGAAACATTGTAATAAAACCGCTTATTTTTCGGCTTAAAGTGGATGTTGCAGCAGCGTTGTCTGGTAAAGTAAAGTCCCAATCAGACTTCGATACATCTCATTTGATTTCAGTTGCGGAGAAGTGTCTACATCACTTAAATAAACTGGATCCAATGGAATCTTCGACGGTTTTGCCTCATGCAAAATTTAATATTCCAAGCTCGGGGAGCCTGCTTTAAACCGTAAATGATCCTCCATAATCGGCACACTTTATCAGGATTTTGCTTCTCTTCAAAGCCGGGTGGTTGGCTCATGTACATTTCTTCCTTTAATTCGCCATTTAAGAAAGCTGAAGCTTCGTTATTAAATAAAACAGTTAGCTCTTGACTAACTTCTTACTCACAGAAAGTAAATTGGTATCAAGATCCGGAACAAACAGAAGATCCTTGATTTTAATCTTTCTTTCACCAATACCCTCATCTTTTACTGCTGCACGGTTGGCCATAAGCACTCGTGTATTTGCCTGATTAATATTAGTAGAAAAATTCCTCTCAAATGTCATATGCTTGGTTGCACTCGAGTCCAAATACAATCCCTTATCTAAGCGTTTATCAGTAGCCATGAGCACAATAACTTCTCCTTTGACATCTTCAACTCGCATGATATGTGCACAATCTCTGTGCTCTTCTCGTATCCTATTGTATTTTGGATAATTCATACAAAAATGATCCACTGATCCACAGTTCCAGCACAATCTGATTCGTTTTTCATGGTTTGTTCTTCGGCGAGCTAGCAAAAGTTTTTCGCCAATGTCAGTCTTTTATTTTTGTCGTTCATATTCATCCACCAGCTTTTGCTGGACCAGTGATAGAGACAAATCTTTTTCAGGTCAGCTTTCAAAAGATACAAAGTGCTTCATAGGAGTCTGGCAAACTTATTAGAACAAACACTACTTCAAATACTTATTCAAATGCTATTTCTTGATCTTCACATAGTGCGAAGAGGTCATTGAATTCCAGCAAATGTTTTTCCATATCTCCACCTTCTGCAAGACGCTTCGTGCAAATTTGCTTAAACAGTTACACCTCTGATAAAACTGTGCGTGCCTCATGGTGCAAACGCAGCATTAACCATGCTTCACAGGCATCTGTACAACAACGAATCAAGCTAAACTGAGACTTTTCACACCCAAGTGCAATTGTGGGCAAAGCCTTTGTGTTCCCTCGTTTCCATTCCGTGCTCCGATCTTCAACCTTTGGTGCAGATTCCTCAACATATAACCATAAGTCCTCCTGACTCAACAGCATTCGCATCTCGAATTTTCATGTTGAATAGTTGCAATTACCCAATTTTTCAATCGTTGAAAATTTACCCAACTTTATCTTCGATGCGAAAAAAAAACCGAAATAGGTACATAATATACTTTTGTTGATATTTTATTTAATGCAGCAAAAGTCTGGGCCCATAACCTTTTAAAATATGTCAACAAAAGGCTGGTGAATTATAATTAACGATTTATTGAAGCCGTATTTGAAGACAACAAAATTAGGAATAAAACATAAGGAAAGACTACAGTCCTTTTGGGGCGAACAGTATGATACCCTATCCTTATCCCTATGTACCCCAAAGAAAAAAAGCATTAGGAAGATGATGGATAGCATTTTATTTCATTCTATGAAAATTATATTTAAAAAACGCCCCCAAAAAGTGGGCTTGGCAAAAAACTTTGTATGGGCGATATATTGAGAAAAATATCGGCTTTATATATTGTTAAACTCTTTTAAACAGTCTTAGATTTTGGTCCGGATCATAAATATATATACTTTTAGGGGTCTGCGATGAATATTAAGGGGTGTTACAAACTATGTGTCAAAATTAATATACCCTTAGGATAGGGTATAAAAATAATCTGAAAAATTTTACATAGGAAAAGTGAAAAAGTAAAAGGTGACTTAGTGAACGAAATTAATAATATTGTAAAGTACAAAACTATTGATCATAAATACTCAACAATAGTTCCAAAGTTTTCTCCGACAGTTCGAGACTCAGCTAATTTGAGACTTCAAAGCCAACCCACAAAATGTTTTTAGATCTAAAAATAAACAAATTATGTTAAATACTTACATACGTCATTTACATTCGGGTTGAACTTGTTCCATTGCCTGCTATTTTAGAGGATCTAAAGAATATGGTACCTGTTCTTCGGACAACACAACTTTTATTATGAGGTTGTTTTAATTTTATTTATTTACCATGTTTATATTTACAGATACTTAACATAGAAACTAAATAACAATAATTCAAATCTAATAAAAGTGATTTTAACTCATAACAACAAAAACTTATAAGTGTGCAAATTTTTCAATTTTTAGTATAATAGTTGGTTTGGTTAATCTTTGGTGGTTCTATGTTATAAATGATGTGTTTTTTAGAGGTTGGTTTTTCGAATAGAGATAAAACTGACATTTGGTGGTCAAATCTGGCAACACTAATGTCATTTATGTTCAATTTGGTTTGCCATTTCATCATGGACAGGTTGACAAATGAACAACGCTTGCAAATCGTGCAAATTTATTTTGAAAATAATGGTTTAGTTCGCGAAGTTGCGGTAAACTCCGTTCATTTTATGGTCGACATAATCGTCCATCAAAGGAATTAATTCGGTTAACCAAGGATCGTTTTCGCGCTACGTTTACTCCATTTGATAATACGCATCCACAGAGACGTCGAACGAGCACCGAAAAAACAATTGCCGCTGTAGAGTAAAGTGCTGAAGGAACTCGAATGAATCGATTCGCCACCGTGCACAGCAATTGGAGCTTTGTCCATCAACTTTATGGAAGATTTTGCGCAAATTTTATGGTCTCTTCTTACGACCTTACAAGATCCAGCTTGTGCAAGAATTAAAGCCGCGTGACCATGCAATGCGTCGTGATTTTGGTATATGGGACGAAAATGAGATTGATATCGATGCTGATTTTCATCTCAAAATTTTGTTCTACGTCAACAAGCTAAATTGCCGCATTTGGAGTGAAGAGAGACCCTTGAAACGCCATTACATCCACAAAAACTGACTGTTTGGTGTGCTGTATGGGCTGGTGGAGTCATTGGGCCATATTTCTTCCGAAATGATGCTGGAGATTCAGTTACTGTTAATGGAGACCGGTACAGAGTTATGATAACCGACTATTTTGTTCCCGAATTAGATGGCATGAATGTTAAAGAGATGTGGTTCCAACAAGACGGCGCTACATGCCACACAGCGCACGTCACAATCGATTTATTGAAGGAAGCATTCGATTAGCGCATAATTTAGCGGAATGGACCTGTCAATTGGCCACCAAGATCGTGTGACACCATTGGATTATTTTCTTTGGGGATATGTGAAGTCGCTCGCCTACGCCAACAAACCAGAAATGTTAGGGGACTTGGAAACCAACATTCGTGGCGTTATTGTCGACATACAGCCCCAAATGCTTCAAAAAGTGGTTGAAAATTGGACCTCTAGACTTGTCTTTATTCGAACCAGCCGCGGCGGCCACATGCCCGAAATAATATTTAATCTTTAATAAAATCATTAATGGTATAAAATTATCCTTACAATAAAGTCAAATTGATGGACATTAAAACGATATTCTTGTGTTTTATTACAATTCGAAGTTCTATACCTCTAAAAAAACACCCTGTAACAAAATCTTGAATGCAATGTGTACAAGGAAACCATAATATTTTACATTATTTCAGAAACCAAACCATCTAATTCTATGAGTGCAATTAACATTCAAACCAAATTTTAATTCTTGCAAATTCATGTTTCTGGCGTAAGGAGGACGATATTATTAAAAACTATCTCATATGTATTAGGGAAATTTATGTCAGATTATAGACAGAGAAAATAATTATATAATATTGAATATTATTTTACTGAAAAGTTATTCAGAAAGTTCTGCAATTTATTTTTAAATGCTTTCCAATTGACGGACACATATGAAAATGGATTCATTAAGTCATCATCAATGCCTTTTTGCAATAAATAGATCTATATCTAAATGCTTACATGTTAATATTATTTAATAGTTTGATTTTTTTTTATAATATACGCGCACTAAAGGGATTTTGGATACCCTTATAATGAAGTAACACAGTGCGGGCATAGGGAAAAGGAGATACCTATGCACGTTGGTTTCAAATGTCTGTAAACTGTAATGTGAGGGATAAACAGAGCGTGGTAGAGCATTCCACATTCGCGTTGTACGGTTAAGAAACGAATCCTTGTATTTCACTGTACGTCCGAATACAGGCTTAAGGGTAAACTGATGTGCATTCCTAGCATGGCGAGTATTGCGGTTGAATTGTTGTAGGGGTGGAATGCTGGCAATTTCATTTGAGCACTTGTGGTGGAAATACCGATAAAACAATGACAAGCAGGAGACATTACGACGATGACTAAGAGAGTCAAGTGATTTCGCGATGTCTCGATTGCCAATAAGTTTTACTGCACGTTTTTGGATCCTGTCAAGTAGCTCCAATTATGTAATTGGAGCACCGGACCAGATATGAGCGTTATACTCAAGTTTGGGGCGAATAAACGCCTTATAAATTTTTGCCAGATCAGAAGGAGTGAAATATTTCTTGCATCGATTAAGGCATTTCCTAGACATTTCGCAGCATTCTTGGCGACATCGAATATGTGGTCATTCCAACGAAGGGTGTCATTAACACACATACCGATAATGGAAAGTCGTTCGGTTTCAGCGATGCAAGTGCCATTGAATTTATATGAGCACAGATTATGTTGTTAATAAACATAAACATTTGAACTTTTCATGAAACAGAAGGTGTCTGACTAACGAGGCATATTCTAAAAGCGACATAACTGAAGACCAATAGATTGATTTTAAAGTGTAAGAATCTTTGATATCGAAATAATTTTCCTTCAGAACAAAGAGTTTATTTAATATCATCCAAAGGTTCTCTATGAACTAGCAAATTTCGGCTGACATTGTCCTAAGCGTTTATTCACCCCTGATTATATAAAAGAGGATTTTTAACTTTCGAAAAGTGTAATAAACCAGTATTTCAAAAGTTGATCTTATCTCTCTTGAACGACCTTTTTAGGTTTTTTGTTTGGATATGAGACCAAATTGGCCAATGGAGGACATAAGTTCTTCTTTTCTTTAAAGGGTTATATAAAAGAAGCTGGGTAAACGAATACGCGGAAGCTCTGAAAAAAATGATTCCGGGGGAAAGTAAACGCCATCACAATGTAATCCTCTCTGTCAGAGCTATAGATCCGTATTTCTAGCAACATTATATCAAACGTTCGAACAAATTCGATTGCATAACATGGAATGGTAAATATAAGAGCCGACTTTCGTGGTGATTGGTCAAACAGTATAGAATTTTATTTGTCCCAGCGTCATCCAGGGAGAGCTTTAGCATACAAATCTTTTTTTGTCGGATTCGGTCTGATATGCCTCAGTGTCGTTGTATAGGTATCTTACGGATTAAAAATTACAATACATAGAAATACAATCAAATAATTTTCATTTTGTTTCCCGGAAACAATGTTTCAAACAGCGCGTAAATCTCTTCGCCCTTTGAGTTCTCGCAATAAACTAGAGAGTATATAAGTACGTGTGCATATAAACCATGGTGATCGGTCAAACGGTCTGGGAGTCCATTTATCCTATATAAATACTTTAATGGTGTTCATTCATTTGTATACTGATATAAATACAAAAGAATATAGATGGATTAAATATTTAAAAATTAAAGCGTATAATATAAGTTTATTTTGTTAACTTTGATACGAGGGAAAGGTTGGTATAAAAATTTTAATTCTTACGATTGATATGTCCACATAAAGAATACAATTTCACTTCTACGTCTGAAAGGATACTGCAAGTTTATTCAAACAAAAAAATATTTTCATAAAACATACCTAAGCAAACATAAAACCAAATCTGACACAATAAAAACATATGAATTGAATTGAATTATGCTATTATCCAAAATTCAAAAATAGATCAAAATCTAATTAATTTTAATTTAAGAAATGAAATTTACATATCAATTTTTCTTAAATCAGATTTTAAGTTTTCATTATTTGTGCTCGTAATAGAGATGCATTTTTGAATCATATCGTCATAGGGTATAAAAAGCAGCAGAAGCAGACACACCTGATACAAGATACCGTACGCGTAAACTCGTAAACAGTTTTGCGAACTAATAAACAATTGCCATCCTGTGTGGAAACATGATAAAGAGCGCATTGATTATTCGGTTTTGCCAGTATATAGTGTTCGCAACCTGCGAATATAACCTACCACATGGGCAAGAAAAAACACTAATTAATGAAGGTGATAATAATTAATAAATAAAGAGAATATCACCCGTATTTATTAGATTTCCTTAAAACACCTCTCAGAGATTGCTTAGTTAAACACCGCGTAAGTATTTACGCAACCTTTACGTTGATGTAATTTAAAATGCACATTTACATATGTCATTTAACATCTTTAATATCGACTTAACTTAGTTAATACTCAACTTCAAACATTACACATTTAACTCATGCGTTAGCGCTGTGTGCAAGTTGGTTGAAGACTAACTCGATCTATAAACAATGAAAAACTGGGTAAATCGGAAAATTGACGAATGAGTAGAAATGAAAGAGAGCTGGTGGTAAATGGCAATGGTCTAAACGGTTATGAGTCTTGAGTGACTTGATTTGAGTGATCCCTACAACGTTACTTTGCTCCTCTGTGTTTTAACTTAACGAGGTTTGTGTCTTAATAAGTAAGGACACTTACCAAACTAGTACCAAAAACATAAGATTCTACTACATTTTGATTTAAGGGTGCAGAAACTCAGCTGCTTTTGACAGATGTTTGTTTATTTATATTGATATATTATGATAGACTACATGATAGGGTGCTACAATTTTTTTATGAAATATTTTACTAAGGCACACATAGATATAATGAGATATATGTACGATTCGCATTATCTCGGGTTATGTTGTTGGCTGAAGAAGTTAATTGAATCGATATTTTTCACAAAAGCCGCGAGATCAAATGGCATTTTTATATATTTTTATAACTTTTTTGTTTTAAAGGAAAAACGAAGAGCGCGTAAAAGATGGCAGCAATCTCGTGCTCCACAGGATAAAACAATTTTAAATAAGCTTTCCAGGAAACTCAAAAGAGACATTCGGAACTTTAAAAATCGTGAAATCTCTATGTATCTCGAAAGTCTAACGGCGGATAAAACTTCTAACTATTCGCTTTGGAAAGCTATGAAAGGCATGAAAAAGCCAAAAATGCAAGTGCTACCCATCCGGAAAAATAATGGGGAGTGGGTGAAAGGAGACCAGAAAAAGGCTGAAATATTTGCCGTTGGTTGAAGATACTGTTCCTACCATGGTCTGATGAAAAAAATTTGCTTTAGCGTTTTCCTTGACGTCACTCAGGCCTTCGACAAATTATGGCATACAGGATTTAAATATAAACTAAACAAAGCTCTCCCAAAGCAATTATAAGAGATCCTAAGCTCTTATTTATATGACAGATTCTTTTGTGTTAAATACCGGAACGAGTACTCCGAATTTAAAGAAATCGCGGGAGTTCCGCAAGGAAGTGTCCCGGGCCCGATTTTATTCCTATCATAAGCTCACGATATCCCGTAAGAAGAGGATACTATCGTAGCAACTTTCGTGGATGATTCAGTCCGCGACAAATAAGCTTCAACGATCTATCGACAGAATATTCTTGTGGACAAACACTTGGCGTATTGTCCTCAACGGGACAAAATCCACGCACGTTAATTTTACCTAAAGAAACGTAAATAATCTGCCCATTTATATTGAATTGGAAGAAATTCCGTATGCAAACGAGGCTAAATACTTGGAAATGACGTTGGGTGTAAAATTGAAATGGAAATCGCATGTTAAGAAGAAATGCTAGGAGCCCGCTATCAGATTTAATCAAATTATTTGGCTGATTGGAAGATTTTCGAAACTCATTTTCGAAAAACCGGTTTGCACGCACGGTATACAACTTTGGAGTTTGTATCAAACCAAGTAATGTTAACATTTTGCAGACTTTCCAAAATAAAATCCTAAGACAAATCGTAAATGCTCCGTGGTATATCAGAAACGCCGATATCCATAGAGACCTGAGTATAACTACCGTTCAAGGCGAAATACGAAATTTCGCACGTAAACGACACACTCGCATAATTGGCCATTGCAATGACGCTGTACTACAGATTCTAGATCAGAGAAATCTTGTGCGCCGATTACAAAGGATAAAACCTTTTGACTTAGCGCAACAAAATGTAACCGCATGATATTGTCGGTATAAGCAGAAGCTTCCGCAGAGATGTTTCCTGCCGAACGTAATTAAATATTTAAATTAAACCTGTTTGATAGGCATGAACCTAGTTGTAGTATAAAAGTATTTTATAGGGAGGTGTTTTTAGTGACTAAGAATCTCACTGGAAGATTTTCCACCTACCCTCGGAAAAATAAAAGTTGATGCGTCCACAGTGCGTTTTAAAAATAGAAATTGCATCATAGTAAGCAGTTTGCATTTTTGAACGCTTGTTGCAGAAGAATAGTAATGCAGAAGTACTGGCTTTTGGAATTCAGCCTGTATGTCACTAAATCATTGTTAGTTTTCAAAATTTAAAAATCTTTTTGCTGTTCTTAACTTGATGCACCTGGTCTTAAAATTACTCTACATGATACTTTTAATATAATAAGAATTCTGTTTCCAATATATTGACAACTTGAATTGATTTGTATGCTAAAAACATTGATATTCAAATGGTCGAATGGTTTTTTTCGTTTTAACTTTGTTAACAATTTGTTTTCTAGTGTCTATTTCATTTAAACAAAATATGCAGAAAAAAAAAATAAGCCTAAATAGTAGTATCTAAGCATTAACTAGGGGCGTTCGTCATTATTCTGATACTAACATTGTTGGGGAGTGTCGTAATGAACATAAATTTATCAAAAATGCTATCAATTGCATACATTTTTTTGAATAAACGCGCACTAAAGGGACTTTGTATATCTTTATAATGAAGAACACAGTACGGTTAAGTAAGGAATCTTTATATTTCACAGAGCGTTCGAATATAGGCTTAAAGGTAAACTGATGAAATAAACGAGTATTGCGGTTGACTTGTTGAAGGAGTAGAATGCAACTGTCTATTTATACTTATAATGGAAGTTACGATAAAACATCGACAGGCAGGAGATATTGCGGCGATGAGTAAGAGATTTAAGGGACTTCGGGATATCTCGATTGCCAATAAGTTTATTTTGAATTTTATTATTCAAAGTATTTTTAATATGTGTTATTGGTGCACCGGACCAAATCTTAGCGTTGAACTCCAGTTCTGGAGGAATAAACCTTATAAATTCTAGTAAGATCAGAAGGAGTGAAATATTTCTAGCATCGCTTGAGGAAGTCTAGTCATTTCGCAGCAGTCTTTGCGACGTCGAATTTGTGGTCATTCCATCGAAGTTTGTCATTAACGCACATAGCGAGGATGGAATGCCTTTCGATTTCAGCAATGCAAGAGTTATTCATGGTTAATGGCAGAGTATTGGGGTTTCGCTTTAATGACAGAAAACAGCATTGTGTTTTGGACGCATAAGATTCTATTCTATTGATTTTACCCCACGTAAGAATGCTGACAAGGTCAACTTTTAATGAGCTTCACAATAAAGTTGCCGTTCTAGCTTCACGCCCGATGATGAGGGACGTGAGTCCCAAAACGAATATGCGAAGCTAACGGAACTGTCAGCAGCGGAGGAATATATTGGACAGGAGACAAACAGGAGGTCAATGATAAAAATGAGAAAGAGAGTCGGAGACGCAATTAAATTAAAATTTCTAATCCATTGAAAAGAGATATCATCGATTCCAAATGCACTCATTTTCGACGAAAGAGCGTGATTCCAAACTCTTTCAAATGCCTTTGAAATATAAAGCACAACGAACTTACTTTCACAACCACAGTGAATAGATTGGTTACACTTTTCGGTTAGATATGTCATTGTATCCGTACTGCCGGTCATTAAGAAGTTTTCGGTTTCCCGGTTTTTTTTTGGGACTCGCTGGACAAATGCAGTTTTCCATCTTCTCGGTTAGAGCCCTGAGGAATAGAAAATCTTACCAGTGGTTTTGCCAGCGTGGAAGAATGCGAGATTAAAAAATATCTACGAACACAGCCATTTGGAGTACCAAACATAACAAATTCCTCAAAAACTAATCAGAATTCAGTGCCGCCTCCAGGTTAGAATGATGTACTATTTTACCGAGTGTAAACGACTATACTTTGTTAATTTTTTAAAGTTCTTGGAATTGTTTGTGTAATGTGGGTAAAAAAAAATATTAAAAACTGTGAAATAAGAATCACGCCTATTAGGAAAAATATTAATTAGTTACCTATCTTGTTATCAATGCTTTCGTGTTTACTATACGAGTTTTCGAAGAAACAAAAAAAAACCTTCACAAAAAGTGGGCGTGAAAAAAAAATTGGGAAGGAGGTCAGTGTATACATATTATGTTTTAGCCCTTTATCTATTCAACTCAAGCTTGAAAACGGATTTTTCTTAATTATGGGGCTGCCGGTTTTATAGCGTACTATAACAAATTTTACACTGTATCATTTTGGGACTCTAGAGAGTATATGTTCCAAAATTTAGCTTTCTAAAGCTAAGTAAAATTTATTTTTTTGAACTCCTGATATTTAGGCGGCCTGTTTAAATTTAAGATTTTAATATGAAACTTTTGGTCGTAAAAGAAATGTGCAACAGGGATTGAAACATTACCCCCACAGATTTTATTTTTCACGTTTAAAGGTTGTCATTCTGATTCTTAATTTATTCAATTTATTAGTTGAAATACAGTTTTGTGACTCAATAAAATATCTATTCGGAAATATAATATGAAATAAGTATTTATATTCAAGTATATGCATGAATGAAATACAGTTATAATCCTGAAATAAATATCTAAATTAAAGACCTCGTAGTACTGCCGTTGCCGCTGTCATTGAAGTGATTGTGAAGTATGGCACCAGTGTCAAATAAAACATTACAAATGACATGAAGATTAAGTATTGGTCACGATGTTTAAGTTAAACGCTTTACTATTTAATTCATTAAAAACTGACGAATATAAACATTACAAAAAAAACAACAAACGTGCTTACGTCAACGCTAGACGAATGAGTTCAATGTTTTTGATAATATAACGGACCGTAAATGTTGGGATGCGGAAAGCGAATGAGTGTTGAGTTAAGGCGCCTGTCTATTTAGGTTAAATAATATGCCATTCAGAGATCATTTAACGACAATGAACTAGTAACTACATACATACATTATGTTTGTGCAGCAGTCGCAGTAAAAATGCTATAAAAAAATTTTAAAATGAGTACCTACATATGATGAATCATGATCATATCAAACAACTCAAACGTTACCTAAATCTTGACGACAAATTTAAAAGCTTTTTGAATAACATTCCAACTAATTCTACATACGTAGAAATATTTGAATTAAAAATGTTAAGCAGAAATGATTTCCTGACTCAAGGCTGTTGTGAATTGATTGCAGTCAGACAATGTCGGACCAGATAATGTTTATCTGGTTTTTTATTGGAAACCTTAAAAGTCTTGGCAATATTTCTTGAATCTTTTTAGTGTACCTAAATAAACAAGTTCAAACTTAGCTTTCAATTCTTGAATTATTATACTTAATTTTGTGATTATCCACAAAATGTTTACATAAATCAATCTCAAGACATCAATGACTTGACTTATGGTTTTTCATGCTATGTGACATTTGAACTCGTTATTTAACCATTTTATATCTGCTTAATTAATATCCAAGGAAATTTCTTTTTTGTTTTATTTCCATTTTCTTAATTGGCCAACTTAAGTCTTCCTTCCAACATTTATACAACTAGTTTCCCAGAACTAATATCCTTTATATACCAATTAAACGAATGGACCACTGTCTACCACGAGTGCTTTCCTCGGTTCCTTGACCGTATTTGAGGACATGCAGAGAAGTAGTTTACTTTTATATAAAAAGGTGAATTTGAGAAAAAATACGTGCCCTTTTCAAAATTGCACATTCAATTCGAGAAAAATATTAATAAATGGCTGAGTATTTGAAAAGAATTATTCAAAATAAAATATAACGAAGATATAACAACCACTTTTCCTGAAACTCCCTCTTCTTATATTATCATTAAATATGTCAAAATATTTGTTAAGAATTTTGAAATTAATCGACTTAATTGCGTAAAAAGCTTTAGACGGCGGATGCCATTAGGCAGTACAAAAGAGTCAGTATTCCATCGTAGACCATGTTTGGCCACACTTGATATTATTAATATCAACATCATAAAAAAATGGAGACCATATATCAGAACAGTATTCGAACAAAAGATGTACCAAAGAACAATATATTGATTTTGTGATGTAAGTATCGTTAATTTTTTTAGATCTATCTGCGTTTTACAAAACCAAGCATACACATACTTTTAGAGTATACTTTGTCAATGTGGTGTTTAAAAGTTAGTTTCTTGTTTAGTACAATTCTTAAGACTTTTAATACATCTTGTCGCACTAACATTTGACCGTCAATACTACTTCCGAGGAGCTGTATTCTTAATAGATAATAGATTATATCTTTCAACTTTAATATCCAGGTGAGCTTAGCATAGAATAACATGTATTGACAAATTTTAGTGCCATCAAATCATTGTACCAGTTACTGTTATGTTAATGGAAACAAAATAGAGAGGGGCGCATTCCTCTTGCATGCTTCCTGAGGAGACTGTTTTCCGAAAGGATTCAGCTTAGTGTCCTAAGTTGAGGTCAATTTAGATTTAAAAATTTTAGATCTATATTTATCCAAGCCGAGCCATAATGCTTAGGATACTCTGTGACGAATTACATTTGTCCGTCTCTGACCAGTCGCCATGATGATGCGATTTCCATAATCTTACGCTTAACCTTTACCCAGTGTTGCTATAATTTTTTTCTGCGTTTTTATATTATGTGTTGGCATGTAAAAACTGGTATACGTAGGCAAATTTTGGCAAACAAGGTATCCTAGAATGGAACCCTGCCATTTTCCATGCGTTACCCAAATTAATGTAAGTAGATTTGTATAAAGCTTCTTTCCAAGCCGGTACTCCTCGATATTCGATCAAGAACTAAAATATTGGAATTATTGCATGTTCTTTTTATTATTTTTTTTTGATGCGGTTACCGGTTTGCCGTATTTAATAGTTTAAAATTTCATTTTAATTTAGTGGCAATATAACACAAAAATAATTTTACAAACCATACGCCGCAAATTGAAGTTATGATTAATTTGAATGTGTTGTAGATTTGTAAAGAAAATTCCACGGTTCTTCAAAATATAATATGGATAACTTTTACTTTTGAAAATAAACCGAATATTATGGTCTTTTTGTCAGTGGCCCTTTTGTATAGTCGTAGCCAATGCTTTGGCCCACTTTTTCATAATGGTCATCGGTAACGCTGGTAAGTGGTATGTCTAGTTTTTGCACCATTCTCTCTATAATGAAGTTGACTTGTGAACTGGAATCCAGGAGAGCACGACAGGAAACACTGTTTCCATTGTTGCTTAACTAAATGTTGGTTAGGAAAATGTAGCCTTATTTTGTATTGTTGTCACCTCCCGTTGGTATTTTTTTGAGCTACGAGTTACTCATGTTGAGCTACGCTAGCTATGTTCGAGAATGATGGAAATGGCTGCATTTGTGTTGATTTGATTGTTGATCAGTTGTTCGGCTTGTCTTGTTGGTTAACTTGTTGGATGTATTTCTGCCGGAAACTGACGGGTTCTTAAATGCGTTGTCCAGATATAGAAGTGAATTTTATTAATTCGAACAATATCGAAAACCCCGAGATGAACATTTTGATGATGTATGACCACTACGGCAAAGAGATCGTGGAGTTTCCGCCGTTTCATATAGTCGCCATCGAATTTTCGCAAGACTATATATGGTAAGTTGAGCTAGCCGATGGTGAGATAATTGATGGAGTTCTACAAGTTTCTCTTGCGCCTCTTCCTTCAAATCAAAAAATTGTTGAGGTTTCCTCGAGCTGAATTGCTTCCAGTTTTGCCTTCAGTTCGCACGCTTTCTGGTAAATTCGCATTGATGTAAGGTGTATCCGGTTTGACGTATTGCTCAATTCTATGGTGGTTTGTTGCGAACTACTGCCAAATTTCTTAAATTTTTTGGAGTCGATCGGCCTTTTATCTAATTGTTTTTTCTTGCTGGGCTGCCTTTTCCCACTATTGTTTTTAACTTAATACAATAAATACGTCTGTTTGATCTAAAATTGTCGCTGTCAATTCCCACTAGTGTTCAAGCTCTGGATCACGCTTTTACGAATCGTTTATTTTACACAAATACATCGTCGGGTCAGTGTTTAGCCCTGACAAACGCTGTTGTTATAAATGCTTTGTGATTATACTTATGTTAACTTTTTTCATATATTTTGAGGTGTTGGTCCAGGTATAAGATTCTTTTTTAAAAAGTGACAACAAATAAAATCAGCAATCTGGCCAAGAGCACATGAGTATATTTCATAATCGGACGCAGATGATATGATGATAAGACCTGTACGCCAGGGCTTTCCAGTTGCTAAAACAACAAGAAGATAGATATTAGTAAAGCATAGACGAAAAAGGTGGTACAGTAGTGGGTTCAACCATCACGACAACTCAAGTTATATCAAGTTAAATTTAATATTTACAATTTTGAGGTATAGCTTCTCTAAATGATAAAACTTCAGAAATATTAAATATATGCCACAAAAACTACTGAAGACATTTTGTAGACCTAATTTAATAACCTAAGAAATGTTTAAATTGTCGCTTAATTTAGAAACCCAGGAAAAAGTCTTATCGTTTTTTTTTTTTATAATTTTCGCGAACTTAAGGGATTTTGGATACCCTTATAATGAAGTAACGCAGTGCGGGAGAAGGATTAGGATGAAAGAGATACCGATGCACGTTGGTCTTAAATGTCTGTAAAATATAATGTGTAGGAAAAACAGAGCGTAGAGCATATAGGCTTAAGGGTGAACTTATGTGCATTCCTAGTATTAGAGTATTTCGGTTGAACTGCTATAGGGGTGGAATGCAAAAGGCTGTTTCAATTGCGCACTTGTAGTGGAAGTAGTGATAGAACAACGATAGGTAGGATACATTGCGACGATGACTAAGAGACATTTGTTTTTAACTTAACATACATCGCCGTTCTAGTTCCACGTCCGAAGATGAGGGACGTGAATCCCAGAACGAATATGCGAAGCTTAGGGTACTGCCAATAGCGAAGGAATGGATTGGATGAGAAGTGACAGACAGGAGATCATTGATAAATATGAGAAAGAGAGTCGGAGACAAAACGGAGTCTTGGGGGACACCAGCATTTATTTGGTGAGTTCCAGATATGAAACCATCCAAAACAACTTGTATTGAACAGTCCGAAAGATAATTACTAATCCATTGATGAAGGGTATCATCGATCCCAAATGCATGCATTTTTGATAAGAGAGCTTGATGACAAACTCTGTCAAATGTCTTTGAAATATCAAGCGTAACGACCTTACTTTCACCACCACGGTGGATAGATTGGTCCCACTTTCCGGTTAGATATGTCATCAAATCACCAGTTTCTGCGAAAACCGTACTGCAGGTCATTGAGAAGTTTTCGTAATTCACGATATTTCATTTCCTTGACCTTGGAAAAAGGGACGTAAGTGCAATTGGTCGTGAGGAGCTTGTAAGGAAGATTGATATATTTTTGGGACGGGTTGGACATATGCTCTTTAGCACCGAGACGATAAGAAGAGGATAGATAGAAAAGCTTACGCAGTGGTTTTGCCAGCGTGGAAGAACACCTCTTCAAAACGATGGGGAAAAACCATCTGGACTAGCGGATTTGTGTATGTTAAGATCTTGATGCACTCTTGCCACTGTTTGAGTGCGGAAATGAATTTGTCGCTATGAATGTTCTACGGGCTCAAGTACGGATGGGATATAAAGCAAGCAGATTTGCTTTATTCGAAGAGCTGACAGACAGTGAATCAAAGTAATTTTTAGTCGAATGCCTGCCCTGGTTGGGGCTTCTGTAAATAAAGCAGTAATGAATTAATTGCCTACGGACCTTGAAATTTAGCAAAATAAAATTACATTCCGGATTGGAACATTGGTCGTATTAGGGTAGATGTTGGTAAACTACATCACTATATAAACGGCGTAACCACAATGGAAAAAGAATAATGAGACTAAGTTATAGCCAGGCAGACTAAACTTCGTTAAATCGGAATCAATACTGACCTGTGTTTCACTAAGTGCCAAAACAGCTGGTTTGTTGAGTTTCACGTGGGCGTAGAATGGGAAAAGATTGGCCCTTAAGGGGTTATATAAAAAATAAAATATTTTATTCAAACTTTTTACTGTCTTAAAGATATACATTTAAAAAGAATTTCTGAAATTTTCAAAGGAAAATATTCATAACTCCGTCATGGTGACGTCATTTCCGGTGATTCCTCTGAAAGAAAGGGTGAGTCCGCGTTGACAGAATAAATCATGACAGGATCATCATTAGTTAAGACCATAAGCTAGAATTTGGACGAAGGGAAATTTGCTCAACATTTTTTTTTAAGTAGTTGTGATTGAAAAAAAAATCCTTCAGCCAAGTCCTCGCCGTAGGTCTTCGAGTGTATAAAATTCCATCAAGATCAATTGACTGGTTTTTATGAACTTTTGACAAATGCCCTTTAGAAAAAAGCGTTTAAAGTTTGGATAACCTCAAGTAAACCTCGTGATTCAATTTAGTGCGCACCTTCCCAAGGCCGTATCTCAAACATTTTTATTCGGAATGACTTGAAAATTTAGAATAATATTCTCGAAATGTTGTAGAAATTGATAAGATAAAAAAAATAAATTCGATTTTTTGAAGCTGTGAGACCCATGTAGCCCCTTTACCCACGAATATTGCTGTTGTCTACTCTAAAATTCCTACATATAACCAAAAACAAACACAAAAAGCTCAACTCCGACGCTGACTAAGCTAGGCCGTACCATGTAGTTTCTGGCGTCAGCTTTCCAAAACAAACCACTGTATTTTTCGGTACTCTTAATTAAAAAAATTACTATTTTCACCTTTTCATTTTAAATAATTGTTTCTAAAATGTTTTTCTTAAATATAGAAGTACCATGTACATTCTGGGGGGTTATTTAATATTTATTTTTGGGTATCCTGCATTCATATTTATTATGTAAAAGAAGAAATTAAGATTTGTTAAAACTGTCAGAATATTTATATTAAATATTGTTATAATGATATGATCCGCATATGAACATCACTATTGTTTTTAATGATATAAAGACGACTTTTAGTATCGAAAAATATCAATTTTACAATTGGATTTAAACAAAATTTTTTTTATAGTAAGTAGCTTCTTTAAGTAAGCCTATGTTTACCAAAAATATATCTAACTTAATTCTTTGAATCTAAATATTAAAATATTGTGTGATATTTTGTGGGTAAACCGGTGGGTGTATGCGTCAAAATTTAAACAGGAACTATACTTAAGATAGCTGTACTTTTTTGCTGAACGAAAATGCTCAGAAAAAAACTCTAAGTAAGAAAGCAAGGTTGGGTTTTAAATAAGAGCACCTAAAACAAGTTTGTCTCAATTCTTTTGTGTTTGTTTGTATAAAAACTACCTACATACTTAATAAATTAGCTGAAGTCACTCTAATATTTGCAAGATTGCTGGACATACAAGTTGTTAAAAAAATTATGTGTGAGTTTAAAAAAATTTAAAACAGCAGAATCATTCTATTATTAACCTTTAAATGTTTATTACTAAATATGTTGCATTTGATTTCTCAAATATCTACCTTGATGCATTAGTTAACAGTTTCCAATGGAACTGTAATTTTTGAAAGTTATAATAGTTTTACATTGTTCGTTGAAAACTGGATTTTTTTTATTTTAAATGCCAATACAAGCAATTGAGTGGTTTGTTGTTGTGTCTCTAACGACTTATAGCGACATTGACGAGAACATTAATTTATTCAACTGCTTCTAGGGCTTATCATATGATGCGCATAATTACAAGTAGGTTCGGTGTTTATTTTGGGAATAAGTTCTCCTAATTATCTTATTAGGGTTTTGATCTTATATGGCCGATTCAATTATCAATTAAATAATACAAAAATTGTTTCCAACATTTAAAATTTTTTTTTTTTCGACAAATAAAACAAAAAAAAACAATTCAAATGTGGTCATGAAGTAAGCACATATATTTTAAATTTAAATTTAATTTAGTTATTTATATATCTTTCAATAAATTTAATAATTTGTCGATCCACCCTTGTTGAGCATGACCTCATAGAACTTGTATTCTTAAACAGTAGAGCGGCCACTGTATTTAACTGACATTTTGGGTCACAATCCTAACCTAACATTTTCTCGATACGAATAAGTGGTTTTCCATTCACTTTTACATATTGATTTTATTTTTCCATTTTACTATGTGATAAAAAGCGTTTCTTGTTCAATAATCAAAAACTTTCATTGACCATTGCTCCTAAGTCCAAAAAAGAGTTAGTTGCGACCGAAAACGAATGCTGCTACACAGCTCCACAAAATGTAGATGCATTTTAACAAGAACAACAAGAAGGGTGTGCTAACCTGATAACGCGCAGTGTATGTACGTCACCGAAGAATAAAATAAGATTTAATGTTACTTGCTTAAGAATTAATGAATTAAAGAACAATAACGCAAAGCCAATTTATTTAAAATTCAAATTTATTATATAAGAATATTTGTAATGTAATTAATCAATTGCAAACTAATATTTTATGAATAATTTCAAGTTTATGAAATTGATTTTGAGGGAGATTGTTCATTATAAATATTTATGTGCTTTAGATTTATTTTTATAAGTCATATTTTGTCTTTAATATATATCCCAAATATATTCATGTGTTTTAATTGAATAAAACATTTTTTATGTACGACAGCACTAATTTTTTTTGGATTTTTTTCTATAGTTTAGTTTCTATTAATTGTATGCAATTTTGTAAAAATATAATATGTTCTACAAAAACCTCATTGTAAAATTAAAGTTGAATTGAATAAGGTTTAAGAACGTGAAGAAAGTTAAATCCAATATAATAATTTTATGTAACACATTCTTACTTACTTAACGGGCTTCTGACCCGTGGGGAGTCTCTGCCTGAGACACAGCAGGCCATCATCATCTAGGGTCCCAGGCACTCTGCTTCCAGACCAAGCGTTCTTTGAAGCGGAGGTTCGGTCTTCCCCGTCAGCTCTAACCTTGTCTATTCCTTTGATGTGGCCTAGCCAATGTAGTCGGCGTGTTTCGGTTTTTTAGCTACATTCACATTGAAGAAATTTAGTTAGTTTTTTATTAACGATGATTTCAAATATAAACAATAAGTTAATTTAATTAATAATATATCATACGTTAGCAAGAACTAGGGAAGCCAATAAAAACTTTCAGGTAATAAGCGTCGGGTTTGAAACGGAGACCTATCCCTTAGTGGTCCAACGCCTTTATCTACAAAGCCAATGCTCCCACTATTACAATGATTTATGATTATTACTATTTAACAAATTTAAATTTAAATAAGTTACTATATGAGTAACTTTAAGTTTTTTTGTGGTACGCCAAGCTTTTTATCATAAAGATTATTTTATAATAAAAAAATCTAGCTTAATAGGACCGCGCAATTGAATCAGCTGTCAACAATTGCATTTGCATTCAGATTTCAATTGTGAATTTTGTGAATTTTTTTACATTTCCAGTGTACAAGAACATTTTTGAGACCGAGACGAGAAACAATCATCAAAAGAAACGGTTCCATCCAAAATGTATGAGAAGATTAGACTTATAAATATTTTTTTTTTTAAATTTTTAATAGTTATTCTGCTATTCAGGGCGAAGAAAAATTTAACAAATCAAAGTAATTAATCTGACTTTTATTGTATAATTATATAATAAAATTTTGTATGTATTTGAAATTAAAATATTTTATTTATTAATGTAGGTATGGACAATGTCTATAAATTTTATGTATAAATCCTGTTGCTGACCAACTAGTCACCAGGCCATGGGAAAAATATAGATTTTCCAAGTCCATTATGATGGCAAATGCTAAACGAATTGGAAATTGCAATCGTTTGAATCAATTTATCTATTTAACGGTAATCTTAGGGCTAAATGTGCCGTTCTTCCCCCATAAAGTAAAGTCGCAGCTTTCTGGATATACTCTAGGAAAAAAGCCCTATCGAGTAAGAGTATATCTCAAATACCCCTATCCCAGTTACCAAGGATTTAAGGAATTCTGATTTACAAACGATTTTCCTCTGTGTTTTAATTAAAAAAAAAAAAATTTAACGAGGTTTGTCTCTAAATAACTAAGGACACTTAAAAAACTAGTACCAGAAACATAAGATTCTACTACATTTTGCTTTAAGGTTGCAGAAACTCAGCTGCTTTTGACAGATTATTGTTTATTTATATAAAAATAAAATATCATCATTCTACGCAAATAATTGCGCAGCATGATGGACTCCCAAAATAAAGAAAATATACTAATAAATACTACATTTTTATGAAGTATGTTACAAAGGCACACATATATATAATCAATTACACTATTTGCATTGTCTCGGGTTACTTTGTTAGATGAAGAAGTTAATTAAATCGATATTCTTCACAAAAGCCGCGAAATCAAATGACATTTTATAACTTGTTAAAAATATTTGGTTTTAATGAAAATATTAATAAAAATGACATTTGCAATCAAAAACAAACTTTATACATACCTTGTGCCATTTTCCATTCACCCATTCGCCATGTTGGAACTGTTCCAACTGCACACAAGTACTGCTCTTCTTTTTTTTATAATGTACGCGCACTAAAGGGATTTTGGATACCCTTATAATGAAGTAACACAGTGCGGGCATTAGGGAAGTGAAGGATTAGAAAAAAGGAGATACCGATGCACGTTGGTTGTAAATGTCTATGTAAACTATAATGTGTAGGAAAAACAAAGCGGGGTAGAGCATTCCACATTCGTATTGTACGGTTAAGAAACGAATCCTAAGACCTGTCAGTGCTGTTCTAACTGCTGTTCCGTTCTCTAACAAAATGACAGGACGCGCGAAAAATGTAAAATCGGCTTGGTGGTAGTGCTTATATAGGGTTCTCCAAATAAATTTTTTTTTTGAAACAGGGCGCAAAACATCGAGTGTAGCTTCGGCGGTGTGGCACGTAGCGCCGTCCTGTTGACACCAAATGTTGCCAATATTCTCCCCTTTAATTTTTGTGAACAAAAATTCGTTCAACCTGGCCCGATAACGATCGCCATTGACTGTAACGGCCACTCCTTGTTGTTGTTCGTTGTTCGTGCGTATACACAACGTATACATGGCCCGATAACGCTCGCCATTGAGTGTAACGGCCACTCCTTGTTGTTGTTCAAGTTGTTGTTGTTGTTCGTTGTTCATGCGTATACACAACCATATTCGTTCCGCGGAAGAATAAAACTAATTATCTGTCAAATCAGACATGAGCTAAGTGCTACCATTCGCGATATAAGCACTAGTTGAAAAAAAACGTTAGATGGCGAATCCTTTACATGTAATACATGTTCTTTGTAAACATTTGGTTAGAACTACTTCGACTTTGTGATTGAAAACCGACATTACACAGCCTCTAAACGCAAATGTTGGCGTTTATTTTACACATCGCTTAAGCAACGTTGCTTATGTTTAACAGGAAACTGTAAACGTTTGAAGTTTGAAGAACTATGTGTGTATGTCGTTTCTCCGATCGCTTACTCCTGTTCGTAAAAAAATTATTCAATTCAATGATACAACACAAATCAGATAACATATGTGAGATTAGGTACAATAATATAGGGACTCAACATCCAATAACATTTTAAATCACCTGGCAATGAAGTGTTCCCTCAAACGCGCTAAATATTTTACACTTAATTTTTTCTCTTATATCCTTATCCATGAAGAATTAAAATTTGCAGTTAGGTGGTGAAAGATACCCATTTTCAAAGTGAGGGCAATTCTGTTACAGATCCAGGAGCACATATGAAGAATTAACCAGATAGTCAACTCGAAAGATAAACATGCAAAATATGCGCTGAATATTAATTTTTAAATACTTACCACACAACTAATAACATAATAAAATATTATAATATTGAGAATAAAGCTGCCGTATAATAAGTATAATTAATTTATTCTCATTTTTAATGAAAAATAATCAAAATAATATTGATTAAAGTGACTTATATAAATATAACAATTAAGTTGATCATACATTTGCGGTTGACAATACTTTACAAACACGGAGTTCATTATGGATTGTTATATTGAGGCAGTTAAGTACTTTTACACAATTGGGCACTTGTTTAAAACGATTTTTTAATATAACGGGATCCAAATTCTAACAAATATTATTTTTTGGTGCATGAAAACACTTTTTAACAACATTTGCAATCACTTACTAGTAGTAGTAGTAAATTGTTTTGTTTATTTTCTTAAAAAAAAATTGCAGAACATTATAACTAGACAAATAAAGTCGTCTTTTGGAAAGAGTGGCTTATTAGTTCAATATATAACTACAATATAACATAATGTGCATGCTTATTTATGAGTTGTACTCAACTACCAAGCATTTTCGATAGGACAAAATATATTTATGCAGTGCTTTCTAGCAACCATAAATAAAGCATATTAACTTAGATAAAAATTTCCAAAGCCGCCTACAAAAACAAACAGCTAAGAAAATTCAATGACTAAACGTACAAAGTTTGTAACATAAAATAATTTAAAATCGATTAAAGATAATAATATAATGATAAAAAAATAATAAGATAATCAAAGAATTTCATATACCCTTATATATAAAAAATGTTTACTATAAATATTTTACACCCAAACATTACTAATATAGTAATTTTATGCAATAATACACGAAAATATGCATTTCATCTAATATTATTAACCGATATGGAAAAAAATATAACAACCCAAATATGTATTTGGTTATTTTGCAAAACTCCCCACACTTATTTTTGGCGGGTAATTAAGCAAATTAGATCTAACTTCATGTGTCTGGGTCATACGTATTCACAGATAGGAAAATTGAGACAGGATTTTGCGTACATTATTAAATATTTATTGCGGGTTGAAAGAAAGAAAGGTTATGCAGAGTTGACTATCTGGTTAATTCCTCATCTGTGTCCAGGAGTCATCCGAGTTTGACTATCTCATTGCACCTTATCTCATCTGTCCACATGGCACAAACCCACGTACATTCCTTCCTACATTCTGCAACTGCACCGTTGAAAGAGTTTTTTCATTCAAAAGGCTTTCTGAGGCTTTTTATTAACAGAGTTTATAACTAGAGTCCGACCGAAGGGTAATTTTTTGGCCGAAGCCGAATGTAGCGTAATCTTAAATGCCAAAAAATATATTTATTAGATAAAATAAATTCAAAATCATAAAAATCATCTGTCCATATGATACAAACCCACGCACATTTCTTCCTGCACTTCTGCAACTGCACCGTTGAAACAGTCTTTTCATTCAAAAATAATAACTCCCTTCTGAGCCTTTTTTCAACAGAGTCCTTAACTAGACTTATGCAGAGTTGACTAACTGCTTAATTCCTCATCTGTGTCCAGGAGTCATCCGAGTTTGACTATCTCACTGCACATTATCTCATCTGTCCACATGGCACAAACCCGCGTACATTCCTTCCTACACTTCTGCAACTGCACCGTTGAAAGAGTTTTTTCATTCAAAAGGCTTTCTGAGGCTTTTTATCAACAGAGTTTATAACTAGAGTCCGACCGAAGGGTAATTTTTTGGCCGAAGCCGAATGTAGCGTAACCTTAAATGCCAAAAAATATATTTATTAGATAAAATAAATTCCAAATCATAAAAAAAATGTATATTACAAAGAAACAAAAACAAAACTAGCAAACATAAGGAAAGGCTACAGTCCGCTTGGGGCGAACAGTATGATACCCTATCCTTATCCCTATGTACCCCCCAAAAAGTGGGCGTGGCCAAAAACTTTGTATGGGCGATATATTGAGAAAAATATTGGCATAATATATTGTTAAACATTTTTTTTCGATTTCTATGAAAATTTTCGAGGAAAACAGCATTTTAGTGAAAAACGCCCACAAAAAGTAGGCGTGGCAAAAACTTTATATGACAAATTAATAAAGGTGGGCAGTACCTACATATCTTGTGAAGGTTGTACAACTTTATCTCTCTAACTTAAGCCTTTAAACGGTTTTTTCTAAATTGTGGGCGTGGCAGTGGGCGTATTTTAAAAATTTTAACACTTTACCATTTCGGAACCCTAGGGAGTATATGTTCCAAATTTCAGCTTCCTAGCATAATTTTAAAGGCCTCAAAAGTTGATGGTCATTGCTAAATAGTCTTCGATTTGGGTCCTGATCATCAATATATATTCTTTTAGGGGTCTGCGACGAATATTAAGGGGTGTTACAAACTATGTGTCAAAATTAATATACTCTTAGGATAGGGTATAAAAAACCCTACTTTGATGCAAAGCCGTACTAACCAAGCCAACCATTTTTTTGACAATTTGTCACTACAAATTTTCTTGGCAAGGTTTGTTTTTCACAAATATACACACATTATAAATTCTAATGGATATTTTGTATATTCTATACAGAGGCTGATGACGAAAAATTTATCATTTTTAGCCAGCAAAATCCAACACTTTGGAATACAAAAAGGAGTGCGCCCGTAAGCAATTTTTACGCCTTTAAAATTAAGGTAGGAAGCTGAAATTTGGACCACATACTTCCTAGGGCTCCGAAATGGTTAAGTGTACAATTTTTTTAATAAGCCCACTGCCACGCCCACAAAGCAAAAGTTAGAGAGATACAGTATTACAACCCTCACAAGATATGTGGGCACTGCCCTCCTTTAACATATAAAGTCTACTTTTTGTGGGCGTTTTTTCCTAAAATGCTGTTTTCTTCGAACCAAAGCGTTTGATATGTATCAGAGATGTTGTCACGTCTGCGCAAATTGTACATAAATCTGACTACACTATTTGGAGCCACTTTTAGTTTTCTAGTAGTACACCTATTTAGGCTACAAAAAACTGGATGTCCATAAAGCAGAGTTGGTAATATTACAGATTTTAGCAATGTAGCTTTTACTTTGATGGGTAGACAGTGCTCAGTATGATATAGGGAACGTAGTGCACCATACACTTAAATTTTTGTTAAAGTACAGCCATAAGTTTTTCAGCTCCACTAAATTGATAACGACAACCTTGCTTTTTTGAGTTTAGTTTTAGCAGCAAGCAGATTGGCTTTATCCAAAGACCTGACTTTTTTGCTTCAACTTTTGGTCGTAGGAGAATTTGTTACTATTAATTGGGCATTGCAGTCATTTATGGCTAGTTTAAGCTTTTTCTGGGTTTCCTCAGTTGGATTTCCTCCTTATAAGAAGTAAAGCTTATCTCTTTGACCCTGATATCCTCTTTGCAGCTCCATTCACACCATGCGTTCACCTTGGGCTTAATACTGTTTATGCTGTTTAGGATAAAGCGTTTCATATCCAGGTGTATGATATTTGTATTCATATTAGCAGCAGCATATACGTCGTTGTCAAGGATGCACAGCGACTAGTTAAAACTCTTGAAGAATCCGTTTAAAGCTTCCCAATTTGCTTTCTCGTTGTGCTATACGGTCTTTTAGAAGCTTGTTCTTTAACTATGTGGTTGGAGTATGAGAACCATCTGATATGATACAATGGATACAAACCTAGAGGCGATAATACGTGTATTACATAGTTATCGGAATAAGAGGTGAGAAACAAGGCACAAGATGCCATTTTTCCGGCCCTCATTCAAAAAGGCCTGGATCTCCTTTTGACGACCACTATTGCCTTAGTTAGGTTCACTTTTAACTGGGAATATATATAACAATCATAGAGGGAGGTAAATGTGGTGTTTGTCCCCAAACGAGGTAAACCCAGCGAACTACCCAAATCATTCCGTCCAATTAGCTTTACGTCGTTTTGTCTACAAACGATGTTCATATTAGAGAATGCTTTAGCAATGGCTTACATCTGCCCCCTTTCAATATCCATATTAAAAAGGCAAGTCCACAGAAGGAGCACTTCTGAATCTAACGGAGCAAATCAAAAGTACTTTGAGTTGTAAAGAGGTTGCTCTGTGCGCTTTTCTAGACATACTTACTTACTTAACGGGCTCCCAACCCGTGAAGAGTCCCTGCCTGAGATACGGCAGCCTTCCACCCTCTCCGATCCCGAGCACGCTGCTTCCAGTTGTCCAGACCAAGCGTCACAGATGAGGAATTAACCAGATAGTCAACTCGAGAGCGAATATCTCACCTTGCCTACAAGCTAAGCCGAACTGATAAGCCCTACATAATTTGCACTTATATGGGCTTTTACGTGCAAATCAAATGGGAATCACGCACACATGAATCGAATTAAATGGGGCTAATGGCCGCCGCCAAGAAATGTCATTTTTTATAGCAAAAAGTTGGGAATAGTTGATGAATTTCAGCAGATTACCCCTCATAATTTGGGTGTGTATGTTTGAACCAATTTATTCTAATTTTTAATGAAAAATAATCAAAATAATATTGATTATCATTGATAACGGATTTTGTTATGGGTGGTTAAATTGAAGAATTTAAGTACTTTTATGCTAGGTTTTCATCATAAAATAAGCCGAGGTTAAGCACAAAAAATTGATTACCTAGATTTATTTTCAATCTTGTGTTTAGCAGATTGAAATTTGTATGGTTAATCTTGAGATTTAAAGTGGATTAAATGCAGATTAACCTTAATCAATTTGGTGCTCAGTGGAAACTTTGCGTTACACAATTGGGCACGGGTTAAAAACGCTTTTTACTATAACGTGATCCAAATCCTTACAAATATTATTTTTGGTACGTGAAAACACTTTTTTAACAACATTTGTAATCACTTACTAGTAGTAGTACTAGTAAATTGTTTTGTTTATTTTCATAAAAATGTTTTTTTTTTTTAAATTACAAAACATTATAACTTGACAGATAAAGTCGTCTTTTAAAAAGAGTGGCTAATTAATGCAATATATATATGTATCATAATGTGCATGCTTATTTATGAGTTGTATTCAACTACCAAGCATTTTCGAAGCAAAATGCACCAACAATATATTTATGCAGTGCATTCCAGCTACCTTCTGTCTATCACCTACTATAAATTTTAAAATGAAGCATATTAACTTATATAAAAGAAACAACTAAGAAAATTGATTGATTAAACACAATTTTTGCAACACAAAATAATTAAAAAAGGAATAAAAATACTTCTTTTTCACTTTATTTTATCGATGCACGGAACCCGAATATGTACATATATTCATTAAACTTCCATAAGTTGGTGCTATCGACAGTGACATTTTGTCCTAGTTAGTGGACAGATGATTGTTTGTTGATAGCATATATTTAGTCTTGTCCGCATTCACTTCAAGGCCAACTAGTTTCGCCTGTTCTTCAATAGCTGTGAAAGCCTCTATCACGGCACGCTGGGATCGACCGATGATATCTACATCGTCCGCATACCCCAGCATTTGGACTGATCTGTTGAAGATAGTGCCTTCCGTGTTGACACCTGCCCTGCACACTATCTGCTCAAGAACGATATTGAAGAAATCACACGACAGCGCATCTCCTTGCCGAAATCCGGTGCATGTTTGAAAGAGTTCAGGTGAGCTGCTGCCAAACTGCACCTTGCATCGCGTGTTATCTAGTGTCATGCAACACATCTGGATCAGTTTTGACGGGATCCCGAATTCGACCATCGCCATAAAAAGCTCCTGAAGATGAATGCTGTCATATGCGGCTTTAAAGTCGATAAAGAGATAGTGTGCCTCGACTTGAAACCCGTTGGTCTTCTCCAGGATTTGCCTTAGCGTGAAGATTTGGTCTGCATTCGATCTGCCGGGCCGGAAGCCATACTGGTATGTGCCGATTAGTGTGTTGCAGAACGGTTTGAGACGTTCACACAGTACGTTGGATAGGATTTTATATGCGACATTAAGCAGGGATATGCCTCGATAGTTCTTCTTTCTTGGAGTGGGACATATGGAGCTGATGGTCCAGTCATCGGGCGTGCTTTCCTCCACCCAAACTTGGTTGATGATTTGGTGCATGCGCCCTACCATAACATCACCTACCACTATCAGAGCAGGCGGCCTTGTTGTTCTTTAGCTCTTTAGCTAAGCCAACCTCTTCTATACTGGGCGGAGGGACTGGTTCTTTATTGACTGGACGCGCGTTCTCTTCTTGCCCCATCACTCTCTCTACATTTTGTCCGCTCAGCAGCTGCTGGAAATGCTGCTTAAATACATCTACTATTCCCTGCGGCTCGGTGACTAGGTTTCCATCGCTGTTACGCTGTGTGTCGCTGTGTTCCGGTCTTAAAGCCAGCAGCCAGTTGCTTGGCTTTCTTATAGAACTTCCGGATGTTGTGACTTTCGATCTCCTTGAGCTGCTCTCTTTTCTTTCTACGCAGGATCTTTTTCTCCTCCCTTCTCCTGGCTCGGTACTCATCCCGTGTTGCTGTCCTTGTTTTCCTCTGCAGCGTTCTAATGTGTGCATCTTCTGTCACCTTTTTCCGGTATACACATACATCGTCATACCACGGGCTTTTTCTCTGGGGTGGCTGGTATCTCAGGGTGGTTTCGGCTACCTCCTTGATGATGTCGCGATACTGACACCACTGGTTGTTGGCGTCTGTGGTAGGTGAATGCATGGTGGGGAGTTTCTCACTCAGGCGCTCTTTGTAGGCTCTTTGCTAAGGCGCCCAACGTCTAATTTCTTCTTTTGGGCAGCTCGCAGCTTCTTCTCGTTGGACAGTCGAGCTCTGAATCTAGCTGCAACAAGAAAATGGTGAGAGTCGACGTTTGCCCCTCGGTAAGTGTGCACGTTCAAGTTGTTGGATGCGTGCCTCGCATCGATTAGCACATTGTCGATTTTGTTGGCGGTTCGACCGTTTGGAAACCTAGTGCTACTTATCACCGTATTACAAGCTGCTGCAAAGTCAATTAGGCGGTAGCCGTTATCTGTTGTCGTTTCTTGGAGGCTGTGCTTACCAACTAATCCGCCGAAGATGTTTTCCTTGCCGACTTTAGCATTGAAGTCCCCTAGTACATCGGTACAGTTGGCATCGTACTCCGGACAGGCTCCGTAGGCCCCGTCCAAGAGGTCCTCAGCATCGTCAGAAGGGGCGTGTGCACATATTAGGCTAATGTTTTGGAATGTAGCTCTGATAAGGATCACAGCCAGGTGATCACTTATCGGCTTGAAGTCCATTACTTTGGATCTAAGCCGATTTCCCACGACGAATCCGCATCCTAACATGTGCAATCTTTTGTTACAGCTGTAATATATGTCGCAATTTTGTCTTTTCATAGTACCTGTTCCTATCCATATCTATCTCGTATCGTATCTCCTGGATCGCGGTAATGTCGGCCTTGTACCGCGAGAGGACAGACTCAAATTTTTGAGTAACACCTGGAGTGTAGAGTGTCCGCACATTCCAGGTACACACTCGCATGTCCGTTAACGTTCCGGGTCTATTTTGCTTTTGAGGTTCATTTATATCCGAGGCTGTCATAGTCTCTCCCATAACTAAATGTTTTTGACGTGGTCGGGAAGTTACCCCGACGGGACAACCCTCAACCTGGAGGGCCATGCCCTGATCTTGACCCTAGGACAGTAGGCCGGTAATTCCGGTGCCAGTAACCCACTTCGGGGATGTGAGTGCTGCCGTTGACCCATCAAGGGCTCATCCGCCACCAACTCTTTTCCAACACCCTGGCTTAGTGTTGGATATCCCTATAGACCTGGGCTTCAAATAAGTCGAAGCAGCTCATATAGGGAGATCACTTGTTCCACCTAACTGGAACTGTGGACGCCGCCGATGATCCATCCGTAGAATTCGTTCACAGGCACTTCTCCCCACCCCCACCCCCCCCCTCTCTCGTCAGCTGCCACCAACGACCTTCCACAGGGGTTGGTTACCCCATCTCCAGTCAAGGTACTGGGCACCCAGCAGTCACCACGGGGAGGTGAGAAGTAGGAGTTGATAGTGTTATGCTAAAGTGAGAACGCTTGTGTTCTCATATAATCGCAATCACCATCCTATTGATCACCTTTCTGGACATAGCTTTTGATAATACTGGGTATAATTCCATATCAAACGCATTGGTTCATAGACTAAAAGACCAACCTACGATTAGATGGATAGAGAGTCGGAAAACAACTGCAACATCAGTACTGACCTCAGTATCAGCAAACGGCGTTAAAAACTGCCCTCAAGGAGTTCCATCACCCCAGCTATGGTCACTGGTTATGGATAACCTACTCCAAGAGCTTAGTATTTTAGGCTTCCACGTAGTTGGATACCTCCATGACCTGGTCATCATTGTTAGGGACAATAAAGCAAATGATGTTACTATACGTATGCAAAATTTTCTTAAGATAGTCCTTGATTGGTGTAACAAATAGGGACTCTCTATCAATCCAAACAACGCTGTCATAGTTCGTTTCACAAAGAGAAGGAATTTTGAATATAATATATTTCCATATATGATAACCTCATATAGTATTCCGACGAGGTCAAATATCTGAGAGTGATCTTGGATAAAAGACTGAATTGGAAAACCAGAGTGAGTTCCCTGACCTAAGGATCATCATTTAGACTGAATCGAATGTATCTGTGGACTGAAAAGAAGGGAACAGACGCGACTTTCCAATTTTGAATCATATCAGAGACTAAAAGGTAGGTTCAATACCTCTGTTGCAAACAATGAGATTGGTGTGTAAAATATAATTAAAAAAGGAAATTCCCTTCTATTTATATCGGAACTGACTACACTGAGTGATGAGCGTT
Organism: Ferdinandea cuprea; assembly: GCA_963576555.1. NCBI lineage: Eukaryota > Metazoa > Arthropoda > Insecta > Diptera > Syrphidae > Ferdinandea > Ferdinandea cuprea. The sequence continues at coordinate 52,301,979 of OY754960.1, forward strand.
GGCATCGCACCCAATAAGGAGTCCATGTTACGTTTTCTTTCTTCCTTCACGAGATTCTCCAGGGTGTTTCCCGGGAGAGATCTCCAACGATATCATGAGCGAGATAGGCTGAAACCAGCCAGTATGTTCCTTTGGCCGTTTCCAGTCTCGCTGCGGTTATATCCCCGTCGCTAAGATTATAGAGTAAAAATACATTAGGAGTACTTTTCACAAGTATGCAAGATCTAGGTTTACCTTTGTCACGGTTATGTTTAGGTCCTCCGATCCCGCAGATTACCAAAAAGTTCATACTCACTAACAAGGACCTTATTTAGGCCGTCCTCCGTCTCCTTATCCGACAAAGAGTCAGCAACAGAGGCACTGGACTTAGCTGGAGCCAGTTGGTCGGTGGAAACATCTTCATCCAAAGATGGAACCGGAATCCAAGGGGTGATAATGAAGTTTGCCAGTCTCTAACTCATCCTTTTTGTAGACACGCAAAGTAATCTTCTCCCAGCCAAAGGAGCAAATGATAACATTAACAGCAGATTTATAGGCACCCCTTTGCTCCTGCAGCTTAGCGACCAGTCATAAGTGAGTAGTGTGAAATTGCAGAGCCGGATGACACAGAAAAGCCCTTGTTGTGAATTGTGATCATGATGATCACGTTCATGGAAATGATCGTCATGGTCGCACGTGACCCCTGCTACAAAAACAATCGCTTTCTAGCTGCATAGTGCTGTTATTCAAACAACGTTTATAACATGCCTTATTCGAATATCGAAATATTCTGTATACCTTGAGCAGGTTGTGAATAGTAAACAATCACATAAGAACTGCTGGGATGTACGGAGCATGTGCACAAAAACATCAAACTGGCAAAAGACGATCGCACAGAAGTTGATTTAGGAATAGATGAACTTATGGTAGATTCAAAATTAATTGCAGAAGAAATGAAGTAAAACTTCAAAAACATCAGTCTAATCATTCTTCATCAAATGCAGTCGATTTTTGGAAGCGATCACTCTTGATTTCGTATTCAGATTCATTAATTATGGCACTTGGACGCAGATTTCCGAGAGAAAACACACCAGCAAATTCATTATTTTTGTTACATCCATCGAATATGTTAAAAATAAATGTTCAAGACTTCAAAACAAGTTGAAAATCATTTGAATGGTAATTGAATAATCTAAAAATTTGAAGTGATAGATAGAGGGAATGTTTCAATTTACAGGTGTTGAGTGTCCGCAGGAAATCTGTTAAAGAAAATGAAGAAGAAATTGCGAAGGAAATGTTGGGAAGATTCGCTTAAGACCCACGCCGTTTATGCTTAATTTAAATGAACATACACGAACATACATACTATTAGATACCTTAATTGATTTTGAAACTATTTGCATTTATTTTGTGTCGCACTCTCACACTGTAATAAATATACAAACAAAAAAACTATAATGTACATTGATATTAAAAACTACATTATTAAATACATTTTCAAATTCAATTCAAATTAACAAAATCTGTTTCAAACTGAACTAAAGTATGATTTTTATTATTATGTAAAATTGGCTGAATTCCTAAATGTCAATGGCTTATGTGGCATTGAAACTTTTAACGTTTTTAGACGACATTTGGGCATTTATCTCAGCTGTGCTGTTACATTTTTAATAAATTATATATAGTCAAAAAAATTTAAATAATTTTAAACACATAAGTAGTAATTGAAACAACCCAAATGTCATTGCAACAGATCTGTTTGTGTTTATACATTTACACTGCAACTTCAAACATTTTATATTGAATAACTACACTAATATTGCATTCAGGACCGCTTGACGTTGTAGTACTAAAGCTGCATTTAGAAGTTGAGCCTTTGTATTGGCACATGAATGAGTTTGCCCGCACACCCCACCCCATACTTAAATTTAGGTAAGAAGCTGCATTTTAGGTAGACTGTAAACATTGATTGATACGTCGACGCCCACAACTGAGAAAAAGCTGTTTAAAGTTAAATTTGACTAAATAAAGCTTAAAGTCATTCACAATATGTGAAGACACTGACCGCCTCAACAAATTTGTGATATAAAACTTTTTGCTGCGACTTCTTTTTGGTGGAGTTTTTATTAAAATAATAATAACTGCTTTTCTTCAAAAATGTTCACAGAAAACGAAACACTACACCTATATTACATGAGCCTGCGCTTTCCCACGATGTCCAACGAGGTGACATTGGAGTTGAGTTTTTTTGTGTTTGTGTATGAATTTTAGAGTGGGCAATATTCGTGGGTTGAGATCCAATCTTTTTTCATTGTACGCCGATGGGATTCACAATAAACCAGCTGTTTTGGCACTAAGTGAAACACAGGTCAGCATTGATTCCGATTTAACGGAGTCTAGTCTGCCTGGATATAACTTAGTGCCATTATTCTTTTCCCATCGTGGTATCGCCGTTTATATGTATGTATCCTACCAACTTCTAACTCAATATGGCCAATGTTCCAATCCGGAATTTAATTTTATTTGGCTAAAATTCCATGTCCGTAGGCAATTAATTCACTACTGTTTTATTTACAGAAGCCCTAACCAGGACAGGCATTCAACTTATAATAAGTTTGGTGCACTGTCTGATTCCATCACCAGAATTGTAACCCATTATCCTCGTACTGAAATCGTCATTGCGGGCGATTTCAATATACACAATTCAAGTTGGCATCGACTTTCTGGACAGACAACATCCGAAGGAAGGTATGTCGAGATCTTCGCTGAAGTTAATAATTTAACCCATATTATAAATGAGCCGACACGGATACCGGACATTAGCGGTCAAAACGCCAACACTCTGGACTTGTTTCATACATCTCACCCTGATAAATATACTTTAAATGTATTATCGCCTCTAGGTTCGTCAGACCATTGTATCATATCGGCGAATTTCTTGTACTCCAGCCACACAGTTTAAGAACAAGCTCCTAAAAGAACCGTATGGCAATACGAGAAAGCCAATTGGAAGCTTTAAGCGGTTTCTTTAGGAGTTTTAAATGGTTATTGTGCTTCCTCAACAACGACGTGAATGCCGCTGCTGATATGATTACAAATTTAATTCACCTGGGTATGAAACGCTTTATCCCTAACAGAAATATTTCACCCCTTCTGATCTGGCAACAATTTATAAGGCGTTTATTCGCCCAAAGCTTGAGTATAATGCTCATATCTGGTCTGGTGCACCAATAACATATTTGGAGCTACCTGATAGGATTCAAAAACGTGCAGTAAAACTTATTGGCGATCGAGACATCGCGAAATCACTTGACAATCTTAGTCATCGTCGTAATGTCTCCTGCCTGTCGTTGTTTTATCGGTTTTTCAACCACAAGTGCTCAAATGAAATAGCCAGTTGCATTCCACCCCTTCAGCAATTCAACCGCAATACTCGCCATGCTAGGAATGCACATCAGTTTACCCTTAAGCCTGTTTTCGGACGTACTGTGACGTAAAGATTCCTTTCTCAACCGTACAATACGAATGTGGAATGCTCTACCACGCTCTGTTTTTCCTGCACATTATAGTTTACAGACATTTAAGACCAACGTGCATCGGTTTCTCCCTTTCTCTAATCTTTCATTTCCTTAATGCCAGCACTGTGTCACTTCATTATAAGGGTATCCAAAGTCCCTTTAGTGCGCGTACATTATAAAAAAAAGTGTATTTTCGTCGTCGTTACTCAAATTCAACAATTATTTCAGATTATTTTTTATAACGCACTTTCACATCCAAATAACTAAAGATCCGTTCTTTGGATTAAAGTAAAGTCCAAACCACTGCAGCGAAAGAACGAAATTTTGTAATTCTCTCCAAAAGGTCGAATTCTTTACGATGCCGATATGGAGTTTGGGGTCAACTTTTACTCGTCTGGTAAAATAACATATTTTCCTTCGGACATGGCAAAAACACCAGACCCCATCTTCGCGAAAGAAATATCGGAAAGCTCTGTCAAAATTGAAGAATGTTTTTATATATCTTCTGACCACTCGCCAGAAAGTTCAGCGTGGAACAATACAATACAATTAAAACAAGAGAGTGATCAAAAAGAGCGAAATTAAATTTCCCTGTAAAAATACTGAATTAGTTAAAGAAAAACGAAGAGCGCGGAAAACATGACAACAATCTCGTGCTCCGCAGCATAAAACAATTTTAAATAATCTTTGCAGTAAACTGAAAAGAGATACATATTCGGGATTTTAAAAATCGTGAAGTCTCAACGGCGGAAAAAAGTTCAAATTATTCGCTCTGGAAAACTATGATAGGCATGAAAAAAAAACCAAAGTTGCAAATTCCACCTTTCAGGAAAAACAATCGCGAATGAGCGAAAGGAGACCGAAAAAGGCCGAAACATTTGCGGAACACCTTGAAGCGACGTTTAAGCCATTTGATGGTCAAGTGTTGGTTGAAAATGCTGGTTCAACCACGGTATCTGAAAATTTTCAGATAAGAAAAGTATCGCTGGTCGAACTGTATATTGAAATACCAAAACTCAAATTGAATAAGGCTCCTGGATACTATCTTATTACGGGTCAGGTTCTTAAAGAGTTGCCCAGAAGAGCACTAATTAAGTTTGTTGATCTCATAAACGCTCCAACGTTCCCTGGCAATGGAAGAAAGGTGAGGTTATAATGGTTTCTAAGTCAGTAAAACCAAATGACAAAAAATCTTATCGACCAATATCGCTTCTACTAATAATGTCGAAGATAATCGAAAAACGTATATTGAAGCGGTTGTATCCGATTATTAAAGAACGCCCATTCATACCATTTTACCAATTTGGATTTAGAACGAAACACTCTACCAGGTATATAGAATAACCAACAAACTTGAACAAGCACTAGAGGAGAAAAAAATTTGTTGTAGTGTTTTTCTTGACGCCTCTCAGGTTTTCGATAAGGTATGGCATACGTGGTTGAAATATAAACTTGAAAAAATTCTTCCAAAACTATTATATGAGATCCTAAGCTCTTATTTAGCGGACAGACTTTTTCGTGTTAAACACGGGAACGAGTATTTCGAATTCAAAGAAATCGCGGCGGGAGTATCAGAAGGAAGCTTTCTTTACCCGATATTATTTCTTTTATACACTCGTGATATATCGCAAGAAGATGATACTAACGTAGCGACGTTCGCAGATAATACGCCCATATTAAAAGTAGACGATTCGATTCAGTCCGCGACATATAAGCTTCAACAATAAATTAAAAGCACATGCGGCCGGTCCTCATAATGTCTCATTGAAAAGTTTCCACCTACCTTCGGAAAAAAAAGAAAAAAACTAACAAAACCATATATAAACATAAGGGAAGGCTACAGTCCGCTTGGGGCGAACAGTATGATACGTTATCCATATGCCTTCAATAAATAGACGTTAACGGTGGATGACATTTTAAATAATTGACACCCTTCGGGTAGGGGTCAGATTAAAGCAAAAAAACGAAAAGCCGGTTCCTCACCATAAATTGAGGCCCCAGAAGAACGAAACTGTAAAACGATTCTTGCGGGTAGTAACGAAAAAGAGCCGAGACCCAAAAAGAATCAAAATAAGATATACCTTTCGACACCGATAACCGTTGTCTGAATTACCGATTAAAACAAACTCTATAATCTTCTTAAGGATATGTTAAAAACATCATTTAAGGTAACGTCTTTAAATAACAATATGTGGAAAATTAAAGTAAGTGATCCGGACAGCTATCGCGCAGTTTTGCACAAGCTAAAATTCAAGCAAATTTAATTCTGCAAGGACGACGTCATGCAAGACCTCCTAAACTAAAGGTTTCAAGATTATCGATGCTGTTAACTTGATTAAGAAAGAAGAGCGAAAAACTGAACGAGGCGATGAAGTTATAGCTAAGCGCGAACTTCCGTTGTTCATGCTTAGCTTCGAGAAATCGGAAAATTTAGATAAAATAAGATAATATTAAATTTATAATTAATAAAGCAGTACAAATTGAACCTGCGCGCAAAAGTACAAGGTTAATCTCCCAGTGTAAGCGTTGCCAAGGTAATAATCATACGCACGCATATTGCCAAAAGGAACCGCGTTGCGTTAAATGTGCCGGGAAAAACACTTATCAGAAGAACGACAAGACTTGCATTATTTGCAACGGAAATGAAGTAGCTAAAGAGCTCCAGAAAAGGCGCAATTGAACATAGAAAATGTATTCACCGATCGAAAGAAATAAAAAAGGATAAACAACTAAAGACGAAAAAATTGAGGTACAAAAGTTGACGAATCGCGGCGATTTTTATTGACTCGATAGAAATTCCATATGCAAACGATGCTCAATACTTGGGAATGATGTAAGATGCAAAATTAAAATGGAAATTGCATGGTAAAAAGAAACGCGAGTTATCAGATTTAATCAAATGCATTGGCTGATTGGAAAATTCTCCAAGCTCAGCATGCAAAACAAGCTGCTTTTATACAAGTAAGTGGTGAAACTTGTTTGGACGTATGGTACACAACTTTGGGGTTATACCAAACCAAGTAATATTAAAATTTTACAAACTTTCCAAAATAAAGTTCTTAGACAAATCGTTGATGCTCCTTGGTATATCAGAAACGCCGATATTCACAGAGATCTAGCTATTACTACTGTGGACGCTGTATTACAAATTTTCGATCAGAGAAATCTTGTGCGCCGACAACAAAGGATAAAACCTTTTGAATTAGTACAATAAGATGTAACCGCATGCTATTGTCGTTATAAGCAGGTGCTTCCGCTGGGATACTTCCAGCCAAAAGTTATTAAATAATTTAAATTATAACTGCTTGATAGACATAAGCCTAGTTGTAGTATGATATTTTTTGATGGGAGGTTTTTTTTAGTGAGAAATAATCTCACACTTTTATGAGCACGCGGGTCCGATCCTTATAGTGTCTTATGGAAGATTTTCCACCTACCCTCGAAAAAAAAAATTGTATTTAATTTTATATAAAATTTCTCGAAAAATCTTCAATATTTGCAAAAACGTGACATATTGGAGAAAATGTTGGCTAAATGTCATGTAAGACATATTTTTTCGCTTTTTGTGAAAATCTTCGAGGAAAGCAGCAATTAAGTGAAAAACACCCACAAAAATAAGGGGTCGCAAACAACTTTTTATGACAAACTTATTAAGTGCCTACATATCTTTTGAAGGTTATAACAGTCTATGTCTATAACTTTAACTTTTTTTTGGGGCATGGCAGTTGGAGTATCAAAAAAATGGTACATATAACCATTCCGAAATTCTGTGGAATATGTGTTCCAAATTTCAGCTTCCGAGCTTAAATTTAAAGACCTGAAAATTGCGTACGGATCATAAATGTATATATATACTTTTAGGGGTCTACAACGAATATCCATTTGTGATGTCGATTTTAAATTTAATGGAGAGTGAATAAATCGGGCTTAAATCAATTAATATTAATATTAAAAAAAAAAATCTCTGGGAAGCCTGTCTTATATTCAACTCCAATGCCAATGGAAAGGCAAAAAATATCCCTGTTTACATCTGCCAATTATGATAGTCTCTATAAGTATCTGTCAAATTTATACTAATTAAAACTAAGATTGACAAATTGTTAAAATGCTTTTATGTATAAATTCCTATACATACGTACATATGTAGATAATAATGCATAAAATATGATAATAATAATAATTCAATAGCCGTAATGGTATAAGTTCCAACCTGCAAAGCACTGCTCCTCTTTACAAATCATATAATATGTTTTACCACGTTAAAGCTTCCCGTATGCATAGAATGCGCCTGTTGGTACAGGTACAATCCCCGACATGACTGTCGAAATGAGCAGTTTATTCCCACATGTTTACTTCAGAGGTCGAACTCACAGCTTCAGACGCTCAACTTAAAAGTAACATCCCAATTTGCCACCGACACAAGTTGCTACCAACTATTTGTTAATCGTTTGTTAACAAGAAAAACACATAATAAAGCTTCATGCCTAAAGCCTACCTTAACATTAAACTCTACAGCCACAAATACCACTACCACCTCCAGCAGCAAAAATGCGACAAAACTTCTTCAGTAACATCTCCAAAAGTATACAAAATATTTTACATACTAAATTTAGTAACACATGCCAAAAGCTTTTATTCATTCAGTGATCGCATCAGCTTGTAACGACCGCAAGGTAACCAGCTGGTAATTGCCAGATAGATAGACCAGATCTTCATTGAAATCTGGTTCCTCACCTTAATATTGAATCAAGCCATTTGGCAAAAGCATACAATACTACTTCTTCATCTTGATTGTCGTTGTCGTTGTCGTCGGCGTCTCAAAACTTGAGCCGTGTCCACCGGCGTAGCATCTTCACCGAGTATATATAGAAAATCTTTAAGATTTGTTATTTTAGTTGGTACTCCACACTCTGTCTAGCAGTTAGCCAACACTGCTTATCCACCTGTGTCTTAAACTATTGTCCTAACTTGGTCTTACCGTATATCGGTCAAATTCATTAAGTGCTTGAATTGTGATACGATAGGGTATATTTTCCTAGCGAAAGTTATCCTTAAATCTGTTTTTGTTTTTTTAATTTTTGTGGACCATCATCATCAATACAGGATACATCTGTGGATTATTGTGTGCTAGAAACCACTAAGTGCTCATCATGGTGAGTTTGTTAAAGAGGTTTTCAAACAATATTTGGGACAATAACCATAGTACTGTGTTTTGCTGTCATCGTGCACGGTCATCGTGTCATCTTCTCTTCATAGTTGTCGTGCTAAAGGACTGAGTGTACAAATCTACAAAAATAATATTGTGTGTGAATTATAGTGAAGTCTGAATATAAAAAAAACCCATTATGGCAAAGAAGTTTTATTGAAATGTGTGTGCAATATAGTAGCGATATATAAAAAAAATATGTAGTTGACTGATCTATAGATAGCTTTGGATTGCATAACTAGAATACTATTATATGGACAGTGTATGGACAGTGTGGTTGGTCTCAGTGACATTTAACTTTATACATTTAACTTAAGCAATTTGTGTAAATGCAAACGACCCATGAATGCCGACTCTGCATTTGCTTTGTATTCAGCTCACTTAATTATCACATTGAAGGTGTTGTTGCATTTTCATTTGATTGCTTGGCCGAACGAATTATCGATGGATACAATAATGAATGAATTTACAGGCCACTGCAATCAACATTATGTATTTGCTATACTATTCATTCTACAATGACACTATAAATAATGTCAAAGTGTCTGTTGATGTACGAAGCGCTAGTGAACTGCGTAAGATCGATTATAAGCGCTTGACTTATGAACTTAAAATGTGATATTGTCAGTACCTTAGCTTATACATTTTATCCAAACAAGTTTATTTTGCCAAAATGTATTTTCTTGTATAATAATATTTCAAATATCTATACGAACATTATTTATTCATTATGAAGTCAGAAATCAAATCGAGTTCGTTCAAACCGGATGCAATGAATAAAGTATTAAATTGACAATTTATGAAGTAATATTTAAAAGATTATAATGATGCACTGATTTAAATTTATTGCAAATTCAGAAGAAATTAAACATTGAAATGCAATTTTCAACATACGAAGATGACAATTCCTAATGTCGAATTGGGAAATGTTTAATGTGGAAAATTATACAAATTAATTAGTTTATTATACAATTAATTTAGTTTGTAAAAGGCGTTTCATCTAAATGTAATGGGTTGGGATAATTGTAAAACAGTTTGTAAAAGGAACTGCTTTTATATTATATTCCCAAAGATACTAATCATTAAATTTTGTGTATAAATAACTGATTAAATGTTTTATTTTGAAATCTTTTGAATTTAGACTATGAAGTATTTCTCTGGTTTTCGTACATTGTGACTGCGGTGCTAGAGTGTAAGACAAAAATCAGTAGTCTTTTTTCTTAGACATTCCATAAAGATACAAAATAAGCTGGGAAGCTATTTTGTCGGTTAAATAATTGTTGCTTCAGATTTTAGTGTGTTCTGTTAAGTTGTTAAAGGCTAACCTCGCGCCCTCGATGGCTTGTCATTTAAAACGGTTATTTGGATTTCTGTATTGTTTAAAAACCCGGGCGATGTGTCCTGAAAATCCCCTTGAATTAAACATTATATTAATATCTTTTTACAGCCCACATAATTAGCGGTTGTGTCTATATTAATATCGGCCTAAAACTGCCGTGTTAGAACAAAAAGGTTAGAGGTCTTTTCGCCACTTTGGTAATTTTATCAGATTTGATATCATTCATTTTTACATCAATAGAAGTTCAGAGAGATAGAAAGACCAGATATTCTCTTAACTCGATATGTTATTTTTACTTAACATGGCACGGCATCTGTACTCCCGAAATGAGTGAAATATTTTCCTAATATAATACTTATACATATATTTACTGCATATTATATTCGTATTGTATTATAAAAATGTTGGTAAGATATGCATATTAGCATGCTATTTAGAATTAAGAGCAACGTTGAAGGAGCTTGACAATTGCTGCATGTTGTCCTATTTGGTTATGTGTTGTGCAGTTATTATAAAGACTGATTTCCTAAAACCAAAAGGATAAGGCCCACTCTTATTCTTTACCCATAGTAGATCAAAATTTGAGAAAAATGTAGCTACACAACATACGAATAAATAAATATGTAAATTTAACGACTGCCAATAAATGACCTTGAATAATTTTTTTTGTTCAATGAAACAAGAACTGCGGTGCACATCCCCGCAGCAGACAGAAATAAATTCCAAACCCGCTATCTCAGAAACAAGTAACTTTCTCTTTATTTTAATTAATGCATTTTGAAATCAATAAAAATAATCTGGTTTTGTTTTTTAATTTTAAAATATTTATATTCAAAGATATATAAATAATCTCTTTATACCTAACTGTTAAATTACCCACAATTTTATCATATATATGTTGTTTAACAAAAACAGTCCATAAATGTTTTTTAACTTTCCCGTATACATAAGGTTACTAATGGGAAAGTTGGAGCTTAGTTAAAGACTATAGAGAAGTCTTAAAAAGTGGGTTCGTCAATTCCAACTATCAGTCTATCTGTCCTTCTGTTTATCTTCCCAGAAGCCGTATGCCAAAAATGGTTCTACATATTTGATTTAAAGTTCGTATAAAAAGTTTTTAGGGTAACATGTTACAAAGTTTTTTTTGGTTTGCTTTATCATTTCAAATTAAAAAAAAACACTAATAACTAATTTTCTCAAAAGGTTTTTTTAATTTTTTTTTAAGTATTTAATACTTATGAAGGGCTCTAGGAAATAAGGCCTCAAGAAATAAAGCCCCAAAATAAAAATAAAATAAGCACCCAAAATTGGGTTATGAAATAAAAAATGAAATAAAGGCCCAAAAGTTTCATAATGACATAAAGTTATTTATATTATTACAATTATTAAGAATCGTCGAATGGAAAATAGGGCGGCATTCTTCCCCCCTGCAACCCCCTGTTTCTTTTCACTGTTAGATTCCGATTGGTGCGATGTTAGGTATATGCAAAGACTTTTTGGGTATAAACAAAGTTTGCATATAGCCAACCGCGCGCGTACTTCAAATCTAACAAGGATACTAAGCATGGGGGTTGCAGGGGCCAGCATGGCCTCCATATTCCATTCGGTAACAATTAAATCAACCACGAAATCATTAAGAGTTTTAAAAACGAAATAAAGCCCGGCGGCCCTTAGTTGGCAGTAGTCATTGACCCGACAGATACGTTGCGATAGTATTTCATAGAAATGAACTCAAACAAAAAAATATTGAAATACAAAGATGAAATAAGACCCCAAAAGAACGAAATAAGTCCCAAAAAAATGAAATAAGACTTCAATTTAAAAAAAAATGTTGTTGTTGTTTCGCGTTTATATTTTTGGGGCCTTATTTCATTTTTATTTTGGGGCCTTATTTCCTAGAGCCCTTATGGAGAGGTCAAGAATAACAGGCGATACAAAAGTGCATTTGATGTAGCGACAAAGTTTTGACACATTCGTGCACTTTATTTTTATTACATAAGTCTGTCCTATAAGCACCTTATACTTTTTGTATGTTTGCTTATTCTCATTTTGTAATTACTTAGTTTGTTTCCTCCCTCTTTTGTGCAAAATAATGGTCTATGCTGGGGGAACTAGGAATAAAATCTGTGTCGATATAAACAACATAAATTATTACGCTGTCGTAACTATTTTAGTAAAAAGAAAACGTATGCATTTGTGTTTGTCACTAAAGCACGTAAAACATCAAATCTAATGGTTGTAACTACTCGTACTTAGGTATATTTTGGCTCATAAAATATCGAAAGTAATATAACTGAAAGCGAAAAAGGGTACCTATAGTCTGACTACCACAACAATAATTTGAATAAAAAGAGCTTACACGAGCAGGTGTAGGTAAATCAATCAGATCCTACAGTTCATCGCAAAAAATATAGATACAGCTTCGTAGGTTCTTCATCAATTATAACATGCCAAAAACAATAAACCAACTTACTTCACCGAAATTGGTAATTATAAGTTTAGTCAAATGATAAATCGCTATAATATATACATTCATTATTTCACAATGGACATACGGTTAGTGAGTAGGGTTTATGATATACAAACACAAAATATACAGAGATTAACAGTTAAATAAGATAATGCATATATATAATTTTATAATAAAATAAAAAACATACATGATTTATTATACATATTGTCATATTTTCACCCAATTGTATGCGGGAAGCTTTGTATTCGTCAGCAGTTAACATTCAAGTCTTAAAGCTTGAATCGACTTGATATATTCCTGCCAATCATATATATATTTATTAAGAAAAAGCCTGCAGGGCGTAGAGGCTCAGCGGTTAATGTCTTCCGCTCCCACCTAGATTCAAATCTTCCCCAGTACCATCTTAATCTTTCGGAAAAACTGGGGTGCCCCATCACCGTATAGTTTTTATTTTTTTAAGCCATAACATAGTTCTAATATGTAAAAGTCCTAATCGGCGTCATAAAAATATATTGGTGAATCTTAGGAAATTTTTATTTCATTTACACATTTTCGGTTACTTAACTGACATCTGCATAAAAACGGGATCTTCCATATTTGAAGTGAGGGTTATAAACTTCATACTTCTAATCACTATATGTGTTCTACTAATGACAATACTTTAATTTTATATGTATATTGCAACCTGAAAGACATATTATCAATATTTTTTTTCGCCTTTGAATATCAGCTTATTTTTCGGTTTATTCCCACTAAATAACAATTTATCTTATGACATAATAACGATTTCTTTAATTTGCAAAATTCTGAAATTATTTTTTCCTCATAATTTAAGAAATTTATTGTGAGCTAACAAAACCAAGGTGATTTACTCAATGAATTAATTTTAAATAACAATTTCGCAAGCAATCCACAGAGTTTTGAAAAACCGCTATAAAATCAAAATTTAATTTAAAAAAGTTAAATGGAAATAAGTACCCAAACAAAACAAAGATTTAGAGCGTACAAAGACCAACATATTTTAAAAAATTTAGAAACTCTATTCCCGAAATCTTGTAATCATTTCACTAGTAAATTTCATAAGACTCAAAACCTTTCATTCTCAAACCGAGTTTGTATATATATTCAGAAAATTGACGAAAATTGAAAGGAACGACAAATTTATACATAAATATATTTATTTTGTGGAAGAACATATTAATTAACACACTTCTTAAACAATTTACGATCTAGGGGGTTTCCTAAAATCGTTATAAGATATCATAATATTATACAGTTATTAGCAAAAAATTAATTTACAATAGCATAAAAAGCCAAAAACAAATAAGTCATATACTAACAACTAATATTTGATATAAATACCCAAATGTAGTAGACTCTTGTAGCCAACATGTCTAAAATATTTACAATGTAGAATACATCTGCGCATGTTCGAATTTTGTTTAAATAGTCTACTTGGCTACTTTTATTAATTTAAAGATTAATGTATCGTTGACATTTGCATGGGATGATCTTAAAAAGCGGTAATAGCAGATTTACTCGTAGTTCAGGGACGATCAGGTTTTTACATTTTTGGAGAATCTCATGACAACCTTCAAACATCTTATTAATTCCACCTTTAAACTAGTTATTCACACAGTCTAATAAAATATTGGAATGCCACGATAGGCCATTTACATATTATTTTATTCACATGTGATTTGCATTAAATTATGTAGATACCATTAAATTAATGCTTAGATTAACTTCATTGGATGTAAATCTGAGTATCTCGTCTTGTCGTTTTCTATTTTAGGGTTATTCTATTCCGAAATTGTTTAATCTCTGACACTGTGACGTCAAACGACAAATCTGCTTTTTATAACAAATTTATAATCGAATAAATTAAATGTACGCAGTCGGACTAATATTGAAATTTAAACTATTTATGTCCTTGATTTTTAATTCCGCTTTTGCTCGATTTAATCTCTAAAATTTTAATCGAATTCAGCATGCAATGAAAAAAAAAATATCTAACACTATCAAATATTTTGATATACATGTCTATGAATAGCTTCCTATGAGCAATCATGATGGTAATTTAATTTAGTTTCAAGTAAGGTATAGGGATAATTTTTTTATAGGAGCACATTATTTTTTTCATTAATTTCTTTTGTAATATCAAATTCAAATTTTCACCAAACCAAAAAAAATCAGAATACTTTTACATGTACAATATATCACTTCAGGGAAAATAAGAAATTATTCCTTTGAAGCTGATCATATAAATACATAAGAGGCAACGTTTTACCAACACCGATTGAGCCCATTTTCAAATCAAAACATAAGTCATTGCGCGAGCAAGCCTTAAAGTTAGATGCTGCCCGGAAGGTCGTGCCATTTTTTAAATTTCGTTCGATATTGATGTACAATTGTAAGTCCACTATATTGAGGTGATTTTCCCAATTTTGAAAATATATACAGCTCCGCTAGACGACATGATGTAGAATAATCACTTGTCGCATGGATCTGAGCAATGTTATAGTGCAGAACAATGGTTGCAGGTGGTTGACTTTGCGCTGACCATAATCTCTTTCTGAAAGGACAATGACTTGGTCAACCCTATTATATGCAACGGTTGCTCGGTAGAACAAGTTTTCTTACAAATACGACATTGCTAAATTCACTACACTCCATAAAACGGTATTTTTACGTCACATTGGGGCTCTCCCTAACACACCTGGCACTGCTCTGATGAACCTTCCATTCCTTCATATATTTATCATGGGAGCAACTCTGAAGGCCATTGATGACTGGGTCTCCTCTAGGTACACGATTTTTCCGGCTTCTGTCAAGCAAAATTAGTTCGACCAAATGTCTATAGAAAGTCTGTGAAATTTGTTCTATCTAGCAAGCAATTACTGCGGGCCCATAGTAGGCATTCTACCACAACGGTTTTGCCAAACACTTAAATATGCTATGCTTAAGCTAAAAACTATCTGCGATGCTTGTAGAAATGGTGAAGACACCGCGGAGCATTTTAACTTTTAATGTCATGCCTTATGTGCTGACATGGTGAGTGCTGAACATCTAAGCTCCCTATCGCTGAAGTGAAGTGAAAGTTCAATGAAACAGTTTCTGGTCTTAGTACTTCAGCCGGTATTACAAACCTTCCGACAAAAAAAGGCCCACTAAAGCTCTAGATATATATACCTTGAATTGCTTCTTTTGAAAATGTTACTTATGTCACCTTCTTCAATTTATAACGAACATGTTGTGCTTATTAATGAACCTGCTATCGCATCTATTTTTTTAAGTAGAAAATTAATTCAAACGAAATATTTTGTCAAAAATCAATTCTAAATTCTAAAGCAGAATATTTGTATAAAACCACTATGCCAGCAGCATTGTTCTCTGAATAATAACTTCTATTTACACAGAACACATTAAATACATAGATATATATAGACATATCAATATTAATATTCTTTTTTTCTGTTTCTTTTGCTAATATACAATATTCACAAACTTTGTATATTTAAAGTAGATATTGTAATACCTATATTATTCACTGAAAACTTTAAGTTTTACTAACCCATAGGCTGACCGATGCATGCTATTTAATTATCTATTAATGCTTGATTAACAAACAATATTTTATAGTAGATAGCCCATGACAAGTCTAAGAGGAAAATACTTTTTTTATTTAAATTACATATACTTATGGTGTTATAAGGCCTATGAAAATTGCAGGCACTGTTTTAAATTATTGTTGCTTGATAAACAAATAAAAAATGACAAACATTTTCAACTCGTATTCCCTAAATGTCTTTGTTAGTAATATGTATTAAGTAATCTTTAGTACAAAAAAAAAAACAAAACAATTTCTTAGACTTTATTCACAGTAGAGCATGCAGGTTACGACCATACGGATGCTCAATTCATTCGAAGATTAAACTTTAATTCAAGGTGATTTCAGTATCCAATAAAGTGTGGAAGTAATTTTCATCGCTTCTTATTTTTATTACGATGCAGATTTCATTTATGTCATGCAACTATTCGACATTGCTTTGCTGCATCGGTCAACTGCACCGAATTAAATTCAAGATATTTATTTTGACCTCCTTAAGAGTAAGAAAAACTTCACAAAGGTGTTACAGCATCCAATAAATGGCTGCTTATGCCACCGTTGTAGTTGAGGTGCATCATGGAGACTTTATGAGTGCCTTGTCCTCCGCGAACATCAGTCTAAATGGCGGGGTTAGTTTCATCTCTTTTTACTTTTGTTCAGCTGTTTTCATTGGAACAGACTTTGATCGTGACACATCTTCTCTGGTAACCACAAGTTGTTATCTTGAATGTGTCCGTTTGCTTCCATATCAATACATAATAAACTTCTTGGGATATGTATACGTGAATAATCGATATGAACTTTAATGTAATATAGGAGACATCGATAATTGTATATAAGTATCTTGACTGGATATGTGCAAAAATCTGCAAATATATTTTTTTGCTTTTAACCAATGCTTTGGTGCGGTCCAATCGCCTAGAAATATACAAAAACTTTTAATGGCTGATGGCTGTGTAAATATGCACATGGAATGTTCATCACGATAATTTGTCAATACTGATTAGAAGAGTAGTGTTGTTCAATAAAATCAACTATTACTGGTAAACAATCTGTTTGCAGAAAAGTGTTGGCAATAACTTGCTCTTTACAAAATATGCATGATGACATGCATAATTAACATATCGTTGTCTTTTTCAGCTACAGAAGAATGCATCAGGCATTTTTGTACATTCAACTAGGAACCCACGCTTTTAGACGTTTTAGTACCTACAGTAAATTATGATTAAAATTGATGTAAATTCGATTAAGTCTGTTTTGTTTTTAAATGCGTCATTACATCACCATTTACTATGTGTAGACGAAGTCTACAAACCGCTAATATAAAAATATCATTTGAATTATAGTGTCAAACCATTTGCCATATTCTATGGAATTCAGGGCGGACAACAGGTACCTATGGTACTGATGGCCGCGGTTAGCAGCTCCCATCGAATAAAAGAGTGAGACCAAGAAGCTCATGGTTATGTAACATTTTCGAATTAAATATGCAAATCTCTTTGCTAATTTGTCCATAACAGGACGCATGCTTGACGAAATTAACACGGAACTAAAACTATTTTATTAGAAAATCAAGTTTTTTTTGCTGTTTTTCGCTTAACAGGCAAATTTATGCGGCTTAATTAATCAAACAAGTTCTTCCTCGAAAAAAAATATATTCAAATTGATTTGCTTCCAATCACTTTTGTTTTTGGAAGATTTTTATAGTGAAGAATATTTCGACTTTCGATTTATTTAGCAACTCTGAGTGATGTTTCTGCGGGTACGCTGACTTTTCATGTAAATGTCATCCTGATGAGTTCAACGTCTTCAAGGTGTTCAACTTGGCTATCTTGAAAAACTATACCCATCATTGGTGGATGTTTGCCAGGTAAATATCTAGCCCGTTTTTTTTTTTTTCCAGAATTAAGAAATCTTCATCTCTATCATTGACGTTATATACACATCATTTTAATATGAGCTTTTTTATTAGCGTTAAATACCAGTTTAGTAATATGTTTACTAAACTTGTGTTATGGTTGCTAACATATATTAATACGTAAAATCCAAAATGTGATGCAAGTTGGTGCGAAGCGCGGTTCGAACTTGAACTTACACGACCTTCAGAATGAGTTATTCGAAATTTATTTAACCAAATTTATAATTCATTCACGGTACATGTTCATTTGTTAGCAGAAACGTATGCTACTGCTAATGCGTGAGGGTACACCCTATTGGCCTTAGTTTATCGATAAATATGCGTCTGTTTGTCGATCAGTGAGAAGAACTTGTCGGTTTACAATTTTGCAATTTCATGAGTTAATCGATAGGTGATAAATACATTTATATAAATATTTGCTGGCGATAACGCTATATATAAATATATGTCTTGAAACATTTTGAGCAATAGCAATGTCTTTTAAGTAGCGTACGAAAATTTTAATTTAATTTTCACATTGGAATAACGTGAAAAATTATTTTTCTAGTTTGTCTCATACAATTTCTACTCGTTCCTATGTTAATATATAATAGGTTCGTTACGTTAATCCGCTTAGTTCTGCTAACTACCTACGTACCCCTTATTTTAGACACATAGGTATCAGAGTTTCTCGAGTTCGCTCTTCTCAGCTCTTGATAAGAACGACCTATTCTAAGCAAGGTGTTTAAGGTAGAAGAAGGTACATTCTCGCGTGAAAAAGCACGCGTACAAATAAATATATATTCTAAAAACGATATCGCAAGAGTCTGACAGGCTCTAGGTAGATACTTAATTATCGTATCTATGGGGACCAAAAAATATATATGTATGTAAGTGAAATAAATTTTTGTTCTTTCTGAACATTTTTTAATTTTCGAAAGGAGGCAAAAATCGCATCAGGTACATATAACTTTATAAATTGAAACCGCGAAATAAATATATACGTAAGTTTAATTAAGTTTTCTCCCCTCTCTTCAACAATTTTATTTGTATACCCTCTCCTAAGGGTATCTTAATTTTGACGCATAGTTTGTGCCACTAAATAGTACTTTTCGTTGACCCCTAAAAGTGTTGTATATTTAATATTTATGATCAGGACTAATATCAAAGACAATTTAACAACGGTCGTCCGTCCGTTACTAATTTTTAAGACTTAAAATTTAGCTAGGAAGCTGAAATTTAAAATATATATTTTAATATGCCCACTGCCACTCACACAATTAAGACAACACTCTTTCAAGCCCAAAGTTGATGGAATCAAGCTCGAAGATATTCACAAAATATGTAGACACTGACGTCCTTAACAAACTTACAATACAAAGTTTTAGTCACACCAATTTTTTAGAAGCGTATTTAAACAAAATGTTGTTTTCTTTGAAAAATTATAAAACAAAACATATGTATAACAAAATATTAAGACAATACAATTCACAACATTCCACTCACGCGTAATTTTTGAGAAGTTTTTGTTTAAATGAAAAAAATTAGTTTAATATAATATTCAGAAAATATTGTCTTTAATATTCAAATCATACAACGTTTTTGGATATGCCCATTTTTTGAGCGGGATTTATCAAACAAATATGTTCATTATTTCAAAATAGAAAACCAAATAAATTGTCATCTATCGCGTTTTCTATGTCTTTTTCATGGGGAAGGATACGGATAGGATATCATACCGTTCACCTCAAGCGAACTTACAATTCTTATAAAATTTTACCGCGCACTATAAAATTATTCTTATTGTGTTCAACAATAAATCATTTATATTTATATGCTCATACTCATTGTTTTAAAATGTTTTCCACAGAGGAGCACTCTACTGATCTTGGCGTTTTGCGCACTAGGATATTGCGCGGAATTAGAGGTATGTTTGTCAATTGATAAGACAGGTACACATTTGAATAATAATAAAAAACTTGCACACAGGTTTCGGCGGATGAAACTAAACTAGTTAGAAATGCACGTGGAGTTGCAGAAGATGGATATGTTTACACCACTCCATCTATCCCATTTACTGAACCAACAACTCGGAAGACAACTCCATATGTCCCGATCGTGACAACTCCATCACGGCCAGCAACTACTCCATCGCGACCAGCTTCAACTCCGTCGCGGTCAACACCATCACGTCCACAAACAACTCCATCATCTCCAACAAAGACAGTAACTGGATATTCATATCCACCACCCCCAAACCCACTTACATACCCTACAAAGCCCCCTGCAATTTCAACTCGTCCAACTGTCTCCGTTTCCACTACTAGGCCAACCAGACCAACCGAACCAGCAAAAACAACTAGGATCATCCCGATTTCATCAACAACACCTAGACCGGTAAAGCCAACGGGTTATGAATATCCAACACCACCTACTCCGTTGACATACCCGCCAAAATCGTCTACACCGCGACCAGTAACTACAATAAGGCCAACAACACAAAGACCTACAACAATCCCACCACCACCTCCAACACCAACCTACGTCCCACCTACAACAACCCGTAGGCCACCACCACCAGTTAATACAACCCCAAGGCAGACAACTCCGCGACCAACTACACGACCCCCACCACCAGTTTATACTACTCCAAGGCCAACTCCTTCAGCACCAACGAAGATAGTTACTCCACCTCCAACATACTTGCCTCCAACAACAACCCGTAGGCCACCACCACCAGTTTATACTACTCCAAGGCCAACTCCTTCAGCACCAACGAAGATAGTTACTCCACCTCCAACATACTTGCCTCCAACAACAACCCGTAGGCCACCACCACCAGTTAATACAACCCCAAGGCAGACAACTCCGCGACCAACTACCCGTCCCCCAACACCGGTTTATACAACTCCGAGGCCAACATCCGCGAGACCAACTACCCGACCCCCACCACCACCACCAACATACTTGCCACCCACAACAACCCGTAGGCCACCACCTCCGGTTTATACAACTCCAAGGCCAACTCCAGCAGCAACAACGAGGATAGTAACTCCACCGCCAACATACTTACCTCCAACAACTACCCGCAGGCCGCCACCACCAGTTAATACAACCCCAAGGCAGACAACTCCGCGACCAACTACCCGTCCCCCAACACCTGTTTATACAACTCCGAGGCCAACATCCCCGAGACCAACTACCCGACCCCCACCACCACCCCCAACATACTTGCCTCCCACAACAACACGAAGGCCACCACCTCCGGTTTATACAACTCCAAGGCCAACTCCAGCAGCAACAACGAGGATAGTTACTCCACCCCCAACATACTTGCCTCCAACAACAACCCGTAGGCCACCACCACCAGTTAATACAACCCCAAGGCAGACAACTCCGCGACCAACTACCCGTCCCCCAACACCAGTTAACACAACTCCAAGGCCAACAACCCCAAGACCAACTACCCGACCCCCACCACCGCCGCCAACATACTTGCCACCCACAACAACCCGTAGGCCACCACCTCCGACTTATACAACTCCAAGGCCAACTCCAGCGGCAACAACGAGGATAGTAACTCCACCGCCAACATACTTGCCACCTACAACAACACGCAGACCTCCACCACCAGTTTATACAACTCCAAGGCCAACGCCTGCAAAAACAACGAGGGTAGTGACCCCACCACCAACATATTTACCTCCAACAACTACCCGCAGACCGCCACCGCCAGTCAATACAACCCCAAGGCAGACAACTCCGCGCCCAACTACACGACCCCCAACTCCAAGGTCAACTTATCCACCAACAAAAATTGTTACGCCTTCACCTTACACAACATCTAGGCAAACGACTCCAAGACGTCCTACCACAAGACCAACGCAGCAAAGCACAACTCGGGTATCAACTCCAGGATCCACTTATTTACCACCAACTACACCTAAAACAACGTATACACCACCAAAAACAACTCGGGGTACTCCAACACCAACAACGGCAAGGCCTCCCACCCGAAGACCTACTACTAGCCCTCCCGCAACAGTACGTACTACTCGGCAGACCACACCAGCACCAGTATACACGACACGGGTTGTTACCCCAAGGCCAACAACAAAGATAGTAACTCCACCACCAACATACTTGCCACCAACAACAACACGAAGACCTCCACCACCAGTTTATACAACCCCAAGGCCAACGCCTGCAAAAACAACGAGGGTAGTAACCCCACCACCAACATATTTACCTCCAACAACTACCCGCGGAACACCACCGCCAGTCATTACAACCCCAAGGCAGACATCTCCGCGACCAACTACCCGACCCCCACCACCGCCAACATATTTACCACCTACAACAACTCGGAGGCCTCCACCACCAGTTTATACTACTCCAAGGCCAACTCCTTCAGCTACAACAAGGATTGTCACTCCACCGCCAACATACTTACCACCTACAACAACTCGTAGGCCTCCACCACCAGTTAATACAACCCCAAGGCAGACAACTCCTCGACCAACTACACGACCCCCACCACCAGTTTATACTACTCCAAGGCCAACAACCCCAAGACCAACTACCCGACCCCCACCACCACCACCAACATACTTGCCACCCACAACAACCCGTAGGCCACCACCTCCGGTTTATACAACTCCAAGGCCAACTCCAGCAGCAACAACGAGGATAGTTACTCCACCACCAACATACTTGCCACCTACAACAACACGCAGACCTCCACCACCAGTTTATACAACTCCAAGGCCAACGCCTGCAAAACCAACGAGGGTAGTGACCCCACCACCAACATATTTACCTCCAACAACTACCCGCAGACCGCCACCGCCAGTCAATACAACCCCAAGGCAGACATCTCCGCGACCAACTACCCGACCACCACCACCGCCAACATACTTACCACCTACAACAACTCGTAGGCCTCCACCACCAGTTAATACAACCCCAAGGCAGACATCTCCGCGACCAACTACCCGACCCCCACCACCGCCAACATACTTACCACCTACAACAACTCGTAGGCCTCCACCACCAGTTAATACAACCCCAAGGCAGACAACTCCGCGTCCAACTACACGACCCCCACCACCAGTTTATACTACTCCAAGGCCAACTCCCACCCAAACAACGAGGATAGTAACTCCACCACCTAGCACAACCCCAAGACCAACTTCTCCACCAACGAAAATAGTTACGCCACCACCTTATACAACAACCCGAAGGCCAGTTCAAACTACTAGAGTTACCCCTACGCCAATATACACCACACCAAGGCCAACAATTCGGACTTCGACTCCAGCCCCAACTTATTTGCCTCCCTTTGAGGGCTACCACTACCCAGTGCCAAATGGCCCCCTCGTTTATTAAGCGAAAATAATTCCCTAAGGGTACGAGGTCCCCATCAGGAGCCATTCAAGCAGTTATAAACACTAAAGCCTTATTACCCCCGAGGTTCAAGATCTAGCATAGGTAGATGGAACAACTTGACTAGGGCTAGATTCTTCTAGTCATTGCAGTGTGTAATCCTTTATTATCCCCTTCCCTTAAACGAATTGTCGACAGTGTATCTACCCACATGTTTGCACATGTCAGTTATATAATTAATTAATTTTTGATATAGTTTTTTTGTTATTAATAAA
This sequence comes from Ferdinandea cuprea, assembly GCA_963576555.1. NCBI lineage: Eukaryota > Metazoa > Arthropoda > Insecta > Diptera > Syrphidae > Ferdinandea > Ferdinandea cuprea. The sequence goes on from OY754960.1 coordinate 52,325,661, forward strand.
TTAAGAATTATTGTAAATTTGTATTGTTTATCTTTTTACGAGCATTGGTCTGTCAGTCTTGGAACAAACGCTTTAAGGAACAAATTACCTAAAGCTCATGAAATGACTTAAATGGATTAAATGCTTGGGTTTTTCCTCTTTTGCTTATGGCGGTATTGTTTATATTTTTTTAAATTATATTTAAGTGTTGTACCTTTTTTACTATATTCTGGAGCCCAAATAAACGAATAATGTACGATATAACCATAAACTACTTTTTATTGGTGATAAGTACGTATGAAGGCAAATGCGGTACAGAGAACTACTTTACCTAACATTGGCCTTGACCTAACATTGTATAGATAGATCCAATCCCTATCCTAAGGGTATATTAATTTTGACACATAGTTTGTAACACCGCTTGATATTCATCATAGACCCCTAAAAGTATATATATTTATGATCAGCATCAAAATGTAATACTATTTAGCAATGTCTGTTCGCCGTCACCAGTTTTTAGGCCTTTAAATTAAAGCTAGGAAGCTGACATTTGAAACATATACTCCCTAGGGTTCCGAAATGGTAAATTGTTAAAAATGTTTAAATACGCCACTGCCATGTCCACAATTTATAAAAAACCCTTTTAAAGCGAGAACATTTACAAAATGTGTAGACACTGAACTTCTTCCCAAGTTTGCCATATATAGATTTTTGCCACACCTTTTTTGTTTTTAAACAAAAGGTGGTTTTCGTCAAAAATTTGTATACAAAAACAAAAACAAAATTTATAACAAAATATTAAGCCAATATTTTTTGCTAGTATATCACCCAAACAAAGTTTTTGGCCCACTTTTTGGGGGCGTTTTTTCAAAAAATTGATTTTCAAAATAAGTTTCTTACAATGAAATAAAATGCCATCCGTTGGTATTGTCATGTTCAAAGGAGGGATCCTACGAACACCATCGAAAAGGCAATGGTAATCAACGTTCGTCAACAATCGCGTAAGAGAGGCAGGCCTAAAAACTCCTGGATCACACAAACGCAGAAACATTAGCATTTAATTGGCCTCAATGATGACGTGATCCAAAATCGAGAGGCCTGCAATCGCGACTGACTGGGTGGCATACTTCGGCTTTTTTTGGAGTTGCAACGCTCTAAGTGATTGGTTTTATATTTTAATAAGTAGAGCTATTTTATTTTATTAACCTTTGCACGGAGTTCAATATTTGCGTCCTCGAAACTTTTAATTGCGTTGAGTCCCGAGTAACGCGCGGTAGTGCATTCCGCATCGTTGGGTTTCTTTAGGGGTTTACTTTTAACGATCCCGATTGTGGTGATCTAGACATCTTTTTACTATTTTTAAAAGTGTCAATTGATAGCAATAAATGGCTCTCCCCAGAACCCGTAGAGCCTGCCCCCGAAGAGTGTGGATTTTCCAGTAGAGCTGAGCAAATGGGGTATTGTATCTATTTGTTTTGTTCATTGCATTATTTATATACGGTTTCAGCTCGGTATACGGAGAGTGGATTTTAGTCGCCTCTTATGGCATGCGACCCGAAGGGGGTGATAAGGTAAAGTTTTAACTTTTTTTAAATCCGCCCACTGCCACGCTTTTTTCGTTGGGGCATATAGGGATATGGATAGGATATCATAATGTTTGCCCCAAGCGGACTGTAGCCTTTCCATATGCTTTAATTTGAAGGCCTACAAATTGGTGACGGCCGGAAAAACATTGCTAAATAGTCTTAGATTTTGATGCTGATCATAAACATACAAATATACTTTTAGTGGTCTTCGATGAATATATAGGGGTATTACAAACTGTGTGGCAAAATTAATATACCCTTAGGATAGGGTATAAACAAAATAAATGTCAACGCATTTTCCTTAAGGGGATGTAAGGATATGGATGGGGTATCATATTTCTCGCCCCAAGATACGCTTGTGGTCTAGGGTCTTGATCTCTTATGATGCTAACGTACAGCCCGAGTATAAAGGTAAGTAGGAAAGAAAGAAGAGAGGAACTGGTGCACTTCTCTCTAAAGAATTGAGGGTCGCAATGATTAATCAAAAAATTTCACATGCATATTGTTCGACTTAAGAAGGAACTTAGAAGTCATGCATTATACTCGAAGATAGACTTAATTGTCCAAATTATTCTAACTGGAAAATAGGCCTGTTGTTAAAGTGCCTAAATTGTATCGACGCAAACCTGTCCGGTAAGTAATTAATGAAGTCGCCATTTGTTAGTTAAAGCGATCATGAAAGAATAAAACGTTTCTCCATACTGGAAAGGAATTTCTTTATGTTAATTAATTAATATGTGTGCTAAAAGTACACGAACAGACCTAGGGTCATCTAGGGTTGTTTCTGTTGTTGAAAAAAAATTATTTTCTCAAAATTAGACAATTATATTAATATTTGATGGAAAAATTGTCTCAGATTCTTTAATTGTATTCTTAAACATGAAATTTAGTTTGACTTAAAGCTAAGTTAGATTATGTGAAAACATGGGTAGGATGGAACAGCCAACCCATTTTTTTTTTGCAAATAAAAAGAGCATTACATGCCTTTTTGATGCTTTCCGCTAGATTAAGATTCCAATTAAGTTTTTTGTCCGGAATAACGGGCAGATACTTCACACTGCTCACCCTAGAACTTTGTCGATGTTGTTACAAAGATAGTTTTGCATGTTCCTAATAAATACTTCCCTTTTTTCTCCTTATTGTACTAACTGATTTTCGCAGACGCATTGTTTGTTTCTTATTGTTCTTCTGCTCCATAAATATTTCCGTAAGGAGGAGACGCTGCTGCCGGGTGATCGATTATCCAAAATTTGCAATCCCTAGGTTTCATGAAACTGACCACCAAATGGTAGTCAATCTGGGTTTCATTGCCGCCACTGCTAATAAGCGGCCGGGTACGAAGTTTGTTTAGCGAACATTTCACGATCAGACCGTATGACTTGCACGTGCATAGGATATCTTCACCAGAAGAATTTCGTTATAATTCTCCAGGAACCGAAAAACTCTAACCTGAGCATTTCTGCCCATTCATCAAATATTTCTGAACATCCCAAATTGTCTGCAAACATTTGCACAACATAAAATTGCTTATTATTAGTAGATTGATCTAGGTAAATGTTTAGTACATTTAATGCGTTTAAGAAAAGAAACAAGCCAATTTGTCGTATTAACTAAGTGTATTTTATCTCCATATTATACATAAATAAGATAAAAATAGAACCATTAAATAATAAAAAAGTTAATTAACTGCATCATTCGCTTGAAATTGCATTAAGTTTTCTACTGGAAACCGGAAAGTTGCTAATTTATCTTTAGGATTATCAGAGCTCCTTATATCTGACATCATTGTGTCATTCAGCTTTATTTCAATAGGAGATTTCGCAACAATTTCTGCCAAGTTCTGCTCTGCACTTTGAGAATCTTTTTCATTAACACTATGCTGATAATTGTAGAATTCCAAAGGATCAACTTCATCATTAGTCTCGCAGTCTGCGTAAGTTCCCTTAGAAGTTTCATTTTTAACTGCTGAGCTGCGTTCATGAATATCGGCGTGAATAATGTCGTATAAATGATTCTGGGGAACTATTGGTATGTTTTCCTTCTTGCTCGGAAACACATTTAAATGAACCATCAGCTGATTTGAGTTTATCTTAGATATTTTATCATTTGTTTTTTTTGCTTCCACCTGGTGGGTAGCTAACCCACGTAACTCCAAGGGCAGGTTATGGCGCTGATTAGCACCCGAGTAGATATTTTTTAGATGAGGCAATCTCCCTTGATACCGTTTTGCACCCTTCAAATAATTAAAGTAGTTAGCACCATTATCAATTGGCATAGCATATGGTACAGCTATTTGCGGATAAAAAGGCTCCATATTTTGAGAAGGACTAGGTCTTATAGTTGTAAGAAATTGAGCTTCTGCCATTGGCAAAACAGCAGTCTTCTTACCACTACGGATTGGATAAACTTCGAGTTTAAGACTAAAAGGCTCGTTTTTTAGATTTTGCTGACTCTGACTACCAAAATAATTTACAGAATTATTCATGCGCAGAGCATCCACGAACATATCCGTAGAAATGGGCCTATGACCACTCTGCTGAAATATTATATGTGGAAGGGGAGTATTTTTATTCTTCTTTTTCTTAGTACGATTAAATCCGAGCTGTTTCATAGCCATTGAGTTTATTTCATTAAGCGATTTCGGTTTGTATGGATAAAAAGGATCAAATGCAACGCTTTGGTAATTTAATTGACTCGGTGACATTTGAGGCTGAAGTTGAACGTACTTCCGAAATACATTGGATACTCCACTGTTTTGAAGATTTTTAAACGAACCAGATATATGGATACCTACTGGCATTCGAAACTGGTTTACTTTTGCAATTTGTTCCTGCCGCAAGATGTCCTGAATATTATTAACCCTTTTCCCCTTGTTGGGATTTTCTTTCTTTGAATTCAATGTCTTCTTAAATTCAGACGGTTGTGGGCCTTCAAGTGGAAAATTAAAAGGTCTGGGCTGCTCAGAGACAGTTTCGGTGTAACGCCTACGATTCTCATTCAACGTGCGTGTCAACCGTGGAGGACGTGGTATTTGACTGCTAAATGATGCCCGATCCGTTGGGAACCTCTCTAGTTGATTGTCATGTAAACGTGCCAAATGCCATATAGGTAGTTTCGCTTTCGAATTACGTGAATTGTAGTAATTATGTTGAACTTCTAACCGCTCCAGTAATTGAAGAGTTTCATGCTGCGATGGTGGTGTCTTCATTTGTGGCATGTTCATTATTTTGTGCTTTGTTAGCTTTAGAGGTCTCACTTCTGTTTGCACAAAATGCATTGGTGTGATTTTGGAGAAATTATTATATACGGAGAGTGTTTTATTTGGTTTTGGAATTATCGAAACATATGATGATACGTTCAAGATCATCAGTAAAACCTTAAAAGAAGAATGAATAATGTAAATATGCATTATATCCAAATATTTGAGCTTAAAATATTAAAAGCATTAATTGAAAATGAACTAATGATAGGTGAATATGAGTATATCGGTTAAGGTAAATAATATTTTCTATTAAAGTAGAATTTAAGGGTTTTTAATGCAAATGGTGGTATACGTACTAACTGTGGTACATGGAAGCACTACGAGTGGACGCTGAACTTCTTTAAATCTCAAAATGAATGTAAAAACTAATATTTATGTATTCGTGAATTTTGACATTGCATTCACACTTTTTACGCTGAAAAAAATGTCATTCATATCAATTCGCGATTTTTGAAAAACAATATTTGATTGGCTTCAGTGACGAATGATCTGAATTCCTGAGCCCTATTGATACTCTGTTAGATAGAACCGCAATACCTCACAGACGGACCAATAGCTTTGCAGTAAAGTATGAGAGTTTTGATCCCTCGATCTATGTTACAAATTCGTCGAAAATGTTGTTTGATTAGGTACAGTAGTGGATAAAAGTGCGTGTAACAAAAAAATACAGTTTTAGTTTCGTATAGTTTTCGTATAGTTTCTGACTACTCAAAGAAAATAAAAAATACTTAAAATCGCAATTCATTCCAAACGAAGCCAAAGTTAAAGTGGGGCATTTGAACAAAACTTTAAATAGAATTCGTATAATATCGTAGATACAAAACTCTTTTATATTTTGTTGGGAAGCCTTTTTATATTTAATAGATAAACTTGGAATGGATTTTACCAGTGGTAGAACAAATTTGTTTTTCTAGAGCTTTTTGTATTTCTATTTCGTCAGTTATTTTCAGAAATGCTTGATTCTGAACCCGAACTCGGGATCAAGTAGATATTAATCGACGCACTATGATATTCGGACGATATTGATTTAATCCAAGTTTTTCAAAGAACTTTAACATTACAGGTAAAAGCGAATTTGGTTTATACGATTTAATGTAATGCCCGGTTTGCCGGGTTTGAACCCATTAAGACTTCACCTAATAACAATTATAAAAATAACATACAGTGAACTCTCTCCCTCTTATAAAAGAGGTGAATGTTGAATGACAATTAAAAAGTTTTTAATTTAGTTCAGCTACAATGCACCCGGGTCGAACCGAATGATATGTAAAAGGAACGTAACCGAAAAAATACGTTGAAAACAACTTCATATGGATGAAATTTTATTTCGTATTATATGTACACTTTATCAGTTCGGGACTCTGGGAAGTATATAGATGTTCTAAATTTCAGCTTCCAAGCTCAAAATTAAAGGCCTTTAATTTAACCAGTGAATGCTTTTTTACTGGTTAAAGTTTTGGCTAATTTTTTTTTTGTAAGTGCTCCAGCTTTAATTTGTTCACTTTAGAGAAAGTGAAAATCTTCTGCGGTTATGAAATTATGTGTCAGTCATAGGGAGTCCGCTTATAAGTCCATCATTTGACATCCGTTTATGAGGGGTTTTCGCTTATAAGAAGTGTCCGTAAGAAGAGTAAACTGCATAGGGCGTAGAACACTGTGACCTTGTGGTGTATTGTGCGCCCTACTTAACACATCATCCCGTCCAGACCCATTTAATTTGGTGTTTTCCCAAATCGGGTTAGTGCCCCGCAGGCTTGCAGTGTCTGATCTGAAGTTTAATTGGTCTCATTGCAGAATCTGCAGAGTACCTTGAGTTGCTCTCAAGAGTCTGTCTATTTGATAGCATTATTTTCAAAATTGTACTTTCGAAAATAATACTTTCTTTTCTCATTGACAGCGACACCTACATTTTATTAGGTAATTATTTTATTTAACAACATATTGCTGTTTTTGCCTGTTTACATTTTCATTAATTTTTATCCCATCAATAAATGCTCAATGTATTTTCTATTGAACTATACATAGTTGTTATTGTTGTAGATAATCCTTTTTAAAAGCAATCAATTCCAGGTTCTTTTTCCCTTTTAATTAGTAGGGAATTGGAACCATATACCTATCTACCTGCATGTATATGTATATACGTAAAATAATAATAAAATGTTATCCGACCTATTACACATATTTTTAAGAAAACTGTAACTTAAAATAGCAAGAAAACAGTTTCATTTTATAAATTCTCTCATTTAAATCAACTGCTGCAAAAATAATTTATCTTTATAAACACGAATTTAACCAATTACCATGCTTCTCACATTTACTCTCGCGAGCTACTCATAATACGAACACTGTTCGAATTTTAAGAGTAACTCTCCTAGAGTTCGCAACAAGTGTTTCCATTTTAGATCAACTCTGAAAATGTACAACTCTCGAGAGTAAAAAGCCGAATCTCCGAGAGCACTGCCTGTGCTGTCGTTTTTCAATTTTAATTGAAGATTTTTTTCAATAAAAGGGGAGCCACTGAAAAATTATTCCATGAATGGATGAAGATGTTGGTTTCGGATCTTTTTTGGTCGGTGGTGTATGCGCAGATTCCATCGGTTTTCTTAATCAACATTTTTAATAAATCAAATTGTTTGCACCATAACTAACGCTGTACGAAGAAATAAATGCCGTTAAGCAACTAATTTATCCATTTTAGCCAGACACAAACCCATTTTTCTTAGAAAAACTGCATTACCTATGCTCATTCGAAATTTAAGTGGCATAATAGTCAGTTTACATCACAATTTTTGCACGAGATTAGTTTTCTCTGCCGTTTTTAACGACGTTAGAGTCATGTAGGAATGCAGCATTTTTTGTCATACTTACCTGTAGGTACCATAAATTCTAGCTGTCAAACCTATTTCCCCGTTTTAGATTAGCGCTCTCTAATTGCATACACCGCAGAAGCCGGATGGTCCAGAATAGATAGCAGAGGTATGGTTTCCATTTCAAATAAAATTTCAAATTATTTCAGTGAATAAAGATTGTGGCTTATTATCGTGTTTCATTTGAACAAGAAATTTACAACAAGTGAGATCGCAGACCAAATAGTCTCCATTTGGCTGCTACCAAGCAAATTAACATTACCTTCTCTGCATCTCTTTTTTTAATTTTTAGAAAGGAAAAATTTCTTTTAAACTTTGGGAAGGCTTTTATCCAAAATTTGCTGTAAACGCATCCCCAGGATTTCAAGCCAGTCAAGACAATAGCATCAACCAACATCAATTCCAATGATACAGTCCGAAGCTATCGAACAACGCTTAAAGCGTTATGCAGTCAGAACCGAAAGAGACTGTGCTGGGTGTGGTACCGAGAGAAATGAGCTGGCGGTTGAGCTTGCAAGAATAGGAGGGCTCCTCACTAATAGCGAGACATCAAACCTCCCCTCTACATGATAAGAGGCACTATTGAGGAAAAACGGGGTAAGTCTGCCAGTATAATTTGGTAAAGTCTTGAGGGACACGGGGTACCTAAGGCCAATTTTCTTAAGTAAAAGATCAATGGAGTTTTAAATAACTGAGCAAGGTGTGTGATTCTAAGGACATTTGACAAAAATGTAGGCTCGAAAGAAGAAATTTGTCAGAAATTACATTTTAAAAAAATGTCCTTGGAATCACACGACTACTTTAGTTTATAATAGATTTGGACTTAAATCCATTAAGAATCCGGATAGTTCTTAAATATCCGGATAATAGGGGGCTCTTGTACCAAGCTAATGTGAAGCAATAGCGCATAGTCGAACAAATTTTTTAGGGAAATCTTAGAAAAAATATATTGCATGGACTTCAAGGGCCTTTTAAGTTTTTGCAAAATTGGTTGCTTTACTAGCAAAATTGTTTAGGTTTTTCCTGCCTTTTGCATGATCGCGATAGGTGTTTTAGTGCCTAGTGTTCTGTGATGCTTTATTTTTTACCATCCCTCTTATTAACATAATCAAGCTCCAGCCAGTTGCAAGCGCGTATCAGGGCCTGGGCCGAGCAAAAGATTGTTAGCCATTATTTCCATTATGATCGTAATAATTACTATCAAGAAAAGTGCTACACATTCCACGCCACTCTACCTAATTTCATTCATTTCTTAGTTTAAGGAGGAATCATTATTTTTAACTTTCTCGTATACTAAAGAGAAAGTTATTGTGATCATGCTGAAATTTCGAACTCAAACTGAGTATGAGGGATGATATTACGACTATAGAGAAGTCCAAAAAAGTGGGTCCGCCAATGCCGTCCGTCGATCTGTCTGTCCGGGCACCGTATTGCGAAGCGGTTCGACGAATTTGGTTCAGAGTTCGTATTTAAGGTTTTTGAGGTTACATCTCGGGTCATATTTTTATGTTGTGCTTTATCGTTTGAAATAACGGTACCTGGCATACAATTTTTTTTTGTGTGAAAATCACTTATCACTATTTTTCTAGAAAACGGTTACAAGAATTTTGGTCTTTTTTTGTAATAAGGATACTTGGGATGGGACCAAAAATACTGTATACTCAGTTTTTAGAAAAAAAATCGATTAACGGTAATTTATAAGACCACCATTATCTCGAAAACTAACAAATTAATTAATTCGAACAAACTTGCATACTTCGATTTTTGAAATAATTTTTTTTTAATTTTTTTTCATATAACGATTTTCTTAAATTTGAATTAATTTAATTTTCTCAAAAACGGCTCTAACGATTTTGAAAACTTTTTGAATTTTGAAAAATTATGTTAAAAAAATTCCAATGGACGAAATTACATTAAAATCGTAAAACCTAAAAAGTTCTTTAAATATATATGTAATTTAATGTTTCCATTCTTTTTGAGGCGATTCAACAATGAATTTCTTGCAGCGAGAAAGTTGCGTATGACGCAGTCGTGCACTTTATTTTTTTAACTATAGGTATTATACTGCGCTGTATTGAAATCTACTGTCCTTTTTTTATAAATATTTACATATACTGCGCTTAGTCATCCGCTTATCCGCTCAGCACTGCTCATCCTGCTTCATAAACAGTGTTTGACATTGACAATGGATTTCGGAAATGCATTTTATACTCCAAATAGAGGTGTGCAAATTATGTATGCAACGAATATTTGTTCAAGTTTAAATAGAAGGCAAATATTTCTTGCATTATGCATTAAAATTAACTTTACTTTTTAATTTTCTTCTTTATAAATCTAATATTTTTAACAATTTGGAGAGCCATTTAGAATTTTAGCAAAGGACCATTCCGACAGCGCTGTCTGTGTGGCGATTTTCGAAATTGGTCTTAAGAGCGAGTTGAGAGTCGTTTAACTCTCAAATGAACACACACCATTCGATTTTCCCCTTTAGAAAACTAATTAGGTTTTAAAGGTTATTGGTAAGTGCATGCCTTAAATATTTTAAGATTATAGTCTCGTAAACAATTTTAGGCTAATCTGAAAGGTCCTCGCCTCGAATGTGTTTCCTTATACCGCAGAACGGTTCAGGCCACATTGCCTGATATCCAGCAGGCGGATACATACTTTATTTTTATTGCCTAGTTTATTAAAGCTTTGTACGCATTCCCACACAAGACAAAGGAGTCCAGAGCGTATATGGTTACTTTATTATATAACATTAACATATTGCTGCTTGCGTTTCGTTCTTGGGCAAAAAACTCCTGATCTAGTTCCTTCTTCAGTTTTCGAACCATTCAACGTTTTATAATTAATTGATTTCTATTTATAACTTGATATTTTTGTAGCATTGCAGAGAAATACACAATACTTATAAATAAAGGTACAGGTTTTAAGGTTAGAGTTGATCACTGAAAGCCTGAGAATAGAAAGGGAATCATACACATCAGTGAAACGATTGTGTTCCAAATTGTGGAAACGAATATCAGCTTTTTATTGAAATCGATTTCCATCAGTGAAATAATAAAAATAGTTTTAAAGCAAAGTTTAAATCGGAATTAAGTAATTTTTTTTGTATAAAAATTCTATAATATATTTATATATTTTTGATACCATTTAAGGCCAATATTGTTTGCGTTGTCGTCTTAAAATGATAGGTATAACTAGGGCCTTACCTACAATGCAGCAAAAGGACGATTTACAATAATAATCAGGGAAAGTATAGACCATAATGAAGATGACAAATATCAATCATGTGCGATACAAGTCACATCCGTAAATGTATAGACGGACAGAATTTTGTTAAAAAATAAACAAGAGGAGAGTACTCAAATTCAAAACATATAAAAGTCGGCGTTTCGTAATGTAGTAAGTTGAGGACCCAAAAAATATACAACAAATACCGGTATTTAGGTATAAATAAATAAGTATTTAGTAGGCTCGTGTGAGGAAAAATGAATGATGAATCAAATAAAAGCTGTAATATGTTGTATTAGCTAGTACAAGTATTCCTGCCTCTCAATATAAATATAATAAGATGATTGTTATAAGCATGTTCTTAAGCCAATAAGCCCTTTGCGCTTTGCTTCCAAATACCTGCAATAATATCTTTAGAAATTTCCTGATGGGATGCGATGCCTTTCAATAATTTCCACCCAGCTACACGCAAAAAATATGAGTACCAGAATAAGTAATGTAGTCTTTTTATTGCCCTTCACAGGCAACGCTAGAGAAAATTTGTTTGAGCTAGTACGCGAGGGTAGAAGTATATTATTCTAGAGCACCTGAATATGTAATCACTCGTATCATGTGATCGGGGTTTTCTTATACATATGTATATCCTATTTAACTAGGTCGCGCACTACACACAACACTTTCAAAATGAAGTAAATCGCGATATTCGAAAATAATACCAGAATTCAGGTATAGTCCCGTTACACCAAGTAGGCCACAGACGATTATGTGTGTTGACAAAAGTTTTGCATGTTCAAAAAATTTCGCAGACATAATAAACTCATTAAAGGAAATATTTATGATTTCACACTTCTTGGGTTTTTTCATAAAACACATTTAATCGTTTTATTCTGACTTAGTACATCTCAGATAATTTCTTTCCTAAAAAGCTATTGCTTCCAAATACCTGCTATGAGAATATCTTTAAAATTTTCCGCTGGGGAATGACTTATGCCATCCTTCAGATTATCGGACCTACACTGAAAAAAATATCGACTTATAATAGTTTGATACATCAAGGATTTAAAATCTTTCATTTTTATTTTAACTCTAGATCTTTCTTTAGATTAGTTGTTTTAATTCCATTAATGTATAATAATATTTTGCACTATTTTTATTTATTTATTTTTTTTTTATTTTAATTATTTATTTTCTTTAGGCTTTTTTATATATTTCATAACAAAAACAAAGCTTTATATGAATATTCAAAATGTTATCCAAAATTATAACAATAAAATACCATTACTTAAAATGTATAAATAATCGTGTTTCCATTAATACTTTTTGTAGCATTACTGTAAATATCTTTATAAGTCGTATTTCGAAGTAGATAAAAGCAAATACGAAGTAAAACAAAATGTTTCGAAGTAAATTTTAAAATTTATTGATATTAATGAATAACTATTTATTTCTTTAAAAAATTAAATTTTTTTACACACAAAAAAATAAAGAGGAACAAAAGTTGCACAGTCAGAGTTCTAAACGAAAAAATAAATAATTACGCACATATTATGTACATAGATACCTACCTTATGTATCTATATAATTTTGGCTTTATTGCATTTTAAAATTCATATTGCCACCTTATGCAAAAATCAAAATGTTGGGAAATCGCGTTTGAATATTAACTAATCCCGTAGAATTAGAAGGTTTTTTTTTTAAACATTGTAAACTATTATGGTCTCCTTATACATGGCATTTGGTACAACATAGAACACCAAAAGGTTAATCAACCAACTTGGAAAATTTGCTTCTGGAACACGATATCTAATTTTATTTTTTATTTTAGATATTTTTTATTTAGATTTTTTATATAGATTTAATTATAGTATTTAAAATAGATGTTGCCATCAAAAAATGTGTACTGTTTTAAAAATCATATTTAATTAAGCCGAGGTACCTCAATATCTTCCCGATTTTTCATTAAACATCTTGAGAAAATAATATTTTCAACTATTTTTACACACTCATCATTAAAGTCGTTTTATTAAAGTTGATGTTTTATTAAATGTCAACTAGCTTAGCCTCAATGAAAAGAAATTCTCCTTCTTGAAATTTTTTGGGGTTAAAGAATTTATTGTGTATATTTTTGTAAGGAAATCTATTTTTTATTTGATCACAAAGCGTTATTTAATAATTTGAAATATTTGATCTAATTTATATTTCTATTATACAATGTTTCTATCTAAAAGTTTGCTGTACGAAAAAAATCGAAGTAGATTGTGGAAAATTGTAGTGTGACGCAGTACATTTGAAACATTTTCTGAAGAGCGAAGTAGATCTACTACGATAGATGTAAACTCCGAACCCTGGTGGGAATATGTCTATATTTAGTACATAAAATTATATTAACATGGCAGCTAACTTAAATTAGATAATTGCATTTTTCATCATATTGACACTTCCCATTTTCATTATAAAAATTCAATTCTTCAAATAAACAACCGCGTCCATCTGTTTGAAAACTGCGATTTTCATTATGAAAACCGATGATCACTGCATTCATCATATTGACAATTGCCATTTCATTATGAATCTTATCAACCGCGACCATCTTGTTTTCAATACGGAAATTTAAATATTTAAATTCAACTAAGCAAAAAGTAGGTGAACAGAATTTCTTCATATTGACACTTTACAAGTTTGCCACATAAAGATTTTTGCGATTTCTACTTTAAGTGTTTTTTTTTAACAAAATTTTATTTAGACAATTTTTTTTTATATGTCACCCAAACAAAGTTTTTGCGTAAATACTTTTGGATTATTCGCTATCTTGCGAATGTGACAAACAACCACGAGTAATACGTGGCATGAAATACCTGTATCAAATATAGATTGCCGTTCATTTAACTGTAGGTCCATTCCATTCGTCTCAAAAATATATATATCTTCGCACCCACAATGGTTTGACAGTTACCCTATTAATAGGCATAATTATTACCTGTCCCAACAAATTATTAGGAAGATGTTTTTGAAACGCAAAGTTCGTGGGAGGATTTGCCATTAATATAGCTTAATTGTCGGATTCCTAATTCGGAACTTTACTTGGACTTTGTGGAGCAAGTCCTTAACATAGTTTATTTTGAATGAAAATTATTGTGAATTCACCTTGAGTTTTTATTGAAATAAAATTAAATTTTGTTTTCGTTTTGAGTTCATCGGAGTTTACTTCTTTACTTTACTAGTCGTAAACTAAAATATTTTACTACCATATTTTCCATTTGTTAAATTTAATCAGATGTTTTTTTATGTAAATACAGTTGATATGAAAGATGTAAAAAACTCATATGGGTACATAAGACAAGACTGTTTACCCATCTGTGGATTAAATTATTTTAGAAATAAAGGATTTAATATTGTTGTCTGCACATTTTGAACTTACTGCTAACGATGAAATTAACAACATTCCGACAATCCACAAAAATGATAAGCAATTCTTTCCGGATTTCGAAAATCTGCTCTTATAACAATCGAATTTCTTATAAACCACTGGTTTTACACAAAGCATTATCTTTCACGAACTTACTGACTATATATTCTTATTGTCGCCATTCGAATTAAAATTCCTTAGTACCGTCCGCTACCAGTATCTAAACGCAACTACTTCATATTTAATGTTCAGATTTGCAAACTCTATGTAAAAAGAAAGTGTATCTTTTTAATATCGTGCAGATGCACGAAACCGTAAAAAAGAGATTAATTGCGCGCGCAATTAGACTTAGATGTGTATGTGTACCAAACTTAACTTAAGATAATAGGTTTTAAAATTATTAATATTAATAATTATTTTTTCTTGAATGGATTGGCTGAAGAAGAATAACCAATATTAATATTTAAGTAGGTACAAAATAGTTAATAATATCCATTACCAAGAGACGATCGTCCTCGATTGAGATTCACCAACCCAATTATAAGTTTTCGTCCTCACATAGAAAGACCTCGAGGGGATGGTAGCATGGAAGGATTTATCAAACTGTAGTTGGAGTATAGTGTTAGTATATCTGCTGAGAATATCGAGGAGTGCGATTATTCGCATTATCACTAGACAACCACTTCATACGTATAACTGATCGAGGGCAATGAATAGTGTAAGGTCGAAGACTCAAATGGCTTTTGACAGTGGTACTGTCCCTTACACATTCTTATATGCCAGGCCCTCAACTTAAATTTATACCTTGAATAACTAGAATAAGACTTACAATTAGATATTTATCTCCGTTTGAAAATTATAAGTTTATGTAGTTAAAAGAAAGAGGGTCATTTGAACGAGTATTTAATTTTATATACATATTCTAAAAAAGAGTATGAATTGGCTTTTGAACATTTCAGACCACACCGAACTTAGCTTTTTAAGGCTGTCTAAAGAATGCTACTTACTTTCCTAATACGGAAATAGCAACACCATCCGCATAAGCGATTATTTTGTAACCCATAATTTCTTCTAAAAATAAAGCCCCACGAAAAATTAAGGATTTCATTTTTAATGAGTCGCATTGAGTCAAGCAGTTCAAATAAATGTGCCAATTTTGAACCCAAAACAAAAGCATGTGTACAAAAAAAGCAGTACATTACGTAAATGCGTCCTTAATGCACCCGATTTAACTAGAAAAATACAAATTTTTCGGTGTTTTGAAAATTATTTATTTGAGAAATAATATTTTATTTATTTGCGTACTTGTTTTGAAGAGCCGACCCTCATGTAAAAAGCATAATTGTAAGTTTTTTGGAGGCTGAGTTAAGAAAAGTGGGCTACTACCATGCGTCTTGGATGTAAAATCACATATGTTACATTTTTCCCTGCGTTTACTCCGCAAATGCTATAACTGGTTTTACGATAATTGGAAGTGCTTCATATTTTTAATGATCTGTCAGTGAGTCAGTGAGTTACTATTTTTGCTAATTTTGGTGCCTCATAACCTTCCTGGCTGCTCATGTTAAACAATTGAAATTTTGTATAAGGCCTTTTTGTAAGCTGTAATTTGGTTTCTGTAAATAAGGGTGAAGTGTCAAAGTTGCTAGTGAACTTGGCTGAGCACTACCATACCCCTTAATTAAGGTGCTGGTCGAAATTGCAGGCAGTGATAACAAGCAATAAGACCGATTTGAAACATAAACTTCTTCAATGTTAAGAAGTACTATTTTTTAAAAAAATACACAAAAGTCACAATTATTCGTTCAACCTTACCTGCTTGCTCTGATGGGTGCACTTAATATTGGGCCACCTACATAGCTGGAAAAAGATTTCTAAAAAACACTAACTAACACAGTTTTGATATATGACAAGCTTACTTGCTAGTTGTGGCTGCAGTATTCATAATTTATTCCTTCCAGTGGGAATGCCAAGTGGAAATAATGACACTCGCTTTCAAACATTTTTAACACACTTCCGCGTCCCATTAATCTCTCTAATTCAACCTAACCCCATTATCTCATGACTCAAACCAATGAGCCACATATTTCAAGGTCGGGCTCACCGGAACGCTGAAAAATAAAAAAGTTTTTGAATAATCTATTTTTTTTCTTTCATATAAAAGAGTTGTAACGAAAACTGTGTTTCTCTAATTTAGCCCATAAGTAGGTATAAATATTTGGTTTTTCTAAAGGGAAACATTAATTATGTTAATACAAACACATTTAAACTTTTTTTTGATCTGTCAATGTCGAAACTTCAGTCAACTTTTGTCAATGTTATACTATATTAAGAAGGGTGAAGATCCTGAGCGAGCAACATTTAGAAATTATTAAAACTTATTACCAAATTCTGAGTCGGTGGTCTTAACTTTAAGAGCGCAGTGGTTGCAACTCTCAAGGTCATTTTTGGCTTAGTGGCTTTTCAATACGCAAAATGTACTTTAATTTACCGCGAGCACGTTTACAATAATAATTTATGGTCATATACACGAGATTGGATTCCATGCTTAAAATTGACAAGTACACTACAATTAAAATAAAAATGCATTCCGATATATCAGTTATTCTCTCATTTATTTCACAAAATTATTTTATCCTTATTGAAAAAACGATATATACATTCTTAGCTCTTCATTTTTGTATGTATAAATCAGTAAAAACAAAGTTTTGAATATAAAAAACTCGTTCAGGCTTGGTGTTTAACGTTAAAGATGTACTATCATTAGTATATAATACCAACATAATTTCTTATTAAAATCATGACGCCTAATTGTATACTACACAGTTTAAAGGGTCTAGTAAGAGAGAGTCACAATAATACTCGGCTTACAATTTGTATTCTTCTTTTACTTGTACTTTGCAGATGATACTACACATACATTCTTAAATTTCCTTTTTACATTCAATTTCTAAACAACTAGATAGTTTGTCCGTCTTCTTTATTTCATGTTGAGTGAGACAACTCTATTATGCTATTTTTAAGCCTAACCTAGCATAGTTTGCCGATTGAGATACAGATATGCATTCATATTTTTATTTTACTTAGACTAATTAAACCAATGTAAGTCTGCTCTGAAGTAACAATACCTTGAGGGTTACACAATATATGCAGGTTAGAGTTACTTATATATTATTACCTGCTACATTGCAAATTTCTGAAATTAACTCTTGTATTTTTGTTTTTTTTATTCAAGTGTATTTCTGTAGAAATCGTCGTCTGTTTACTCATATTCTTTGCAGAAAAACCAGTATTTGCATCTGGTTGTCGAGTGACTTTAGAGTCAGCCATTCAGGTATTTTCGCCATCGAGTCATCGCTTAAGTTCCAAATTAGTTTTAAATTTGTCGGAGTGATGTCTGTGTCGACGGATTGTGTGTTATATTATATTTTTTCATTCGATTGTTAATTTAAATTGCTTGCAAAGTTTTATCGAATACCTTTTAGATTGTATTTATTTGATATATAAATTCAAATTGCAAGGCGTTTCGGCAACATCTTACGACGCGACGTACTTACCTACATTAAAATATATGTATGTATGTAGGCACATAATTTTACGACTAACCGCAGTTTATCTTTAAGTGAAACTCTTACATTAATGAACATTATAGAAAATCGTAGTTATTAATGTTTGTGAATCAGTGGTCCCTCTAAAAATGTCGAAACGAAACCAAGATGTGAAGTGCTAAATAGCAACACATAAATGATCATTGAAAGTATTATTTGAAGAAAAAAAAAAAAAAATTGATTGCGAGTGATCGTGTTTTGTGTATATATGTACGGAATAAGCGGGTACTTCGGCATTCACCACATTCAAGGTTGATGAACATTTGGTGTGTAGTTCGATGAAATCAGTTATAAAGTGGAATTAATATTAACTCAATAACTGGTCTATAAAAAAATTATATTCGATTGGCAACACCGTTGTGCCAATTCTGTAAGTTCAAAGGAAAGTAAGCCACTATGCGATCATCTCCTGATTGGAATCTCAGGTTGTTTGGCCACTTCTTTTGGATAGGTACACTTCTTCAAATAGTGCTTCATTTGGAAACGGCTAAATGTCAACTTGTTAATAAGCCGCCTTATTTTGTGCCTGGATCAGGGGATATGGCACGGTTTAGTCTCTCAGAAAACACACCCGTGGGAAGTCCAGTTTATCAACTTAAAGGTTTGTTCTCTTTGTTAACAGAGTTTATTTACTAACCTACCTCTTTAATTCTGTTACTGCAACCATTAGTATGTTAATCACATATTTTAAAAATACATTCTGGAAAACATATAATTTTGCAGTACTAGAAATTCTGCAAAAAAAAATACTTATTTACATATTTTATGTATTAAAAGAACGTGCAAACAGGTCAAATTCGAATGGGCTACGTTTGTTTGCTCTTATTTACCGTTATTACCCATATACATACTTATTGCTTTAATGTCAAAGTCACGAACTTGGCAGTGTCGTAGAATTATAATACAAAAAATGAAGACGTTTTTAAGATTAAATGCTTGCATGTAGTTATTTATTTTTATCACTTTCAAGCGAATGTGCTTCTGGCATATTATTTGTCAAATCGCTATATAAAATGTTATTTTCTATTTAAGAGTAGACAGGTAGGAACAGTAACAACGTCAATAGATAGGTAGGGTAAGTGTACCAGTACCCAATTAAAAGCTTAATAATAAAAAAAAAAATATTTTTTTTTACCAAGGATATGAATGGTTAAAATGCATATATGTATATTTATTTTAGATATCAATGCAACAACTTACAGTTATTATAGCTAACTTATAAAATCGAAATTTCTTTAGAAGATTTTAGTAATCATAAGTTAAACTACAGAACATATACACTGTCACATTATATGTTCCATATTTTCGGATTAAACCATATTGTATGCCACAACCATATTGTAGAACAAATACTAAGCATTACATAAAAGCTTCAAGCGGTAAATAATTTAAATTTGTATGTTGTTTTTAAATTCGGTTAGAACTATCATATCTTTTTTATGTATTTTGTATGCATCCATTAAAAATAAACCAATGTTCAATATATGAGGTTAACGACAGCATTATTATACCCTATCCTAAGGGTATATTTGACACATAGTTTGTAACACCCACTGCCAGGCCTACAATTTAGAAAAAACCGTTTTAAGGCTAAAGTTAGAGAGATAGAGTGTTAGAACCTTCACAAGATATATATTTACCACCCCCACTTTTTGTGGGCTTTTTTCACTAGAACATTTTCATAGAAACTGAAAAAAAATGTTTAACCAGATATTTAGCAAATATTTTTGCAATATATAGCCCAGACTAAGTTTATGGCCACGCCCACTTTTTGGGGGCGTTTTTTCAAAAAATATTTTTTTTTTTATAAATTTCATTGAATGCAATAAAATAATATTTATCACCTTCTTAATGCTTTTTCTTTGGGGCATATAGGGATATGGATAGGGTATCATACTGTTCGCCCCAAGCGGACTGTAGCCTTTCCTCATGTTTTTTTAGGAGTTAGTCGAAAACTTAGAGTCGGTGTTAAATTTCAACGTTTTAAATATAGTTGTTGTAAGAAAATGTGGGGTGTCCGGATAATGATTTAAATCGACATTTTTCAATGAATTAATAATAACTGGAAGTGCATAAAAACAAGCATGCAAACCTTTCTTGTTTTTAACTTAAAATGCCAAAGTTTTAAGAATAAAAAGATAGTTTGAGAATATGTGATAAAATGAATTTATTAGCCCGCTGGAAAATTGGAAAAAGTGTAAGGTGGCCGAGTACTGAACAAGAAATAGCACAACCGAAACAAAAATCAAAGAAAAGAAAATTCAGAAATATGCCACGTTTTTTATTTCAACACAAACGTACCAAATCACATAATAACAAACAAAATTACTTCATGTGTTTCGTTGGGGTGCGCTGAGGAAAAAGAACAATAACCAATGCGAAATAAAGTTCATGAACGTCATGGGAAACATTCTCGCTATATTCGATGCATTTTTGAAACACAACAAAAAATTCTTTTAACCATTTATAAAAGAGTATATATTTTATCGTCCAAAACTATAAGAATTAGTCAATTATATAACCACCTGAACATAAAGGCTTCCGAGCAAAGTTTTAAAGTTCAGTAATTCGAAACTACGGAAATTATGCAAAAAAAAACAAAATGTTATTGTTTGTGGCTGTTCTTTTTATTTTCTGGTATTACTTCTATAAGTACTAAAACTTTAGAAAAACTGTAGCTACAAACAAATTTTGAAGGCATTATTTAATAGTGGAAATACATTTTTTAAAATCTATGATTTGATTCGGCAGTTATGGTTTGTCAGCTTTTAATTTCAAAACATTAACTCCATAAATATCGTATTTTGTACATAATTTGGCAAAGGTAATAGCTTTCGTTAAAAATAATTTTAAAATAAATAATAATATTATTTAATACTAAGACTGATATGCTGCACTATATTAATTTTCATTGGGTGGATATTTATTTTACGATATTAAATCTTATTCTAGTAAAATAATTCTAAAAAAATGATTTTATTTAATGTATTTAACAAACATTTTTAGTATTTATTATTTTTTTTTCATTTCTATCCATTTCTTTATGATATAATGAGATTTCATTCAAGTATCGTTATTTGATAATTTTTAAAAGTCTGAATAAGCCGCATATGCGATATAAAAACAATGGTTTGCTAAACCATTCATTATCAAAATAAGTTAAATAAAACAAAAAATAGACCTCGGATTTTGCATATTTGCAAATTTTGAAGGATTAAGATAGTTCAATTTTGAAGACAACAGTGTTGAACACGATAAGCATATTTAATTTTTTTTTTTGCATATTTGCATGAAATGCAAAGAATATGCAAACTATGCAAGAAATATGCAAAAGTTGTCTATGTTAAACCAATCAAAAAATTAAAATAAAAGCGGTTCAGAGGGTGGTATACAATATTTCGCTCCCTCTGGATAAAAATACTTATTATTTTTGGCATTACTATAAAGCAACCTAAACTTCAAACAGAATAATAGCATCTGATACAAAAATCTATCAAACTGTTGATATAAATATAAGAATCTTAACTTATGTATGACCTGTTTTTTCACATTTTGAGTTAATTATATACGTTTTGTTCCTAATGATAATTTCAAAAGAGACAAGGTAACCCCACTAAAGTAGCTACGTACAGGAAATTCTGATTGAGAAATCACTAGCCTTCGTCGAATGTTCAAAACCTCAAAAATTACAAAAACTCTTGTTCAAATTCGGAATTGGTAAACAAAATGAAAAAAACTTCACACGTTGGGCTGCAATGATTGAAATAGTAGCACAGTGAAAGTTAATGAACCCAGAAACAACCCACAAATACACTTAAGCATAACTAACTATACGTTCTCCAACGTATTCGTGAGCCCATAACCAGAGTGGTAGTAGCACATACCTTAGATCGACCGAATGACTTGCGGGTTCCCCCAAACACCTTACTGCCTGCGGAAGCAACTCCGCAGCAAATAGTGTTTTTTTTATATATTGCTGTGTTCTGTTACTTCAATTTTGCACTACACACAAACCAGTAAGCATTATAAGGTAATAATTTGCCGCCACGTCCAGTGGGAACTGATGTAACCTGAAGGTGGGAAAGAGAAGATGGAAGAAGTTATTGTTATTCTGTTAAGTCTCTTTCTTAATTTGTTAGCGGACACTTGATCTAAGGTAACTCTACAATTTTGGACTGAATGCTTGTCGATATACGTATACGCACGCTGGTTAAACAGATATTTTTTCTTCAGTAATTCACTTACAAATTAATGTTCTCTACTTTCGACGCCACTTTCCAACTTGCTTAATTGACTCCTAACTAGTTGACTAGTGTTCATTTAAAATTAAGGACTATCAAATAACAACCCATCAAATAAGGTATAATCAGAAATTTATTACGACACCACTCCGAAACATACCACATGCCATTCAGGGCATAGTATGTTTATAATACATCTTTCATGTAGCCAGTATCTGGAAACCGAAAGTAAACTAGTTCCAGAGGAAATCCTATATATTTAGCTCTGATTAGTCGCTGTAAATCAGTTAATTTTTCTTATATTACCCAACTCGGGTCTGTTTCTGTTTGACAATTTGCATTATAAGTAAGACTACTAGCACTGGCTGCTAACGCGAGTTGGTGTTGTTATTAGAGCAGAATTTATTTGTCTGAAGTAGATGCTTCCGACCATTTATATAGTGCGGTAAAATATTTTCCCATCAGATCTATGGTTTAACACGATTTGTGTAAAATGATGGAAATAGAATCAAAGTTGTCATTTTGTTAAGAGCATGTGAGTTTGACTCAGTTTGAAAATTTGCAAATTCCCGCTACCAACAAGTAGATCATGGAGAAGCGATTTAGATTTGCCACAAACAATAAGTAAGCGTACCTAACCACCTAAAAGTTTTGTATACAAAATCTCGAATGCCTTCGGGCGGTTCTTTTTTTATAAAATGCCAAAGCTGATGTTATTTTTAACTTTTAATTTAAAAATCTATAATTTTCTTAGTGCTAAATACCGAATTAAAATTCATTGTAATCGTAACAATGCGTGACTGCAATACTAATAGGGAAATCCAATAAAACCACACTTCCTAAAGTACGCTGGTAGAATTGGCTGATGTTCCGCTGAGCATAACATTGCTTAAATTATTTCTATTTAAAATACTGTGAAGATAGTAATTGCATCAAAGGGGAATATACGAAGCAGATAGAACATAAAGGTGGAAAGATAAACGATGAAATTCATTCATGTCAAATTATATCGCATTTTTCAATAAAAACGCGTGCAATCAAGCTAATTTTCGCATAGGCGCCTGACTGACGAAAAGCACATACACCTAACGGAGCAACGAAGTTGCGTGAGCGGAATTTGCCGCTTGCATAAAGGGAGTTTAAATCCTGTAATCCCGGGTAGCGTACCCCGAGGAACTGTTGCCAAAGACGCCTACCCGGCGAAAAACACCTAACATCAAACAAAATAAAGATAAATGTTGTATCGACATTCTGTATGAAGGATTCTAATCGAGTATGATAATGAAGATGTTAATTAAGTTCGTTGCCTATTTGTATGAAGGGGACGAACTGAAGTAGTTTTTCCATATCCGCTACCGGGATTGTGTATATATTCGTTAATTTTTAATTTCTTCGGAAAGCCTCTGAAAATTATATTGTTAAAAGTCAAAAGTCGATCAGTATAATTAATATTAGTGTTGTCTGCATTTCTATAATATTAGTGTTCGAGTGAGAATATATGTGAATTAATTTTTAAACGCGTATCAATGTATGCGAGTTTTTTTTATTATATTTTATTATGCCAGCAGAAAAATGTCCAATGAACTTGACTCAGTTAACTGTCGATTTTCAAATAACGATGATATAACCGTTTGACTGTGATGGCAACAAATTAAAAAAAAAAAACATAGCAAAGCACTGTTGGTGGTAATGTGATCTTACAAGCTTCACGATTTGGTAATCTGAGGTCACTTAAGGTGAACTTAGAGGAAATTCATTTGCATAGACAAATACACCGGTGAAGGCGTATTGTTGAGTGTCTCATTTTAACTATTTAGTGAAACGCGTTTTATGGATTTAAGTTATAACTTAAAACAAATAGATTAATTTAGTAATTGTGTAGTACAGAATTTTCCTAACTACACTTAAATGCAGATCTTACTAAGATCTGAATTTTGGATAGCACCGGAGAAGATATATAAAAAACTAAAGAACTAAGCGTTAACCACTTTTTATGAGTAATACTTATATAAAAAATACAGGTTTACATCTTAAATAATATAACTCTCCAGGCGCTTACATATTTAACTTTACAGCAGAAATAATAAAACACGTATTTTAGGCCTATAACTGAAAAAAGTAATTCAATGTTGAATGTGTTTTTTGTTTAACGCGAAGCAGGGCAGACTTCAAATGAATAAATGAACGATACGGTTAAACGTATATGTATTTATGTACATGTGGCCTATTTTATGTGTTAACCCTCTTAATGCGTGTTTTGATTAATGATAAGAACGCCAAATCCTTGAATCCATTTTTGATGACTTGGTTCAAGCAATACTTTTGTCAGGACATAAGCGATCACTTCCACATTTAATCCTCCTCGTTGGAAAGCCTGTCTAACACAATGATGATGAATGCCAATATGTTTAGTCATTAGTTTTTGAGCACCTACGATTATCGTAGAAAACAGTTGTCGAATCAACGTTGTCTCTCAGAAAATCAAATTCTTAAAGTAGATTACGTATATACAGTAAAACGTACAGTTTTCTTCAATGCTATTCGGCTTCGGCGATCGATACAGCAATTGATTTTTGTTTTCTTAATTCCCAAGTCACTGCTGCGTTTGCCAATATGAAGACGAATCCAGAGTATGAAAATCGATCATCGATGTTACCGCCCCAATCTGAATCCACAAAGCTTATAAGTGGGCGACTTGATTTCTTGAAAACCAATCCTGATTTCTTGTTGCTCGAAGATAACTAAGTACGCGTTTAGCTGCCTTCCAGTGCTTTTTCAGTGGATAGAAACTTAATGCGCTTGGTACACCTGGACGTATTGACACTGTTGAATATTTAAGCGATCCTTTGAGTGAGGTGTGTGGGACTAATTTAAAGAGAGAAACTTTCAGCTTCGTATACATTTCCTTTACATTACCATCCAACGGTGTCAATAGCCATCTTGGTAAGCGTATATAAGATTGCACAAAAGAGCGCTTATCGTCGTCATCAAAATGACTTAGCATCTATGAAATCTAATAAATGTGTCGTCATGTAGGGCAATAAAATCGCAACTAAACAGTATACATTTGATCCATATCAGATAAGTGGTTCAGCAATGACACGTGATAATTATGCCTGCTAAGGTTAGGGTATATAGGCTAAGTTTTAGTTATATTTAACATGGAAATTGAAAATAAGCGTATATACGCATACGAAAACAACACGGCTAATATAATATTTGCCTCCTGCATGCCGTAATCAACCAAAATCTTTTGAATATATTTTCGTTAACACATTGTCACAGTCCTACCAAATTCAATTGAATTCAATTTATTAATCTAGTGTACATGTGTATGTCTTTTATAGTACTTAAAATTATGGATATTTAACAGGATTTAATTCAATTAAAAGCAAAGAACCTACAATAATACGATGATTGAATAGATAAAGAGATAATGATCATAGATAGCACAATTGAAGAGGATGTTGGCGATTTGTATTAGAAAAGGTTGAGAAGATGAAATAGATTGATTTTTGCATTTTTAGGAGAAATACTCCAACATGGCATTTTTCAAATGTGGGGCTCCGATTATTTGTTTCACCCAAGTAGGCAGATAATTTAGTAGGCAGTCCGTTATGCCATATTTGAAGTGACATTCTTTTAAATTGTGGTACGAACCCTTTCTGTTGGATCCCACTATTAGATCATCAAGGTAGATTAAACTTCACAATATTCAAAGTTTTAGAAGTTTACGAATGCCTCCTTGACATCACTCTTCATTTTCAAGAAATACACATAAACATACTTTGCCGATTGGATGAGCTCTTAAAGAAACAAAAATGCTTTAAATTATTTCATATTAAATTTTAAAGAGAATATGTTAAGGTCAAATTACAATGTAGTCAGTGTGTTGTAAATCAATTATGTTTGCACTAGGTTTTTATACCCTATCCTAATGTTATATTAGTTTTGACACATAGTTTGTAAAACCCCTTAATATTCGACTTAGACCACTGAAAGTATACATATTTATACATATTTATGATCAGAACCAAAACCTAAGACTATTTAGCAATGTCCTTCCGTCCGTATCAACCTTTAAGGCCTTTAAATGTATGCTAGGAAGCTGAAATTCCAGTAGGAATATATAAAATCCATACGCTTCGACTTTTAGAACCTCTTGGTAGTTTATGTTACCGATGTCGGAGCTCTTTTCTACCTTATAATAAAAGTCTAGTAAGCCAGTT
Source organism: Ferdinandea cuprea (assembly GCA_963576555.1). Lineage (NCBI taxonomy): Eukaryota > Metazoa > Arthropoda > Insecta > Diptera > Syrphidae > Ferdinandea > Ferdinandea cuprea. The sequence continues at coordinate 52,352,073 of OY754960.1, forward strand.
CATTAAAAAGTAAATTTTTGGCTTAATGCTCGTTAACTCATATACCTTTGGTTGTATTAACATCCTCGTTTGAAGCTTGTAAGGTTCTAAAATTCTTTAAGTATGATCTTAAAGAAATTAGAAATTGTTAGCAAATTTAAATTTTATGTATCCAATGCAATGGTTATGATAGATAAAATAACTCACATTTGAATCAAGTCTTCAAAGAATTGCGGATTATTAACAAATATCATTTAAAGGTATTTCAGCTGTAGCTACATAAATTGAACCTATAATACTTTCTTAAGATAAGTTTTCAATTATTTTCATGAGAAAGCTATTATTACTGTTAGCTTCTTATACTTACTTACTTAACGGGCTCCCGACCCGTGAAGAGTCCCTGCCTGAGACAGAGCTTCCATCCTCTACGGTCCCGGGCACGCTGCTTCCAGTTATCCAGACCAAGCGCTCTGGCATCCGCGATGGCTTGGTCTTTGAAACGGAGGTTCGGGTTCCTTGTCGTCTCGAACCTGGGGGGCTGGGATTCAAAAACCTCTTGGCTGAAGCATTATTGTCCATTCGCTCAATGTAGCCGAACCAATGTAGTCGGCGTGTTTTGGCTTTTTGGACTACATTCACATCTTCGTACAGCTCATATAGTTCGCGGTTCTATCTTCTCCTCGATTCGCCCTCCTCGCACACAGGGCCATAGATTCTTCGAAGAATAAGCTCCCTAACCACCTCAAAGTTTCTGCTTTCAACAGTTACGTTTTGTCCTAGCCGGTGGACAGATGTTTCCTTGTTTTGTTAGCTTCTTATATATGCATATATTCTATCAGTCCTATTAATAAAAATCCCTTAGCTCACCTCTTACTCACGAGCTAACTAAGCGATGAAATAGGTCTTAACTCACGAGTAAAAAATTTCTTATTAATAAAAATTCTGACGTTCAGTAATAACATTTGCGCAAATCTACTACTATTTTGTTTCAATCAATTCAATTATTCAAATTCAATGTAAACAAATAAAGGTTTTCTGGATTTAAAAGTGTAATGTGGACAAAAAACGGAGAATCGTAAATAAACGAAAAATTCTGTAGGAATAACAAAAACAAAAATATTTTCATTTGACTGCTTAACCATCGTTAAAACACCTTCGACGGTGAGTTAAGTTAACTCAGAGTTGATAAACGTCAATTAGTCTCAAATTTGTTTTATTAATAACATTTTACACATAACTCATGTCTTAAGGGTAACGCACCGTTAACTCGTGTTTATCAATATGGATGTATATGTTGCACACGTTTATTCAATTGTTTTGCCTTTTCGCCACTTTCTTTTCATGACGTTAAAAAATATAATCTCATGAACAGAATTCAACCTAATTTATGATTGATGCGTCTAAAAAACTTTAATTATTTTATTTTCTTTCAAGGAATGGACCCAGAAGGTAGCAAACTCAAGTACAGCATATCGGGACCGGTTTTTTCTGTAGACCGTGATACCGGAGTGGTACGACTGCGGCAAGAATTGGATCGAGAATTACAGAATCTTATTGAGGTGATTATAAGTATCACAGATGAAGGTATCTATGGGACTGAACCAAACACAATTTCACTTCGAAGAGAAATTCCCGTCCGCGATTATAATGACAATGCTCCAATATTCATCGGTCGTCCTTACAGCGTATCTGTCAGTGAATCCACAGAAGTGGGATCAGTACTAAAAGTGAAACCCAAGATAATAGTTACTGATCGTGACGAAGGTGCGAATGCGGAAATCGAACTAAAGTGCTTCCAGGATACAAAGAGCGAGAATGACATCTGTGATACGTTTAGGATTAATTCGGAGGCAATTTCAGAAGGCAATTACACAGCACATCTAACTTTGCTAAAGGAACTGGATTTTGAAAGCAGACCCTCATATATAATGACTATATTGGCGCGCGACAATACTCAGGGAAATCAACTAAGCTCATTTGCCACTGTTTCGATTAATATCATTGACGTGCAGGATCAACCGCCTGTTTTCACCAATGCCCCGTATTCAGCTACAGTTCAAGAAAACACGCCACCAGACATGTCTATTCTAACAATAACTGCTATCGATGGAGATATTGGTATTCCAAGAGCGGTGCAATTAACCCTAGAAGAAGAACATTTTAAGCATTTCGCATTGCATCCGATTGGATTGCCAGAAGAAGGAAGCGCTATTTTACTGACAACAGATATACCATTAGACAGAGAAAATCCGGAAATACTTCAAAATGGTGGTGTGTATGTATTCGCTGTAAAGGCTACAGAACTAATTAATGGAGAGCTTTCGAACGACTTTACAAAAACTCAAGTTACGATTGTTGTAACCGATGTCGATGATCACGATCCTGAGTTCAATGATGAATTATTTAACATATCAATACCTGAGAATTTACGCAATGGTATGCCACTACCTGGTTTGTCAGTTTTCATCAATGATAGGGACATGGGTGACAATAGTCGTTACCAATTGTCTCTGAGACCAATCAAGAATGCTGATAACATTTTTAGTGTAAGTCCCAATGAGAGCCAAGGGCGCACTCCCGTTGTTGTGAAAATCCTGGACTCCACCAAACTCGACTACGATGTCTCAGACCCACATTTACGCGTTTTTGAATTTGATTTAGTTGCATCTGTGCATGGCATAGAAAAGTCTAGTGCAAGAGTCATAGTACATTTACTCGATGCTAACGACAATTCTCCAATATTTGAGCAGAATGCATACAGATTTAAGACCGAAGAAAATCGTCCAACATTAACCAAAGTAGGAGACATTACTGCAACCGACAGAGACTCAAAACAATTCGGTACAATCACCTATTTGCTGAAAGGATTCGGTTCAGATAATTTCTATACTGATCCAGCTATGGGTGGTTTGTACATTCAAAAGAGCTTAGACTATGAAAAGCAAAGCAGCTATAGTTTAACTATAGTAGCGATAGATGGCGGTGGTCGAGAATCAAATGCAAATGTTTTTGTTGATGTAATTGATTTAAACGACAATAGCCCAATGTTTGAGAGCGAGGAATACACTCGAACAGTCAGGGAAGGTGCAATCGACTTTGAACCTCAGTTTTTCATACGAGCTGTCGATATTGATGGCCCAGCACAAGGTGGTGGAAAAATCAAATATGCAATAGTTACCGAAAACAGTATTTCAGGAAATGTTTTCCAAATCGATGAATATTCTGGAGAGATAACGCTTCAGAAAGTCGCTAAATCAATGGATACCGAACGAGGAGAATACCAATTGGTTGTCTCTGCTACAGATTCCGGCAAGTATACTCACTTTGATATTTATACACATCATTTGAAACACCCCTTAATATTTGGCCCCTAAAGATCTCAAATCATGACAAATAGATTGTTTTTCATTTCAAATTAAATTGAATTGTTTCGTTATTATATTATATTTTTTTTTCTCTTTAAAAATAAAATAAAACAGTTTTTGGTTTAAGTCACTTTATCGTGTGTGTAAAGATATACTTTATTTATGATCAGCATCAAAAGTTATGCCGCCTTAGCAATGTCCGTCCGTTTCGTTACAAATTTGTATGCCTTTAGATTTAAGCTAGAAGCTGAAGCTTAGACTTGGAACCTTTTTTTTATAATATATGGGCTAACTAGCACTGCGACAAAAAAATCTTTTGTGTCTTCCTAGGTTTTTAATGAATCTAACTTGGACTTTAGTATTGAGGCCGAGGAGTTGACAATATCTTAAGGTCCTTTGTTAAAGCATTTAAGCCTCCTTAGGATGTAGCAGGACAATTTTATAGGATATGTTCTGCCGTTTTTGGGTGTTCAAGGCAGAGGTCTATACAACTTTTCCCCATTTTTATTAAATGGGCCTGTGAGGAAGTCAGTTATGAACTTAGCTTCACGTTTTTTTGTTGGCCAGGCCAACGAATCTTGGGATATACACATTTGGTGTTCCCATATATTGAGTTGTAAAACAACTTACCTCCCATAACAGAGTGTTTCTCTACTGGGTCCCAGAAAACCAAGGAAGTCATGGTAATGAAGTAACTGACGAGCTAGCCAGTGAAGGCTCTGCACCCCTTTTCCTTGGCCCAGAGCCCTTCTGTGGACTACCTGACGTGATACCAGTGATATAAAATTAAAAACTTGTCGCATACTACTCAAGGTCACTAAATGGTTAAGCGTTTTTTTAATAAAATCTTGTTTTCGTCTTCATTATTAAACAGAAAAACATATTTAACAAGATATTTAGCTAATATTTGGTCTAATCTATTTTTTATAGTTTTGGGCTACATTTGCTTGGTTTTTTTGATTAATTTCACAGACATCGAAGTAAAATTTCATCCAACATGTTCTTACGCCTTTTTTTGGGCATCTAGAATATATTGTTTATGATACAATGGCCTTTTTTTGCAATTACAGTTAGCAGCATAATTCAAACTATCCAAGTATAAAAATATAAATAATATTTGTGAAATTTTTAATAATTATAATACAAACTTAGCATTTCTTTTAGATCTCAGAATCAATACTTTTTGTGGTCAATCATTTGTAAGCCAAATGGGATGTTTGTATAAGAGTAGTTGGCTCTTCTTTAACATTTAAGTTTTTCAATGTAGAAGGAATGTAGACCAAATCATCGAAAATTTTTAAAAAAGAAAGCCTTTGTAGTTTTGTTTAAAAAATTGACTCCTGAAAAATATTAGATTAAAAATACATTCTCCAATTAATATCTATATACTAATTTTTATTTTAGGCATTCCACCACTACAAAACACTACAAGGGTACTAATACGTGTCGGCATATCTGGAAACCAAAGGCCAATATTTAGAGGTCATTTTCAAAGCACGGAAGTTGTTCCAGTTCTTGGGCCACCAAGTTATCGTGTATCAATTCCGGAAAACGCGGTATCTGGCTATAATGTTACCACAGTATCTGCACATGACCCGGATGGATTAGATTCATTGCTGCGCTACAGGATTGTTGGTGCCAACGATAATTTTATCATTGGCGAAAAGTACGTGGGCTACGTATTTTGTAATGCAATTCAAATTAATAATCTTATTGTTTTTCAGAAGCGGCCTTATTCAAGTTTCACCTCAGGCAAGGTTAGATAGAGATTCCAATATGGATAACTTCGAGATTGTAGTAAATGCAGTTGACGCAGGGGCACCGATTCCAGAAACCGCTACCACGACAGTTTATGTCAATGTTAAAGATATCAACGATGAACCCCCAAAGTTTGAGCACTCCAGCTATATTGGGTACGTCTCAGAGAGAACAGATATTGATGAAAGAGTGCTGAAGGTCACTGCTTGGGACAAGGATTTAAATTCAAAACTGCAATATCAAATTAAAGGTCCTGTGAAAGCAACGACCAAGGCCGGTGTTGCAATAACAAACACTAGGAATAACTATAATGCTGATCAAGCTTTCCGAATTAATGCCGACACTGGGGAGATTGTCGTCAATGGAATTTTGAGACATGATGTTGCAGCTGTAATAATATTTATGGTAGAAGTTCGTGATCTTAATGCCGAAGTAGATCCGTATCATCAAATTGACACAACTGAAGTCACAATTTATGTTCAATCGTTCAAAGATACAAACCCTGTATTCAAGAACAAGGGCTGGACCAGCTCAAAACCTGTTGTATATGCTAAGGTTAAGGAGGAAATGCCTATTGGCAGCACACTCTTCACACTTTATGCTGAAGATCCAGTGACACATCTTTCAATTAATAGCTTTGAACTAGTTGATATTGTAAATCTCGATTTTTTTGATCTGCACGAACGTACTGGAGAAGTAATTCTTAAGAAGAGACTAGATTATGAGGAACTTCAGGATAATATTTTCGAATTTCAAGTTAAGGCTAACTCTGAGGATCATAAGCGCAGCACTATTACCAAAGTCAACATAACTGTAGAAAACGTCAATGATAATGCTCCAATATTTGACGATATATCATATCATGCAACTCTGATCGAAAATAAAAAGTTTCCAGAGAAAGTTATCACAGTTCATGCTACCGATAAAGATGCTGCTCTAACCGCACACGACATACACGTTGGATATCATAAAGTTATATATTCCCTCCAAGGAGAAAATACAGCCTTTTTCGATATAAACAATGTGACGGGGGAAATTATTGTTGCTGCCAACCAAACAATTGATCGAGAACGTAACTCGCATATTCGTCTTACAGTAAAAGCTGAAGATTCGCCTGGCTTGCCAACGGACTCTAAGCAGACAGTCGCAGAACTTAATATTGACATCTTAGATGTAAATGATAATGCACCAGAGTTTACACAAAATAACTATACGGCTGTTATACAAGAAAATGTCCCTGAAGACTCGTTTGTTGTCAAGGTCTTTGCCAACGATCCCGATGAAGGTCCGGGTGGTGAAATTCGTTATGATTTTGTCGATGAAGGTGAAGTCAAGGGCATGTTTCGTATAAATCCTCTTAACGGCGAGATCAAAACCAAGCGTGAACTGACTGGTAAAGGTAGATCAGAGCCTTATGAACTCACTGTAAGGGCACAAGATAATGGAGGTCAAGTTCAGAAGCAGGAGTCATTGTGGTCGGACGTAAATGTCGTTTTGTACATTGGAGATGTTAGTGCAAACGATGGCATTCCGTACTTTGTATCTCCAAAAATTGGTGAATCCGCTTCCGTGTTTGAGGTAAGTACTAATAACAATAAAAAATTATACATGTGTGTTCATATATATTATTTAACAGAACGCCACAGTAAATTCATTAGTCTTCAAAGTAAAAGCAAGTGATCCGGATAGTCCTAAAACTCCATCTGGCACATTATCTTATAGAATACAAAATGATACAGCTGATGCTGGAGCATTTGAAATCGATGAAAATAGCGGCCTTATAAGTACGGCCATTACCCTGGATCGCGAAACAAAGGATAAATATAACGTAATATTAGAAGTTTTTGACAATGGTCAGCCAAGACAGTCAGCAACTCGAATTTTAAAAATCACTGTTCTTGATGTTGACGATCATGAGCCCAGATTCGACAGAGAATTCGTAAGTAAAAATATTCTATTTCATATAAAGTTTGCCATGAAAGTGTCGTCAATGTTTTCTTAAGTTTGCAATCCATATCAAATCTTTTAATTTTACTATTCACCCCAATCATTGAATCCGGCCGATTTACCGCAGAAACCTTTGGATAGTAAGCGTGCGGATTTTAGTTAGAAAGTGAAATCCGCAAACTAAATTGGTGCGAAAGTAATTTCAATTTATTGGAGCCAAAATCATAAGAAGCAATCTAAAATGTATCTATACTCCGCCCAACCCTTCATAAAAAGTGTTTATCTGCCAGTGAATTTCCAATTGCATTTGGCGTAAATCCAACATCTTTTGTTCAGCGCACATCTGATTGGCTGTGGCCTGTGGCCCATTTAATTGATGTGCATTCAGAGTTACCAATGTCCGTTTGTTTACTCGTTCAGCTTTTTTCCTTGGGATTCTGTTTTGTTTTAGAGCTTTAAAAAAAAGTTCTTAATGGTAAGTGTTATCCCGCGGTCAGTTTTTGATGTTACGTCTATTTTTCCATTTTTTTTTTTTGAGTTTTGTGCAATTTATTATTTGTTAGAAATGACTATAAAACAATGCAAAGACTTATGTGACAGAAAAAAAATTTATTGACGCGACAAAAAAAAAATAATCAAAATTTGAAAAATAAAACAGTAGCTGTGAAGCAAGTGGGTAACAAACAGTTTATAGACTTCTTAGCGATAATAGTACCCAAGGCCACAACTCGCTACCAAAGAAGAAAAACCAAACTGGTCTTAAAAGTAAAGTACATGATTTCGATAAGTGTGCCATCAGGCAAATTGGGCATCAGTTTTTTTTTTAAATAACGTTTTATTTTTTATTTATAAAACAATTTAAATGAAAATTTCAATCTAAAAAAAACATGCTAACCCCACATAATATTCTTTCTGGTTTTTGCTGATTTAAAAGAGATTTTGTTAGAGCTTTTGTTAGAATAGCACTTTACGGAAAACAAAAGAGTGCGAATGAGAGGCAATATATGTTGGACAAAGTATAATTCATTATGTATTTTCGGTGTAACGGTGCAAAGTGCCCGAATAGAGGCTTTCATGCCTATTGAAGTAGTCTTATAGTAAATGAGACAATTTGTATACAACATACAAACATCTGTTCTCCGGCTAGGACAAAATGTTAATATTGATAGCAGTAATTTCGAGGCAGTTTAGGAGTTTATTTACTTCGGTGTAAACATCAACTCAACAAATGACAACCTAGCAGAGATCTGACAAAGAATTAACCTAGGAAACCGCTGAAACATCGGATTCGCGTAAAGAATGGATAAAATGTATACTCTATAGAGTCCTTATCCTGTCAGTTCTTCTATACGGGTGCCGAGTACAAGACACTTAGTAGGAAAGGAGAGTTAATACTGGACTGCTGCGAAAGTAAAACTATTCGACGTGCATTTGCTTCTGTGTGCTGCCAGGAGAGCCAATGGAGAAGAAGATACAACCGGGAACTCTTTGAGCTGCACCAAGAGGTGGATGTAGTCGAAAAAGCTAAAACTCGTCAACAACGTTGGCTCGGCCATATCGGATGTCAGAGCGCTTGGTCTAGATAACTGGAAGCAGCGTACCCGGGATCCCAGAGGATGGAATGCTGCCATGTCTCAGGCAGAGACTCCTCACGGGTCAGAACTCGGAAGCCCGTTAAGTAAGTACTGCAGTCGATTCGAGTACTACTCGATTCTGAGATAGCACAAATGAACGGATGAGGTCCCGATGGATTGACCACCAGATTCAATAATTGGCGATATTATTTTGAGATCATGTAAATTCATGCGGCCAAAGACAAGAGTCACTTTGCCCCCAAAAATATCCGTAAACTTATTTCATTTTGAAGTATCCTTTATTATATATACATTATAAAGGTTTTATCAACATGGTGGTACTGCAAAGTCAGCAATTATGATACAATTTATTACTGGGAACAAAATTGAAATAAATATAATATTCTAAGAAATTAAAAATAGAAATGTAAAAAACTGTCTGGTGTTGTCACCATTACATTCTGGGGCCAACCTTCAAGCCACACTAAAATCGGAGTCAGCAAAACGCCTATTTTAGATATTGGTGGTAGTTCTTGAGCCTGGACCTCTTTCTGGATATTTCTCCTGGTATTACAGTGTCGCCATATGATGTAGAAATTCATTAATAAAAAAGAGGACGGTTATTGAGTTGTTAGTCAGTCCATGATGAATCGGATGTATAGTTGAAGTATTTGGTAGATGCTCCTCATTTTTGGCGTCCGTTATCCATTTGCCTATAATTTTGATGTCTTCATTGTCTGATTTAAGTTTGACGTGTGGAATATCTGGAGGCTTTGAAGTGTTTCTGGGACTTGCAGACAGCAGCTCCATCAGGTTTGCAAATGGAATGAATGCTGCGTTGATGTTATTAGAACTGCTACTATATGATGTGATGGTCATCGTGTCGTATTTAAGGATACAGTTTGGCTGCAATTAGCTCGTGTATATTGAATTTGCTGCTCATAATGTTCAGCATATGACTTATCCAATACCCCGAACAGCTTGTTTGCCACGGTATCAATGAAGTCAAAAGGCAATCGTTTTGATTTGACCTTGAGTGAATTTCTGCCTCCTTGTGCATGCAGCAAATCGTTATTGTTTTTTATAATTGTCAGCTGATGGTTGAATTGATGAACAATATTGTGAGTCAAAAGTTAGACTTCATTTTACAAAAGTCATTCATATCCTTCACTAGTTCCTGAAATCTTTCAAATTATCTCCAATAGTTCCTAATGTCGTAGTGAACATTTATTGTCCAGTCACTTATATTTACTTTTCCGATCTTGTCAAAGTAAATTCCTGGGGGGTTTTGAATGGAATAACCTTTACGGGATCAATTTGTTCGTTCGATGTTAATAAGTTTCCGACCAAACTGGTAAAGAATAACCACCTTATTGGGCTTAGTCCACACGTCGTTTTATTTTTCTTTCTCGAAGTATATGAGCTTTCGATATTTAGTCCAAGATGTAGTCAACGGTCGAGAGTTGAGGCAAGCTCTATTTGGGATAGCAGTGTAGACAGTTCTTCAAATTTTAAGCAAGTGTCGCCAAAAATCAGCTTTGTGGTGGTGCTTTATTGATTTAACTCCTGCTTCCCATAATCCTCCGAAATGTGGAGCGGCGGGTGGAATAAAGTGCCCCATCTGAAAAAAGTTTCTCAGCAACGTCACTTTCAGCCTGTTTAATGCTTTGCTTCATCTTTGTTAGTATTTCATTGTTAGCTCCGACTAATGTTGTTCCGCAGTTACTGTAGAAGTGTAAGCAAAGACCTCTTTGTGACACAAAATGTTTAACAGTTGCTAGTCCTTACGACTCAATATGAATTGTCTTAGTAGCTTAACATATGCCTATCGCAAATTTTTCCTTTGGGAGTACGATTTCCTCATCCTTTCGAAAGTAGTATTTGAATAGGTCCAGCATAATCCATCGCAGTGGGCCGGCAACATACCCATTATTTTATATTTTTTGAGGCGGCGTTAAAACGGTGACATCTCACACAATTATGTAAAGGGTGTTTTTTTAGAGTTTGGTTTTTCAAATAGAGATAAAACTGACATTTTGTGGTCAAATCTGGCAACTCTAATGGCATTTATGTTCAGTTTGGTTTGCCATTTCATCATGAACAGGTTGAAAAATGAACACCGCTTGCAAATCGTGCACATTTATTTCGAAAATAATGGTTCAGTTCGCGAAGTTTCCCCCAAGCTCGGTTCATTTTATGGTCGACATAATCGTCCATCAGAGCAATTAATTCGGTTAACAATGGATCGTTTTCGCACTACGTTTACTCCATGTGGTAATACGCATCTGCAGAGACGTCGAACGCGCACCGAAGAAACAATTGCCGCTGTAGAGCAAAGTGTTGAAGGAACCCGAATGAATCGATTCGCCACCGTGCACAGCAATTGGAGCTTTGTCCATCAACTTTATGGAAGATTTTGCGCAAAGATCTCTTCTTACGACCTTACAAGATCCAGCTTGTGCAAGAATTACAGCTGCGAGACCATGCAATGCGTCGTGATTTTGGTGTATGGGCCGAAAATGAGATTGATATCGATGCTTATTTTCATCTCAACATTTTGTTCAATGATGAGGCTCATTTTGGGCAAGCAAAATTGCCGCATTTCGAGTGAATAGAATCAACACGAGACCCTTGAAACGCCATTACATTCACAAAAACTGACTGTTTGGTGTGCTCTATGGGCTGGTGGAGTCATTGGGCCATACTTTGGAATAATGAATTTCGTAATCACGAAATTTCATGCGAGAAGTGTCTTTGTTGTACTGCTCGAATTACGACCTTGCTAGTTTTTCGTTCTAATGTTTTTAACGCGATTTTATCTTATTGTTCTTATGTTAGCAGTTATAGCAAAATCGTTGATAGTATGTCAATGTTCTGATTAATTTGTTGTACTAAGAAAACCGTTAAAATATCTCATTGCTTGTACTGTACTCCGCGACAACTGTTAATGTAGTTCTTCATTCCGGAACATTATTTTCTTCGACTTCGGTAGTAGGCAAAGTAGAGCTGTGGTTCCTTAGGTATTCAGGAACAGTCCACCATAGTGTGTTTAATTGATTTGGTGTTATACCTGTGGATGCACAGTCAGCGGGGTTATCGACTGATCTTATGTGCCTCCAACAACTTGGATCAGTAACTTCCTGAATTTGAGAAACTTGATTTGCCACAAAGGTTTTCCATTTGGATGGACATCCACTTATCCAGGCAAGGGCAATCGTAGAGTCAGTCCAGCCAAATATCCCATCCACTTCTGCGGCAAAAATCTGTTTGAGTTCCTTAAGATTTTTGACAGCAAATGAGCTCCGCAATGTTTCAATTTAGGAAAGGTACTTTACGGTAAAAAAATCATTACAACCGAAAATAGTCGTGTGATTCTAAGGACATTTCTGAAAAAAAATCCTTTCTTGAGCCTACATTTTTGTCAAATGTCCTTAGAATCACACGAATATTTTCGGTTGTAAAGTTTTTTTTACCGTTAAGTCCTCGGAACATTAAAAAATGTCCTTGAAGGCTCGATACAGGACCATAAAGTCCTGTAAAATTGAAAATGGCTCTTGGCCAACACAAAAAATGTCCATAAAATATCCTGAGTATTCAGCATTAAAAATATTCCTTTTAACACTTCAAATACTATTTTTGCAGAATATCCTTACAACACAAACATCGGAGTACTGCCAAAGAAGTTCTGTTTTCGTTTTTACAAAAGTTTTTTGTTCACTTTTTAATGCAATACATTATCTACATTTAGTTAACTAATGACCAATCCGAATCCGGATTTTTATTTGGCAAGTACATTTTCTAAGTACACGGACAAAATCGTAGGTTCTAGTTCCCATCCATCGAGGAATCCTTATGTCTTCTAAGGCTACAATGCTGTTTTTAAAGTTGTGCACATCTCAATTGAGGTTTGATTTTCATAATTGCTGCATTAGTAGATTTGCCTTGACAGTAACAATGGATTGTTTAATTTTGCAATTTCGGATAAAGTTATACGTTTAGTTGGTATCTGCTTTTTTAAATGTTTGTCTATTGTAACTTTAAACTGGAACGTGTCGTCTGATGGCTTTCAGTGAATTCCCAATGTTTTTATGGTGTCTTGCTTATGTATCTTAATATCGTGCTGATGTGGCGTGGTGCGGCATATAGTAAACGTCCTCTTTCTTACTGGGGCTTACTTGGACCATGTGGTTAAGATCTAAGTGTTCCTCCATAAACCTTGTATATTCCCTTCTTAGTCGTTCTTCGCTTTTTTAGCTGCAGTAGTCTGGCCACTGCTCTCTGGTATGATTTCCCAATCATGTCCGACCGGAAATGAGCCATCCAAATTAAGAATTCTGGGCTATTAGAGAATTCCCTACTCCTCTTTTCAGGCCGTCAAGAATAACGTCTCCATAAACGTCCGCTCCTACGATAAAATCAATTCCCCCAGGAATGTTGAATGTTGGATCAGATAGTTTGATTTTCTTCCTTCTGCTTCCTCAAGCTTAAGGCTTGAGCAACAGCTTCTGTTACAAGGATTGCTTGTGACCCTTGATCAATAAGTGCTCGAAGTTCAGTGACTTGACCGTTTTCATTAGCACCACATGCCCTTACAATAGCTGTAGCAAGCAGGATGTTTTGGCTCTAATGACCATGTTTAGATTAAATCTATGCATCAGCTTGGGGATGTTCTGTCTGTCGTCCTTAAAAATTTTTCCAAGTGCTATAGCGAATGGTGTTTTTTATTGCAGAACTTGCATTTATTTTTGATCATGCAGGGAGTTTGTGTATCATGTAGCCAACAATTTTTTCCAAGTCTTGCTATCCGCACTCGATCATTGCGCTCCTTAGGAGTCCAGCCATTGAACTTGCGGCAGGAATATATGTTGTGTTCTTCTTTACAAATAGCACACTGCATTCCTTTAGAGTCGATGTGAAAATTGCGCACGGTGTATTTAAAGACATCTGCACCCTTTAAACATCCAAAGCTTGGTATCTTCTCTGCAGAAACTCCAGGAGTATTTCTAATAATCGCATCTTATTAGGCTTTGTAGTCCTTGCTCCAATAGATTCCATAACTCAGAATCGAGCGTCATATATCTGCGTCTTGCGAGAGAAACTGTCTGGTGTTGTCACAATGACAGAATATCTCTCTGTAAAAACACATAATTAAGGCAAACCTCCCAAACCTAAATTTATAAAATTTATTGTTTATTTCCCGCTGCACATCAGTATTAATTTCTTCTATATTTTCTTTTGTATAAAACTGATTCTAGTTTTATTTAGCAGTTGACATCACTCATTTTCAATGTCTTGCTTTATACCAAAAATATGAGTTCTGAAAATTGTTGAGAGACTTTATTTTTATTTTAGTTTGAATTTATCTAGTCAAAGTAAATAAAAATGTTTTACATATTTCTCTCATCTCTCATGTCAAGTAAATCTCACACTAAGCAATAAATTCCAAAAAATTATTATACTCCAAAAAAACCCCCTAGACTACTATTTGACTACCCCCTAAACTACTACCCTAAAAAAACCCATATACTTTCTTCCACCCTAAATTGATTGAGTAAAAGCTTTGTTCCAAAGCACTTTAAATTAAAAGCTTTGAAGAGATCAAACTCACAAATTTTTAATCGTCTATTTCACTCTCACAAATTAACCATTTCATAATTGTTTTTGCAGAACGAACGACCACTTGAACTGTCAGTACTCGAAGAAGAACCAGCAGGAACGATTGTAGGAAACTTTACAGCCATTGATGAGGACATTGGAGAAAATGGAGAGATAGATTACATAATTACCGAAGGAAACGATGAAAATATTTTCACAATAGAACGAACCAATGACAGTATGGCTATCATTCGAACTACTAGTCCAATAGATCGAGAAAAGGTTGAGTCTTACATTTTCACAGTGAAATGTTTTAAGGTAAAGGAGAAGCCATCTTATGCAACACTGGGTGAACCTTACGATCAGTATGACCTCTCGCAGATCCGGATCATCATAAAGATTGTGGACGTAGATGACAATATGCCACAGTTTAAAAGAAAGGATCCTTCAGTTGGCATTCGCATAAATGTTCCAATAGATACCATTATAGCTACAATTGATGCAGCCGATAAAGACGCCGAAGCCTCACCGCTTATTTTATCTATCGATAATGTTACATTTGTCCCACAATTCTATAAAAGAGTGAAAAATATGTCACAAATCTCAGTTGGCAGCTTATTTACTCTTAATAATAAAACTGGGGAGCTTCGCACTGGTGGCTCATTCACAAACTATGTTGATGGATACTTCCAATTGCGTATTCGAGCAAACAACTCGGCTGAACCAAAGCGTCATGCAATGAATAATCTTAAAGTGTTTGTCATACGTGACAAATCGCTGCTTAAATTTGTCTTTGCTCGTCCTCCAAATGAGATTCAAGCCATCATTCAACCTTTTCAAGAGCAGCTTCAAAAGAGACTTAAGCCTATGAATTTGGAAATACATATTCTTGACACTCAAGTCTTAACAAGACCTGACTTTAGCCTGGATTTTACTTCTACGAGCTCCTGCTTCCAAATGTTTAGAAACAGTGCAGCTATATCCCTAATTGAAATGCAAAAGCTTATGAATTCTGATAAACTAAAGCAAGGACTCTTTGACACCTACGTGGAGTTTGGTGTAAGTCAGGTGGATTCATGTTCCAATCGAAGAATAGTCGCTGCTGCCAATCTTATGACGTCGCCTGGTACATGGCTGGTGATAATAGCTGCATTAATTGGAATCGGCGCAGTAATTGCAACATGTACCGCATGTTGTTTAGCGAAAAAGTAAGCCTTTTATTTTTGCCATTATATTTAATCTTAATTTATTATTTTGCAGATACAAAAGGCACTCAAAGCGAATGGTCGCACCTAGACCACCCCCTGAACCATTTGGTGTAGGGGTACCGGCGGTATTTTACTCAGAACCGATGTACGGTCCATTGTAGTGAATTCCTAAAAAATGTATTCCCTTAGATAAAAACATTTTGTAAATACTCCTTGATTAGAACTTAAGAACTGTGCGTTTGAATGTAAGGATTTGTGATAAAAATACTCAATCGCCTTTTGTATGTTATATGTGAATAAAATTAAGAAAATTTTAAACTGTGGTGTTCATGACTAGGTACGCTTATTCACGCTGCGCCGTGTTACGACGCTTCCGGTCACGAAATTTAAATGTAATTTAATAAATATTTATTTTAACAACTACATAAAACAAGAATATAATACCTGACTAGGAATATGTTTCACATTCCTTAATAAACTTTTCTAGTGAGCTAAATTTACAAGGAGTCACGCACTCGGTCGGGTTTATCAGTTTTTCAACTTTAATTCATGTCGTCGGCTCGGAAATAAAACCCCTTTAAGTGAATTGGAGTGATAATGTCTTAACAGAAGAAATCAGTTATTTGCGGGATCAAAATATGGACAAATTCCTAATAAATTAATATAATTTAATCTGTCCAACATAAATTGGCAATACAACGAAATTAAGGATGTTTATCTCTCATTCGCACTCTTTAGTTTTCTGTAAGGTGCTATTCTAACAAAAGCTCTTACAGGGTTTTCATAGTTAGCATTTCAAACTAGCAAAAATCATATTATCATTAAGAACTTAAAAGCTTCTCAACAGAAACCCACACTCTGATGTGCGCTGAATAAGACGTGTTGGATCTACGTCATATGCAATTGGATATTCACTGGCTGGTAAACTTTGTTTATGAGAGGTTTCTTTCAATTTGTATGGTGTCAAAATATGGCACCATTTTCAGTGTAATTATTGCAATACACAAATGTTTGTAGCAATTCAATAGCTTCACCTTTTATAGCAGAAAGAGTAGTAAAATTTATTTCTGGATCTTCATCATCCGCTTCACGTTTTTGTCTATGGTTGTGCTTTGCTTTCATTTTTTAGCTGGTAAAACTTGGTGGATTATTATATGAAATAACTCGGAAATATCAATATCAACTTCCGCGCTGAACTACTCGTCTGAATTTTCACTAATCAGAGTAGATTCTGGTAAACACAACCCAGTATGCCCATGTTCAATTTAACTTAAATTCTGAATATGCATGGCAAGGGCTTTGACGAATAGATTCAGTGAAAATGTCTGATATCATGCATGATATGCATAAAAAAATGTATCTTTGTCCTGTGTGTTGTATCTCTTTGGAATGTTTTATAAAGTTAAGAATTCGAATTTAAAAGCAAAGAATTTAAAAGTTCTTGATTAGGCAAAGCAATGGCAAAATCTGTGAGAGCTGGTTTCATTGTTGGAACCCGCCATATACAAATTTTAAGTACCAACATTTGAGACGCGACTCCTCGGTCATTTTATATTCCTTGGTATCGGAACAATTAATTTTAATACTTTCAGGTAGTAAGTGTAAGATTCTACTGTATCCGTAATGTTTACAGGTCTGTCGGACTGTCTGAAATTCAATTATCACGTTGAGAAACATCACCGATAATGGTACAACCACGTCATCCGCATACGCAGCCGCCTTATTTCGTCATTATCGAGAATAGACAAGATTTTATTTATTACCATAATCCACAAAAGTGGCGAAATAATCCCGCCCTGGGGCGCATCCCTTACGGATTTGGTAATATGGCTGATACCTGCCATGATAATACTAGTGCTAAGCATGGAGACTATCCAATTACTCACACAATTTTCTACAATTTGCTCGATGGGAAATTCTTGGATAGATTCGCTTGGATATTGTTGAAAGCTCTCTATGTCTAAGAAGGTTGCCATATTATATTGCTTGAGGTTGATAGACATCTATATTGGACGCACAAACTCCTATTGGGCTGTCTCTGTGGACCTACCTTTGAGGTAGGCGTGTTGAGATTACGAAGGAGGATAAACAAACTGGTCCCAAGTCCTTTACAGATACATGACCTCTTTTTCCGACTTTTGGTATAAAAACTACTCGAACACGTCTACATGACTGTTGGACATGGTTTAAAAGCAGGTTTTTTAAATTCAGATGGGCCAGGGAATCATTGCCCGGGTTGTGTAGCATAATGGGCAGGACTGGTCCAGACGAGGCGATTTAAAGGGTTCAAAACTATTGATTGCCCAGGAAATCTTTTTCTCGTATTACTTTCATGATTAGGTGTTTATTATGGATGGTTGCCCCCCCCGATCACTAGGTCGGGGAAAAACATCTTGATTTTGGAGACAATTTCATCACTCCAGGGCCCATTGATTGAAAGATCTTAAGTTTGGCAGACCGTATGCCTAAGTTTATAGTCATATTCTTCCAGTGGCCCTAGGCTCTTCTCGTTTAGAAGAAGCAGCAATGAAAGTCTGTTGCGGCTCTTCTGCCTTGATAGCTGCTCAGTCCTCCATCGGGATGGCTAGATTCTGCAGTTTAAGGCACCTCAGCAGGGTCGCGGGCTCGATTTCAATCACCGATAGCCAAATCCGAGCTCTAGGTCTCGTTTGGGATATCCCTCCCAGACTTCGCTTGTCATAGCGATGTACGAGCTAAGGAAATCTTTCGAGAACTGGTCCACGCATGTGATTACACGGTAACCACGGACAACTTCCGCGGAGTCGAAACAGGCCACGGGACCCTCTTGGTTATTAAGCACATGCTCAACCACCATCATTGAGAGCTTGGCTTCGATGTTGCTGCACAGGTTCGGGACCGACTTTCCATTCTAAGAATTGCCTGAGATGCCAAATTTTTATCGACTTTGGACTTTTTTGAGGCACGAGAGGACATATCCTGAGACTTATTTCTTTTCTGGCTCTCTCTGGGCTAAGGCTGTTGTTGTACCATCGATTGGTAATAGATGATCCACCATTTGCTAGGCCCCTCTCTGTTGTTTATTATGTTGTATGCCTGAACGTGGAAATAAAAAAACATCAAACCATTCAGGTTATGTAGTTTCTAAAATACTAAATTTAATATAAATAAACTAGTTGGTTTTTCTGATTAGTTTTGCCTTAAATAATTCATTTTATTTAAATAATTTTACTGAAATTTATTTTAACTAAGATAAGTGGCGTTTTAAGTAATATTAAATATATATGAAAGTTTTACTGTTATTTTTAAATAAAAGATATTTAAATTTCAAAGTAAGAACCTTTTATTTAAATAAATACTCGCATATGTCTGGCGATGAGCATGAGATATCTAATGCAAAACTTGCTTGCAATTGCAATATGGCCAAAATCGGTAAAATAAAGAGATTCCCCCGTTCCTTCATGTGCATCCAATAAATAAGAAAACCTCATGGTATTGTCCGTAAACAATATTATTTTTTTCGAACATAAAATTAAATTGGAACCCCTTTCGACTCGCTAACCATAATATGGGTATAAATTCAAATTAAAAAAAAACTAATTTTAGTCATAGCTAACGTTCATATTAGTTTTTCCTTAATATCTTGACTTCACCAAATTCTCCTTCTCAGATCAAAATTTTATCAGCTAACCTATTTTTAACTTTCTTGTATACATTAGTATACTTAAGAGAGAGTTATTGCGATCGTACGGAATTTTCGAACTTAAACTGAGTATTAACTATAGAGAAGTCCAAAAAAGTGGTTCCGCCAATGCCGTCCGCCGGTCTGACTGGGAGTCGTATGGCGAAACGGTTCGATGGATTTCTCTCAAACTTTATATATAAAGGTTTTGGGGTAACATCTCGTATCGTTTTTTGTTATTTTCTTCATCTTTTTAAATAACAGTACCTGCCATACATTTTTTTTTTTCAAAACATTATTTATTACTAATTTTCTCAAAAATGGTTCCAAGGATTTCGGTCTACTTTTGTAAATTGAATAATTGGGATTACCTATCTGTTTTTTGAAAAAAAAAATATAAATGTGGTTAGTAATAAGCGCATTTGCCTAGATGTAAATGTAGTATTAGGTCCAATAAGCAATATTACATTAAAATCGTCAAAACCGTTTATCGAAAATCGAAAGTAATTTAAATAAATTTTGTTATGTCATCAAATGTTACTATTTTATTTGAGGCGATTCAAATATGCATCTTATGTTTCAAGAAAGTTTCATATGACCCAGTCGTGCACTTTATTCAAGTTGATTTTGTATTGTCAGTTTCATTAATATATTTGAATAAAGAGGGGGTTTAGTAGGCGGAAAAAATATAATTTTGCTTAACCAAAACTCTTGATGTTTCTTTGGGGTAGCTCGGAATATGTAGTAATTTCGGATTTCCAAAAATTGTTTGATTTTGGTTGACGTTTCAGTTGAACAACTAATTTAATTTAATAATCGGTGCGTATAGTTTGCAAGTTCACTACAAGTCGACAGTTAGTTAAGATAAGTGTCTATACCGTATTATTTAACACCCAACCATTCGCCTTTTCCCTAGGGTCTGATGTGAAGTCCTGTAATTTGCAGTGCGCCTAATTATTGAGCTTCGTTAATTATGCACAAAACCAGTAATTTCTCATTTCGATTAATTGTTACTTTTTAGCACACACTAACGTATTGAATCATACTGCTCCAGTGTCTAAATGTCTTTTTTTATGAAATATTTACATTAAGCTGTTTACTTCTCATGCCCTTAACACAGGTAGGGATTATTTATTCATTAAGGAGCATAGTTATTTTTAGTGAAGCATAATGTACACAAATAAAGAAGTGGCTGCTGAAAAAATTAAAAATTTAAATCGCTCAAAGTCACGATATCGCTTGCATTTTTGAAAAACCCAATATTCCATATGCGTGTGAAAAAGGCGTTATAGTGTTATACCAATATTTGATGTGTTGAAACAACTGCATGTTACCTAATTATGACATATGTTATGAAGCCATTTCACCTTCAACTTCCACTTCATATGAATAGGTTTTCCATACTATTAGGGCATAATGTCAGACCTAATGGTGTTTTGTTTGTAAAATTCTTAACAATTATTTGCATTATAATTGTGATTTTGTTTGTAATGCACTTGTGTTGAATATTTTCTGCATTTAGATAAGATTATCTCAGTTTTTTTTCTTTTAGAGAAATAGGGAAACTACATTTACTCTACAGTTTTCTCATAGCAAAAATACAACTCCTACACCTGAGAGTTGATAAAATGTATATATGGCATTGTAATGCACATAATTCCGTAATAAATATTATGCACATATATAGCAGATATAGCGGTATGTAAACATAGCATTTTTTTATGATAAATTATTCCATACACATATATAAATTAAATCAAAAGTGTCGGGCTTAAGAACACAGTGCCAAACGACTCCGCTTTTAAATATCATAACTTATAGGATGCATTTAAATCAAGAAAAATGATCACATGTGTTTCGGCAGAAAGTAGTAATTTAACTAATAATTAAATTGCATGTGATATTCAACGACTAAAACACTAGATATGTACATGCTGATTGAATCTGTAAAATGCCGTTAAATATCAAATGCAAAGTTGTTCACTGTCTGGAATAGAAAGATTTAAAAAAAATTATTTAATTTTTCACGGCTCCGGATATACTTAATATTTACGTAATCTATGTAATACCTTTTCAACATTATGTGTTAACAATTCAAGAGATCATACGCATGTTTAATCCTTGACATTAATAAAACCAACAACTGCAACAAACCACCCTTTTAATGAAAAGATACACTTTGGTCGTTCACCCCTTTTTTAAAGGGTTTCTTTTTTTTATTTTAAAAATTTGCTTTGGTTGTTGTAACATTTTCCCATTCTGATCATAAGCAAACATTTTGTATCCCTGCTACACTACCCCGTCAGGATATCAAAGGATTCTGTATCAATTTGGTTTGGCATGTTGTTTTGTGTATGCTCTTTCGGGTGAAAGAACGAAGGCTAAGCAAATGTTCTATGGCAAGTTACTAAGCAGTGTCATCCGAATAATCTTTTGAAAATTTGTAAATAAAATTTTAATCTGACAAAATCGCTTTAGTCAATATTTATAGGATTAATGTCAAGTTTTAGTATTGTTTCTTTGTAAGAAATTAACTTGAAAATAATTGCAAAATGAATGACCAATTCTTTTTTCTAACGACTTTATAAAATAAAAAAAGTCTAACTGATAAAATATTTGTATACTAAATTATTTATTGTTTCTCAGTTTTACGTTTACTATAAAACTAGCCCTTATATAATATTGGTTATTTTTGACTTGCGTGAAGCTGATGTTACTTTAGCAGCAAAAATGAAGCAAAAAAGTTTGTGTGCTAAAGAATTTTTCTGTTAAACTTGAACACCATTTTGGAAAAGCCTTCGAAATTTGAAAAACAGGCAGGTTTTTTAAAAAAATTAATGGGTAACAATTTTTTCAAAAATTGTAGCAATTGGAAAAAAAATATATTGAACTTAATATGACGTTTAAAAATGAAAATATTGTTTTTAAATTAAAAAAATATCTTTAGTAGGAAGCCTTTATGATATTTAATTTTAATATATATACATAGATAATAACTAAAAAAAATATAATTTAATAGGTCTTTTCTGATTATTACTACACGTACGAGTCTTTGATTTGCTTAGAAAAGCCTAAATTGTTTTTTAATCAAATTTTTAATTAAATAAAGTTAAAAAAACACTCCTCTGCTGCAGCGAAACTGTCAGGTAACCTAATTATTTTGTTGCCAAATTGTAAAATATTTCAAAACAATTTGTCTTTTTATGGGCTTTGTAAAGATTTAACAAAGATTTCAATACCATCGAAATGTTTTAATTTTTCATTGATAAAATAGAAAAAAGTTTTTATTTATGTTCCTTGTTTTTATATTCTTTTACTCATAGACCAACATCTTTTATATAAGATCCTACATTAGCCCCGATATAAATATCATTTAACATTAATTAATTGTAGTTTTCCTAAATGTCGATTTCGAAAATCATCTGATTGAAAATCGAAGTTAATATATGTAATAACATAAAGTTTAGTTAATAAACTAACTCCTGAACCAACGATATAAAGAAAGCTGAAAAGCTTACCATTGGCTCAAAAAGACCAAATAATATTATTATCCCAAGGAGTATTTTATGTATTATTTGTACTATAAAAGAGAGCAATCTTCTAGCGCATTTTTAAAAACATATTTAAAGTCCTATGGTGACTACTATTATTTAACAATGGCCATTATTACTAATCCGTGTAAAGTTTTATCCGAAAATAGTATCTAATATAATTTTCTTTTAGAACATTGAATGGAAGCAATTTCCTTTCTTCGTTAGAATAAATCCACATTTTAACATTGCAGAGTTAGTATGTTATGGTCACATAAGACCATTGCATATAAATGTATAATATAATTCAGTTACTTCATTTCGAATATTTTCCATATAGGCAAAAGACATTGAAATCACATACATATCATAAATTAAACATATCTGATTTTATTATTGGGAAACTTAACATTAATACAAATTTATTCAATCAAAACTGTCTGATTGCTGCAGGATGTAGTAAATATTTTTAGATTATTTTATTTATTTTTTACAAAACAAATATTTATTTAATTAATTTTTTTTTAAGTTAAGTTTATTATTGCTGTTTACAGTTTTTAGGATTTATGTCAGGTTTTAGTATTGTTTCTTTATAAGAAATTGACTTGAAAATTAATTTTTGTGTATATTGTAAGCTAAATAGTGTCTTATTCTTTTCTCCTATTCGATCAGTATACAAATACAGTACACAGTTGAATATCTGTCAACCTTTTGTCAACTGCTTTGTGGAACTTGTAGAATGTGTTAAAATGTGCGTTTGCTTCGACAACCTCACCATTGAAACCAGATTCTGAGGAGGTTTCATCGAAACATCATATAACAACGAGGTTTGGAAATCTCAAAAATGTATGGGAAACCTCCTGATTTCGGTGGAGGCTTCAGAAGTTTTGAGAAACCTCAGATTGTGTGAAAAGGGTGAATCTAGAAGAATCTAGTAGATATTCTCAAAACATGGATGACAACCGAAATTATCACTTTGCAGCCTTGGTTAGCACTAACTCCGCTATGTGCTTAGCGTTTTAAAATTTTAGGATTTGATTTTACTTTCCATATTCAATTCTTGAAAAAAAATTCAAAAAGCGGAGTATCTCTTAAAAACTTGTATAAACACTAAAACATTAAAATGCAATAAATGCAGACAAATTTCTCCAAAGCAAGATAAAATATATATCAAACAGTTGACGAAAAGACAGAAGTAGATGATTGTGTTCTGAAAAAATTCCAAGAAGGGACGCAATGTGCCTTTGAGATCAAAATGGTCACAAACTTTAGTTCAGTCGTTCAATCGCCAACTGAATTGTTTGTTGAAGCTTGTTTTATTTTCGCCAAAAACGGTGTAACAATACGCCAATTATTTGAGCTGTGCCTGTCAGATCAGTTGCGGAAGGTTAAAAGTGTCGAAAAATTAGAAACGATCTGTTTTCCAGACTTATATAAATTTGCTGAAAATGTTCAATGTATACACAGCTAGAGTCCAATGGGGTGGAGAATAAGTAAGCCCTCTGGCTTTCCTCATAGTTTGTGCTTAAAAATAGTTTATGGTTTATTTATTTAATTTTTTTTGGCGAGAGTAGGTGCAAAATCTTCCATGAGACACTATAAGGACCGACCGCACGTGCTCATAATAGTGTGAGATTCTTAATTACTAAAAACACCTACCTTTAATTACTTTATAAAAATGTAAATACTATTTTTGAAATTTTAAATAATTACAATAAAAACCTGGAATTCATTTTAAGATCTCAGTACTTTTTGTGGCTGGCTTGTAAGGCAAAAGCGATTTTTGTATATGAGAACTTGGCTATTCTTTAACATTTAGGTTTTTGGTGTGATTAACAATTTAACATCTTAATTCACTTATTGAATGTGAGCTTATTGTATTTATTTTACAGACAGAAATAAAAATAAAAAGGAGATATAAATCACGCGGGTGCAGTGGCTTAGTGGTTAAGTACATTGGTCCACTAAGCGAGAGATCGCTTGTTCAAATACGGGCCTGTGCCACCTTACAGTTTTTATTTGCTGCCCCACCTCTTGCGAACGTCTGACAACCAAGAGTAAGAAATGTCATGAGAAGCTTCTCATAAATAGAATTGCCGTTCAGAATCGCAATTAAACTGTAGGTCTTTCCATTCGTGTCTAGGATTTATCTTCTCACACACAATGGTTGGAGAAGGTCATGTTTGGGCCGTTTACGCCTAATATTTATTTATAAATCTCTTAAGAAAGCAGGATTTCGAAATCGGCAAATAGGAAAATTTTCTGATTACGATGGAGATCTTAGGAGTTTTCGTGAAACCACGAATTTTCGCGAATACCCTATGAATATGCAGTAAATAATCACATTGGTAATAGAGGAGAGGAAGGACTTGTCAATAATCTGCATTACAAGCTTCTTTTTGTACTTAATGCCAGTTTTAGCGATTTTGTTATTCACATATTAGTTGCAACTCTAATTCGTAAACCCGTTCAAACTTTACTAGCTCAAACCGTATTAGACATTTATATCATAACGAGTTGAAGAATGTTATAAAACTAACCGAATCACAAAAATCTGAAGTTCTGCGGGAGCAAAACCAGAACCCAATTAATACAGTATAGTGAAAATGAAAGGAACGACGTAAAAACCATTTTTTAAAACAGAAAGAAAACCAATAACAATGGCTACCATAACCAATGAGATAAAAGTTCATTGTCATCAACACCCAAAATTAATGATTCGGGTTGCGGTTCCTTGTTTAGGACGGATTGGTAGAACTTAAAACAGTGCGAAAAAGACCAAACTCATTCTGTTCACCAGGAAATATGAGGTTCCCAAATGGGACCAATAAACACGGACAATAAAACGGAACTAATACTATTCACCACTAAAACCAAAATACCAACTTTTAAACTACCCCGTCAAAATAAACATGTTTTCTCGCTATCCCCCAATGCTAAATACTTGGGTGTCATTTTAGACTCCAAACTCAGCTGGAAGCTGAATATTGAACACCGGATTCGCAAAGCAAATGGTGCTTTCTAAGCATGTAGCAAGACTTTAGGTAAAAATTGGGGTCTCAAACCAAAGATGGTTCTATGGCTGTACACGGCGCGGTGGTACATTCAATTCTCACTTACGGGTCCCTGGTATGGTGGCCTGCCATAAGTAAACCTTATAACATCACCAAACTAGGCAGAGTCCGGAGAACGTCGGTAATCGGAACCACGGGAACCCTACGGTCGAGTACGACAGTGGCGCTCAACGTGATTCTGGACATCCTTCCCCTGGACCTGTATATCAAAACAATCGCATCATGTAGCGCAGTTAGACTGCAAGCAGCAGTCTGCTGGTTCGGTAGACCCTACGGGCACTGCAATATCCTTGACTTAATACCGAGGAACGCAGTAGCACTATCTACTGATCGCATAATACTTAAACTCAACGTCCAGAAAACTTTTACTACTGCCTTCCCGTCCAGATCAGAATAGGACGCAGGCGCTGTCATCGACGCATCCACTATAACCATCTTCACTGACGGGTCCAAAATGGGCTGTAGAGTTGGAGCGGGCGTCTTCTCCAACGAATTACACACATCCTTATCCTTCCGGCTCCCGAACTTGTCTAACGTCTTTCAGGCGGATTTCCTTGCGGGCAGCATGCTTCTGTCCAGCACGACATCAAATCACAACCTATCCATTTTTGTCGACAGTCAGGCCGCAATCAAGGCCCTCACCTCAACCAGGGCTTCGTCTAAACTCGTAGAAGAATGTGGGAAAATATTTTCAAGGGCGGGTCGTCTGTTTAATATCTCTCTTTATCTGGGTTCCAGGGCATAGGAACATAGAGGGGAACGAGAGAGCAGACTGGCTAGAATTGGCTCCTCCCTTCCGGAATCTTCCGCGGTGAGAGTTCTCACCCCGTTGGGCTTTGTGAAAGAAGTAATCACCGCATACTTCAGGGGGAGGGCTGAGACCAGGTGGAGAAATCTGCGAACTGCGTCACTTCTAGGAAGACTTGGCGCTATAGCGCTACTTGCGTTTTTCATGGTTGTCATAAAATCCGCATCTTTCAACCGAAGCCAAGTATCTGGGCTTGGAATTCAGTTCAGTTTAACTGGAAACGGAATACTGAAGAAATAATGAAGAAGGACTTAATGCCTTTTAGGCATGTATGGATGGTTCAAAAACAGAAAAAGGTACAGGCCTTGGGGCGTCTTCTCAGAAACACTTGCTAATAACCAGTCGTTTCAACTGACTGATCACTGCAGTGTCTTCGAAGCTGAGATCTATACGGTTAAGAAAGCACCACAGACTATCCTAACGATGGGACTGCCAGCAAATGAAATTTCGTTTCAGTACGGTTTCTCCAACTTTGTAGTTTTCGATCATGGACTTGTGTTGCTGTGCATTTAAACTTGTATCTTTTGAAACTGTTTCCTCGATTCTCAGATATAATTAAATTCAGTAATGTTTTAGGCTTAAATTTAAATTTGGGTGACTTCAATAGGTTTATTCCATTTGATGTACAAAACAAGAATATGGTCTTGTCTCCATAGACGTAAACTCTGGCCATCCGTTTGTGACATATTTATACACCTCCGTCAAAACCTTATTTCTTTTTGTTTCCCGGCGTACATCTTCTAGTTTAAGCGAAAACTCAGCCATATTCAAAGAATTGATACTATTTTCCTCAACTACTGTGCCGGCTAAAAGAGGTAACCTTGATAATTCATCTGCATTTCCCATCTGCGAAGCTTTCCTGTATTTAATAGAATATTTATACATTGATAGCATCGCCCATCTTTGTAACCTATTTGTTGCTACTGAGGGAATATTTTTTTTTTAGCTTGCAGTGGTTGATGGTCACAATAAATTGTGGAGCTTAGCCAATATAAATATTTGCTTATGAAATCTCTGAACTACAACTATGATTGCTAATGCTTCTCGATGCAATTGGAAGTAGTTTTTTTCGCCGAACTAAGAGTACTAGATACAAATATGGCGGGGGGCTCTACTCCGTCAATTAGATGAGAAAGGACTGCCCCTACACCATACGGGCTGGCATCTGCGGAAATTATTATTGGTTGTAGTGAGTCAAAACATCAACTTCTAACACCAATTCTTTACTTCTCTCACACACCTTTCTATTGTTCTCATTCCAAACCCATGGCTTATTAACCGACGTCAATTCATGCAAACTTGAAAGTTCGCCCGATAAATTCGCAATACACTTATTATAATAATTGATTACGCCTAAGTACGCTAACAAAGCTTCATAGAATTAGAAGTTCCAGAATCCGGGGAAGCCTTCACGTCAAAACCCATCTGGAACAAATTGGAGCAAGACCGACTCAGTTGGTATTGTCATGTCCAAAGGAGGGATCCTATGAACCCCGTCAAAAAGGCAATGGCGATCAACGTTCCCTCACAATTGGATCACACAAACGCAGAAACATCAGCATTTGATTGGCCTCAATGATGAATTGTTCCAAAATCGGGAAGGCTGCAGATATTTTTTGAGGTCGAACCGGCTAAACCCATAGGCGGACCAGTAGGAATGCAGTGAAGTGGGAGGGTTATGATCCCTATCATAGTCTCGTCGTTAAATGGAGTGAAGATTACGCTTAAGTACGACTGCGTTTTAGTAGTTGGCTTAGGAGCTTTTAAAACTGCATCTAGCTTTCTGGTGCTTGGTTTTATACCTAGCGGACTAATGCAGTTTCCCACTACTCAATTTCCTCCTCGAAAAACTCGCATTTATCTAAATTTACCTTGACATTGAATTCCAAAAGCCTATCTAACACCGATACTAAATTACTCATACAATCTGCTCTATCTTTTCCACCTACAAGTATGTCATCAAAGTATATATGAACCATATTAAGACCTTTAAAAAATTTGAGGAGCTGTTTTCAGCTCGAAAACTAGCCTAGTAAATTTAAACAATCCAATGTGTGTGTTCACGGTCATCACAAGTATTAAAGTACACAACCCGTCTATCTCTTCTTTCACCGTATCCATCAATCCAAAAAGAACGGTGTATGCTTTACAGAAAATTGGATAGCCATCATCCACAAGATCTATTTCTGCCTCAAAATGTTTAACGACTGATTCACTGCTTTCCGACAATATTAATGCATACTTACTTATAAATTTTTCTGGAATTCCATTTAAGTTATTAAGTTTACACACCACTCGAACATTCGCTACAAAGTACTGCTTTCAATCTGGGTATATAATTTCTAACAAATTTCTTACCAATAGAGCCCTAAAAACGTTACGTATTTACTTTTAATAATGATTAACGTTTTAAGATCGAGTTCATTTAAGAGTCTGTTTTGAATTTTAGGGTCACTTAGGCCACAAACAAATTGAATTGAAAGCGCTCTCTCCAAAAAGTGCCCACTCATTTGCTAGTTGTTTTAATTCAAATAAATATATAATGTCGAAGCACTCACATTGTTTCTGCTGCCTCTTAAAAAAATTAAAGCTTTCTACGAATATATTATTTTAAGGCGTGAAATGTAATTTGGGATTTTCAATTCATTTCTCATATGTAAAATCATTTTAAAATTTTGGCGCAATTAATGAAATTAGAGTTTTATATACGTAAATCTGGAGCACCTAGGCTCACTAGAAATTACACTTTTTCTGGATCTATTATCACTTTATTCAATGAAAACAAATGATCCAACCGTCGCGCAAACAAATTGAAATCTTCTTTCAACGTGAACAATTCAATTGAACCCATAAACAATTTTGCACTTTCCGTCATTCTGCAATGTTTTTTTTATTATTTTTCTGTTTTGTTTTATCTTTTAATTCCCCTACGAATTATAAAAAAAAATTGTGTCCGATTTTATTCCCAATTAACTTTATTAATCAACTAGATTTGCGGATTGAAAGATATAACAATAAATAATATTTATTACTAAACACAGACTATTTACGTTCAATGCACACAAAACTGCAGTGTGTATCCGATTATGTATATAATTTGTTTAATATAATAAGATTATTAGCTAAATGATACTCGGTATTTCTTCGGCATTGCAGGTTCTTACCTTATTTGCTGAATTGAAATGTTTTCATAAAATGAATTTAATTTAAAGTAATTCCATGAATAACAATGAAAACGAGTTTTTGGTACACAGTTACATGCTAGGATTGCAATGACGGCGAATCAAATATAAAGAAATGCGCCAGTTATTAATCAATTACATTTTATTAAATTTACTAGCGATCGATTGCATAATTAATTCCGCCGAGGCACACAAATCATATATATAGAATCAGAAAGGGGGCGCCAGCGGCACTTCAGAATGATTTATTATCTTCCCGTACTGAACCAAGTCATCCATCAAACTTTTATTATCTCAATGATGTCAAAGCAAACAACACTCGGCTCTTTTAAGCAGGCAAACTAAAAAGCTATCCTGGTGTTCACTTTACGATTTTATCATATACATAATACTCATCCATTAGTGTCGATAAATGTAAATCCTTAAATTGCAACTACAATTAAAAATAATCTCTGTATTCGGCTTGCACATAACTTCATACAAATTCAACGGCATTAATTTTATTTTATTTTTTTTTTGTTTCTTGAAAAACTAAAATGGAGCAAACACTCACGGCATATCGATCGACCTACCGTTTAAATATTTCAGTGTTTTATAAAAATTCGCTCTTATATGATATATCTTATACATAACAGCCTTCCATGCTACAATGCTTTGAAACATTAGATTTACTCACGAGGAAAGGGTTTCCGTTCTGTCGACGGAAAATAATAAATGAAACTGTGATCATTCGCCGAGCACCTTACCTTCATGTTGATGGTAAAATTCTCGGGGCTCGTTAAAAGCAAGCCATGGTCATTGTTGTACTTGCTTTGGTAAATGTAAAAAAAAATCTCTTCGTATGGAATAATGAGCAAGCTGAAAGGGTGGGAATGGTACTTTCAATCAATTTTCAACGCAATGAATAGAGGGTACACCAAGAGGGTTGTAATATGCAAGCAACACCCTAAAGGATATTATTATAACTTTTTGGCAAAGGTAAAGAGCAGCATACAGACGAAAATAATAAATCACACTACCAGAACTAGCTGCCTGCTGGTTAAGGAAATATATTTGAGATTCGAGCACCGGCTTAAATAAATATTTATCACAAAAAATAAGGGTGGGTAATCTGCGAATACAACCCACACATCAGAAAGCTAGGGGAGTAGTTTGAGTAGTTTTTGATTTCGAAAAACCAGAAAAAATTCAGATTATCTGCTTGTTCTGAAACACTGTAAGGGTCCAATGGTTTGCAAATTCATATATATTGCCATTCTTTCCCTCTGAGATAATTAAAATCGATTTTAAAGTATATTAAGCTATTAAAGTTTTTTTTTTTTTTTTTAAAAAACTAAGTATGTCTTGTGCTTTCCGCCTAATTACTACCTCAAATTCCAAATTTATCTAAAGTCTGTCCAGTGTTCTGGCTCCACAGCCAAAAAGAAATGCAGACGGTTTTTTAAGCTTCTGTATAGGTGCAGTGGCTTAGTGGCTAAGTGCGTTGGACTACTAACTGAGGAGTCTCTGGTTCAAACATCCCAGAGTTATAACTTTCAAAAATAAATTGCCGTTTGGAATCGGCATTAATTTGTAGGTCCCGCTCATTCTTGTCAAAAATATATGTATCATCCCACCAAAATAAAAATAAATAACAAAATATAAAAAAATACATAAGGAAAGGCTACAGTCCGCTGGGGGCGAACAGTATGATACCCTATCCTTATCCCTATATGCCCCAAAGAAAAAAGCATTAAGAAGATGATGGATAGCATTTAATTTCATTCTATTATTAAAAATAATTTTTTTGAAAAAACATAAGGAAAGGCTACAGTCCGCTTGGAGCGAACAGTATGATACCCTATCCCTATCCCTATATGCCCCAAAAAAAACCTTAAGAAGATGATGGATAGCATTTTATTTCATTCTATAAAATTTAGAAAAAAAAAAAACATTTTTTGAAAAAACGCCCCCAAAAAGTGGGCGTGGCCAAAAACTTTGTATGGGCGATATATTGGAAAAAATATTGGCTAAATATCTTGTTAAACACTTTTTTTCGGTTTCTATGAAAATTATCGAAGAAAACAGCATTTTAGTGAAAAACGCCCACAAAAAGTAGGCGTGGCAAAAAACTTTATATGACAAACTTATAAAGGAGGGCAGTGCCTACATATCTTGTGAAGGTTATAACCCTCTATCTGTCCATCTGTAGCTTTAAATCGGTTTTTTCTAAATTGTGGGCGTGGCAGTGGGCGTATTCCAAAAAAATTTACACTTAACCATTTCGGAGCCCTAGGGAGTATGTGGTCCAAATTTCAGCTTTCTAGCTTTAATTTAAAGGCCTAAAAATTGCGTACGGACGGACGGACGGACGGACGGACGGACGGACGGACGGACATTGCTAGATAGTCTTAGGATTTGGTCCTGATCATAAATATATATACTTTTATGGGTCTACGACGAATATTAAGGGGTGTTACAAACTATGTGTCAAAATTAATATACCCTTAGGATAGGGTATAAAAAAAACGCCCCCAAAAAGTGGACGTGGCCAAAAACTTTGTATGGGCGATATGTTGGAAAAAATATTGGCTAAATATCTTGTAAAACACTTTTATTTGGTTTCAAGGCGTGGCAAACAACTTTATATGACAAACTTATAAAGGAGGGCAGTGCCTACATTGTGAAGGTTTTAACACTGTATCTCTCTAACTTTAGCTTTAAAACGGTTTTTTTCTAAATTGTCGGCGTGGCAGTGGACGTATTCAAAAAAATTTTACACTTAACCATTTCGGAGCACTAGGGAATATGTGGTCCAAATTTAAGCCTCCTAGCTTAATTTGAAAGGCCTAAAAATTGCGTACGGACGGACGGATATTGCTAGATAGTCTTAGGATTTGGTCCTGATCATAAATATATATACTTTTATGGGTCTACGACGAATATTAAGGGGTGTAACAAACCATGTGTCAAAATTAATATACCGTTAGGATAGGGTATAATAAATAAATAAATGATTCTTATACATATGTATGTACATATCAAAAAGTTAAATAACATTTTTGTCTAGAGTCAATTGACAGTGACATACCGTCAGAGAAATAATAAATCCACTCTGTTTACCCTACCCCAAGTTGTTAAATACAGTTTTTAAACCGATTTCCAAATTTTTTGTACATACATTTTCCACTATGATGGTGAACTGAGAAGTGAATTTTCAATTATAAGCGGAGCGCGGATGCTTTATTTGCTTAAAACTAAAAGCTATCTTATCCTGCTGAGTAATTTTTGTGAAGTTAAAATTTATTCATGTTCACTTCATTGTTATTCAAATTGTCTTTGACTTCATTCCATACATGATCTTCATTTGATGGCATTCAGTTTGTTTGCGGGTAGGTAGTAGGTAGGTACATGAAGGCTTTACTTTTTCATCAATGCATCGTTTCTTAGTTTTGCATAAAATAACCATTTTCACTTGCCCCCTTTTTTATTCTTGTTTTTCAGTTAGGCAATAACAAACGGAATCCAACAAATTAAATATGAAATAACAAAGTCAAGGGGGAGAAATTTTGTGCCATTGTAAAGATAGCTAATTAACGTAGACAGTTTGGAAAGGACGTTAATAATTAATGAGACATTTTTTAGCGAGTTTATAGTTTGTTTGAAATCAGAGGTTTCATGGTAGCTTAGGGATGTATAAACATAACGAATTTTTGGAATTTTTTTTTTGTTTTTATTTATTGACGAAGGGTTACAGTATGGTAAATGAAGATACAGAAATGTTCTTGTTAGTCACTGCTTCAACTTCAAAACAATATAAACAACTAGAAGTAGTTGATTATAAATGTATAAACATTGTTTTTAATACTTATTATATCGATATACAGGGTGAATACTTCAAACCAATATTCCTACAGTTCCGCCGAACAAACAATCGTATGCCAGGGAGGCGGGTCTATTCTTACTCCATTTCAAGAGAGATCTTTATATCCTTATAACTTTATACTGCTGTATATACACTACTTAAAAAAATAATAAAAATAAAAGGTTTAGCGATTTTGTATTTTTATGTTTATTTTAAAAGAACTGTAGCTTTCTCATAAATTGTTGCATCGCGACCCTATTTCAATTAACCCTGTATATTTTCAAATTGAAACATTTTAAGGGACTGACCGATTGATCAAAGTTGTAACCACAAATTAAAGGAATAAGTTTTTATTTTCTAAACATGATTTTATGATAATCGATTTTATAAATATGTAATAATATTAGGCGTAAACGGCCCATACAGGACCCAAAGCCTAACTTCTCTAACCACTGTGTGTGCGAAGACATATTTTTTGACACGAATGGAAGGGACCTACAAATTAATGCCGGATGGGATTAATCGTATAATATATTTAAAAAAAGTAAGGTTTAAATTCACCTTACCTTTTTTTAAATTATATACATATATATAATATTATTTATTATATGTTATTTATAAACTCTTTATACTTGTTATATTTATGTTATTTATTATTTGTTGATATTCTCTTAATTTATTTATTGGACTGTCAATCAATCTTCTCCTTAATTTTGTCACATATCTATATTTACTTACTCATTATGTATTTTTAATCAATGAAATTTAAATAAATTTGTTGCATTAAGTCCTTCAACCTCCTCGTGACTAGTCTCAAAACGGATAGACGCCCACAATACACGTAATAAACAGCAGATGGTATATAAAGGAAGAAGTGCCCTCTTACTAATGTTGTTTTCCATTGGAATTTGAAGGAAGTGGACTAAACATTAATATTTTATAGCACAAATGCATAGTTACAGCAGCAATCAGAGAAAAATACTGTGTAAAATTGCAAATAAAAAATGAGTTATCAGACAGGCAAATCGCAGCCTTGAAATAACCATATTTATACTCGAAGTATGTAATCGGAAATACGTTCAGTTTATTTAAAATGCTTAGCAGAATTTAACGAAGAAAGTATGTTATTTAGTGCCAAAAATGAAGGCTACTTTGCCTTAGAACTAAGCTGATGTTACAAAAGTTAGATCTAGGAAACATCTGCCTCGTTTATAAGTTAAGTAAGTTAAAACGTAAGGAAAGGCTACAGTCCGCTTCGGGCGAACAGTACGATACCCTATCCATATCCCTATATGCCCCAAAGAAAAAAGCATTAAGAAGGTGATGGATATCATTTCATTCTATGAAATTTATAAAAAAAAAATATTTTTTTAAAATACGCCCCCCAAAAAGTTGGCGTGGCCAAGAACTTTGTATGGGCGATATTTTGGAAAAAATATTTGCTAAATATCTTGTGAAACATTTTTTTCAGTTTCTATGAAAATTTTCGCTGAATAAAGCATTTTAGTGAAAAAAGCCCACAAAAAGTAGGCGTGGCAAAAAATCTTATATGACAGACTTATAAAGGGGGCCTACATATCTTGTAAAGGATTATAAATTGTGGGCGTGGCAGTGGGCGGATTTAAAAACTTTTAACACTTTACCATTTCGGGACCCTAAGGAGTATATGCTCTAAATTTCAGCTTCCTAGCATAAATTTAAAGGCCTCAAAAGTTAATACGGAAGGTCGGACGGACGGACGGACATTGCTTAATAGTCTTAGGATTTGGTCCTGATCATAAATATATATAGTTACTTTTAGGGGTCTACGATGAATATTAAGGGGTGTTACAAACTATGTGTCAAAATTAATATACCCTTAGGATAGGGTATACAAAAAAGTAAAATTTCTCGTTGGATATTGATCCTGTACAACCCACGTCACAAGACGACGCGCTATCCTCTATGCCATCGAAAATACTTATTTTGTCAAGTGCTCGCAAACTGTTGAAGGTATACATAAGTTCTAAAGAAATATAAATTAATTGTCTCTTCCTGATGCTCGTAAACAGTGTAAAATTGTCCAGTTTTTAAGGTAATTGATCCAATATAAGCTAAATTTACACATAAACTTATGTAGAATATATTCTATTTACCTTACTTTCGAAGGCAATTAGTCGGATAAAAGCTTAAGTTGCACATAACCCTAGGTAATATGCGTCCGACGACTTACCTTAGAAACAAAGGTAGGTAACTTTACCTAGTCCATACGGTTTATTAATTTAGATGCTAGAATACAGCGTATTTTTACCAAGTCCGAAGCTGGTTTGACCGAACCTAATTTACATAAGGGATTTAAGGCAAGCTATCTTCGAAATTGCCGTAGCTTTGATTTTGAAGTGTTTTTTTTGTTGGTTTCTGATGAAATTTCAAAAAAAAAGTCCTCACAACAACTATTTTTATTTGCTTGCAAAGAATTATATTTAATAGATATCATCAAAACTGAACAACTCCGCAAAATGAAAACACCAAAGTGACACGAGAGTATTATACAAACGTCAAACGTTTTGGGGTTAGTGCAAATATGTGTACCTCTTGCGTTTGCTTTGAGATTCCCAGAAACTAGTTTGAATCTAAAATTAAATAATTTTTCTGCGTAAATGAAAAGACCGAGTGGTATGAAAGCAGCAAAAATTGGTCTTAGTTTTTATAAACCCAATTTTGCGGGTCCAATGTAAAGCCAGATTAGTCAGTTGCCCCGAATAATCGCATCAATTATGGCGTTCACAGTTCCAATTACGTCGTTGTTATATGAGCTGTTTGAACAAATGACAGATGAAATACAAGATTGAATGTGTTCAGGCTTAACTACATTCGGCAAAAAGTGAAGAACACACACGAAAATGTTTTTTTTCTTTCCACACCGTTTGCAATTTGTATTTTTCTCTCAACTTTTCACAATTATATATGTTATAATGTCTACATACATTATAAAATACGTGGTAAACTACCAACAAAAGCATATGTGTCCGTTTTCATATGCTTTACTACCAAGGCAGTGCATCTGGAATTAGTAACAGATCTCACAACACACAAGAATTTATTGGAGCAATAAAAAGATTCGTAGCGCGACGAGGATATCCAGCGGATAACGCAACAAATTTCATGGGAGCCCGAAATGAATTAAACGAAGTTTTCTCAAAAATTTTACGAATGAAGGAACAGCAGCTATTAGAAACATATGTATCGAGTGGACACCGATTCCTCCAAGATCACCTTATTTCGGGGGTTTGTGGGCACCCGCGGCCAAGTCGGCTAAACACCACATAAAACGGGTATTTTCAGGTGCAGCTTTAACACAAGAAGAATTCACAGCTAGTCTTGTGAAATAGAAACCGAAGGCGCACGGTTAGTCGATATCCAGACATCTAATCAAGAAGTACGATGATCTATAGCTAAAGTCTGTCCACTGCCTTCAGAAATACAGCAAAAACCGGCAAAGGAGTCACTTTCTAATCCTACAGTAATATCAAGAACTTCGGGCGTAATCCAAAAAACATATTTGAGCTCCAAGATCTGCACGCCGGGGAAAATGTTGAAACTGAATTCTACGCAATCCTACTAGATTTTTCCGGGAACTAGAGTTTTTTATGGGAAACAACAACATGAAAATTTCTGTGATTTGGGGCCATATTTCATTATGTATGGGGCAATTTTTATTTTTTTAGTGTGGGGCCAAAATTCATTATGAAAAATCACCCCAAACTTTGCGAAAAAAGGCCACTTTTTCACATTTAAAGTTATTTCAATTATCAATAATCGTCGAATGGTATTCAACAGCCTTGCTTGGTATCACTGTTAGATTAGGTGTATGTGTGAGGTTGGCTATATATAAAGATTTATTGTTATAAAAAAAGTTTGCATATACCCAACCTCACGTCTACTCCAAATCTAACAGTGAAACCAAGCAGGGTTTCATTAAGAAATCATTAAGAATTTTAAAAAAATAATAAAGCTTAGCGGCCTTTATTTTGCAGTAGTTAGTATTGCGGCTTCAAAAATTTGAAAAATGACCCCAAATTACAGAAATTTTCGTGTTGTTGTTTCCTATATTAATTTCTAGGGCCATTTTTAATTTTTGGTTTAGGGCCATTGTTCATTGGTAGCCTTGTTTCCAGCAGCAGTAGCAGCGATTGTGCTGTCGTGAGAGGATAGTGCTCGAGGACACTTTTACAGCATCTGAGCTCCTAGCAGCTGACAACAATACTATGTTCGCTATCACCAGTAGTAACGACTGTTTGCGGTTCGAACTCGATCCGCGTATTGGTCTGGTCATCTGCCAGGTCAAGAGCGAGTTGAACCTCGTGTCAGCGCAAAGCGCTGGTGGCCTATGACCGATGGAACGTTTAGTCCTGTTGTAATAATTATCGTACTGTCGGATCGTTTGCGAGTTTGTTTTTTGTTTCTTTATTGTTGGTTTTTGTCGCAGTGGTCACGTAAGTTCGCTTCGTTTTGTTCGTTAAGGCCACTGGCGACTTAATGTAGTGTAGTGAGGGTGCCAAGCCAGAGCCGGTAGTCGCAGCATCAACCGACATTTGAGTGTATATACCCACTGGAATTTAATTATTTTCTATTGTGTCGTTCATGTTTGTTTTGTTTGCTTTTCAGCCTAGTCGTCATCTAGGGGTTTTATTTTGTACTAAGGATAAGAATGAATCCATTCCAATTCAACGACCTTGTTCAAGCAATACTAAAAACCATAACATGATTAAATTAAATTTGACATTTAAGCCCACGCCTAGTGATAAAAAATTAATGCCTTAAAGGAAAAATAATTTATTACAATAGCTTCTGATAACATTACATTAACGTGTTCTGTTGACATTTGTAGCGTGAAACTGGTGCTAATCTTTTGATACTGTTCAAATTTTGCAAAAACCCTTTTAATAATACTAACCCACTGATAAAAAAAGAGTTACATCAATGTGTACGACATTTCATGCCACATTAATAAAATCCAATAAAAATTAGTTCCAATAAAAAAACATCAATTCAAGCTGGCTGATATTAAAAGGGGTTACATGCGTTTAAAATTGTCAATTTTCATGGAAATTAATATTCGCAATGTTCAATAGATTCAAGGATACAATATTTTATACTCCTTCCTGTACAAAATCCATAAAGGAAGTTGATCTTTTATTACTTAATGTAACATTTTCACATTGAAGAATTGGGATCTTCTTTCAATCGTTTGTGGTCTTTTTTTATTTTATTATTTGGGGACTTTTTTCATTATGGACTTTAACTTCGAAATATAGTTAGAAAACCTGTCTGACGAAAACCATAGCAACTTCGTTGAGCGTTAACTGCGGCCGGCGAAAAGAGAGTTGAAATGCCTTAATCCCGAGTAGCACAGAGTTTGATTTATTAACAATCAATTCAATATGCCTAACTAAGTTTAATTTTGAAGCAAACAAAATACGGTGAATCTTTCTAGAATAATATTATCTATATTATGATCGTAAGCAAACAATATGAAAAAACATTGACATTTAGAAAAATTTAGATGTAATTTGTTATCTTTACACCATTCTAAAAGTGATTGACACATCTTAAGAACTTCAGTTCGTCCGCAAATATTAAAGTACTAAGAACATTTTTATAAAAGTTTGACCAATCAGCGCACAGGTTATGATTTAACAGGTTACATGGGTTTCACAGCTTCAAAAAATCGATTTTTTTTTATTGTCTTAATAATTTCTACAACATCTCGAGAATGTTATCCTAAATTTGCAAGTCATTCCGAATTAAAGTTTCGGAGATACTGCCTTGGGAAGGTGCGCACTCAATTGAATTACGAGGTTTATTTGAGGCTATCCAAACTTTAAATGCGTTTTTCTCATAACTGTGCTTTCAAAGTCGGTTGTCAAAAGTTCTCAAAAACTACTCAACAGGTCTTGATGAAATTTTACACAGGTCTTCGAGATGCAATTCACGAGGACTTGGACAAAGGATTTGTTTTCTATTACAACTATTAAAAAAAATGTTGAGCAAATTTTACCAAAATTTGCATTTTTTTGTAAAAAGGTCTGGCAAAAATCCAATTTTTACCAATTTCCAAACACGATTTGTTTTTTCACTTTATTTTATTCTGTAAAGAGTTCTACTGTCAACGCGAACGCATCTTTTTTCCGAGGGGTCACCGGAAATGACGCCACCATGACGGAGTTATGAATATTTTCCTTTGAAAATTTCAGAAATTCATTTTCAAATGTATATCTTTAAGGCAATAAAAAGTTTGAATAAAATATTTTATTTTTTATATAAAAAAAATTGTTGAAAATTTACCTTTTTTTGCCCGAATAAACCTATGTAACCCCTTAAAGCATTTAAAAAGGTAGCTTGCTTAAATTCACGGTGGAATAATTAAACAAACAGTCAGTTTTGAGAAATTCACTCTATTTGTTCCCCAGTGAAAAAGCTGGTTTACCTACGTATGTGACGTATATATATTGATTCTGATTGTGCCTAGTTCAATAGAAAAAGACAAAAGTAAGCAGTTAGGACATCTCCCACAGCTGAGAACAGACAATGTATAACTGGATGGACGTGATGGTGTTCTTCCTTGCGATTTTCTACACTTTCTAGCTTAAGTGTGTTTAATGGCATCTTACTTCCGAATAATCAAAACGTTATATTGTGTTTCTGCCGTCATCTAGATTACTTTTTTGTAATTCTGTTTTAAAATATCATTCAAATTGTTGCACGTTCTGCTCCGTTAACTTTGTCGCTAAACTATTAGTCGATTACCTGATGTGGTTAAAACACTTGCATTAGTCATTGGGGGAAACAATATGTCATGTAATCATTGTGCACACCAGCAGTTAATTGCTCAATGTGGTGCTGCATTCAATTATTAAGTCGAAAGCCTGCCTTATGAAAGTAATACGAACACCGACGTACTTAGCACCTGCTGTTGGTAGTTCGAAAAATCAACTCTTAAAACTGTCAAAACAAACGAGTAGCAAGCATGGCTTGCCTTCCTGCAAATCGATAATGCATTGTATTCTCCTTGCAATGTAGTGAACAAATTTTAGCAGATGTTCGTTGATACTCTCAGTTTTTTCGAACAAACAGAAAGATTTAGATGCCGCTTTGTAATAATATAAAAATGTATTTAGAACATTTTTTTGGGGGAATCGTTGCACCCTTAGTATCTAGTATTAATCACGTTTTTTTTTTACCGCAAAACACATTTTTATTTTGTAAAAACTCATTTTTGAGGTAGTAATGCTGTAATAGCTTTATTGTCTGGGAGTGTTATAATCATGTAGCAAATTTGCGCTTCAATTCGCTAGCCTATTTAAAATCGGTAAGCAGAGATTAATCTTATTCCGGCCATTCCACTTGTCTAAGCTTATATAAAATATATAATTATTTTACTCCCCTTAGGAGATTAGTTTTAGCAATTAGCTATCTAAGCATAAATATTTTTTTTTAGAAACTAACCGAAAAAGATGTTAAGGGAGCAGGGTAGAAGAAACTGGGTACATGTAACTTACCCGCAAATCCAGGTGATTTTGTTAAACTGCATTTTTATACACATGTTAATGTACGTATTTACACATATTTTGCACCGACAAAGGAGTAATTTTTTAGATTTCGTTAATAAAATGCCTTTTATCTTAAACGGTGAAAGTCTAATTAATGAAGTGTGTTGGAGTGTTAGACTGTTGCTTTGGTATAAACGTATTGTTGAAAAAGTTACATTTGACTGGGGTTTAAATAAAGTATGCTCTTAATGTCAGAATTAAGTATAAATAACAGACGTTGTGAATTCTCTCTTTGCGTTATAAAAACTTTTCGATTCGTTCGAGAAAAAACTAAAGTCTGTTGAAAATATGAGAGAACCTAAACGATTTTTTTTTCGATTCGATCATGAACCATTTTTTAACTTTCACCAAAATCGTTGGAGCGATTTTATAAGATAAAATATTTAATTTTGTATTACGGTCTTTTTAAGTAAGACAAGAATACAAAAAACAGCTTTTACAATATAAATATAATGGACGACAATATCAGTGAATGTGTAAAATAAAATTTGTTAGAGATCAAATCGAGAACAGTGAATGTTCTCATTTGATAAAATGAAATAAATAAATACTAATTAGCAGTGACTTACCGTGGTGCTTTCAGTAGCTTTATCGTATATTTACCTATACAGAGTTTAATTCTAAGAGCATGACAAGGACGTGATGAACAACGTTTTTATTTCTTCTTATTTTTATATAATGAACATATTTTCCCTATATTTTTTTTAATATTTAACATTATAAGGTAAAATGCATTTAGGTACTTTTACAGATCTTAGATCAATTCGACAAAAATATACAGGCATTATGAACAATAGAGACATCTGTCGGGGTGACGGCAATCGAACATAAACATTAAATAATCATAACAATCACAACCTTATATTAACTAATACGCAGTATATACTCAATTATTACTTTAAAAATAGATCTGAGTCCATAATTTTTGTCTATGTCTCACCCTATTGCGTTCTACAAACGCTCTTAAATCATCTAGAAGATTATTCCAGTGGGCTGATTTAATTCAAATTAGGGAATTCGACAGAAAAAGTGGACTGCCAAAATTGAAAACAAAAAGATTTTTGTCATAAGGTGTTAGGTCTTACTGACAATCGTTTGTATTTAGAAAATACTACCACGAGAGGATAATGACACACAAAGCCCAATGTGTTCCAATCCAAATCTGCGCACCCTGCATTTAAAAATGGGGTTGTTAGTACAAATGACAGCATGCGGTCCTTTGAACAACTGAGCATCATCGATTTTATATATTCTGGTGAACATTTTCGGTGAGGGTTCGATATCTATAAAAGAAATCTATGCGATAGATAGTAACAATCCATTATAACGGAATAAGTACAAACTGATACATGTTATGGTTGGCAATAAAAAAATATTTTTCGATACAAACTTGTTGATAAGAAACCGAACAACGGTGCACACTTAAAATATTTACAATATCCTCCGGGGAATGCTCTTCTTAACGTGGAGATAATATCTTCAGATTAGTAGTGAAATAGAATAAAATGATTTGGAGCGAAATTACCTATCTGATTTTATGCTTCCGATAATATCAAAATGTTTATATTTTGCGATTGGATACGCTCAGAGTATTGTCACAGAAAAATACAGGAAGAAATGAAATAACATTTGTAAGTATGTATGTATGTGTATGTAGACATAAATATTATAGGCTATAACTCTCAAATGATTTACAATCTAAGCTCGGTCAAAGTACCTTTTATATAGTAGGTATAATAAAGCTCGCCGAATTAAATAAAGAAGTATGGCAAGTTTGTACGATCACAGCAAACTAAGTGATAGTTTGGTTTACCATACTTTCAAAAAAGCAGTCAATTTAGCATGTTTTTGTTGTAAACTCGAATGCTTGTTTTATGTGAAACACGCTGTAGTACAGGATGCAATGACTGAAAAAAACTAATACTCGAGTTTACTATAAATACTGGGACCGCATCAGTTAATGAGCAATACGTAACTGAATTATCTCGGTTTGGAATTACTGCTTCAGTTATCGAGCATGGTATCGAGTTTGATAGTTTGAAATTTCCTAGTCAGTAATCGTATGTTTTTTCATAAGATAGATCTAAAGGGGTCGTATGGCAATAAAACGGTAGATAAAGTGTTTTTGTAGAGTGTTTCTCACAAATACGAACTTAAATTATTTACAGAATTCATTTAAACATAATAAATATGATTCAGGAAAGAATTATAGCCGATTTTATGGCTGTGTAAACCGATCTGCCGAAAAATATTCATCAGCCGAGAAAAAAAAAATAACAAAATATACATTCTTATTGATAAGGTTTATTACTCATTTACTGATTCAATTCAATTTATTACATAAATGATGGTTGAGTACAAGTTAGACTTTCAAGTTAGTTCTTTGGTAATTACATACGATTATAGAAAAATAAAATAACGGGTGATCCAATTAGAGATACTTT
This sequence comes from Ferdinandea cuprea, assembly GCA_963576555.1. Lineage (NCBI taxonomy): Eukaryota > Metazoa > Arthropoda > Insecta > Diptera > Syrphidae > Ferdinandea > Ferdinandea cuprea. The sequence goes on from OY754960.1 coordinate 52,395,634, forward strand.
TTTCAATAGCCTTTTTTGACAGATCACGTGTAAGTCGTGTCATGCTGTCATGTTATTTTTGTTTAGTATTGTTTGGCATTTCATAATGGAAAGACTTACGCGTGAACAACGTTTACAAATTGTTCAACTTTATTATGAAAATTCACGTTCTGTGAGGAATGTGTTTCGTGCACTTCGCTCAACTTATGGTCAACATAATCGGCCTACTGATCGTACTATTCGCAACACCATCACCCATTTTGACACCCAGCATTCATTATTGGATAATATTCGACCGAATAGACCACGTCCAGCACGCTGTGAAGAAAATATAGCGGCCGTAGCTGAGAGTGTACACGAAGCCCGTAGAGAGTCGATTCGGCGCCGTTCGCAGCAACTCGGACTGACGTATGGAACGACTTGACGCATTTTACGTCAAGATCTTAAATTGAAAGCGTACAAAATACAGCTTGTACAACAACTGAAGCCGCTCGACCTTCCCACTTGAAAAGTTCCAAGAAGATCCGACGTTTTCGAGGCAAATTTTGTTTAGCGATTAGGCCCATTTCTGGCTCAATGGGTATGTAAATAAACAAAATTGCCGCATTTGGGACGAAGAGCAACCTGAAGAGATTGAAGAACTGCCACTTCATCCAGAAAAAACAACGGTTTGGTGTGGTTTGTGGCCGGTGGAATCATCGGTCCATATTTCTCTAAAAATTATGCCGGTGCGAACGTAACCGTCAATGGCGACCGTTATCGTGCCATGATAACCGACTATTTGATGCCTGAAATTGAAGCTCGTGATCTCGGCGACATTTGGTTTCAGCAAGACGGCGCCACTTCCCACACATCGCATCAATCAATGGACTTATTGAGAGAACATTTCGGTGAGCACATAATTTCACGTTTTGGGCCGGTCGATTGGCCACCAAGATCGTGTGATATCACACCGTTAGACTTTTTCCTGTGGGGATATGTAAAGTCAAAAGCTTATGCCGACAAACCTTGGAGGCCTTGGAGGAAAACATCACGCGTGCCATTCGCCAGTTACCAGTCGAAATGCTCGAACAAGTGATCGAAAATCGGACTCAACGGATGGACCATCTGCGACGTAGCAACGGCCAACATTTGATAGACATAATCTTCAAAAAATAAATGCCAAAGGATGTTATTTCAAATGATAATAAACATTCTCCATTAAATTTGAATTTTCTGTGTTTTTTTTTCTTTAAAAAAGTAGGGAACCTCGAAATGGATCACCATTTATAAATAAGACAAAATAATAGATAACTATATTTTAAATAAATAATAAGAAGAAAAATAAAGGTGTAAGAAAATAGAACTAATAGGGGAAGTGGGAAAATTGGAAAAAAGAAAGAGAAATAAAAGTATCGATATTGGGGAGAATAGTTATTGTTGTTGCTATAGAGAGCCTAATGTGGCATTTTTTAATTTAGTAGCTCCTGTTATTTGTTTTATCGATGTGGGAAGAATGTTTTTTCTTTATCAATATTCGGTTTATATAACCGAACAAAATAAATTGTTAATTATAATGGTGATTGCTAGTGAACTGAAAGTCATTAAATTGCATGGCTAACAAATCTGTACGTGGCTTGATAACATAATATCTCGAAGCTCAAATGAGATATTGAAATAAAGCCGTACAAAAAGTTTTTGATGAAGCCATTAATGAAATTATTTTAATATGGTTCAGGGTAAACCACAGTTTCTTAAATCCTCGGTAACGATAAGGGAAGAATAACAAATGTTTTTATTCTCTTCAATCAAGCACAATAAAGCATCTCTCAAAGTATTCAAAATAGAATTGAGGAAAGCCAAGACACTTCTGTGGGTAAATGGTAGAAGTTTCTGAGACTTCAAGGGCTGCATATTAAGAACAACACAAAGGTCGCCTTGCTGGGTATAGAGCAACTTTTAATAATGTGGAAACATCTACGATCGCTAAGATATTGTCAGCGCAAGCCGCAGATGAAGCAATCGGTAAGCTAATTAATGTACTACAGATGACATTGATTTTGCCGTTTCAAGTAGGAGCATCGGTTCTACTAAGGATCTCCTTCAATATGCTCTCAACAAGCATTCTCTGCATTATTATTTTATATTTAAAAGTAAATGTAAATTCTTAAAAATTATAAATTACACAAATGCTATATAATAAATTCGACAATAATAAATAATGAAACACAATGGGGTGAATAAACGTCTTTTACTGCAACTTTAATTAGGGGTAAGTAAGCCGCATTAAAAACACAAATCAAACCTCTTCTTCAATATTAATGTTTCTCAGCTATAATGTTTAATTGGTAAAGTTGGCAAAAGTTGCATAAGAGTAAATATACAATCTTTATAATAATTTTTTTTATAAATAATTCATATAAGTTGGAAAACTCACTAAACAATAAAAATGTATAACTTTGATGCGGCCACATATTTCAATTCCTTTAATACACTGTCTTCAAGGATAACTAAGTACATGGTTTAGGTGAAGTGTTTTTCGAATTCAGTGACCAACAAATAGATTAGCACCACACAAAACATTCTGATGATCGGGCGTGGAAAGCTCTGAAACAGGTGAAAGTTGTTGGCATTCTAGATATTAGAATATTTAGAAATATTAACTTAATCAGACAATTTCTAAGTTTGTGGAAGCTTTCATTAAAATTAACTTGTTTTATTTTGTATATGTATGCTGGTAGAAAGTGTAATCTTACCTTATAAACAAACAAATGTTCCTGTATGCATTTTTCTACAAATTACAATTTACATTCTTTCGTCAATTCATTTGAATTATATTTGAATTAAGGTACCTATGAACACCTCATTCCAAATATACTACTTACATTATATCCATAGCTAAAAATTTCATCCAGATCTTACATCTTCTTTTTGTTACCAAACTGCAACATTTATCTCATCTTGAACAAAATTTTCATGAGCTACTTAATGTTGAACCCATACTTGTACACACAAAAAACAACCCTCTTTAACAATGTTTTCAACATCCGATTCGACATGGGGTGAGTGCAAACAATGGACGTTTTCACGTCACCTGCCGCATACAAAACGAATCAAATGCATACTATGCACAGTTGAATAAGTCCAGAGTCGGGATTTCCGAAAATAGGATGTGGCACACAGAAGAACTGATCTGAACTGTTGTGGATGTCGTTATCCTTGAAATACGGAAATGGTAAATTTCAAACGAATTTATTCCTGTTGTCGTTTCATAAGCGGTAGGAGTTCCAATGAATTCAGGAAATCAGACAGATGTGGCTAAAGTCACGCTCTCCAATTACACTGGCGTATTTAGCATGATTCTAAGATTACGATGTTCGATGATTCGCCATGTTGTTTTATCTACTCATAGCCGCACATAGAGTTTACAGTACTCGCAAACGTATGCTGACCATTGCTATTATTGTGTTGTTGTTCAAAATCGGATGAAAGGTGTTGGTAATCTTGGGTCGTATGACCTCAAGATATTCTCGTACAATCACGCTATCACTTTCCTCAAATTATCTTATCGTTTTTATCGTCGGAGACTCAGGGGAGACAGAAGCTATCATATACCCTATTCAAACCACACTGTAATCTGAGGTTTCGCGAAAACTCCTAAAATCGCTATTTTAATCAGGAGAAAAAAACATCAAACAAGCCCATCATAGTGTGAATGCTTTGACGAGGTCTTGGAATCCTTTTTGTAGAAACCTTTGATTTCATCGACGTGTTAATAAGGTAATAAAATCAACTCATGATCTGATTTCACGTCCAAATACTAACATCGATGGAAACATTTCGGTTGCTTTTAATTCCATTATACATTCACAAAATAGAAGCTCCTTATCACCTTTCTTCCCTCTTACTCGTGGATCCAAAATTAGCGAACAAAAATAAACAACAAACAAAGGGACTGGTGTGAATGAACTTACAAAAAAACCGATTCTCATACGATAACGACTATGACGGAGGAGGAAGAGAGTCTCTTACTCCACCGTCCGTCGACAAGCAAATTTTCGGATAGGGGAAGCGAGGGAACGGTTGACATCAACATCGTGACATTATTATACTTATTTCTAGAGGAGGATGACAATCGATCCATTGCCAGCTAATCCAAATTCTCAATATCGTCAACTGGATCTCTTAGGAAAAGAGTCTTAAATTGCAAAATAACGATCAAGAAGTTGAAGAAAAGATCGACTCTAGCAGACAACGACAAACAAAACGCTGTTGATTTTTTGGAATTTCAGTCTTTGGATAGATATGAGCCTTGTGCTAATACTCTACTAAAGACGGTGTCTCCAGAACTATCCAGCGAGGATGCGCTGATGCGACCACCAATGCCGGTGATATGCCGCAGCCTATCGGGGCACCGGTCTGCTGTATCTGCCTTCAAAAAAGAAGTTGACAGCCAGGACGCTGACAAATCACTGGGTAAGGCAAACTCATCGTTGCGAAGCCTAGTGAGCCAAAGGATGTTCGGAGTTAACCGAAGCCGTAGCAATTAATTGAAGCCGCAGGAATCCGCGCCGACTAATAGGCCGGTTTAGGAGCTCTGAACCTAGTACCTTAACGGGATAGAAAGCGGCTCTGCTAGAAAGGGCTTCCATAGACATAGAGATTGTATGGCGCAGCAGCCAGAATGATAGGAAGCAGACCCAGAAAGGAAAAAGGAGTTTGATTAGTGGAGGGGAAGGAATGCCGATTGAATTCCGCTTTGAATAAGTGAAAATGCGTAAAGCAAAGTGCCGTCCCAACCATGGATGAGTGTCAGCTGAGCAAACACCTTGCTGATCTAAGACGGTTATGCACAATAGCAGAACAAGATGTAATGTAGATAGAGTGAATGCCTCCAAAGGTGTTACAGTGAAACCAGCCGCAGCGAGGACGAAATGCCGATTGCCTTTCATCTCGACTGCGTCTGGTTCAAAGCGGCCAGCAGTTGCTCAAGGTAAGGACGCGTCCGATCCTAAAGGAGCTCTGGGAAATCCCAAAAGAGGCCGACACGATGACACAATCTCCGCGGTTCTAGGTAGGGAAGGGAAGAAACGAAAGATCGCAGAAAAGTTCAAGGAAAGTCTCCGAGTCGCTGTTGTCGACCATGATAATCCAAATCGGAGAGAAAAGAATCCTGGATGGTTTCAACGACGCCATCCTGAAGGCAGACGGCAAGGTTCCACTTTTTCTCTTTTTTTATAATGTACGCGCACTAAAGGGATTTTGGATACCGTTATAATGAAGTACCATAGTGCAGGCATTAGGGAAATGAAGGATTAGGAAAAAGGATATACCGATGCACGTTGGTTTTAAATGTAAACTATACTGTGTAGGAAAAACAGGAAAACAGAGAGCCAGAATCCTGTCCAGTAGCGTCAAATATGTTATTGGTGCACCAGACCAGATATGGTTGTACTCAAGCTTGGGAGAAATATTTCTTGCATTGCTTGAGGAAGCCTAGACAATTCGCAGCATTCTTGGCGACGTCGAATATGTTCCAACAAAGATGTTCGTTAACACACATACCAAGAAAAGAAAGCTTTTCAGTTTCAGCGATGCAAGTGCCATTCATGGATAATTGCAGAGTATTTGGGTTTCCCTTTAATGACAAAAGATAGCATTGGGTTCTGGAAGCATTAAATTCTACTCTGTTGGTTTAAGCCCACTTAAGAAAGCTGTTAAGGTCAATATTTAATGAGCGTATGTTAGTTGCCGTTCTAGCACCAAGACTGTCATCGGAAAAGGAATGGATTTGATTAAAAGTGACAGAAAAATGAGAAAGAGAGTCGGAGACAAAACGGAGCCTTGAGGGACACCAGCATTTATTTGGTTGCAGACCTGAAACCGTCCAAAACAACTTGCATTGAACGGTCCGAAAGGTAATTTCTAGTGCATTGAAGAAATGTATCATCGATTCGAAATGCACGCATTTTCTACAAAAGAGCCTGATGCCAAACTCTGTCAAATGCCTTTGAAATATCAAGAGCAACGACCTTACTTTCACCACCACGGTGAATAGATTGGTTCCACTTTTTGGGTAGATATGCCATCAAATCACCAGTTGCTGCGAAAAACGTACTGTCGGTCAATAATAAGGATTCAAGATATTTCATAAGCTAACGATTTATCAGAGTTTTCATGACCTTGGAAAGAAGGGACGTTAGTGCCATTGCCTTTTTTCCTGGACGGGCTGGACAAATGCTGTTTTCCATTTTCTCTTACGCAGTGGTTTTGCCAGCGTCGAAGAACACCTCTTCAAAACGATAGGGGAAATACCATCTGGAACAGCGGATTTATGAATGTTGAGATCTTAAAAGAACTCTTGCCAATATACAAGTGCGAAAATGGATTGGTCCTATAGAATATTCTACGCGCTCGAGTACAGGGGGAGATAAAGCAGCAAGCAAATTGGCTTTATCCGAAGAGCTGACAGCTGGGATGTCATTGTAAATGAGTGTCGGGATAGATGACAAGGCCGAATTTTTAATATTCTTGACAAACGACCAAAATTTGTTACTACCGGTGGGATTTTGTAGTATTTTTTGCCTCAACTTTTGGTCGTAGGAGAACTTGACACGATTAATGTGGGCATTGCAGTCAGCCTTAAATGACCGAAAGCTTACCTCTTTAGCCCTGTTAATACTCCTAAAGAAACCGTTTAAAGCTTCCCAATTGGCTTTCTCGTATTGCCATACGGTTCTTTTAGGAGCTTGTTCTTTAACTGTGTGGCTGGAGAACAATGTGATACAATGGTCTGACGAACCTAGAGGCGATAATACATTTAAAGTGTATTTATCAGGGTAAGAGGTAAGAAACAAGTCCAGAGTGTTGGCGTTTTGACCGCTAATGTCCGGTACCCGTGTCGGCTCATTTACAAGCTAAGTCAAATTATTAACCTCAGCTAAGATCTCGACACACCTTCCTTCGGGTGTTGCCTGCCCAGAACGTCGAAGCCAACTTGAATTGTGTATATTAAAATCGCCCGCAATGACGATTTCAGTACGAGGACAATGGGTTACAATTCTGGTGATGGAATCAGACCGTGCATCAAACTCATTATAAGTTGAATGCATGTCCTGGTTAGGGCTTCTGTAAATACAACAGTAGTGAATTAATAGCCTACGGAGATGGACTTTTAGCCAAATAAATTTAAAATTAGAATTTGGTAGGCTACATCACTACGTATATAAACGGCGATACTAAGGGAAAAGAATAATGGCACCAAGTTATACCCAGGCACACTAAACTCCGTTAAATCGGAAACAATGCTGACCTGTGTTTCACTAAGTGAAAAAACAACTGGTTTGTTGAGATTCATGTGGGCAGATCGAATATTGCTCACGTCAACTCTAAAATTCCTACATATAACAAAAACCAAACACAAAAAACTCAACTCCGACACTGACTATGCTAAGCCGTACCGTGTAGATCCAATCGTCAGCTTTCCAAAACAAATCCAAAAAAAAAGCCTATACAATGAATTTTACAGCACACTGTTTTCTTTTGCTTATTTTTCGGTTATCAGCGCGCGCTTAGCGTAGTTTGTTGCTGTGTACGCTGGCCGCGGACCGATTACAAAAAATACAAAATGCGTGTGCACGCATCGGGAGGAAACTCGATACTATTGGCAAAATTTCAGCGTCCGCGTTGGCATTACGCGATGCAAAATAAGGCTTGTGGTGGCGACGCCGAACAGGGAGGGTGGGGAAACGACTGGCCGTCGTGAAGATACTAGAAGTAAGCCTTCACCACAGTAAGGCGGCCAGCGCCAACCTTACTCTTCTAATGAATACTAAGAAGGAAGATGTCCCACTTATTCAAGAACTGTGGATAATAAGGGGCAAATAAAAGGGCTGAACTCTAGAGACCTGGTGGCGTTTAAGATTAACGCACCAGATAATAGTAGGACACGTATATGTATTGTTGCAAGGAACCAGATAAATCTCTTTCTCTTACCTAGCTACAGCAGCTACATGGACCAAACCGTGATTAAATTGGAACGACAGGGGAAGTGCCCGATGATACTTGCGGTCACATACATGCCTTTCGACTCTCCTACTAATCTACCGTCTGAGCTGACCAGTTTGCGGATCATTAAATCAGAGAAAGAGAAATGGGACTTCATCCTAGGATGCGACGCCAACTCCCACCATGCTCAATGGAGAAGCACCGACACAAATGTTCAAGGTGAGTCTCTCTTTGAGTTTATTTTAGAGCATAAGTTACTTATAGCTAACAACGGTAATGAACAAACATTCAATACTCGTAATAGACGTGAGGTTTTAGACGTAACACTCTACAACAATTCACAGACCCTTACTGTGCGAGAATGAAAGGTTTCACCCGAGGCACCCTTTTCGGATCACATAATTATAGAATTCATGATTGATGAGACCGTTAGCTTGTCTCAAAAATGCAGGGACCCCAGAACGGCAAACTGGGAAAATTTTATTGCAGAGGTAGGAATAAACAGTCAAAAACTGCAGCAGCAGACACTGAATACACCACGAGAAATCGACGCTACCACAGAAGTCTTCAGTAAAATTCTACAGGAAGCTTACGAAAAAGCATGTCGTCTACGAACAATAAGCGACAGGAAGTCTCCACCTTCGTCGGCCAAAAATCTTTTTCAAATGAGAAAGGAAACAAGAACTTCTTTTAATGCTTCAAAATCTTCAAATTCCCATTTAGACTGGGACATTTACAAGGCTAATCAGCGTAGGTTCAAGAGCGCGATAGCCAGCGCTAAACGTATAGCCTAGCGAACGTTCTGCAGTGATATTGAAAGCACTACGGAATCAGCAAGGCTCAAAAAAATTCTGTCCAAGGAACCGCGCCTAATTAGCTGCATTGTCAGTCCCCCGTAAGATGCTATTACGGCAGAAAAGATAATCTGGGAAATAGAAAGCTTCAGTCCCTTCCAATTCCCTGGAGGTGACGAGATATTTATTAAATCCAAACTGCTTCACTGCTATCGCATAGAACTTAAGGTTCCTGGATCACAGCACAAGATATGTCTTTGTTGGGTTCCTGGGCACAGGGACATAACCGGCAATGAGATGGCCGACTAGCTAGCAAGAAAAGGATCCAAAATGGATCGCGATCTGGCACTTCAGTCGATCAAACCACCACTCTGCAACCTAAGAGAACGAGTGGAATACAAGATCAGAATGAAATCCAACAATGGGTAGAAATCTAAAACCACCGCCGTGAAATATCACGGAAACTATGGCCTGAATATTATAAAAACCGAACCAAAACTTCTATAGTACGAAAGAGCATCGCTGTCCAAGCTGGTTGGTGCTTTAACTGGTCATAATTTTCTGTGAAGCAACATGATGAAACTAAATATCAATGCGAATTACGAGGCTGCGGCGATGAAGAGCTCCATGAGGACACCCCTCACTATCTCTGTCACTGCCCGGGTCTATGTCACTTGAGGAACAGAACACTTGAAAATTTCAGATTTTGAGGAATTGTCAGATGTCTCACTCTCTAATCGTTGCAGATTTCTGGAGACATCGGGATGGCTTGATAAATTTGATTAACCACGAGAGAAGGAAAATAAATTAAAGAAGGCCACAACACCGGCGTATCCCACATCTCAATGGGCATTGCAATTGGTCGACAATGACTTAAGTGTGGCATGAAAGAAACGATTCTTTTATGCCAACCCATTTAACCTAACGTAACATACCACCCTGCGACAAATGTGCAAACCGAACAGTATTGCAGATCATGAAAAAAGCTAAAAACTATTAAACATAAAAACCGAATATGTCGGAAATAAAAACAGACCTATGATAACCTATACATACATATATATATTACTATTATTCTCTTTACCTATATTGCCCAAATTACATAGTTATGGTGTATTACTACCTTGCTACTGACAATAAGAATAACAATTTTGTAAGCAAATGACAATCGAAAATAAATACATTGAAGGAAAAGCTACTAAAACCCTTCATTAAAATAGTTGTAATTGATGCTCTTGATAGAACCAAGCTTTACTCAAAAGGATAAAAAATTAAATGAATAACTAAATAGATACATAAATAAATAAATAAATTAACAAGTAATGAACATCAACAAAGCAAATATTGAAATAAATAATAATTATCTAGCTAGGTTTGCTATCAATGCGTTATCGGAAGAAATACATGATATATTATATCTCTCATATAGCCTTCAAAGTCTTAACGATACATATTGCAAATTTGGTGCAATTCTTCAGTCGAAAAATGTCTCGGAAGATTCAACATCATTTTCAAGACTTTATTTTGAATTATTTGTAACCTACGAAAGTGAATTATTGTACATCTGCCCCACGCTGGAGAACCGTAAACAATTATTGCTTGAAATACAACTTTGTATATCAACAACTTATTTATACCCTATCCTAAGGGTATATTAATTTTGACACATAGTTTGTAACACCCCTTAATATTCGTCGTAAACCCATAAAAGTATATGTAGGCATTGCCCTCCTTTATAAGTTTGTCATATAAAGTTTTTTGCCACGACTACTTTTTGTGGGCGTTTTTTACTAAAATGCTGTTTTCTTCGAAAATTTTCATAGAAAGCGAAAAAAAATGTTTAACAAGATATTTACCCAATATTTTTTCCAACATATTTCCCATACAAAGTTTTTTGCCACGCCCATTTTTTGGGGGCGTTTTTTTCAAAAAAAAAAACATTTTTTTTAATAATAGAATGAAATAAAATTCTATCCATCATCTTCTTAATGCTTTTTTTCTTTGGGGCATATAGCGATATGGATAGGGTATCATATTGTTCGCCCCAAGCGGACTGTAGCCTTTCCTTATGTCTTTTATGCTCAATTTAAATTTAAGGTTTATTGTGATTCCAAATTTTTTCACGATTTCTTGCACGTGTAAGCAAAAAGTGAGGGACATTTGGCACTTGAATGCCAACCTATAGTCTTACCGCAAATAACTAGGTTGTTGCTTGGCAAAACCCAGGATTTCCTTTTTCGTGTGAAAAAAAAAACAGCCTGTGTTTTCGAATCATTTTTTTTAATTTTCTTAGCATTGTTTCTATTAAGAAACCAACTAAATTTGAAGAACATATACAGGTATCATCGGCGAAAACTACTTTTTCCCAGTTGAGGAAAAAAGGGAAATCGTAAGTGAAAATATTACTTAAGGACCTAGGACAGAGCCCTGCGATACAACTGCATTTACATCAAGGACATTTAAACGATTTGTTTACAGCAAATCTAAATGTCCTATTTTTTAAAAAGGAATGTACAATCTTTATGAGATACATTGGGAAATTGAGAGTTAAAAGTGTAACAAAGCGTTATGCCAAATGGTGTATCTAGAAAAACATACCTGTGATTTTTCCTTCATTGAAATTTTTTTTTTATATGTTTGGTTATTCTATGCACTTGGTGAGCGGAATTGTGGAATGCACGAAAACCAAACTGTTCTAGTGGAAGTATATCGTATCTTTCAACATGTGTTATTTTTTTTTTTTAATTACTTATTCAAAACATTAACTTAATGAGCTTAGCAGACTGATCGGCCTGTAATTGCAAGGCATATCTGCGGATTTGCCTGGTTTTAAGAGCGGAATAATTTTAGCTGTTTTATAACTGTATCTTAAGAATACAGCGTACTTGTTTTTTGGCAATTGCTTTATCAGCACTTTCGAGGATAGCAGTTGTAAAATTTGAGACATTTATATCTATCGGTTGAACACTAAGATCATTAACATGAATGTTATTTATAATTCTTAACCTAGATCGCATTTCTCTTTAATATTTAGACCAATTTGCGTTTTTCAGGTCTAAATTGTCATTCCTTTGTTGTAAAGCTGATTATGACAGGTAAATGGTTTGAGCCTAGTTCATTTATAACCATGAGTACAAAAATTGGGGATATTCGTCAGAAAAATATCCAATTTTGGTTGGTTAGCCCTACTATTACTAGGATCATATTTTGATTCGGGAGGATAAATTATATTGAACGAATGCCTTGAGTTTATATTTTTATATTTTCAAGGATGTTACCACAGGCATTTGCTCTCATACAGCACCACCTCCGATTTCTGCAATTTAAATCACCGTCAACTAAAAATAAATTGTTTGAACTTATTACCTTTCTTAGATCATTGTTAAAATTTAAACGTTTTTCGTTAGATGTTGCACCACCCGGAAAATAAACAGAAATTATATTTAAAGTTGAACCATTTAAAAAAGGTATTTTTATACCAATATTTTCAATAATATTAGTTAACATTATTAGAAGTGCCAGAATCCGAGGAAGCCTTCACGTCAAAGAACCCATCTCGAAAAAATTGGAGCACGACCGACTCAGTTAGTATTGTCATGTTCAAAGGAGGGATCCTACGAAGCTCGTCAAAAAGGCAATGGCAATCAACGTTCTCTTTCAATCGCGTAGAAGATGCAGGCCTAAAAAATCTTGGATCACACAAATGCAGAAACACCAGCATTTGATTGGCCTCAATGATGAAGTGATCCAAAATCGGGGTGCGCGCATATTTTTTTTGAGGTCGAACCGGCGAACCACACAGGCGGACCAGTAGGAATGCAGTGAACTGGGAGGGTTATGATCCCTGTTTTTCCTGATCATAATCTCGTCGTTAAATGAAGAGAAGAAGAAGATTTTCAATAACATTAGTATTTAAAATAATAACAAGTTCATGACGAATTGTTTTTTTAAAAACCACGGCAACACTGCCTCCCATACGCCCTACTCTACGACAACAAATATATTCTTGATTACTTAACCTCTAATTAAGAGCAAGCCAACTTTCGGAAACAAAACCTACATCTACATTATGCCTTATGAGAAAGACAAATAATTATATTGTTTTATATCGAATGCTTTGAGCATTCCAACATCTAACATTCATGGATGTATTATTCAGGGTGCTTGTTTGTATAAATATTTAATTACTAATTGTGCAATAGTATTAAATTGTTCTGCTTTTGTATCCCAATTACTTAATAGTGTTATCATATCCGCCGTAAGTTGGTTAATCTCTTCTAAAGAAAAATGGGTCACTCATATTGGTATCACCAGTTTATTACTCGCCCACGTATGAGAGACGGGCACAGTAACCGGTTTTGATGTTGTTGCAAATCGACTGAAGTTGCTTTGTATATTACTATTATCAAGTTGTCACAGATTGGTGGAGGTTGCTATTTTAAAATTCGTTTACAATTTTAAGAATAAGTTGGTATGTGAGTATAATTTTTAAAATTCTAATATGGACTATTAAGTAAAAGCCATTTGGTGGATTTGTCATACCCATAACTTGACCCGGATAATATCCCGTTCCTCCAAACACCAACGAAACTCTATAGTTTTGAAAGTGAAGATTGTTACGTTGCTTATAACAAATCAAACGACATTGCAATTCTTACAGATGATTCGGAAACAACGAAGAGGGAACAGGGGCTGGGATCTTCTCAAAAGATCCAGAACTAAGAGTGTAAGAAGTAATGAAATGGAACTAGTTTCAAGACATTCATTGCAGATGTCTAGTACTTGCTAACTTTACAGGCTTCCTATCCGTGAAGAGTGTCTGCCTGACAAGGCAGCCTTGCACCCTCTGCGATCCCGGAAATACTGCTTCCAATTTTCAAGCCCAAGAGCTCTGGCACCTGTGATGGCTTGGTGTAGTAGGTACGCATGATAAAAAAATTGGATTGGAATGGTGGTTCCAAAAACTTTTATATTCACTGCAAGAAACCCCATTAAACATTATTATCCATCTTAAGCACCACGAAACCTCAGCCTTTATACAAAAACTAAAAACATAAAAGAGTTAATTAAGAAAATGATTATCTGTTTTGATATAGTTGATAATGATACATTTGATACATTTATCAAAAGAAAAAGATACATTTCTCAAGAAGTCAGCGGCAACGCTGCAAACGATTGCTGCACTTTCTCCACAGTATGAATTTGACGTTTGCTTCTCGAAGATAACTTTTCTCTCATATCCAGAAAGCTCATGCAAGACCTCGCTGAAGGAAGGTATTGAGTGAAAAATTGCCAAGATTTTGTTTGTAATGATAAACTCACTTTTTGGTGATCTTCGATTATTTTGATGCCAATTGTCATATTTTTACTAAAGTAATCGATAGCTTGGATTTCATTTAATAAGAAGTGAACATTTTCACAAGTTTTTTGGAGTACACGGGAATCCGGGAGACATTGTAAGGGTGTGAAACTCACGAACCTTAGATGGGTCCGGATCCATCTTTAGATTTTTGTTTTTGTTGAGAGATAAGCGAATGTCTTCAACACTAGACGGGGATCTCGTCCGCTTATGAATTTTTGCTTAGTCATCGTTACGCACAGAAGGAAAGTTCGATCAGTTCGATGAGCTGATAAGTACTGTAACAATGCAAAGAGAATTTGAAAAATTTGCATCAGCAGCATCAGTCTTCCATCCTAAACTCAAATGAATTTAGTATCGTCTGCTCAGCTTTCCTGCTTATGATTTGGTGCATGCACCCTACCAAAACATCACCACCATGTTTAAAGGGTTCCGCTAACAGGTCATCGGAGCCAGCGGTCTTCTTGTTTTCCACCATTTTAATAGCCCAACAAACCTCTTTTAAACTGGGATGTGGAATTTCTTCTACATTCACTGGATGCTGGTACTCTTCTTGCCCTACCACTCTCTCGACATGTTGCCATTTAGCATGTGGTAGCAATGCTGCTTAAACACCTCTAAAATTCCCTGCGCTTCGTTTGTCATCATTATTTCGAAGAGCCTGCGTTCCGGGTTTGAATCCAGCCTCCAGTTGCTTGGCTATCTTGTTAAACATCCGGATATTGTTTTGATCTCGGGAATCTTCGGATTGACATTGGAGACTACGCAGGGTTTTCCTCTCCTCCCTTCTTCTGGCTCTATACTCTTCCCTTGCTATTATGTTGCTTGCAAATGTGGTGGACGCACTCATCATCATACTAAGGACTCCTTTTCTCTGAGGATTAGTATCCTAAGGTGGTCTCCGCTACATCCTTGATGATGTTCCGATTAATTAGGTTGCGGCAAAGTTGGAAAAGCCTAGATGGAAGGATTCTGGTGCACTTACCCAACCACGGCAACAATGTGAAAATGTAAAAATCACCGAACATCACTAATAACTTAATTTTGTTCATTTTTATCATGCGTACCTACTACACCAAGCCATCACAGGTGCCAGAGCTCTTGGGCTTGAAAATTGGAAGCAGCATTTCCGGGATCGCAGAGGGTGCAAGGCTGCCTTGTCAGACAGACACTCTTCACGGATAGGAAGCCTGTAAAGTTAGCAAGTACTAATCATCTGCAATGAATGTCTTGAAACTAGTTCCAAGTATTTCATTACTTTTTGGATACCTTATTGTATTCATATCTGTACTCATATCTTGAAAATGAAAATGAATAATTAGCCAGACATTTGATTATTGAGTCACCCATTGTCAACAAGACATTAATTTCAGTGTCCTCATATAGAATGGGTACACTACACTGAGTACACCGAATACATTGAGTCCACTCATTTTGAATGAATCCACTTAGTTCTTTATTAATGATTGTAGCGCAAATGATATGAATGAATTTCGAAGTGCGGCGGCACTTGTGTTATGTTTTATTCTTATAAATAAAATTATACGTAAAGTTTCAATTTTGTTAATACATACCTAATTTATTGCTTCTTTTTATTACTATTTTTTATTTTTGTTTTTTAAAAAAAATATTTTGATTTATGTAAATTTCGGAACAAAAATTAACTTACATAATATTTTTCATTTTGTTTAATCATCTAAATTGCTGATCAGGAACTTTTATTCTCTTCCGCCTCATAACCTACTACATTTACAAATGGGTTACCATTTTTATGGTACATGTTTTGTTCAAAGCAAGCACCCACTTGACCATATGAATCCAAACAATGTACTCATTTTGGTATTAGGTGATCGAATAGTGTACAGTGACCGTCTCTTTTAATATTAGGACTCATTTGTTTAATAAATTTTCTAGTATGAAACAATGAATAGAGTACACTGAAGTATTGCAACCGTTCAGCCAAAGCAAATGAGTGCATTCATGCAAACCTCTAGTAAGTACCTACTACACGAACAAGAAGTTAAGAACTCAAATAATCAAATGGTTAATTTTCATTTAAAGATGACCCTATTATATATGCAAATTTGCAAATATATCTAGCATATGCAAATATATGCTAGATCACACACTGAACGCAAAAGTTGATCGGTAACTTTGACAATTAATTTTTTTCGTGAAAATAATCATTCAGAATCTGAAAATAAAACCCATTTTCATTAAAGCTTTAGTTTTTGAGGTATAGCAAATACATACTTTCTTTTGTGAAATTTTCTTAAATGAGATTAAGGCCGATACGTTTTCAAACAACAGCAGTAATGTGCCATTATAGGCACATCCCATTTACTTTTACAACTTTCCTCCATGGTAAGAATATCTTGGATAATCTCTCTCCTTGTTCATCACTAAAGTGGCTGAGATTTTCTGGGAAATGGTCCAGATGAGAGTTTAAATAGTGAAGTTTATCGCCCATGCCGTGTTTGTTTAACAGATCATATATACCACCTTTAGTTTTTCCGCACTTATGCCAGGCAATTTTTTTTCTCAAAATCAAAAAGTGGAAAAGCCCCATTCAAAAAGAAGACGTGTCAGACAGTTTATGCAGATAAAAAGTATTTAAACTACCTTGGATTAAAGTATCGTCACAGCATTTTTTGGAATTTAGATTTAAGCTAGTTATTCACTGAATCGTTAGTTTTTTTTAATCGAAATTTAACCATTATTTCTCTTTTAGAAAATCTCCTTTGTCATTTTATCGGAATTGTTTAACATTTAGTCTTAGGCTTATTAGACATTAATTTTGTTACTCTCTCGTTCAAGTCATGTCGTTGAATTAATTAAATTATATTTACACCCCTACATAAAAAAAATACGACAAATACAAATTTAACCATTAAATTTGAAGTTAAAGAACTGTGTCGCTTCTTTGATCGCATACTCATGTTCGCTAACTCATGTTCGCTAAAAATTGACTATGTACATATTCTTCAATGAAATACATACTGAATGACACAAATCAGAACACAGATGTAAGATGAGGTAAAATGAGATGGAGACCACAGATGAGTAATTAACCAAATAGTCATACAGAGTTGTATACAAAATCCTCTCTTAAATTTCCTATCTGTGCTAGAGATAGAGATAGAGATAGAGATAACATTAATGTCATTTTTCCCAAAATGGATTCTTTGTCGCAGTAATGCGACAATGGTTCATTGGTTTAATGTACAAATTCATGAAAAGAAATTGTTATTATTTAATGAACAATTCGTTGGTTAAATGAATTAGTGTTCATTAACGTTTTCCCCTTGCACAAAAACGACTTCCTAATTTTAATGAACGGGTTCATGCTTTAATGAATTGTAAACATTAAACTATGTTGACTTTATTAACATATTTAATGTACATATCGTTGAGACAAAGAATGGTTTTATTGAATAATGAATGTCATTCATAACTTAATGCACGATACATTGAATCAAGAAATGGTTTTCTTTAAATAATAAATACCAGTCAGAACTGAATATTATTCTCATTCTATAAGTAAATTTCAACAAATAAAGACTAAAAATAATGGAAGGGAATTAAAAGTTTAAAGTTATTTTGAAAATGTAAAACAAATAAAAAGTAACTACCTACGCAAAAAGGCAACGGATGAAGTTTAAAGGCAAGTACAGGACTCCAAATTTTGTATTCTTTTATTCTAGAGAGCACAGATTCCGTCTTCATGCATTGGAAAAAAACGGCAAAAGGTACAAAAGTTGCTGCATAACATTTAGTAAAAATTATAGACAACCTTTAAATTTAAATAAAAATAACAAAAATAAAAGGATCGCATATTTTGATTTCAATAATTTAAATTACAGATAATTAGATTGCTAAAAAGCTGTTTAACTAAGAAAACAAAGGGAATTCGTGGGTTTCAAGAAACAAATTACGTTGATTCAAAGAATTAAATTCATGAAGTAATAAATAAGATTTTTTGATACAAAAAATAAAATACTTAAATTAATGAACAAAGGTCTTCGATTCAATTAATGAAGTACATATATTTATGAACACAATACGTTGATTCAATAAACAGAAAACATTAAATTATGGACAATATTCATTACTTAATGTACAAGTTCATTATTTAATGAACGATGATTCTTTGTTCCAAGGAACATATTCATCGGCTGAATTTTAATGCAAATTACTTTGGCGCAGAGAACTTTTTCTTTGTATTTATGTACCTTTTTGGTTCAGTGCAGTTCTACGCCTTTTTGAAGCAAATAAAAAAGGCATTGCGAGAGAGCCAAAAATCCTCTTAGTTGACTATCTGTATTATTAATCTGTAACAGAGACTCAACGACAACATCCAGTTCTAGGACCATCTCAAGTCCCTTGGCACTAAACTGGCCAGTCAAACGCTCAAAATAGTTCACACTTAATTTTCTCTCTTTAATCCTTATCCATGAAGAACTAACATTTTCACTTAATGTTAGGTGTTGCAAGAGACCTTTTTTTTAATCCGGGTTCACTATCTCATTAAACCTCTCCTCATCTCATCTGGACATACGACACACGCACTTCTGCATCTGCACCGTTTTAAAAGTTTAACATTTAAATATAATCGTTTTCTTATGTGACTTTGTATTAACAGACATGGCATATAACTAGAGTGGATAGACAGGTACACATAATCTTAACGATTACGCACAAACAGCATGAAACAGAAAAGAAGAGAAATAATTCGCTCTTGCTTTTGTAGTACCCACGATACAGTATATGTACGTGCTCTTAAAAAATCACGAATAAACGTCGAAAGAAAATATAAAAATAAAAATCACTGAAATCGAACGGAAAATCTTGGTCAATTATCGTTTTAATAAAAAATGAGTTTTGCAAAGATTTTACTAAAATGCTAAGCTTTAAAGCATGTAGAAACATAATTTGATTGAAATAAATAAATTGATTTGAAATAAGCGCAATTCAAAGCCCTGAAATTGATTTCATAAAATGAGGCGCAGGAGAAGTTTACATTTTTTGGCTTTAAATACACGAACCTGTGAATACTTAATTATCAAATAAAAAAAATTATCAAAATCGGTTCAGCCGTTCGCTGTGTAGGTCCAGCCAAAAAATTTTAACAATGATATAAGTGGTAATGATAATGATAGTTATGATATATGTACGAGGCCCTATGCCCCATCCTTATTCACTGGCATAATGGTTCGACATGAGCGCCAACCAGCTTCCACCAGCTTGCAGGCAGAAGTCTTAGAAAATCACGTCCTGATTTCGTGTTAAGTGCTGCGAGATATTTACTTCGGTTTAAAATCAATCCCACGCCCACAAAAAAAATTGCAGCTCTTATTTGTGCATGAAGTGAACTACGATTGCTTTTTTTTGTCTTAAAATAACTTTAAAACAGTAAAATACTTTTATTTTGTGGGTTAATTTAACAACTATTCAAATCCAGAGAGTCTCAGAGAAGTTTAGTTGCAATTTTTTTGTGGTCACTTTTATTTGCCCAATACTGTATGTATTCTTTTATGTATCTATGTTATATATAAAATGTATCCACCTGCACTAACAATAAGTGATGAGCCTGTGGAAACTCTTTTTGAGCTGGCAAATTTCTGCTCGTGAGTGCTGCTTGCAAAAAGCACTCTGACAAGAGTGTCCTTACAAATTCCATTTGTCTGGGACCACAAGGCAAAACCACTAAATTCAAATTTGGACGAAAGTTTATTTTTTTGATATATTCCAAATTATTCCATAGTATCAGATCTCGCGAATTTTGTTTAACCAATTAATCAAACCAAAACAAGTTGTCAACTGCGCAAAAATATAACCTGAAATATTAATAAAGCAAGATATTTATGAAATAAATTTTTTAAGGGTCTCTGTTAAGAATATCTTGACAAACGGTTTTTTTTAAGACTTATGTTATGAGCATGAAACCCCAGTTTTTGTTTTGCATTTTTATTTCCTCTCATTCCCTTCTATCAAATTGAATTTGGATGTGTTCAGCTTTTGATCAACATGCACAGTCAATTTCTTATGAGCTCATACAGTGCGCTCTGATCATCAAACGAAAAAAGAATGAATAATGTTCCTGAACTTAAAAAAGAAACACAACATTTTCTTTGGCAACTCAGACTCTGCTCGAACTAGAAAAGAAAAACGCTTTGTGTAAGCCTGTCTATGTCCTATACAATTAATCTTTTGGTTAAAATTCCGAAAGGTACTCAACTGCGGTTTCCTTGAAAATTTCTTTACATAAAGTCATATATCAGAAGACAAAATCCATAGTAAACTACTTTGAAGAAAAATAAAAGCTCTGTTTAAATGTATAATCATTCATCCTTTATTTAAAAAAATACATTTTTTACTGTCTTAATAAATATAACCTATCACTTTGTGTGTAGAAAAAAAATGACTAGTTAACTTTGCAAAAGTAATTATTATGTAGATATATATTAAAAATATAATTACACTTTTTTTTATATTATTATAACTACAATTATATTCAATAAATTTTCAGTTAAGTTTTTGTAAGGTACATAATGTATTTGTTTCTCTTTTCTTGTATAAGGCGTATTTTTACAACAGATGATGATTTTCAAAAAATATATAAGCAGATGTAAACTCTTTGCAATCCTAACGTCACATAAATTTCTAATTTTAGACTTTGAAATTTCAATAGTTTTCCGATAGTTTAAAATGAATAAAATATATGTTTGTAATTTTTAGCTTTTTTTAGCTTCAAAATTGCAAGGCTGGTTTTTGCATCGTAATTTCAAAGCCAAACATTGTGAGGAGGTTTCGTAGAGATTATTTGCAAATGTAAGTAGTGTTTTTTCTACTCAATTTTTTTTTGAAACGTTTTTATATTACCCTGAAAAACAAAAACGAATCTTTCATCTGACTTGTTTTTGTCTGAGGATAAACTGAAAACTGAGTAGAAAATACACGCTAATTATTGGTAGTTGCAATAAATAACTACGATCACAGAACTTATATCATCAATTTATTTAATATTTTTTTAACTTTCTCGTATACATTAGAATACTAAGGAGAAAGTTATTGCGATCGTGTGGAAATTTCGAACTCAAAAAAAAAATTAAAATCACTTATCACTATTTTTCTAAAAAATGGTTGGAAGGATTTGGTTTATTATTGTACTAAAGATACTTGGGATGGGGCCCAAAATACTGCATACTCAGTTTTTGGAATAAAATTGATAAACGGTAATTTATAAAACCGCCAATATCTCGAAAACTAACAAAGCGAATTCCAAAAATTTGTACTGTTTTTATACTATAAATTCGAAAAAAATTTGCGTATTTCGATTTTGGAAATGGTTTTTTTTTTTAATTTTTTTTCCATATAACGATTTTCTTAAATTTAAATTAAATTCGTTTTCTCAGAAACGGCTCTAAAAATTTTAATAATTTTTTGTATTTCGAACAACTATGTTAAAAATGTCCAGTGTGCGAAATTACATCAAAATCGTAGATGCCGTTTTTGAGAAAATCTAATTTTTCAAAACCTAAAAAGTGATTTAAATAAATTTGTCAACATTTATTTTCGATTCAAAAACGCATCTCATGTACTGAAAAAGTTTGGTATGACGCAGTCATGCACTCTATTTTTTTAAGGTGAATGGACCAATACTTTATTTACATAGCCATTATTATAGATAATGGTATAATCTTCGGCTTCGAGTGATTTTTTACAGGAAAAGAAAAACGCAAACTTGAACGTATTAGACATAAAAAATGTTAGTAAAGGTGCGATCAGACGCTCATCCAATCTTGTCATCTGGATGACACCCTGACGTCACGATGTCTTCCGAATGACGAGTTTGGATGACCGTCTGATTGCACCTTAAGTATATACATAATGACCTGACTAGAGAACAATGCAAACACTTGTATATGTGTTGCACTGTTAATTACAAACACGCATGTCTAATGGCGTGGTAAATAAATATTGTTTCTTTTAGAATTTCAAATTTAATTTTTTTTTTGTAGATTGTACACAACACAATATATAATTCAAACGTTAATTATATCCATTTGCATCCATTATATGCATTTGAAAATTTCATTTTAAGAAGTATTAATGCACCAGAAATATGCATTTATAATTGATCTGATCTCAACTACAAATTTACTAATTTTAATCTTTCGGAAAGCTGCTAAAATTACCTCACTCCTATTTTTAGGAACCTAACACTTAACTGTTATATGTCCTTACAACTAGGCAATAGTAAACTGACCATACGCACTATTATTCATATTAAGTTCACTGTAATCCTTCCACGGAGGCGTTTGTGAATAAAAGCTGCTACTGTGATGCAACGGAACGGTGGTATGTTGCTGTTGTTCAATGGGTATACTTTGATAGACTCCATGCAATTCGTTGTTTCTAAAATTGTCGCTTATTGGATTCATCTGTCCAGAAGATCCATATCCAATCGAAGTTTGGCCCGTATATTCGTCACATGGATGTTGTGTTTGAGGATATGTGGGGGTAGCCGACGGCAAACCTTCAGCTGCAACTTCAAATGTGTTTTTGAAAATATCGAATTTTTCTTGAGAAAATCCTGCCAATGGTTCGGGTCGCTGTTGGATGCTGCACGCACCATATTGCCGCATACTGCTGTACAGGTCGAACGCACCAAATCCTGGTGTATTCATCATATGATATGGCCTCGGGTTAACGAATATTGCATCAAATAACTCCTTGGTTATTCTCTCCCCACTCAATGTAAGGTTCTGCAATTTCTCCAAGTCAAGATTGATCGTACCACTACTCTCAAGAACCTGCTCCAGAGCAAAGATGTAATTGTGGGCAAACCTTAAGATTTCGATTTTAGTTAATTTAGTTTCTTCCGGTAATGATGGCAGAGTGCTTCGTAGTCGCTCCAATGCATCATTTAAATTGTGCATTCTATTTCGTTCGCGGTCATTTGCCTTCATGCGACGGAACTTTTTTATCCGTACGACCTGAGTTGGACTCCTAGAGCGTGTCACTCTATTCTTACCCACAGCATACTTTCGTTTCGGTTTGCCTTCTTTGCTGGGAGTTGATGTGTGAATTCCTAGCTTTGGAGCAAATCCAGTAATTGGTTCAGAGTTTTCTTCTAAGCTGCCATTTTTTGCCGCAACAACATTTGTATGTGCAAAATCCGTCGGCAAGTAATCCACCGATCCTTCGAAAGCTAGTTTTCGCGGAGCAAATGTACACTCAGTTGTTTCGAAACTTTTTTCGTAGCCGCTGTCAAATGATGAATCGTCAAATTCGTATGAACGATCGTCAAAACCACTGTAACACGATGACATTGTGGAAAATTCGTTTAAACAATATTCAAACCACTAATTAAAAGTCATTCTTGCCACGAAAAATACTCTTTTTTGCTTTCTAACGGACCGCGTTTCGGATTCCAACTAAAGTTCTGAAAAGAGTGTTCATTAGTTTTATGTAATGCTCGTTTCGGGGTTGCTACTCTTTGTTTTGCTTATCGAAAAGCAACCCTTGTTCGTTGTCGC
Organism: Ferdinandea cuprea; assembly: GCA_963576555.1. Classification (NCBI taxonomy): domain Eukaryota; kingdom Metazoa; phylum Arthropoda; class Insecta; order Diptera; family Syrphidae; genus Ferdinandea; species Ferdinandea cuprea. The sequence goes on from OY754960.1 coordinate 52,419,294, forward strand.
ACTAATCTCCGAGGGGGTTGGTCTCTAATACATGGCCAATAGAATACCTCGAAAGACCTACGATCAAAGGGATTTATTATATTGCAGTCGCGATATCATTTGGAATGCGGCTATTACATTTTTTTCTTTTTATTTCAACATTATTTCGCCGAAGGGCTTATCAGAAAATGGTTAGGGATGATTTTGTGTGGCGTCTCTCTTCTTTTTCGTGCTTAGCACCCCATCCTTTGTGAATTGTAGGTTTTTCTTGTGTTTCTTTACAACGCAGCTATATATTTTGTTCATATACTGTCAGATATGTACATATGTATGTCGTATGTTGATACCTTTCAATAGTAGGAAGAGGGTTAATTGTAAATGTTTATATGGGCACAAAAAACAACTTGACATTACTCAAACCAGTAGAACCTGTTGTTGGTAAGTACTGCAATTTTTAATGGTCATTTATATAGACATATATATTTAGTTTATATAAACTAAAAAATTTACATTCTAAGTCCAAAATGTTTAAGAGTTTACTAATAGATTAATATAAAGGTATCAGATTAGACTTTCAAACCTTTACAAGTACCAACCTTCTTATAAACAAACATAATCACATTGCTTTTGTCACTTAATAACCAATTTATTAATTCATTTAGATCTCATTCATAACAGCAACACGTGACCGACCAATGTCGGGTGGTAACACGCAATTCCGGTTACAAATCGATGGTGTTGGTGTTATATTACCAACAAAAGATCCTCTGAAGTGGCAATCGCGTGTCAACACTTAAAGTTACCCACCGTTCGATATTAATGTAATTAGGCATATAATATGAGTCACGTGCGGTGCATGTAGGAATTTACTGTAACAGAGTAAGGATGAGTACGTAATATAGCTATATCTGTGCAAATTTGATTGTTGATCAAATTTGGTACACGTGCGAACGTTTTAAAAGATCCTAATTCGATTTTAAAATACCAGTGAGACTTTCTTAAAAAAACAACATCGATCATTACTTGAAAATGTATACTTACATAAACACATATTTACGCGTAACTACATACGTTTGCAAGGCCAAGGTAAGAAAGACTATTGTAGAACCGCGATCAGAGATGCATTTAGATACAGTAAAAAAAATCAGTGATTCGATTTAGGAGTGAAGTTAAAAATATATACATTTATATATGTTTTCATAAAAAGCTGTCTATTCTTTTCTTTCATATATGTACTTAGGTTAGGGTTACATAATATACCGCAATAATACTTAGCTGTCTTGTTCACTTCAGCTTCTTTTGCGTTATTTGAGGAATAACGATTTCTGAAGCGACAATTACTCGCAAGTCATGTTAAACATCGTCTAACTCGCGACCAAATGTCAGGAAAGCAGCTGGATAAATAGTACTGTGAAATACTGCAGTGCAGTGTTGTATGTAGCACTCTGATCACAAAGAGTTATTCTCCACAAAAATGGAAAATTGCGTCCACAGCTCCCTATTAGTAACTTCCACGTATACATTAGGAAACTAAAGAGAAAGTTATTGCGATCGTGCAGAAATTTTTAAGTCAAACCGAGAACGAGGGATGATATTTCGAATATAGAGAAGACCAAAAAGGTGGGTCCGCCAATGCCGTCCGTCGGTCTGTCTGAATAGCTAAACGTCGTATACCTATTTGGGGTAACACCTCTCGGCTTTTTTTGTATTACTTTATCGCCTTAAATAAACTGATTTAATTTTTTTTTTGCAAAAATTACCTATCACTAATTTTTTCAAAAGCGATTTTAATAATTTTTTGTATTTTGGACAATTAGGCCATAGCGTCCAATTGTCAAAATTACATCAAAGTCGTTTTTGACAAAATCAAATTTTTCAAAACTCAACAAGTGATTTAAATTAATTTGGTATGGGATCAAATGTTAACATTCCATACCGGGTAAAAGCTTTATTTGAATTTTTAAGGGAATAAATGGCTGGATCTTTAAAAATACCTCAAGGTAAATTTGCCATAAATCTTCTATACCATAAGCAAGTTTGAAAAAATTATAACACCTGCTTTAATTTGTTGGCTACGATAGGTTTTTAATGACAACGGCCTTCTCAGGGTCTACACAAATTCCGTCAGCATTGCGATAGTGTCCCAAATATTTAACTTCAGAACAACATAAGCGACATTTTTTCCAAATTGACTCAGAGCTCGATTTTTTTGAGTCTTGCAAAAATTTGCCGAGGATCATCCAGATGTTGATGAAAGGTGGAGATGATTATGTCATTCAAGGTTATTGTATCCCCAAGCTTTGATCGAAGTAGCTGTTAAATTTTCTCTTTAAAATTGAGAACAATTTATACAATTTTAGTTTAAATTTTTTTATTTAAGGGTTGAAGGGTAATTGTCGGAAGCAAACGGAAGATAATATTACTATTGAACAAAAAGTGAGCAATAAGAAAAAGAACAATCCAGTCTCTTCCTGCATAATTAAACTCCTACTAATAACATATTCAAGCCTTTGTGTTGTTAAAGTGTAACTTTAATTTCTAGCTGTCAAATTGAATATCTACAAAAGTAAAATATAATTAATACTTATTAATAAAAAATTGTTGTTTATTGTACCCAATATTTTCATATTTTGAAAGCAGCATTTCTTATGTTTTTTTTCCTCAATAAGGCAGTGTCCTGTCTGTCTGACTCAGTTCTGATAGCATAATGCTTTAAGTATTGTCTTAAGATATTCCCTAACTGCATTCGATTTTATATTGTTTAATTTATTTCCTTAAGTGCAACCTGGCTATCGACGTAGATGCCAATATCAACTGCCCTGGGGACAGTCACAACCTCTGATTGGAAGAAACTACTTGTGTCCGGTCTCATACACTATCAGTTCCGGATCTGCTAACAAGGCACCAAAACCTGTTCCTTGCACTGTCTTTCAACCATCTGTGAAAATCGCAACTTCGATCGATATGTTTATGCTATATCTATGGAATTTCGAAGTCAATCAAGGAAGGGTTTTCATCAAAGCTTAAATTACTGCTCTTGAAGTAACCCAAACTTGTGAGTCGTATCGCACTGTTCCCAGGAAGTTTTTTGATCCGCAAATCTAGCTAGTGTTAGGTGCTGAAGAGTATCCAGTGCTTCCGTATTTGTGGTCCGAAATTCACAACAAAGTGTTTTTTGTTAAACAAAATTATTATTTTAAAATATTCTAAAAATTCTAAAAATCATTGTTCGAGGCCGAAGAAAAAATGCAACTGGAAAAAATAAATTATTCAAAACAGATTACTTTTTAATTATTTAAACAACAATTTGCTACTAATAAGAAATTCGTGTTTTTCTACATACAATCTTCTTCTTCTTCACAGTTTCGCGTATCTCCCTTTTCTTTGTGCAAATGAAGAAGATAACTTTCCCTCCACTGATTGGGCATTGGATCACCTCCCATGAGCCATCTGAACCTGATGTATCCCATCTTTTTCCAGAACTCACTGGGTATCTTATCCGAACCAACCGCTTTTCACTTCCTGGAGTTCTTGACCGCTTTCCCAACTTATTCGACTGTTATGTCGGTCACTTCTGCATTGTTTTGGGCGGCTCCTGAAAAATATAACCGGGGAAACTTTTCGTTTAAAAGTTGCTCGCAATACTCTCGCCACCTGTGAAAAATTATTTTGTCGTCCACAAGTAGTTGGCCTTGAGCATTGTTAATGAACTTCGGCGAACGAATTTCCTGGGCATTTCTTTTTCTCTGTGCGGCATACAATTTATTCTACATACAATCAGTGGTTCAAAAACCCTTTGGAAAGCAAACTGATAAATAATACTTGATAAATTGCCATGTTTTGTTGACAATAAAATCAATTTTATTGGCCAACTTAACATGATTACTGTCAAAATCGGTGTTTTGAGAGATTTAAATCAAGATAAAAACATTTTTTTTACCAAACGAAGGAACATTAGTTTCCCCAAGCACTAACTAAGTTTATTGTATCCCGAGGTTTATTGACTCCATTATATTTTGATAAATACGCTAGTCTAATAAGTTTTATTGCGTCATCAAACTTATTTACAACATAATACACATAATAGCATCGGCAAAATTGGCGATAGCTGCGACAAACTCCTCAACTTTAGCAGCATCTCTCTCTCCGCGGAATGGTGCCGTTCAGGTGGAAAATGAAGTAGCTCGTTCGTTTATTGTCGACAGCACTGTAAACAATTGGTAGAATAGTTCTCCTAGCCATATTCGTTGAATTGGGTCGTAGTTGCGATTTCGTTTCACTTCTGTCATAAAAGTTCGCCGTTCGTAGCCAATTGTAGATAATATAATAAATAAAACGCGTGGATAACCAAGTGCTTTTATACAAAAATCGATTTTGTTGAAGAACGCCAAGTTTATAGTTTCCGTAGAATTTTTTACAATTCTATTTGTAGCAAAATTGAAACGGCACTGGCTAAGGAAAGAACTATAGTATGTAGTTTTATATGATTGCACAAATTGTATATTTATAATATAAAAAAATAAAAGAACAAATACTAGGCGTTAAATGGAAGACTGTTCAATCAATTAATATTAACGTCCATATTATGCACTCGTTAAACCTGATAATATCTCCCCAAACGGTATTCAATGCGTCTTGCAAGACATTTGTAGGCAAATTACTTAAAGTCGGCACTATCAAAATACTTCAGATGGCCATTGTCATTCCTTTTGGAAACCATTTTATTTGCCTTTATGGCAAATATTACCAATATGTACCGGAAACGTTTACTCTCAAGACCCAAATTTTCAGACACATTTTGGAGAAATTTAAAATCCCTAGCAATTAAAAAATATACACATTACAAACCTTCACGTATGAAACGCCTATATCTATGTACCCGTGGGCTGCTTCCGCTAGCTTACCAATGACTGGGTTAACAAATTACCATTTGGTTAAAAAACTACAAATCATCAAGCGCTAAAAACATCGAAGAATTGACAAGTATCAAACTACTTCTCTTTTTTTTCATAGGAACTAAGGTTATGGTCAAGTTTTCTATCCCGAATTATGCCAACGAATTTTTCTTAACCTTTTTATTTCGGTGAGAAAAGATAGTTCCATTTTTGCGCATGATTTGCAATCTATTCAGTCTTTACTATGATTCAGTTCAAATTCAAATATAAGGGAAAAAAATATTTTTTACAAAATTTTTTTCTAAAACATCAAAGTCAAATGCTTCAAACTCACTAAGAAAAATGGCTACATAAACATGATCAATACAAAAGACTTTATTAGCCATATCTAAGCAATTTTAACGCCGTCTACTTATCCGAATTTCAGCCACCAAATGAATAGTTAATAAGCCATCCAAATTGCAAACAAAAACCTAATCACATTAAAATTCATTTGATTTACCCTCTAGAGTAGCACCCGGTTTGTATGGCGTGTAATTTTTGTTTGTACTGTCATTGTATCCATACAAGCAGAACTTCCTTGTTTGACCATAATGTCATCCGGAATGCAACCTTTAAATAAGTTCGCATTCAAACGTCAAAAACGTATAATCCTGCAATTTCAAAACCAAACACTTTCAGTTACAACGACCACCAAAATTATGATCTCAGTTCGGAGTCACCCTTACCATTCTCTCTAGTTCAAAGCAAACTGCAGCATTGAAAGGGGAAACCGTACAATTCGAATCTACCCCAGAAATGATTGATATTGTTTTTCTATAAGAATACAAATTTTGGCACGAAAAATACGGGCATTTTGAATTCAAACAAATGCACGTATATACACAACGCAAACTACCTACTGCTTTCAATTTCTATAGCCATTCCAATCTTTGTCTGGCTGTCCAGAAGAGAACAAAAATCTTTCTGATGTTCTATGGGCCAGGTGCAGGCCAAAAATGGGGTGTAATTTGTTCCACGTACTCATTTCAATTAAAATTCATAGGCTTACATATTCTGAAGAATATCGGATTTCAAAGTATGTTTATTTATGCCATCGGCGAGGATTTTCTTCCATCAGTAGTACAACTAGGCGTTTCTGTATGACCGAAAAGTACGCATTGCGAGCGTTTTGTATTTCGTGGTAATTTTATTCGGTATTTGAAATGCAATTAGCCTCAGGAAATGCATTTTCCGCACTGATGTTGAAGATGTATGCAATTTAAGGAGATTTGGGAAATTCCATGCATATCCTATGAGTAAAGCAGTGGTTTTTCTGCAAGGTTTTTAAAAATATAAGTCATGTATATACCTATATAATAATGATATTTGTAACGTTTTCTATCCCTATTAACATGCGCAATTTTTTCCGATTGAACCCGACAAGACACATCAACAGTCACCACTAATTAATATTTTATACCAAAATGTAAGAGCATTGCGGACTGAAGATGCGATCAGACATATCAGAGGGCAGTGCCTACATATCTTGTGAAGGTTGTAACACTCAATCTCTCCAACTTTAGCTCTAAAACGGTTTTTTTTTAGCGTATCCCAAACATTTTTACACTTAACCATTTCGGAGCCCTAGGGAATACGTGGTCCAAATTTCACTGCTAAATAGTCTTAGGATTTGGTCCTGATCATAAATATATATACATTTATGGGTCTACGACGAATATTATAGGGTGTTTCAAACTATGTGTCTAAATTAATATACCCTTAGGATAGGGTATACAAATTAATAAAATAAATATACGGCGTGTTTGATCTCCAACCATTATTGGGTGCGAAGATATATTTTTTTGGAAGCTTATATGGACCAACAGTTTAATGTGCCGTTTTCCAACGGCAATATATTTTTAATAAGCTTCTTCCTCTGACAGTTATGTTATGGTCGAATTTGAACCCGAGATCCCTCCCTTAGTAGCCCAAAAAGGCCACTGCACTGGGTTTTATATGAGTACAATTAATTGTTTGCGTACATCGAGCAAATAAGATTATAAGCGATTTCACGCGTTACGTTTACAACAAAACCAATCGTAAATGAAGACCTCCACCATCCACCACTGATTGTCTCAGGCTACGGTTGCAGTGGATGCGTGTTCTGAAAAAGGTTCTTATGGTACCGGTTAGAGTGCCAGCGTTTTGTTCGTCAGAACTAGCACGAGTTCGTAGGAATAGATTGATCGTTCCAACCAATTTGATTTTTTGTGTATCGTTCGTCAGAATTAAACGTTTACAATGACAGAGAAACAAGTTTCAACCGAATATATTATTTGGTTGCGAACATTTATTTTTGTTCTGGTCTCTTATTTAAAATATGTGTGTGTGTTAAATAAGTCTTCGTTATACAGAAGAGTACAGTATTTAGTGTTACAAGAGCAGAAACCTTCACCCAAAGCTTTCTACATTTTATATAACGTGTACAAGCTTTTTTAGAAACAGTAAAATAGAGTAAGTTTGACAAAATGATCAAATTCAAATTTTCAAATGTCACCTGTTATTTTTTTTTAATTCCGTTAGATATGTTTCGCAAACTTTCGTTACAAGAATAGAATAAAATCGGTCAAATCTGGGAACGTGCAAATTCCGACCTTGTTGTGTTTTCCAGTGTTCGTCAAAACACGCATACACAGTAACCACAGTCCGAACATTTATCGTTAGAAAATGCAAGTACTGTAACCGTGGCCTAATTTATTCTTGACCAAAGTGTGAACTACACTTCACAATAACATTTTCAAGTTTGACTACCCCCCTCGAGTAGGAATAAGAATATACCCGAGGTAGGCATGCCTGTCGTAAGAGGCGAACAAAATCCTGCTCCGTAAACCGGGTATTATAGCGTGTACAGCAAAATGCAATGCACAAAACAGTAAGATATAATACCCTAGGTGGCAGACCAGTTCTACTGGAAAATGGGAAAGCTATTTATTGCAGTCATTTGACCCTTTCAAAGGTAGTAAAAGGGTATCTAGATTACCACCATCGGGATCTATGCAACAATTAAAGTCAAAAAGAAGTCCTACGACGCCGAAAGATTTTCCGCGTGTACCCCGGGACTCAACGAAAAGTAAAAGCTTCGATGAGGAAAATAATGACCTCCGCACAAAGCTTAATAAGATCGAACTGCTCTACAATGAGCTGAAATCCGAGTAAGACCAGCTTAAAGTCGAAAATAAGGCACTGAAAGAATGTTTGACGCAAAAACACTCTGAAGGTAGAACGCTAAGTCCAGATCAGCGCGAATACTCTACTGATGAAGACGAGTTAGAAAGCGAAACTGATTCGACTAAGCGGAGACCAAACGAAAAGCTTAAGGCCGATTCCCCACTAGAAATTGTAGTAGTTAAAGAAAATCTTAAAAAGTCAGCAATGAAAATGCAAAGAAAATGCAAGAAAACAATTAATGCTATCGGAATAACGGAGTACAGCAAGCTTTATAAATTTCAGTCTACATTCAAAGTAACATCTTTCAACAATAATGTGTGGAAAATCAATGTTTCTCACAAACTAAATACTGAGAAAATCAAATTGTTCATTCGAAATAAGTGAGAAAGCCACCCATAGTAGTGGCCAGAGATTTTTCGTGCTGCAAAGGCCTTAAATCCAAAGGTTTAAAAATTATCGACGCAGTTAATCTAATTAAAAAATAGAAGCGAAAAACTGTTGAAAATATGGAAACTTTATTCAAGCGTGGACTTCCGCTATTCATCCTAAGCTTCGAAAAGTCAGATGACATTAAAAAACTTAACAATATAAAAAGTAAACATTGTAGCCGATGCGTAAAACGATTAGACTAATCCCTTAATGCAAGCGTTATCAAGGGTATAACCATACAAACGCAAACGGGTACAAACAAATCAATTCAACGTAGAAAAAATGTAAAGGATGTGTCTAAGATACCGATAGAAAGGCATTTAAAATAAAAGTCGCCTACTCCCGGACCGAAGGTTAACGAAATGTCCAAACCGCCGCGAGAAAAGATATTTGATAATGGAGTGTTGTCAAACACAAACATACGCTGAAGCGGCGTTTCAAGCTTATAAGCAACTTGATACAGCGGCTGACTGGAAAAACAAAGTCGTATTAATAAACGCATAAACGCTAATAGTTACGTGGAATGCGAAAGGTTGTCTATTGGAACGTACTAACGTATCAACCAACTGGGACTCATTTAAAAAAGACTGCGAAAATAAAGTCGATCTTAAAAAAAATATTGAGGACTTTAAAATTGCGACGTTTCTTCATATCTTGAAGGTTTCACCGCGGATAAGAGTTCGAACTACTCGTTGTGGAAATCTATAAAAAGCTTTTGACAATGACGAATGGGTGAAAGGAGATAAACAAAAAGCCGACATTTTTGCCGATCACTTACAATAAACGTTTAAGCCCTTTGACGGTCAAGATCGAATCGAAGATACGATCTTATCTGCCAATACGGGGATACCTGACAATTTTAAAATTAAAAGTGTTTCGCTGGCTCAACTCCGCAATAAAATACAAAAATTTAAACTTAACAAAGCAAAGCTCTTAACGATTTCATTACGGGACAGGTCCTAAAAGAGTTGTTTAGGAAAGCACTTAAATGCTTTGCTTAGATTGTTATACGTTCCACGACAATGGAAAGTAGCTGAGACCATAATGATGCCAATGCCGGCATGACAATAAATCGTATAGACCAATATCTCTTTTACCAATTATGTCAAATTTATTTGAAAAAAAAAAACTAAAACGGTTATATCCGATTATCGAAGGGTGAGATACTTTTTTCAATAGCCTTTTTTGACAGATCACTTGTGAGTCGTGTCATGCTGTCATGTTATTTTTGTTTAGTATTGTTTGGCATTTCATAATGGAAAGACTTACGCGTGAACAACGTTTACAAATTGTGCAACTTTATTATGAAAATTCACGTTCTGTGAGGAATGTGTTTCGTACACTTCGCTCAACATAATCGGCCTACTGAGCGTACTATTCGCAACACCATCACCCATTTTGAGACCCAGCATTCATTATTGAATAATATTCGACCGAATAGACCACGTCCAGCACGCTGTGAAGAAAATATTGCGGCCGTAGCTGAGAGTGCACACGAAGACCGTAGAGAGTCGATTCGGCGCCGTTCGCAGCAACTCGGACTGACGTATGGAACGACTTGGCGCATTTTACGTCAAGATCTTAAATTGAAAGCGTACAAAATACAGCTTGTGCAACAACTGAAGCCGCTCGACCTTCCCAAGCGACATCGCTTCGCTCTATGGGCTCCAAGTTCCAAGAAGATCCGACGTTTTCGAGGCAAATTTTGTTTAGCGATGAGGCCCATTTCTAGCTCAATGGGTATGTAAACAAACAAAATTGCCGCATTTGGGACGAAGAGCAACCTGAAGAGATTGAAGAACTGCCGCTTCATCCAGAAAAAACAACGGTTTGGTGTGGTTTATGGCCGGTGGAATCATCGGTCCATATTTCTTTAAAAATTATGCCGGTGCGAACGTAACCGTCAATGGCGACCGTTATCGTGCCATGATAACCGACTATTTGATGCCTGAAATTGAAGCTCGTGATCTCGGCGACATTTGGTTTCAGCAAGACGGCGCCACTTCCCACACATCGCATCAATCAATGGACTTATTGAGAGAACATTTCGGTGAGCACATAATTTCACGTTTTGGGCCGGTCGATTGGCCACCAAGATCGTGTGATATCACACCGTTAGACTTTTTCCTGTGGGGATATGTAAAGTCAAAAGCTTATGCCGACAAACCCGCTTCGATTCAGGCCTTGGAGGAAAACATCACGCGTGTCATTCGCCAGTTACCAGTCGAAATGCTCGAACGAGTGATCGAAAATTGGACTCAACGGATGGACCATCTGCGACGTAGCAACGGCCAACATTTGATAGACATAATCTTCAAAAAATAAATGCCAAAGAATGTTCTTTCAAATGATAATAAACATTCTCCATTCAATTTGAATTTTCTGTTTTTTTTTCTTTAAAAAAGTAGGGAACCTCGAAATGGATCACCCTTTATGTGAGATATTAATTTCATATTTACGGACAGACTCTGTCGTGTTGCAAGGAAACAAATATTCTGAATTCAAAGAAATCGCGGCAGGAATTCCAGAAGGAAGCGTCCTTAGAGCCCGTACAAATTCCGTACGAAGCTAAATATTTCGGAATGTCATAACACGCGAAACTTAAATGGAGATCGCACGTAAAAAAGAAACGGGAAGAGCTCGTTATTAAATATAATCAAATGAATTGGCTGTTTGGTCGGATTGCCAAAAACATCATGCAAAACAAGCTGCCTTTATACAAGCAAGTTCTGAAACCGGTTTGGAAGTATTGTATACAACTTTGTGGTTGTACCAAAGCAAATAACATCAAATTTTTGCAATCTTTTCAAAACCAAAATGCTAAGAGAATTGTAAACGCCCCTGGTATATCCGAAATAGTGATATCCACAGAGATTTGGATGTGGCAACCGTCGAAGATCAAATAAAATCGTTTGACCATAGGCAATGGACTCGTTTTCGCCATCATTGCATAACGGATATATACATATTTTAAACGATACGAATTTAGTGCGCCGACATCAACGGATAAAACCATTTAAATTAGCGCAAAAAAATGTAACCGCGTGTTTTTGACCGTACAAGCAGGTGCCTCCCATGGGCCTCGTAAACGCGAATATAAATTATTAAATCTTATCTAGTAGATAGAAAATAACATAGTTGTAGTATAAAGTAATTTGAAGGGATGTGTTTTTAGTGAGTAAGATTTTTCACCTACCCTCGGGAAAAAAAAGTTTGACAAAAGAGTTGATTTTTATACCCTATCCTAAGGGTATATTAATTTTGACAGCTGATTTAGGAAGCTGAAATTTGAAATATATAAATATATATCCCTAGGGCTCCGAAATGGTAAAGTGTTAAAATTTTCAAAATACGCCCACTGCCACGCCCACAGTTTAGAAAAAACCGTTTTAAGGCTTAAGTTAGAGAGATATAGTTGTACAACCTTTTCAAGATATGTAGGTAGAGTTTTTTGCCACGCCTACTTTTTGTGGGCGCTTTTTACTTAAATGGTGTTTTTTTCGAAAATTTTCATAGAAATCAAAAAAAATAATTAAAAATTTATTTAGCCAATATATTTTGCAATATATCGTCCATACAAAGTTTTTGGCCACGCCCACTTTTTGGGGGAGTTTTTCAAAAAAATTATTTATTTTCTATAAATTTCATAGAATGAAATAAGATGCTATCCATCATCTTCCTAATGCTTTTTTTCTTTGGGGTACATAGGGATAAGGATAGGGTATCATACTGTTCGCCCTAAGCGGACTGTAGCTTTTCTTTATGTTTCAAAATGAAATACTCGTTTATCTGAAATTAACTGGTCGTTTTTGAATCATTAATTATGCTGTTTTTAAATTTCATAACTGTTTTTTTGATTGTTTTTAAGGACTATTCCTTTGACAACCTAGTCAGATTTCATACGCTACAATTTTTGTCGTAGGACTTTTGGGCACGTATACAGAAGGCCAAAAGGCGTACGACAAAAATCGTGGCATATGAAATATGACCTAATCAAATGAAATTCCTCTCAAATAAGAGAAACTTATGCTATATATAAAGACACTCAAGTAGTCAATTGAATTTCTTAAATTATACAGAAGGTACATATAGACTTAAAAACGAGACCTAAACACTTTTGGAGTTTCGTCAATAGTAAAAAGAGCAGGTTAATCCCCCTGTCTTGATATTTCTAGTCATGATCCTCTTGCCATAACTAAATTATTATTTAACATTTCCGAATTTGCCAGCTGCTTGCAGAAAGAAAGTTGAAACCCAAAAAAAGGGTTTGGGCGATTGTTCCTCCGCGCAGAACTCGGAAAGGGAGAAGACGCGTCTGGCCAGCTCGTCCACCCTCTCATTCCCATCTATGTTCCTATGCCCGCGAAAACCAGACGAAAGGGATTCTGAACCGGCGGCTCGCCCTGGCCAGTATCTGAACGTTTTTTGGAAGTTAAATTTGGGTGTAATTCAATCATTTGTTGTGGACCCACAGACGCCTTCACGTAGTCTTACTGCGCCACAGCATATAATTGATTTAATATGCAGATCCAGTGGTAGGATGCCCAGAATCACATTGAGTGTTTCGGTCGGGCATCACCGTAGGGCTTACGTGGTCCCCATTGCAGTTGTTCACCGGACTCTGCTTAGCTTGGTGATGTTATAAGCTTAACATACGAGGGACCCGTAAGTGAGAATTGGGCGTACCACAGCTGTGTACATCCAAAGAACCATTTTAGATTTGTGTCCCAGCTTTTTACTAAAAGTTTTATTACATGCGTAAAAAAGCGATATTGGCTTTCCGCAGTCGGTGTTCGATATTCACCTTCCAGTTGGACTGCTAATCATACTTTCCATGATTTCACTAATCACGTCAGGAAACATGTGGAGGTGTGCCTCTGCTTACAGATTTGGTTGAGAGGTTGTTTTCCAGTTCTCCCTGAATGATCCTTGTTCTTATCATGGAGACGATCCATTGGCTAATGAACTTCTCCACACCTGACGCGATTCGAGATTCTTGGATTGCTTCAGTATGAACATTATTAAAAGTACCTCCTATATCTAGAAAGGTGGCTAGGGTGTATTGATGATATTTGATGCACCTCTCTATGGTACGAACCACTTCATGCAGGGCTGTCTCAGTGGAATGATAAGAATTGCATTCCTCTGTATTAGGAATGATAATAATTGCATAAAGGCGACCTGAATAGGCCTGACCTTATGTGGAGGTCTAGTATATGTTCAAATGTTTTGAGTACGAAAGATGTCAGGCTAATTGGTCTCAAATACTTAGACTCTTGACTGCGCTTGCCTTCTTTGGTATAAGGACAACTCAGAAATATCTCCATTACTGGGAGACATTGTTAAGCAGGATGCAACTGTATGACCTTTAGCTAGGTCCTCGTTTGGCAAACCTTATTCCAAACCTTAGTTTCCTTCAAATGCAATGAAGAAGAAATACTGCCGTTGGTTTCGTGGGGATTTCGTTAACTTAGCTTAATCCTTAAACCTTCGCAGGGTTAGCTTGTACTTGGACTCAGAGATCGATCCAACGGATTTTTTGTTTTTAACATTTGAATACCTGGCTTCTGGTTGGTATTCTTAGCAGCCGCGATTTTAGAGGGCGAAGGCTGTTGGTTACTATGAATGGTGACCTCGGTGATTTCTGATCCTTGAAAGGATATTGATAATTGTTCATCCTCTGAAGGCGAGCCGATGACTGGCAGTCTTCCTATCTTTTTTGTTTTTTTTTTTTGGTTTTTGTTCTTATTTTATTTTGTGTTTATTTTTTCTATATATATTGAATTATATATTATAAGCTTATTGATGGTGGAATTCATTCTTTGTAACTTTTATCGTTAATTAACTTTAATATTCCACCCCGAAATTTAGGAAATGTACCTAATTCAATTTGTGTTGCTCATTATCGCACTAACTATGAAAGCTTAAACAATCTTTTAAATAATTACAAGCAAGTAATCAAATTGTTGTTTTAGGTCAACAGGGCCATCCCTTCCAAAACACGTATTTCTGTATACTCTTCGTTGTGGTCGTATACGTACTTCATTAAACCAGGTTTAATCTTTTGGTACCTAAAGTCTTTGATTTGATACTAGTTTACCGTATCGCCTTTTTCATCCAAATGTTTGTTTTTAATAAGTTCCGAAAATTTAGATAAATTAAAGAAATCATTGTACCACATTTGAGTAATATCATAAGGGTATCCTTTACTCTAGAAATTACCCTAACTTAGTAGACAACAGTCGTTGCAAATTTGACGATCGCCTGGTTTAGGAACATAACCGTTCGTCGTCTGAAAAATCTGGGTTGATTTTTGAAAAATCTGCTTGATTCATCGGATCCTTTTTCAATCACTCCATAGCTGCAACTAGCCTTTGCATTTAAAATGAAAGAACAATATAAAGTTAAAAAAATGAAAGGTACCATCTGATTTTGCAAAAATTATATTTGAATTGTTTAAACTGCTTGGATTTTCCACTTTGAGATAATAATTTTCATTAGAATTCCGCTTTTAACCGAAATTATGAATTTCTTCCACTAAATAAAACAAAATTCTGTTCAAAGATCCCAGGTCCACTTGGTTGATTTTTGCTCCATTTAATTATTTGTTTTGGACATGTTATGTATTGTTGTACTTTTATAGAAGCATGCTATTCAAAAGAGGATATGAGATATTTTTAAACGCCATAGAATACGACTTTGGGAATATTTTCAAATTAATAACTCCATTTCATCGGAAAGTGGACATAAGCTTTTCTCCAGCATGTCGACGGTATTTTCCTCATTTCCTTGTTTCTAGCAAGTATTAAAATATTATAAATACAATCACGTAATTAGAAATCAATCAAATTAATTTTCAGAGCTTTAGGTTATAACTATATAACGATATTGTGTTGACTTCAAATTTATTTTCAATTCGACATTTTTATACACATATATACCAATAAAACCTGTTCTTGGTTTATTCTTATTTATTATAACCGTTCGTCGTCTGAAAAATCTGGGTTGATTTCTGAAAAATCTGCTTGATTCATCGGATCCTTTTTCAATCACTCCATAGCTGGACATATAAAACAAAATTCTGTTCAAAGATCCCAGGTCCACTTGGTTGTTTTTTGTTCCATTAATTTGTTTTGGACATATTATGTATTGTTGTACTTTTACAGAAGCATGCTATTCAAAAGCGGATATGAGATATTTTTACACGCCACAGAATACGACTTTGGGAATATTTTCAAATTAATAACTCCATTTCATCGGAAAGTGGACATAAGCTTTTTCTCCAGCATGTCGACGGTATTTTCCTTATTTCCTTGTTTCTAGCAAGTATTAAAATGTTATAAATACAATCACGTAATTAGAAATCAATCAAATAAATTTTCAGAGCTTTAGGTTATAACTAGGTATATAACGATATTGTGTTGACTTTAAATTTATTTTCAATTCGACATTTTTATACACATATATACCAATAAAACCTGTTCTTGGTTTATTCTTATTTATTATAACCGTTCGTCGTCTGAAAAATCTGGGTTGATTTTTGAAAAATCTGCTTGATTCATCGGATCCTTTTTCAATCACTCCATAGCTGGACATATAAAACAAAATTCTGTTCAAAGATCCCAGGTCCACTTGGTTGTTTTTTGCTCCATTTATTTGTTTTGGACATGTTATGTATTGTTGTACTTTTATAGAAGCATGCTATTCAAAAGCGGATATGAGATATTTTTACACGCCATAGAATACGACTTTGGGAATATTTTCAAATTAATAACTCCATTTCATCGGAAAGTGGACATAAGCTTTTCTCCAGCATGTCGACGGTATTTTCCTCATTTCCTTGTTTCTAGCAAGTATTAAAATATTATAAATACAATCACGTCATCTGTCATTGAAGCGAAACTCTAATACTCTGCCGTAATCCATTAATGACATCTACATAACTGGATTCAAAGATGTGCGATAAAAGTTATCGCTTGACCATCTCAGTCACTCTCTTAATGTCTCATGCCCGTCGTTTTATCAAAACATACATCGTAAGTGCTGGAACGAAATAGGCAGTTGAACCCTTCAACGTTTCAACCGCAATACCCGTCATGCCAGTTCACCATAGAGCCTGTATTCGGACATACTATGAACTATAAATTTTCGTACTACTACCTGAGTTTTACCTAACCACTAAAATTGCAAACATTTAAAATTAATTTGTGTCCTTATTTACTATCAATATTTTAAGGGTGCTAATATAAGTTCTAACAAAATAACTTAAAATATAATTTTTAGAACAAATTCCATCAACAAAATATCAGAGATGGCGGGTTCGCGTGGTTATTATATTTAAAATATTGGGTGGCAGACCGGATTATAACTTTAATCCTTGTTGAATTAACGTAACAAATTCTTTTTTCACATTCACATACAGTAAAACATTTTCAGCATTCAACATTTAACTACAAAATATTTAATATTTAATATTAATTAAACTTAGGTATTAGTATCCATAAGACTCTGTTGCCACAAGACATTCACCACATCTTCTTTATTCTCCTTACGTGTCAGGATAAAGAATATCATTTCGGAATACAATAAACAAGATGATGATCCCCTGAGACTGTGGCCCAATGTTGTTGAACGCAACGCAATGTGTATCGCCAACACATCACTTCCACGTCATCAATTAGGAGATCATAAGGAATGTTTGGTGCCCAGAAAATGCAGCGACAAACAGCGTCAACATTTGAAAACTTGAACCAACTGAACATATTCATATTAAAAAAGGGATATGTATGTATGTTTGTATTTCCTCCATTAAAAAAATGTAGCTATTGGTTTGTGAGCAAGGTAGACATAATATTATTAATATACACATGTTGCTATCAAGTCCACAAGTCCTCATTTTCAACTCTAAGTAAACACATGGCTGAGAACACCCTTCACACGCCGTATTTTAAAACAACACGCCACGATACGACAACACTTAAGTGTGAAAACGTGTAAGGCACGTGTCACCCATATCGAATTAAATCATTCGCTTTAAGTGTTAAATATCTATTTAGGTACATGCAAGTCTACTAAAATAAAGCAAATTCATAGAAATAATTCCACTCCCAGTGTGTACTTGTGTGTGTGTCAACTGCTGACTTGACTAAATTAAATCATATCAACTTTAAAATTAAATTGCCGCATGAGTTCTCCTATATAACAGTCACGGTTACCAACTCTATCAATGGCCCGGCCCGGAGAATTTTTTTGTTTGCCAACAAAAGTGTTTGTTATTACCTATACTAAATATAAAAGAGTCCCTTTTTACAAAAAGATATTAAATGCATTTTTTCATTTATTTTTGATTATAATTTCTTTTATAACAAAATAAATAAAACTTAAAAAATTGAAGTTACATACAGTGGCGAGTTAAACTGGCAGGAAGTGATTTTGTTTACAAATAAAGAAGCTACGTGAGTAACTAATAAAAAAATCGACGTTTGTATTCCGTATGTATTATGGCTACCCTAACGGTAACCTAACCGAAGAATCATGGAATGAAAAGAGATTTCTTTGACATGTTTTCGAACAATACCTGGGATTTGTTTGACGTTTTAGTCAGCCATCGAAAAATATAGGCTCTTAAGACCATATTCAGTTCGAGCATTTAGGCTAACAATACCTATACGTTAAAATAATTTCCGACATTAACGTTCAAGTAAAAGGTAAGCTGACTCTTAGGTGATCTGCAGTTGAATAAGAACAGAGTTGAAAGTCATCCCATTGCATGTCAATGGCTTTGGAACTTGTAGATTGTATTACAAACTAGTTTCTGAGAGGGTTACATCGAAAACCCACACATCAATCTCAGATAACAGTCTGGTGTGAATTGAGTATATGTTTGTTGCCTAAGACGTCAAAAAACTCAATAGTTTCCAATCAGCGGTCGTGTTGCATGGTTCCTTAAAAAATAAGCTAAGTTTGTCTGTTGATTTATAAAGAAGTTTACGTTTTTAGTTTGTATTGTTTATTTCTTTGGATATTACCTACATAATTAAATAAAATACTAGTATATGATCAAAAATATACATGGGTTGCATTTAACACACCAATTAAGTGACATACGTCTCTCAGACGTATGATTATCTTTTACGCTAATTAATATATGATTATCTTTCTGGGGTTAAGGAAATTATAAACATTAAAAACTTGGCGGCCCGGATAAATTTTGTAAATTAAGTACAAAATCCCGGAGTCTCCGGCCCAAATTTGGTAACCCTAACAAACAGTCGAAAATTCGCGTGAAAAAAATTCGTGCCCAAAAAACGGAGGCTTCCTTAAACGTAATAGTAAAGACTTTCAGACATAAATAGCCTTACTATTATTTAGTGTTCGTTATTCAGTCTTAGAGTTTAGAATATTTAGATTTAGACTTAGATTTGTTTGTAATTTGGGATTCGCCATATGCAGTTCACGAACTAAGATTCGAAAGAGTCCAAAAGAAATTCACGAAGTACGCGTTTCGTCAATTGAATATGTTTCATGAGCTTCTTAATTATTGCAGAAGGTGCAATTTAGTTGCTATGCAAACCCTAAGTTTCAGATTTCACCAGAATTTATCTTTCTTTTAAATTTATATGTATATTTATATGCTCCCTAAAGGTCACTGCGGGTTAGAAGCTTATTTTATACAGTTAGGCACAGAACCAATTATGGTAATAATTAGCCGATTACGAGGTGCATTAATGAATTTTGCAATGAAATTAATTTTTGCTGGTCGCGAACAGATTTTAATAAGTCCAATTCATTAACTTTAAATTAATATTTATTTGAAATAGTCTATTAGAGGAAAACCGGTAGATATCGCGCAACAAACAATTAAAGCGATCTGAGAGCTTGCACTAAGAGAACGTAGTTTTTTTTAACTGTCTCGTATACATTAGTACACTAAAGAGAAAGTTATTGCGATCGTGCGGAAATTTCGAACTCAAACTGAGTATGAGCTTTATCGTTTAGATTAACGGTACCTGCTATACGATTTGTTTTGTGAAAATAACTTAACACTATTTTTCTAGAAAATGATTTCAAGGATTTTGGTCTTTTATTTGTACTAAAGATAATTTGAATGGGACTAAAAATACTGCATACTCAGTTTTTTTCAAAAAAAACAAAAAATAACCGAAGTACGCAAATTTATTCAACTTAATAGTATAAAAAAAAAGGAAATTTTGTTTGGGTTTTCCTTTATTAGTTTTCGAGATATTGGCGGTTTTATAAATTACCGTTAACCGATTTTTTGCTAAAACTGAGTATTCAGTATTTTTGGCCCAATCCCAAGTATCCTTAGTACAAAAACAGTCCGAAGTCCTTGGAACCATCTACGCAAAATTTAGTGATAAAATAAATTGTATTTCAAATGATACCCCGAGATGTAACCCCAGAAACCTTATACACGAACTTTGAAGCAAATCCGCATCTGATATTTAATATCGAGCTTTTCTTGTTTCTTGTCGTGCGACTTCCATTTTAGTTTCGCATTTAATGCCATTCTCAAATATTTAGTTTGATTTGTCAAAGGGAAAAAACTTTTCTTCTAAACTCTCCGCAAATATGTCGGATTTATATCGCCCATGGTATAATGTCTGTGACATTTATAATCCTATTAATTGCTTCCGCGATGACAGTACCCTTAGCTTTACACATTTATTTTCTGGGCAACGCCCCTCATCTTCGGCCGTTAAAATGCAACGGCAACATATTTTGAGCTCATTAAATTCCGATCTTGACAGCATTCTTGTGTGTGGTAAAACCAACAAAGTGGAATTTAAGGGGTGTATTCGGAAAAAAGGTCTATTTTCAAAAAAAAAATTTATATAAAAAATGAAATATTTTATTATAAGACAGTAACTTAAAGATATACATTTGAAAAAGAATTTCTGAAATTTCCAAGGGAAAATATTAAAAATTCGACATTTCCGGTGACCCCTCAGGAAAAAGGTTGACAGTAGAACTCGTGACAGGATCAAAGGAAGCGAACAAAAAAATCGTGTTTCAGTTAAGACCATAACCTAGAATTTGGACGAAGGAAAAACAAAAAAGTGAAAGTTCGATTTTTGGCGGACCTTTTTACAAAATATGCATATTTTAGTAAGGATTGCTCAAAATTTTTTTAAGTAGTTGTGATTGAAAAAAAAAATCATTCGTCCAAGTCCTCGTGAATTGTATATCGAAGACCTGTGTACAATTTCATCAAGATCGGTTGCGCATCTTCCTAAGGCTGTATCTCCGAAACTTTAATTCGGAATGACTTGAAAACTAAGGACATTACTTCAAGATGTTGTAGAAATTAATAAGACAATAAAAAAAACTTCAATTTTTTGTAACTGTAAAACCCATGTAACCCCCTAATGCTTTCAAAACACAATGACAATGCTGTCTTCCTTCATTAAAGCGAAACCCAAAACTCTGCCATTATCCATGAATGCCACTTGCATCGCTGAATCCGAAATACTTTCCAATCTCGGTTTGTGTGTTAATGAGAACCTTCATTGGAAGGACCGCATATGCGATGTCGCCAAGAACGCTGTGAAATGTCTAGGGTTCCTTAAGCGGTGCAGGAAGTATTTCTCGCCTTCTGATCTCTCTTATCTCTTGTCTCCTGTTGTTGTTTTACCGTTATTTCCACCATAAATGCTCGAACGAAATAGCCAGCTGTTTTCCACACCTACAACATTTTAACAGCAATACCCGTTTTGCTGGGAATGCTCATCAGTTTATCCTAAAAGCTGTATTCGGACGTACTGTGAAATATAAGGATTCTTTTCCTTGCCGCACAACCCGAATGTGGAATGCTATACCGCACTCGGTTTTTCCTAGCCGTTATAGTTTGGAAACATTTCAATGTGTATCGGTTTCTCATCCTTTCATCTAATTCCCCCAACAATTTAATGGTGGTAACAATCGCCTTTGCATGCAGGAATTATAAAAACAAAAAAAAAATTGCCATTATTTTTTATGTTAGGAGGCATTTCCGTTTTTGGCTTTTTAATACCTTTCACAACTTTCCCGAGCGCATATTCAAAGTCTTATCCGCAATAAGACCCTCAAGATATGAGGAAAATACGATTACTGTAAACATCTTGTTTTCAAAGAGTGCTACATACATAGATAAATTAATGTAGTTTTAAGCTGCGCAGCGCGAATTTGTGTCCTTTTTACGCGCTTTTCTTTTCTTTTTTACCAGTTAGCTTATTTCCTGAGTAACATCCGTTAATATGTGTCGTAGACCCCTAGTAAGTATATACATTTCTTTGTGATCAGCAAAAACCTAAAATTATATAGCAATTTCCGTCCATCCGTACGAAATTTGAAAGACTTTAAATTTAAACTAGGCAGCTGAAATTTGGACCGTATTTCGTATATGCACATATAACCGTTTTAAAGCTAAAGTTAGTGAGATATAGTGTTAAAACCTTCACAAAATATGCAGACGCTGTCATCCTTCATAAGTTTGTTATATAAAGTTTTTGTCACGCCTAGTTTTTGTGGGCCTTTTTCACTAAAATGCTGTTTTCCTCGAACATTTTCATAGAAAACAATAAAAAATGTATACGAATATTTTTGTCTATGAAAATTTTAGAGGAAACACCATTATAAAGCAAATGATTATACCCTATCCTAGGGGTATATTTATTTTGACACATAGTTTATAACACCGTCCGTCCGTATCAACTTTTGAGGCCTTTAAATTTATGGAAGCCTAGGAAGCTGAAATTTAGAGCATATACTCCCTAGGGTCCCGAAATAGTAAGATGTTAAAAGGTCTTAAATACGCCCACAATTTAGAAAACACCGTTTTAAGGCTAAAGTTAAAGAGATAGAGTGTTAGAACCTTCACAGATATGTAGGCACTGCCCTCCTTTATAAGTCTGTCATATTCAATTTTTTCACTAAAATTACGTTTTCAGCAAACATTTTCTTAGAAACTGAAAAAAATGTTTAACAAGATATTTAGCAAATATTTTTTCCAATATATCGTCCATACAAAGTTATTGGCCACGCCCACTTTCTGGGGGCATATTTAAAAAAAAACATTTTTTTTATAAATTTCATAGAATGAAATAAAATAATATCCATCACCTTCTTAATGCTTTTTTCATTGGGGCATATAGGGATATGGATAGGGTATCGTACTGTTGGCCCCAAGCGGACTGTAGCCTTCCCCTATGTTTTTTTCTAATATTTCACCCAGCACTAAAAAATTTAATTTTTACACTTCGTAGGCTGGGTTTCAGAAATCAAGCATAAACGATCTCGTTTTTACTATATCTCGCCCGCTTTGAAGCTCCTTCGCTACTCCGCGGCCGCAATTGTTTGCCCTTATTATGTCATTCAGACCGCAATCTTTGGATTAATAATGCATTTAATGCAAAACGGTTTTTTTTGACTATATGCGTTTGTATGGTTATAGCCTTGGCAAGGCATGCATTGCGGGATGAATCTATTCCTTTGACGCATCGGTTAATTTTTTACTACAATGTTTAACATACTTCTTATATTGTAAATTTGATTAATAATTTCTGATTGAGTTGTCGAAGCTTAACATAATATTTATTTATTTTCGTTTCTCTTTCTCAAGTAGATAAACTATCGTCAAAAATTTTGAAGCCTTTCGATTTAAGGTCTTGAAAAACGTCATCATGAAGAATTTTTTTTTAATACACCCCTGCCCACATGGCTGACACTGCGACCCTAAAGGTCTATTGTTTCACAAGAGTTTCTGAATTCTGCATATGTACGGAGGTCTTAACCAATAAAGGGCACCGACTTTATTTGACTGAAGGATGTTGTATAAAACTTGCTTAACTGATCTTACGAGGTATTCGGAGAATATGATGCTCGTCCAGAAATGCTGAAAGTTTCACTAAAGGGCTGCTTCTCGTCATCTGAACGGGAGTTTTATGAGTTTGATTCTTCTTTAAGGTTATAATTTCGTCTACATACTCAGAAAACTGTGCTTCTCAATAAAACGCTGCTTGTGACCGCCTTATTGCTTCTGATGTCGGACCAGCGATGTTGATAAATGGCTGCTTTTTTATCTGCATGTCTATAAATAGAACGATAAATAAGTGTCCATTTTGGTGCTTCTCGTCATCTGAACGGGAGTTTTATGAGTTTGATTCTTCTTTAAGGTTATAATTTCGTCTACATACTCAGAAAACTGTGCTTCTCAATAAAACGCTGCTTGTGACCGCCTTATTGCTTCTGATGTCGGACCAGCGATGTTGATAAATGGCTGCTTTTTTATCTGCATGTCTATAAATAGAACGATAAATAAGTGTCCATTTGCTGAAGCGAATTGGATCCACGGAGCAGCACCTTGAGATTGCGCTAGTCTGTAGAAGGTATGGTCTAAGTTCTTGATTGCTAATACCAATTTGTGGTGTTTGTGGCCATTCTGCATCTGATGTCATCAAGAAGTTGGGTCCATTGAACCACTCCCCTAAAGTGTGATAATCGGCCTCGGAATTCCATTTGGTGGCTTTGTCGACTATGTTGAGTTTCGTTGAAATCCATCTCTATTCGGAAATATGAGTTGATTCCAGAACTTCCCCCCCACGAAACATAACAAATTGCTGGAATTTTCGAAGGTCCCCTTTCAGCCAGGACAGCAATTTTTTCGAGTCGGTCCAAAAACCTTTCGCTAATAGGAAACTTATGTGCCCTGCATATTGAAGTGGCCAGCCTTACGCCGATAACCGCCGCCTGAAGTTCCACGCGTGGAACAAAAATTGGACGCTGTGAGGCTACCTTCGATTTCGCGCCTAAGATCCTAACATCGACTTGGTCTTGCCACTCTATGCGAAAGTAAGATACAGCTGCGTATGCATTTTTGCTGGCATCCACGAAAGTCACCTTTGTCTTCGTAGCGTTCTGCAATATAGCTGTCCACCTGAACCATTTTTCGACCATGCTTGCAGGCAGTTCATCCTCCCAGCAGATGGATGTCCTCTAGATTTCTTGCAGGATAAATTTTATGCAAATTAGGAAATGCGACAAGAATCCCAGGGGATAAAAGACTGACATGAGAATCTTCAGAACCTCACGTTGGGAAGGCACTGCTCCCAAGTTAAGTACATCTCGTTTGAGTCGGTTGAATTTCGGTACGTAGGTAGACCAATAAAGTCCCAGGATCTTTTCTGCTACGGGTGTATCTTTATACCAAATGCTTTAGTTATTCCACCGCTGTCTTCTATAAGAGCCTCTAGAACCTCTGATGAATTTGAAACCCAGTTACGGATGTGAAATCCAGCGAATGATAATGAATGTGCCGCACATCCTTTGCCAGTTGTATTGCTTCAGCTTCGGTATTGACGCTATCGATGAAGTCATCTACATAATGATGTTCGAGTATACCCTCCACGGAAAAGCATTGTATTTTTGTTCTTTACATAGTGGGCTATGCTTGGCGAACATGTTGCACCGAAAGTCATAACGTTCATTGTCAGCTTTACATTCGCAAATATGAAAATAAGATGAATCACTATGACTTCCACTTTTACTAAATCCATCGGGCCCTTAACTGACCAGCCCACCCGGCGAGTTCATCGTCTAGTAGAGCCAGCGAAGATCCTCCGTTCAAAAAGGCAAACGTGTCAACTATCCGTACAAGGTCACTGGAGGAACCCGAAAAAGAACATTACCGAGCTTGTGTGTCTGGTGAGTAAGAACAGTTGTGGTTGAAGTGCTGGTGATCGGGGTTTGCTTTGCATAGTTGTGTAAGAGAACATTATATTTTGCCTGGCATCCACCAATACCACATGCCTTTGCCACTCTGCACCTCGATTATGCATGCCTTTCAAGACATGAGCGGCATAAGACATGAGCAGGTTGCAAGTTTATTGAAAGATGGCCCAATTTAACAGAAGGTGCGGCGACAGCTTGTCTACGTATTCCTTTAAAAGCATTGGGTTGTTAAGGTGAGCTGTTGAGTTTGCGCTCCCATTGTTGCACATATGTTTTTAATGGCTAGGGCATAATCAATTAACGATTCAAGCCTTTCTGCTTTTGGAGGTGTTATATTCAAAAAGAATGCGTAAAGAAAAGTCTGATCACCATGGGGTTTCTTTTGTTTTACATAACGTCAATTTGAGCGGCATATTTTGCTCGTGAGCAGGTGTCTCTGATGTCGCTTATTGTATGCTAGGGTGGCGGCAGCAATATCTCAGGCCGTTTCAAACTGTTTATCGGCAATACCGCGGCGAAAGTTGTCCTGCAATCGTTTCGGGCTTATCGGCGTAGACTAACGACTTCACACATCCCCAAAGAAAATAGTCAAGTGGCGTAAACAATGGCACAATCGCACGAACTTAGGGCCAATTCACGGGTCCGTAACGTGAAACTATGCGGTTACCAGACGTTTCCTTCAATAAATCAATTGTGGCACGAGCTGTGCGACATGTTGCGCCGTCTTATTGAAACCACAGCTACTTCACATCATGGTTTACCTAGTAAGGCGCAGATTCGGTGAACTAACTTTTTCGTTCAACTCGTGCAAAAATTGAAACCACAGGATCATGGTTGTTCAATTGATGAACGAAAAAGTTAGTTCACCGAATCTTCACCTAGTAAGGCGTAGATAGAAAAAGTTAGTTCACCGAAACTAAGATCTTTCCGCAAAATCTTTCATAAAGTGGATGGACACATTACCAATTCCTGTGTACGATTGCGGAAAGACTCCATACTGACGCTATACTGCAGCAATGCAGCAAAAAATGGCGAAAAAATCCTCTCTTAAATTTTCTGTCTGTGAAAACGTGTGAGCCATCCACAGAAAGACGCTTTTAAAGGTTACCGCCAAGACTTTCGAATATTCTGATCACGTTATTTTCTATGACGAAAACAAGATAATGCTGTTTTATAATGAGGGACCCAATAGAGTATGGCGGCAATCTTGGGTGCTTGTATAGCAAGCAAAGGAATTGGGAACACTGAATTTAAATTTTACCAGGACAATGATCCAAAACATAATGTGCATACACAGTTAAGTTGCAGCTGCCTTATAATTGCACCAAAGGATTCAATACACCTGCCCAGAGTCCTGATCTTAATCCTTTGGAGAATTTGTGTGTACATGTGAAAAAAGTTGGTAAAAGCAATCCTAAGACCCGAAATAAAAAAAATCAATTTATATACGACCTTAAACATTAATCAGATCGATGAAACGCAGACTACAAGACGCTATGCTTGAAGCTGAAGGCGGCAAAATAAAATATTGAATAAAAATAATGTGATAAAATGGACTTTAAAATACTTACGGACAATATGTAAAAATATCTTTTTGACATTGTCATTTTGTGAATGTTTTAGTTTTTGTTGTTTTTTCTTATTTTTTTTAATAAAAGTGAATCAATTTGTTTCTATCTGGTCTCTTGAATATTAGTAAATATATTAGAATAACCTGAAGGAATATTTTTGATGGTAAAAGCACTTTCTTGATAAACTGTATGTTCAAAAATAAGGGCCAACCCTAACGTGCATTAGCTTGCATATGCTTAAATTCCAAAAATCAACGAAAGCTTGTTTATGTACGGTTATGTACTGTCAATGCATAGTCAAACCACAATTAACTTATATTCAAAATGTCAATTCAAATTTGGTGCTCTTCCTTAAATTGCTAGTTATGAAGAAAAGAATTTAAAGAAACCTTTGAAAAAATTATCAGAAAACATGTCTCCTACTTTTCGTTTAGAAATTTCTCATTGGTCAATTCTTTTGAAATGTAAAAATTCCTTTTTTCCATACGCTAGCAAATGTACTTTGCATAGGCTTAACAAAACGGAAAAAAATTAACGAATACATGAGTATTAACATTGCGGTTTGTTTTGAGAAGTCTGGTATACTGGTATGCAAACTTATGCCCATTGCGGTTGGCCCTATAGAGATGGCTATTTCGATAATATATCGATATTTATCGATTAAATATAAAAAGACATTTTGTGGTTAAATCTGGCAACTCTAATGTCATTTATGTTCAGTTTAGTTTGCCATTTCATCATGAACAGGTTGACAAATGAACAACGCTTGCAAATCGTGCAAATTTATTTAAAAAAAAATGGTGCAGTTCGCGAAGTTTACCGCAAGCTCCGTTCATTTTATGGTCGACATAATCGTCCATCAAAGCAATTAATTCGGTTAACCATGGATCGTTGCCGCTGTAGAGCAAAGTGTTGAAGAGGACCCGAATGAATCGATTTACCACCGTGCACAGCAATTGGAGCTTTGTCCATCAACTTTATGGAAGATTTTGCGCAAAGATCTCTTCCAAGATCCAGCTTGTGCCAGAATTAAAGCCGCGAGACCATGCAATGCGTCGTGATTTTGGTGTATGGGCCGAAAATGAGATTGATATCGATGCTGATTTTCATCGCAAAATGTGGTTCAGTGATGAGGCTCATTTTGGGTTGAATGGCTACGTCAACAAGCAAAATTGCCGCATTTCGAGTGAAGAGAATCCACATGAGACCCTTGAAACGCCATTACATCCACAAAAACTGACTGTTTTCTGTGCTCTATGGGCTGGTGGAGTCATTAGGGCATACTTTTCCCGAAATGACGCTGGAGAGTCAGTTATCGTTAATGGAGAACGGTATGATAACCGACTATTTTGTTCCCGAATTGGATGGCATGAATGTGGATGAGATGTGGTTCCAACAAGACGGCGCTACATGCCACACAGCGCACGTTACAAGAGAGACAAAAATTCTCTCACTCGACTATCTGTATAATTTGATGTCTGTAAAACCAAACTAAAAATAAATCACGTGATAGCAGACGAAATGTCCGCCAGTTAGAAAAGTGCTTACTTACTTCCACGCCTATCGCTTTTAACGCAATATCCATAAAAGAAAATAATGTAAAAATAAATAAAAATTTGAAATTTATTTTTTTTTACGCGGATGAATAGATTTTGTTTATTAAACTAATTAAAAACATAAGGAAAGGCTACAGTCCGCTGGGGGCGAACAGAATGATACCCTATCCATATACCGCATGGGATATTTTTTTTCGCTTTCTATGAAAACTTTTGAAAAAAACAGCATTTTAGTAAAAAACGCCCACAAAAAGTAGGCGTGGCAAAAAACTTGACAAAGTGATAAAGGGGGGCAGTGCCTACATATCTTGTGAAGGTTGTAACACTCTATCTCTCTAACTTTTGCTTTAAAATGTTTTTTTCTAAATTGTAGGCGTGGCAGTGGGCGTATTCAAAAAAATTTTACGCTTAAACATTTCGGGTCCCTAGGGAATATGTGGTCCAAATTTAAGCTTCCTAGCTTAATTTTAAAGGCCTTAAAAATTCCGTACGGACTGACTAGATAGTCTTAGGATTTGGTCCTGATCATAAATATATATACTTTTATGGGTCTACGACGAATATTAAGGGGTGTTACAAACTATATGTCAAAATTAATATACCCTTAGGATAGGGTATAATAAACGTGTAGTTGCAGCGTGGGTTTTTTATTTTTGCATGCCTGTTCCTCGGTCAATACAAACTCTTCCACACTATTTAGACTGGATAGATTAAAAAGCGACTTTGGTAAAATTCTTCCATTATTAAATAAATTGGAAAAATTGTAATGGATCTGTAGTAGAATATGACTGTTACTATTATGTTCACTTAATACTTTTGTTCACAAGTAAAATATGCAATATTAAAACAAAAACCGCTGTCGTATTTGAAATTTTACTACTTCTTACCAGGGCTGTCGTTTTTCAATTTCAAAGAGAAGCCCATTGAAGATTTTTGGGAGCCATTTTAGTTAAAGAGGAGCCACCGAAAAAAGGTCATATAATTGGTGTATGAATTAACCCATGAATATGTTGATT
Source organism: Ferdinandea cuprea (assembly GCA_963576555.1). NCBI lineage: Eukaryota > Metazoa > Arthropoda > Insecta > Diptera > Syrphidae > Ferdinandea > Ferdinandea cuprea. The sequence goes on from OY754960.1 coordinate 52,448,678, forward strand.
TCGGATCTTCTTTGGTCGTTTTGTTGATTTTTTTTCCTTGGATTGTGAGGACAGGGCCGGCAATGGTGTTATTTCTGTCCCCACAGATTCTTTCGGTTTTCTTATTAAACATTTTAAATAAACAAATTGGTTGTGCTACGAAGAAATAAAAATCGTTAAGCAACTTACTTATCCATTTTAGTCAGACACAAACAAATTACTCTTAGGAAATCTGCATAACCTGGGCCCATTCGAAATTTCAACGTCATTTGAACCGTGTTTGACATTGACAATGAATTGGGGTAGTGTATTTAATACACGAAATAGAGATGTGCAAATTATATAAGCAACGAATATTTGTTATCAAGTTGTAATAGAAGGCAATTGTTTTTGTGGCATTAGGCATTCAAATGTACTTACTTTTCCTTTGTATACATCCAACATTTTAAAAATTTGGGGATCCATTTTGTTGTTTAAGGAGCCCAGTGCTCAGCAAGGAAGCCAAAAGCTCCTAAAGGAATCATTCCGAGAGCGCTTCTTACTTCAAAAGCGTTTTCTAACTTTGTACCAACTATCTCTCTTCGTGAGAGAATTTATCCCCACCGTAGCTATTTTCAGTTTATATAATTCTTACGAAAAAGGTAAGTGAACAGACCTATTATGATACTTTCACGACATTTTTTCCAAAATGAATTCCTTAACGCAGATATGCTATTGTGTGCGTAAGCTGGTTCAATTTGATTTGCATGCTGAAACTTATACAGATGCAGTTACTTTTTCAAACTGGTTAATTACATTTATATCCATTGGTGGTGAAAAATATGAATTTTCAGACCAGTTTCTCCAAAGTCTAGTGGAATGGGACATAAGTTATTTATTCCGACTTTAAGCTGGTCTAATTCTGTTTTCAGCTCATTGTAGAGTAGTTCGAGCAGTTTATTAAGCTTTGTAGGAAGCTAATTATTTTCCTCCTCGAAGCTTTTATTTTTCGATGAGTCGGGTATAAATCCCAATGCTGTCAATCTAGATACCCTTGCACTACATTTAAGACGGTCAATTGATTGCAAAAAATATTTCTCAACTAAATGAGTAGAGTCTGCCTCCGAACAGTATGGATTTTCCAGTAGAACTGGTTTTCTTATTCTTATTATTTTTTTGTGGGTCGATGTCATAACCAAAAAAAACAAACCAAAGCAGTACAATACTTTCCCTATACAATGCGTTATTGCATTGTGTAGATATGAGACCTAGTTTTGATCAGTATTAAAAGATTTTTATATGTTAAGACAGAGAGTCGAATTCAAAAAATGTCGAACAGAGCTACGTCCATTTTATTCATATTTATATTTTAGTCAAAATTTAAATTATATAAAATCACAATTTGTGCCATTACATCATCAGTAAAATACAAAAAAAACATACATAATGCAACAATTCGAGATCTTGCATACATTTCACATACTTCAAAGGACTTAAAATTATTAAAGTGGTAAAATAAATACCATTGATCATAATAAATACTATAAAACACAATTAATTTTTGGTAAATAAATTGACAAATAAAATCTTGTTCAAGTAAATCTGTAAATATACATACTAAGGTCGATGAATACATATAAAAAATTATTGAACATAAAAGTAACAATAAAATAAATTCGGTACGTAATACAAAGTTTTTAATATGTGTATTATTTAAAAGTCTATCTTCTTATTTTTTTTAAACATTTTCCATTCAAATGGATTCCTAATTTAAATTATATAAAGGATTACTGGTTGCGTCGAATAATTGACTTCCAGTAGATTCGATCATCGAACGTAATGCTAAGCTGCGTTGCTTCGAAACCGCCTTGCGCAGAGTAATCTCGAATACATTCGATTCATCTATGTTGTCCATTGCCAAGTGTCGTTCTTTCGCTAAGTCAGTTTGATTGCAACTTAATAAATCTGTTCGGCCAGCGGTAACTTCAGGTGGGAAGCACTGAAGCAGTTCCTCAAATGAAAACTCTTCTACTAGGTTATTTAAAATATCTGTAATTAAACATAAACAATTTTTTTTTTTTTCAAAATAAGTACACAGGTATTGTTTAGATATGATTTACTGCTGCCTGCCTGAGCAAACTAACAGAAGAAAGAATATTAGCACATTAAAATAGTGCTGCAAATAGTACTTACTCACTACATAATGGGTACCAGATCTT